>JAJHZJ010000573.1:0-600000 GCA_023548195.1 Bettongia penicillata ogilbyi | reverse complement strand
AACAAAGAAAAAAATATATATTCCAAGGGTTCTGTATACAAGCAGTTAAGGTAAACAGACAGAAAAAGGAAAGAGAAATCTAGTATCGTTATCCTGGGAAAGGAGAGACTAGATGTGGGACCTCTCTGAGCCTTTGTTCTCTTTATCCATAAAATACAGCATGTCCCAAAAGTCTTAGTGCAGCTTTCCACCTCTTAGGAGGTCTAAGGTACCTTCAAGTTTTGATAGTCTGTTTTGAATATCTGTTGTCTGTTGTTCAGTTGTTTTTCCATGATGTCCAACTCTTTGTGACTCCATTTGGGGTTTTCTCGAGCAAAGATACTGGAGTGATTTGTCATTTCCTTCTCCAGCTCATTTTACAGATGAGGAAACTGAGGCAAACAGCAGTTAAGTGACTTGCCCAGGGTCACACAGTATCTGAGGCTGGATTTGAACTCAGATCTTTCTGACTCCAGGCCTGGCTCTCTAACCATAGATGCTATGTTTTGAATATAAACCAGTGCAAATCTCTCACCTAATGGAATCACAACTAAATAATAGAGCGGCAACATGGAGCAGTGAACAGAGTGCTGGACTTGGAGGCAAGAAGTTCAGACTCTGATGATTATTAGTGAAGTGACTATGGGCCAATTAACTCACCTCTCTAAGGTTCAGTTTCCTCATCTATAAAACAGACATAATAACCTGAAGTGCCTTCCTAACATCGTCGTCATGAAGTTCAAATTAGATCATGTATGAAAAGCTTTGAAAACCTGAAAATGCTGTATGTCAGCCGTTATTAATATACTACATTAGTATATTAATAATAAAATATATAATATAGTCATATATGATAACATAATATATATTTTCCCATAACTTGTTATGGGAATAAGATGACATGTTAAGAGTGTCAAGAGTTAAATTAATATTTGCAGATGGTTTAAAAGTCAGATGATCTTTGGTCCTTCCTCCCCCTCCCCCACTACTTTTCCATCACTCAATCGTGTGGAAGCAAAAGGGAGACATAGGACTGAGGGACACTTTGTCGGTTGTGTCATCAGGACAGAAGAATCCATTAATTACCCTGTGACTAACCTCCTGATGACAACAAAGTAGTTGAAAAATTCATATTACTCAGTTCTGTAACATGTAGGTAGATGGACAAGTCATCAAGTTCTTCCTTCAGTATACGTGAAACTGATTCCCATATGAAGCATTCCATCCCCCACCCTGTGCATTGTTCCCCATGGTGGGGGGCAGATTCTCCCATTTCACTTCTACTTCATAGAATTCCCAGCATCCTTCAAAGCACAACTGAGGTGCAAATTCCTACATGAAACCCCTTCCTGTGTCTCCCACAGTTATTAGCACTGCCTCTTGAAATTAATTTGTGTTACATTGTATACACTGAAATTAGTAAATTTCATATGTACATCTTGTTCCACCCACTCACCCCCAGCAGACTTGAGCTCCTTGAAGGCAGGAGCTATTTAGCTTTTGTCTTTGCATCTTCAGCACCTAGCTCAATGCCTGGCATATAATAGAAACTAAATAAATGTTTGTCTAATTGAATTGATTGGATAAAAAGTTCAGATGGACTCATACCTGAGGAGGAGACTAGGCTGGATTGTATTTATATATATTTATATTATTTTGTTTTTTATATGTAATATTACATTTATATATTATATTAATATTATATTAAATATATTTATATCATGTTATAATATATTTATATAATATGTACATTTATATTATATAATAATATGTGATGTTTATATAGAATAACATATTATGTTATGTTATGTCATGTCATAAATGTTATATAATATATATTATATACTAAGCTGGATTTTTCAGGGTAGTATTCCCAATATTGCCAAACTTCTTCCTGCCATAACACATTCTATTTTTAATACCAGTATTCTCCTGATGATGCTGTATGCTTGTGAACCAGGGAATACTACCCTCTTGGAAAAATCAGTTACAAGTATACTACAGCATCCTTTTATTTCATATTCTTTATTGTCCCTTTATTTTAGTGATTTCTTGTTTAATATTTGTTTCTGGTTCATTCATTTCTTCATTTTCTAATTTCATTAGAAATTAGAATTGTGAACTTAACTCATCACCTTTTTTTCTGTAACATAAGCATTAAGGGATATATGTTCTGCTGTTATCTAAGGGTTTTTCAGTCATATCTGACTCTTTATGATCTTTTTGGGGGGTTTTCTTGGCAAAGTGGTTTGCTGTTTCCTTCTCCAGCTCATTTTACACATTAGGAAATGGAGGCAAACGAGGTTAAAGTGTCTTGCCTAGGATCACACAGCTAGGTAAGTGTCTGAGGCCAGATCTGAACTCAGGAAGATGAGTTTGCCTGACTCCAGGCCTGGCACTCTTTCCCTCTATCCACTGTGCCACCTAGCTGACCAAGGGATATGTGTGTGTCATATATGTGTATGTCATATACACACATATGCAATACATCTATACATATTTATTTTTATCTCTGAGCATCTCTTTGAATGTTTCATATAAATTTTGATAATATTGTTATGTTATCATCTTTCCTATAACTTGTTATTGTTTCTATAATTGGTTTTGTGGTTCCTTCCCTAATGCCCTCAGGTCACAAGGCTGGGAGGCTGCCTTTCCTAAGCCTACAGAAAGACAGCATGTCATTGTATTAATTATCCAAAGAGGGAGCACAAGAATAGGGAGATCAACAAGTAGGCCGATGGAAAGCTGCAGCTCCTTTTTCTGAACCAGGAAATGAGATCTGATTGGAGTACATCTACCTACCAGTACAATGCCATGTCCTCCATACAGGGTCAGGGCCATAGTTCATGAGAGCTAAAGTCTGTTAATTACTATGTAATTTCAGGATGAAAAAAAGGTTATCCTGAGATAATTGGCAACTGAGTAAATAGCAACCATTTGTGGCTTGTGTAGCCCCTCCTACACCTTCCATAGACTGCTAAGGTGGATGCCTGAAGATGGAAGACCAGGAGGAGGGCAGAGAAGAAGATAGCATGGCAGTTGTCATGGAGACTTGAGACCAGGAAGCAGGGCAGAGACTGTTTAATGGAATGGAAAACAACCTGTTTCTCCCTGGGGCAACCAGTGTTATTGTGCACAGTAGATGGGACTAAATGGCCAAAATGAAAGAAGAACTTGATGTGTAGTGGATGTTCTCTACTTCCCTCCCCCAGTGCCTTCCTCTTCCTTTCTCACTTTTATCTATATGTTTAAGAGGAGCTAGAAAAAAACTCAGCTATGTCATTTTTTGCTATCTACTATTGCAGGTGGTGTTTTGTAAGCTCAAGTCTCTTTTTATAAATTACCTATTTCCCACTTCCTATGAGCATGTAGTTACTTAAGATCAGAGTGTGCATGGAAGGACAGCGCTGAGAGGTTTCATATTTCACTATCTACTGAGCCAGGACCTTGTAATTCTAGTGGAGAGGTTAAAGATCTCCTTTGAGGCTATTGAGTCACCATTTAGTTTTATGAATTATATTGTAACTCTCCCAAGCAGAACCCTAAAACTTGAACTTGGGCCTCATTTCTACTTGAAAGAATGAGCTGCTGGAGCATGATGGTGTAGTTGAGAATGTGATTGCAAATGACCAAAGCAGGAAGGGAAGGGAAAGAGGGGAAAGCGCAGACTTCTCTCCCATTACCCCACAGCAATACCTATGGAAGGAAAGGTCCACCAGGAGATGAGAAGGCAGTGAAGTGAGGAAGGGGGGGGGGGAGAGAGAGAGAGAGAGAGAGAGAGAGAGAGAGAGAGAGAGAGGAAGAGAGAGAGAGAGACAGACAGAGAGACAGAGAGAGAGAGAGAGAGAGGAAGAGAGAGAGAGACAGAGAGAGAGAGGGAGAGAGGAAGAGAGAGAGAGAGGGAGAGAGGAAGAGAGAGAGAGAGAAGGGGAGAGAGAGAGAGAGAGAGAGAGAGAGAGAGAGAGAGAGAGAGAGAGAGAGAGAGAGAGAGAGAGTATTGATCATTCAAGAGGGAGACAAACCACAATAGATCAGGTCCAGGGTAAGAGTGAGAGAGAGAATTTGCTTAAAAGATGGTTTACTGTGCTCCCTTCTCTATCCTTTATACCAAAAAGGGAACTCTCTCATGCTGCCTCCTGCCACATTAGCCACAAAGCTAAAGGTGGCTTAGGCAAATGATGACCCTCTGGTACTTGTGACTATTTATGTTGATACAGAGGTTCAGTAACATTCCTAAGACCACTCCATCGAAAGGTGCTGTGGATTTCAACCAAACTGCCTTACCTGTTCTCTGCCAGGATCCTCAGAGCAACTGGTTGTCAATCACCTATTAACTAAGTTCTGAGACCTATCTGTGTCTACCAATCAGACCTCCAGGTTATCTATCGGGGATGTGCTGGTAAACGTTTAGCACATCACAGTTTTCAGTTTAATGTGCATTATTAATATTTTCTCTTACCATATGCTTGAATCTGGATAATCAACAAAGTAGTAGATTAAGCCCTGAAAATACTAAACCAAGTAAATCAAGCCATGAAAATGTCACAATCGGCTCTCCAACACTTATAAGCTGCCATCTCTAATATCCATTAATCAAATCTCACAGCTTGGGCGACTTCCATCCTGTTCCTAGAACACATTTCAAATCCTATGTGTGTATGTGTGTGTATACTATAGGTGTGTATGTATATACATATATGTATATATGATATGTAAGTATATAATCCCTTTGCAAACCTTAAAGCACTCTATATTATCGTTATTAACTCAAATGGACTATCCTAGATTGCCAAAACAAAGTCATTTTCAAGAGCAGCACTGAGGGGTGTACCCAGGCATGCTAGTCTTTGATCGCCTTGGGTGTCTTAGACCAACATCTGTGAAGTAGAAGCCATAGAAAGGTGGGGAGAGGGAGGAGTGAGATCACTCTTAACTGCCATAAAGGACATCATCTTAGTGACACATTCTTCAATGACACCAAGTGCCAGTCACTGGGGATTTGAGGTTTACTCCTTTCTGAACTTCCCCATTCTTTTGACCTTTATCACATAGACTTAGCTTGTTACTTCCTGTCCCTCCAGAATTCAACTTTGACCTTAATCATCTTACTGTCCATCTGCTTAAGCTTGAATTTGCCCAAATTCTTCCTCCCCAAGCCCCAACCCCTTTAGCTCTCTTTTCTTCAAGACCAGTTGATTGCTGCTACTGTCCTGTACACACAGCCTTCCTACTTCTTTCTCCCACTATGTCATTCATTCATTCATTCATTCCTCTAAGGATTCAACATTAAGATGGGTCACCATCTGCCCATCAATTAGGGAATGACTGAAAAAGTTGTGGCATATGAATGTAATTGAATACTAGTGTGCTATAGGAAACAATGAGCAGGCAGACTTCAGAAAAACCTGGAAGGACTTATATGAACTGATGCTAAGTGAAGTAAGCAGAACCAGGAGAACACTGTACGCAGAAATAGTAACATTGTGTGGTGACCAACTTTGATAGACTTAACTCTTCTCAGCGATGCAAAGACTCCTGATGTAAAATGCTATCTACAACCCGGAAAGAACTATGGAGTCTGAATGCAGATCAAAGCACACTATTGTCTCTTTTTTTGTTATTTCTTCTTTCTCATGGTTTTTCCCTTTGGTTTGAATGAATTCTTCTTTACAATATGACTAATGTGGAAATATGTTTAATATGATTGTACATATATGGCCTATATCAGATTGCACGTCTCGGAAAGAGAGAAGGGAAGGAAGGAGAGAAAATTTAGAACTCAAAAGCAAATGTTGAAAACTAAACCTAACTAAATAAAAACAAGATGAATCCCCTTCTCTGCCTAATTCAAATAATGGTGGAGCTTCCTCTTCTAACTGGAAGTTCTGGGGCTGTGGACCCTGAATCCTGTGATCTGGTGATTGATCCAGCTGCAGTTGACTCAGAGCCCAGAGGAGCTGAATCTACTCCAGATAGCAGAGGCTTTGTGGGAAGGGAAGCAGATTGTTCTGGGAACAGATGGAGTCAGAGGTCCTGTGGCAATTCCTTTAGATCAGTGCCCTAGCAGGTCGGAGGTCTCCCCATTCCTGGCACAAAACAAATTGTTTTATGGACTGTAATCACAAGGACTTCCCACAAACCAGAGCAAGGTAATGTGTGTAGTATTCTACCTGTCAAGACAAGCCACCTGTTTGGCCAAGATCAACCTTGCTCTGGATAGTATGAACGAACATGGATTCCCTCCAGATCAAGAATGCCTTTGATGCCCCCTGGTGGTTAGAATTGGCCAATACTATTCAATTAAATTACTATCCAATTCAGCAAGCAGTATTTCTGAATCTTCCTGGTGACTATAAACCTTTTGACCGACAATGACAAAATTTTATCTTGGAATAAACAAGCTTTGGCTAAGTCAGGCATAGCCTTGATGAATTAGCTCCGTAGCGGTAGCTGCCAACTTACCTGCACTTCCTCAGCAAAATGTCATTGTCAGATTCTATCTTTAGTTGTACGAAAAGTTGTCAGTCTCAGCATGCTTTATGTTCTCCCATCAGTAGAACAATTCTGGAGCCCTTGCAGTTTGGGCTTGGTAGTTCTGGGCTTCCATGTGTCGTTAAACAAAACCACTCCCTCTGCCCTCCCTCACATGCCACCTAAGTGCAAAGACAATTTCTTCCTCTCTCCATATACATTCACACACATATGTATGTGTGTGTGTATGTATATATATGTATACATATACACATATACATACACATACATATATGTGTATGTATATATGTGTATATAGCATTGTGTTGGTAAATGTCTAATAACTAGCTCTCTGGGGGGAAATGTTTGCACGAAATACGTTAAAATTTAATCTGTGTTAGTAGTATTTTTCTCCATCACTTTTTTAAGTCTAGATAATCAACAGAACAGTGAATCAAGCCCTGATTTGTGGCATTTGCTAACTCCTGAGGTACAAATACACTGAAAATGTAACCATCGACACTACTGAGCTGTTTTGAGCTAGTTCCAGCATGCCCCTGCCCTTCTGCTATTGTAGCATGTCGTCATGATTTGCCAGACCCCAACTCTGGTTGGGGTCCACCATCTGCCTTTTCCACTTCTATTGTTAAGTGCTACTGGAGAGAATCATGAAACCATGCTGTCTGGGTATACCACAAATGTTATCTGAGTTCAATTGTGTGCTATATGATCTCATCTGGGTCCTCACTGGTACATGGCAATCCTTTTGTTCTTTCCTGGTTGACTCTTATCAGATTCCCCACAGCATCTACTCCAAACCTTTTCTCTTCTCAGGTTACTTATAATAGCCTCTCACCTCCTCTCTCAGCAGGGAACCTCATCTCCTATGGTACCGAGAAAATAATGACCATCCTTTTTTAGCTACATCTTGTCCCTTATTCCACAACCCAAGTCCCCTGCTCTGCTTCTTGGTTCTTGTTCATGACATGACCCTTCTCTTTGCCAGGCCAACCCTTCCACTTGAGTCCTTCATCTCCTCTGTGTCTTCTGGGGAGTTTGTTCCTTTGGACTTTCTTCCCTTCTCTTTTCACTTTGTTCCCTAGCTCCTTTCCCTGGTCTAAAACATTCTCAGGTCTCACCCATCTTTTAAAAAAAGCCCTTTATTTGACCCTGCCATCTTCTCACACTATCACTTGTCTCTTCTTGATTTCATGGTCAAATTGTTTGTGTGTATTGTCTGCCCTTAATAATTTCAAATTCTCTTCTCAATCTCTTACAATGTGACTTCTGACTGAAATGTTTGGATAAAACTGCTCTACCCAACATAAAAGATGATCCCTTAGTTGTCAAATTCAATGAGCTTTTCTTCAGCCTTCACTGTTCTTGATCTCTGTAATTTTTGATACTCTTGGCCAACCCTTCCTCTTGGGTGTTGTCTCCTCTCTGGTTCTTCACAACGTTGCTCTCTCATGATTCTTGTCCTGCTGTTTGGCATTCTTATTCCTCTTTGTAGGACCAGCATCTCTGTCCTGTCCATTATGGGTGGATATAACCCCAGACTCTGTCCTGGACCCTCTTCTTCTGGCTTTCTAAACTGTCTCATGATCTCAGCAACTCCTATGGGTTTCATCTTTATGCAAATGCCTCCCAAATTTTGATATCCAGCCCTCTCTTGAACTCCTTGCTCTTGCTCACCTCAAATATCTAGTTAATGACCAGCTTTTATCATTTCTACTTTCTCTGCCCTCATATGGCCACCAGCTTAGTTCCAGCCCTTTGTGCCTCTCACCAGGGCTGTTCCAATGGCTTTCTAATAGGTCTTCTTGCTTCAAGTCTCTCCCCACTCCAATCTATTCTTGACTTGGTCACCAAAGTGATTTTGCTAAAGCCTTGACCATGTCACCCTCACTCCTCACCCAGTAAAGTCCAGGGGCTTCCTGTCACTTCTGTGATCAATACAAACTCTTCTCTTTGCTATTTGAAGCCCATCATAATCTGGACCTGTCCTTCCTTTGTAGCCAAGGAAATCACTGATGTGCAGAATCATCTGTTTCAATGATTCCACTCCATGTACTTTATGGTCCAGCCAAAATGGTGTTCTTTGCTGCTCCTCTCACCACATTCAGTCTACCTTCTTTGCAGGGACTGTCCTCCATGCCAAGAATTTATACTCTCCTCTCTTGTGAATCTCATGCCTCATTTCCTATAAGACTCATATCAAGTTCCCCTTTCTGCATGCATGAGGTCTCTCCCATTCACCCCAGCTGTTGGTACCTCCCCTGCCAAGGTTACCTTGTAACTGGTTTGGATGCACAAGTATGTGCATGTGAGCTCTTTTTAAGGGAAGGCACTGGTTCGTGTTTGTCTTTTTGTTATCAGCTCCCAGCACAGCATCTGGCACTTAATAGTCACAATAAATGCTTATTGATTGATTCTATCTGCTATGTGAAAGAGGTGATAAATTTTTTCTTTTTCTAGAAATCATTTATTATAAATGGTGATGTCCTAGGTATTGTAATGGACCTGTCAGATCTGTGAATAAGAGAAGAGTTTATGACCAAATGAGGGATAGAGAGAATCATGGGAAGTAAAACATAATTTTGATAACATGAAATTAAAGTTTTTTTAAAAAAAATAAAATGAATGAAGCCAAAATCAGAAGCCAAGTAAGAAAGTGGGAACCAAATTTTATAGCAAATTTCTCTGATAAAGGTCTCATTTCTCAAATATATAGGGAACTGAGCCAAATTTATAAAAATAAGAGCCATTGACCAATTGAGAAATAGTCAAAAGACATGAACAGGCAGTTTCCAGAAGAAGAAATCAAAGCTATCAAAAGTCACAAGAAAAATTGCTTTAAATCACTGTTGATTGAGAAATGCAAAATTCAAACATTTATGAGATATTACCTCACACTTGTCAGATTGGCCAACATGACAGAAAAGAATGACAAATGCCAGACAGGATGTGAAAAAGTAGGGATACTAATGCACTGTTGGTGGAGTTGTGGAGTCCAAACATTCTGAGGAACAGTTCAGAACCAAACGTCTAGAAAACTGTGTATACCCTTTGACCCATCAATACCACTACTAACTCTGTTTCCCAAAGAGGTCAAAGACAAGAGGAAAGGACCCACATATACAAAAACTGGAGTTATTTTTGTGGTAGCAAAGAATTGGAAATTGAAGTTGGAAATTCCCTATCAGGGATAATGTTATATGATAGTATATGATTGTGATGGAATACTGTTGTGCTATAAGAAATGATGAGCAGGATGATTTCAGAAAAACTTGAGAAGACTTATGTGAACTGATACAAAATGAAGCGGGTAGAAGCAGGAGAGCATTGTACATAATAATATTGTAATGATGATCAACTGTAAAAAACTTAGCTAATCTGATCAAGATAATGATCCAAGATAGTTCTAAAGAACTCATGATAAAAAAATGCTATCCATTTCCAAAGAGAGATTGATGAACTCTGAGTACAGGCTGAAGCATACTTTTTTCACTTATTTTTCTTGCCATATTTTTTTGTGATATGGCTAGTAAGGAAATTATGTTTTACATGATTTCACATGTAAAATTGATATTATATTGTTTACTTTCTTAGTGGATGGGGAAGGAATAGGAGGGAAGCTGAAACTCAAAATTTAAAAAGAAAAGAATGTTAAATAAATTTTGAAAAAGAAAAATAATTTGGATTCTATGTTATACGGTACATATATGTTTAGTATTGATATTACTTCATTGTCTATGGTACCTTTTATCAAAATGTAGTTTCCCTATCTCTTTTAATTAGGTTTATTTTTTTCTTCTACTTTGCCTGAGATCATGATTGTTGCCCTTGCCTCTTTTACATCACCTGAATCATCATAGATTCTGACCCAGACCTTTATTTTAACTTTGTGTGTGTCTTTCTGTTTCAAGTATGTTTCTTGTAAACAATCTGTTGATAGATTCTGGTTTCTAATACATTTATGGGTGAGTTCACCCCATTTACATTGATTGTTATGCTCACTGTGTATTTCCTTTCATCCTCTTTTTTTGTTTATCTTTCTCTATATCTCTTTCTCTCCTTTTTCTCTATTTTACTTCCAACCACTGCCTCCCTTAATCCACCTTCCCTTTTAACACCCATACCCTTTCTTTTATTCCCTTCCTTTCCTACTTCCTTGTTTGGTAAGGTAGATGTCTCTTTTATATATATATAAAAGATATATATACACATATATATATATATATCAAACATATTTTCATATTAGTCATGTTGTAAAGAAGAATTAGAACCAATGGGTGGAACCATGAGAAAGAAGAAAAAACAAAACAAAAAAAGAGAGAAAATAGTGTGCTTTGATCTGTATTCTGACTTGAGAGTTCTTTTTCTGGATATGGATTGCCTTTTCCATCATAAATCTTTTGGAGTTGTCTTGGACTGAAAGGCACATTTCTACACCCAACTAAGTGAGGGTGTGTATATTTCCTTTTTGAACCAGTTCAGATGAGAGTGAGACTCAAGCATTGCCTGCCCACCCCAAATATTTTCCTCTCCCCTGTAAAAGTTCTTCCTTGTATGCCTGTTTTATCGGAGATTATTTCCCCTATTTTCCTTTCCTTTCCCCCTTCTCCTAGTACATCCTTCTTTCTCATACATCCATTTTGTTTTAAATCATTCCAACATAATCAACTCACACCTGTGCGTTCTGCCTATGTAGACTCATTTTAACTGTCCTAACAATGATAAAGTTCTTGGGATTTACATGGATCATCTGGCCATATAGTAAACAATTTAAACATTAAATCCCTTATGATTTCTCTTTCAAGTTACTCTTTTATGCTTCTCTTGAGTTTTCTGTTTGAATATCAGATTTTTTATTTAGCTCTGATTTTTTTCTGGTTTTTTATAATCCTAGCTCCTTTGCCTTTCAGAATATTACATTCAAGTCTTCTTCCCCTTTAATGTGGTAGCTACTAAATCTTGTATGATCCTGACTATGGCTCCATGGTATTTGAATGACCCCTTGAATGAAAATACTTTCAGTATTTTTTTTCCTTGACCTGAAGTCTCTTGAATTTTGCTATTATATTTCTGGGAATTTTCATTCTGAGATCTCTTTCAGGAGATGACTTGGGGGATTCTTTCAATTTCTATTTTACCCAGTGGTTTTAAGATGGAGGGACTTTTTCCATTAACCTTTTCATAGGATGAAGGAATATAGAAGAGAAGAGCCCTGCATGGAAGAGGTCACATTTAGACCAGGACCTTAAAAATGGGCACAGTTTCACAGTCCTTCCTCCATCTCCACCTGTTAAATTCCTCCCCATCCTTGAGACCCCAAATCCATTGCCACATCCTCCAGTAAGCCTCTCCTTGCAGGATTCTCATAAAATTTTGCTTGTATCTTTCTCACACATCTTTCCTGTCTTGTAGTCTTTATGTATGTGCCATCTTCTCCATTAGATGGTGAGGTCCATGAGAATAGGGGCTCTCACTGTCTTATTCATACTTTATATCCCATTGAGTACATGGCACAGAGCTCTGCTCCCACATAATAAATGTTTTTGGTGATGAATTGAGTCGTACTTAGTGTTAGGAAAAAAAAAACTTCATCAATTATTAACTTTCTGTTATGTGTTCCTCAAAACACAGTATGATATGGTGAATACATCACTATAGATAGAGTTGATCTCAGAGACAGAAAGATCTGAGTTCTAGGTGTGCACTGTAATAGCTGTCTGAGCTAGGGGAATCTCTCAGTGCCCAAAGCAACTTTCTAAGGCTCATAGATGCAGAAAGGTGTTGATTTTCCTTGGTAGAAGTTTCTCACTGGGAACTCCCTAAACTCATAAAACCAGAGGTTTGCTTAAACAAAAAAGCAACTTCTCTTTTATTTGTGTATTTGCTTTGAGGTCCGCTAGCTGTACTTTCAGTAAGTGCCATTTAAAAGTTACAGGGAAAAGTCAGTGATGAGAAGAAACCAATGGGTTTAAAAATTAAAATCTGCTTGGAAAATGCCTTACAACCAAACTAACTGAGTCATCCTCTCTTGTTTCCCCCAGAGGCACTGTACCAGCCAATGGAATTTGTAGGCTCAATGCAAGATAGGAGAGATGAAGAAGGTTTTATAGAGGTGAGAAATTAAATAACTCAATGTCTGCATAAAGATCTATCAATTTTACTTATGTTGCCTTTGGGAACGATGTTACGTATTAACACAATTGTTAATACACATATGTGCTAACTATGCAATAAGGAGAATGGAGGGCAGTGGTACAATGGGAGGAATACTTCCTCTGGAAACAGAGGATCAGGGTTCAAATGCCGCCTCTGATGCTTACTACCTTTGCGACCTCATGCAAGTCACATTACCTCCTGAGGTCTCAGTTTTCTCACCTTCAGCATGGTGGAGTTGAACGAAGTGACCTCTGAGACCACTTCCAGTCCAGCGATTCTAAGTGTTTGGTATTGTCTCTGTCATATGTACGCATTTTGGTTGTTGAAAGGGACAGATTGCATTGAGGAGAACCAATAAAATCCACTTAAGAAGAAGTGGATTACTTAACTTTACTCAACGAAACGTTGAGTAAGACACATTATCCTGGGGAACCTGTAGAGAACTGTATTTAGCCCTGTTTGAAAGCAGAATAATGACTAATGCAATGAAAGCTGCATGAAATTGGGATCCATGGGACCATTTTTAGAGTTTTGAAGTTTGTAATTGATAAAACTACAAATGAAAGAACTGTTAAGAACTATGGGAAGATTGGATAAGAATTTGGGGATTCATAGCTAGAGCACCTTGGAATTTACCTGTGTGTTATGGAAGAAAAAGCAAAAGAAGTGATCATGTATATTAAGAGGCCTGGGTTTCCTATCTTAGCCATTTTTGTGTGTCAATTTCTCGGTCTACAAAAATCATTCCCTACATTGTACACAGTAACAGCAACATTGTGTGATGATCAACATTGACAGACTTAGCTCTTCCCTACAATACAATGATCTAAGAAAACTCCAAAAGCTCGTGATAGAAAATGCTGTCCACATCCAAAGAACTGTGAAGTCTGAATGCAAATGGAAGCATACATTTTTTCTTTTTTACTATTTTCTTTCTCCTGTTTTTCCCATTTGTTCTGATTCGTCTTTCACCACATGACTAATGCTAGAATGTCTTTATATGAGTGCACATGTATAGCCTATATTGGATTGTTTACCATCTTGGTGAGGAAAAGGGAGAAGGAGAGGGAAAAAAAAATTGGAACTCAAAAATCTTATAAAAGTGAATGTTAAAAAATATCTTTACAAGTAATTGGGAAAATAAAATACAATAAAGTGGGGGGAAAAGAAAAAAATCATTCTTTTATCTCCTTTTCCAGTGGTTCCCATAGAACCAAGTACACTTTTCTTTCCCTCTTGCTTTGTTGGATCAAATGAGAAAATATTGTGCACAGTAAAAGGTATGTGCACAACGCCTAGCACATAACGGGTGCTTAATAAATGCTTGTTTCCTTCCTTTTATTCCTTAGTCTTAAAAGACAGTACCTGAATAGGTGCCAGCCCACCAATCTTATATGAAAGTTTGGATTGCAGTCAAGACTGATCACTATACCAAAAATTGTATCAATTAAGAAGATGACCAAATCAATTTCAATCACTAAGCCAGACAGATGTAGGTGAACTCCTATGGAATGCTGGGAGTTTTCAGCAAAATTCTGGGTTTGAGTGGGGGGAATTACATCTATCTTGCATTTTAAAAAATACATATTAGTTCTTGGTAGAACTCTTTTTTTACCTTTATTTCTAACAGTCAGAAACTTTCTAAATAAAACCGTTGGAAATCTATTCTTATCCTTCTTCCCTAGGGAAGACAATTTTTAAAAAAACTTTTTATGAAACCTAAAAGATAATAATTTTGTACTTTCTTCCTTTATTCATTCTTATAAGAATGAAATCCTTCAGGGAAATGGTATTTTATTGCATGGATTCCTATCCTGTGTAAGCATGTTGGGGAAGATGAAACAGGAGATTGGAAAGGAGGGATTTTTTAAATCAATAGTTCAGTATTCAAATACTCAAATGGATTTGAGATTTCATCAACTCAGAAGTTCCCTGATGATGTAGACCACCACCAATCCATAGCTGACTATCTAGTGCAACTTTTGTCCATGTCAGGATGATCAATTCAGAGATGGAAATCTTTCAACTACAATCAATTTACAGAAAAGGAAACTGTGGACTAGGAAGGTTAACTGACTTGTCACTTAGCAAAGACACAGAGTTTATAAGTATCAGAGGCAGTATTTGAACCCATATCTTTTTTTGAACCCATATCTTTTTTTTAACTCTAGTAGAAATCCACTATGTCAATTCCCCACAAGGTGTACCCACCCTCAACATGCAGGAGACCTTCCTCACTTTCTCCTGGCAATGATGTCACCAGTAATTGACCTAGAAATGACAATGTATCATTTCAAATCCTTCCCAGCTCTCCTATAGAACTGGATGAGTAAGAAGGCAGAGAAGAACACAGGGAGAATGTAGAAACAGTGGGAAAATGATCTCCATGTGGAAACAGAGTCTCTTGTTACCTTGTCTGCTGTCGACAAAGCTGTCTTCGACCCGCCGTGCTCTCACATTTCTTGGGAAAGGCAATTTAATCTGTCAGACTCAAAGAAGACAAAGGCTTGGTGTGACTTCCCCCTGTTCACCTGAAACCAGACTTGTTCTAAGCTCCCTCCTCCATAGGATCATAGATTTAGAGCTAGAAAGGACCTTAGAGGTTGAGTTCAATCCCCTCATTTTACAAAGGAGAAAACTGAGGCTTAGAGGAGGTGAACCCAGCTAACACCCCTGGAGCCCAACTGACATCTCTGAAGAGTCAGAACAAGAGAGAAAACCTCAGGGAAACGTTTGGATTAGACACTGGGGTCCTGCCCATCACTGGCCCAAGTTTTTGGAGCCTTGGCTTTGTTTGGTGATGCTTCTTCAGCTATAAATGAAGAACTCCATTCATCTGTGGAGTAGGAGGTCTTCACTTTGTCTTTTTGCTTGTCAAATTGAGAAGAATGACATTGAGAAGCAGGCGGGGGCATAATGGATAGCATGCCAGGCTTGGAGTCAAGAAGACTTAGGTTTGTATCCTGCCCGAGACGCTTACTAACTGTGTGACCTTGGGCAAGTAACTTCACCTTTACAAGCCTCAGTTTTTCTATAAAATTACCTCTGAAGTCCCTTCTGGCTCTACATATAGGATCTTATCTACATATCATCAGCTCCTTTGTATGACTTTTTAAAAATATCATTTATTAAGAAAAATCACTGGCCCATTTTCCCACAAAGAGTTAAAGTTTATAGTCAAGTGATAAACCTCACGGTGTGTAGAATAGATCTGCAGAGAACACTAATATTTTAGTTATGCAAGTGGGTGCTATTAAGGTAATTAAGAATAGTATTAAATCCAACTATCAAATGAATGTAGAGGTTTGGGGTGCCTCCTGTGTGGGCATATTTTGCAGGGAAACATGCTTCAGGTGCTCATTTTAGAAGGGTTTCGTTTTTATTTTCATTTTTTTTAATTGCAAAGTGTTTCATTTAATTAAAGAAAATTGACATAGATAATGTGAATCTAGAGGATGGTTTTTATTAAATGGTATGCTAAGATTTTAGTTTCTCTGTTGCATCCATAAGAATTTGATTCACCGGTTTCTATCTTTGGGCAGAGGGCTTTGGGAAGAACCTAAGTCAGTCATCAAGCATTTATTAAGCACCTACTGTGTGTCAGGCACAGTGCTAAATCCTAGGGATGTACTTATTCCTCAAAGAAAGCATATACAGTAGATGCCCAAAGAGGCATATTGTATTGTCATTAAACCGATTTCCCACTTTATTCATTGTTACGTACCACCTCCCCCTTAATGTAGATGGCTTTGTACCAACATATGGAAAACATAGGTTCTTTTAATTAATCATCAAGCACACTTCCTGCATGCCAGGTGCTTTGTCAAGCTCTGGAAATGCAAAAACAAAAATGAGGCTGTTCCTGATCTCAAGAAGAGATACAACATATTTAGAAATAAGTGAATGTGGAAGATGTGCCAAGTGATTCCACTATCTACCCCGAAGACCATCTTGCCGTCCTCCCCATTGTCCCACACTGGCTCCCATACTTACCACTACCATCACTATCAGTACCACTATTCCTCTCCTTCTTTCTCTGAATACAATAACCAAATCAATACTATCCATGTTTCCTGAAAGAGCAGGACTTTCAACTCCCTAATCAATTCCCTAGACCAAAACTCTTTTCTCCAATTCCACTATATTTGGCTGTAACCTCCTGTCAAAAAGTAAACACCTTGAGGGTAGGAGCTTGTCTCATTCTTTTTGTATTCTCAGTGCTTAGCACAATATCTGGCTCAGAGTATACTCAATAATGTTTTTTTCATTGGCGATTCAGGAAAGGTCCCTAGAAATAGGCAGCATTTGAGATGAGCCTTGAAGGAAGCGTACATAGCAAGCCCTTGAAACATGCTCACTGATTTGATTTGACTTTCTAACCATCAGTTGAATTAAATTAAGTGGAGTAGAAGTCTGAAGAGGTTGGGATCATCAGATCATATAGCTTTCAGTCTGGAAGGATTTAGATGACTAGAGGTCATCTCGTCCAACCTCCTCATTTTACAGATGAGGAAACTGAGGCCACTGGAGAGAAGATGATCTGCCCAAGGCTACATGCAAAAGTCAAGACTCAGAATGCAGGTGTTCTGCCTCTGGGTCCAGTGTACACACACACACACACACACACACACACACACACACACACACACACACACACACACACTTCTCAGGCCTCCCTTGGAACCCCAGATGTGCTCTTTTTCCTTTTTCCAAGGGCACCAGTAATTGGGCCATCTGTTTCTCCTCCTCCCAGCCTCTCACACATCTGACCAGAGGCTCAGCTCCTCTCTTGTTCTCCAGTTCCTGAAGCTGGCAAACAGTCTGTTTGAGGTTTCTTAAGGAAATTTAAGGCTACTAACTATAGGAAATGGGTTTAAAAAAATTACCTCCTGTAAGTCCCATTCCTTTGCCATAGACTCCTGAGGAAGGCTGAAGGCCCCCAGGGTGTCAAGATGGAGCTTTTGGATGCCCAAGCAAGCTTTATTGGCATTTCAGAGGCAGTCATCATTGGTAATGACGTGGAGAGTAGGATGAAGTCTTCATGTGGAGGCAAGAGGCAAGATGCTGCCTAGGAGGCTGGGGGCATGGGGTGGGAAAGAGAGAAAGAGGCCTCTAGGGTTTACCCTTTCATTAGCCACCAACTTTGGACTTGAACTGGATCGAGTTGCCAACTCCTGGCAAGGCTTCATGGTGAGGGAGAAAAAGCCATGGATTTAGGATCAGAGGACCTGAATTCAAATCTTGCCTTTGTCACTTACCAGCTATGTGACTTTAGACAAGTCACTTACCCTCTCTGGGCCTTAGTTTCTTCAACTTAAAAATGATGAGGTTGGACCCCATGGCCTGTTTGGTCCCTTCCAGCTCTAAATCTGTGACCTCTGGTCTTAAGTTTGGGTCAATCCACCAATAAACATTTATGAAGTGCCTACTGTCTACAATGCAGTGTGCTAGGTGTACCAAGACAAATGCAAAATGAGGTAACAGAGAATGGTGAAGTCTCCTGCAAGGGGGTAGCAGGAAGAAAGGGGGAGTAAAAGTGAGGTTCTGGGGTCCTCCAGTCTCCTCTAGCCTGGATAGCTCCTCCTGGGTGGCTTCTTTTTCTCTGCCATTCAGGAAGCTGGGGGCTGTCTGCAGTGGGATTCCTAGTGGCATTAAGCTTGTTTTCTGGGCAGGACTGAAATCATCATGTGTCAGGGCCGTCTTTGGCTTCATTGCTGCTGGCTAATATGGCTTTTGTTGAATTAATCATGTGTTTATCACTAAGTGAGGGTTTTTTTTCCCAATTTGAACTATTAAGTATATATGGCTCCTTTGTTGACTCTTATTAGCTTCTTGATACTCATTTAAAGAACAGAAAAACACTTTCCCAATAAAGGTATGAAAACCTGCAAAAAAAAAGTTTTCCCCTCACTGTTATATTAGCACACCATCTCCCCCTAGCATACAAAGCATTAGCACACACATGGTTCAGCACTCTGTTATCCCTTGTTTTCAGACAGCCTTGAACTCCCATTGCATCCTGGGCCATCTCCAGTCATCCTGATGAATATCTGGTCACTGGACCCAGATGGCTCAGGAGGAGAAAGTGAGGCTGGTGCCTCTACATAGACCTCCCTCACTCAAATCAAAGTCAAGTGCAAGTCATGTCATCATTTCTCTCATATTGTGGTCTTCTTCAAAAATGAGGGATGAACACAACCTGTGAGACAGCCTTCTAATCTTTCATTTTCCTCTGGAGCTTGGAGTGGTATCTTGGGAGTCAGCATCCAAAACAGAGTTTTACCATCTGCCTTCCTTCTCCTCATCAAACCTTAGCATATCTGCAATTAAAGAATCGTGGAGATTAGCTGTGAAGAAAGCAGAGGACTTTCAATATCCCTCTCAGGCATTAATTTGCTATTCTTAGCACATTGATTTTTCAAAGCAAAAAATAAACAATAAAAACTCACACAAGGAAGGAGGGGAATTTCCCCAATTCACATCTAATCCACTAGGGTCATTTTGTTTGACTTGGTTTAGTTTTCTAACAGATGGCTGGCGGAGATGGATACTGATGTGGATTCATGTTTGAAAAAGGAATTGGATTCAGGCCAGTTCAACTCTAATCAAACCAGAGACTTTTATTAAGCAGCTACTTTGTACCTTGTGCCAGATTCTGGGGATACAACTACAAAAATGAACCAAGTCCTGGCTTCAAGTTGTTTAGCTTCTAATGGGGAGAGAGTTCAGTTATTTTTCAATCATGTTCCACTGTTCCTGACCTTATTTGGGATTTACATGATGAAGATACTGGAGTGGTTTGCCATTTCTTTCTACAGTTCATTTTACAGATGAGGAAATTGAGGCAAACAGGATTAAGTGACATGCCCAGGGTTACATAGATCATAAGTAAGTAAGGTCAAATTTGAACCCAGGAAGATGAGTCTTCCTGACCTCTGGCCCAGCACTCTATCACTGTGCCACCTAGCTGCCCAATATATGGAAAACATTTTTTAAAATGAGGTAATTGGGGAGCAAGGGCAGGAAAAATTGGAGGGATGAAGAGCTTTGTGTAGATGGTGGGGCTTGAACTGCGTTTCATGGAAAGCAAGGAATTCTACTAGGCTAAGGTGAGGATGTTTGTACATCGATGAACTCACAGGTCATAACCTCTTAGAAAAACTAGAGTAGTATTATTTCCAGGTAGTGCTATTTCCATTTTGCAGGTGATGAAACTGAGGTTAAGAGGGGTTAAGTGCTTTGTCCAGATGAATCCCAGGAATCATCTTCAGATTTGAGGCTCTCCATTTCTCAGCCCCTAAGAATACAAAGTCCCCTGGATGTTGTCAGTTTTCCTTTTCTGTAGCACACCCCAGGAAAAAGCCCTAATCATTCTTTTCAGGCTTAGGGACTGTGGTTCTTTTTGGCAGCCAGTGTTATTGATGTCATCCAGCCCACACTTGGAGAGCAAGGCTGTTCTCTCTCATAGAACCCACAGGCTATAAATCCAAAGCATTAAAAAGTCTCTAAGAAGAGGGTTTAAAATAAACCTTCTTTTCACTAACATCCCTGCTGTCAGGAGAACCAGGTGGCTTTGGGGTCATTTCTCAAGCGATGAAAATAAAACCAGATGATTCCTGTAAATCAATCATCTTTTCTCACACCAGTTTTAGAGGGCTGAGCCGAAAATATCCACTGCTCGAGAGTGCTTTCCTTGTCAATGAGAGAGATCACACTCCTGAGCAAGGGATGCTGGATTCAGAGGCTGAGGATCTGCGTTCAATTCCTGTCTCTCTTTCTTGCTACTTGGGTAACCCTGGACAAGTCACTAAGACCCTCTGATCCTCAGTTATGTCTGTAAGATAAGGGGGGGGGGGTTGGACTAAGTAACATCTAAAGTCTTCACCAACTCTAAATAGGTGAACCTGTGAAGAAGGTGGAAAATGTTCAATTCTCCTGAAATGATTGTTGATGATAGTCTCAGGATCCTAAGATGAGAAGACCAGGTGTCATTTGGTCAATTTGTCTGCCTCTGAGGAATACAAGGAAGGGAGGGGTTACAGAAAGAAGAGTTGCAAACTGAAGTCACAGGACTCTGACACTTGCCAGCTGTGTGACCTTGGGAAGACTCTTTGAGCCCCAGTTTTCAGATCTCAATAAAGAGAGAATGTGACTAGATGACTTCCTGCTCTAATCTATGATTCTAAGTCCTATATTACAGATGAGGAAACTGAGCCTCAACCAGGTTAAATAATCTTTACCTAAAGTGACAGAGCATCTTCAGTTCCCTTGCCATACTGTCTCTAGTGGACCAGTAAAAAGAGGAAGTAGGGGACCTGAGGGCAGTATTAACTTGACTATGAATTGGTACAGAGAAATATTCCCATAGCCCTCCAATTTCCTGTTTCTTTTTGGGTTTTCTTGGGAGCATACTAGATTCAAATTCTGATTCTGCCCTCTTACTACTCAAGTGACCTTAGGCGAGTCCCTTCGTGTCTCTGGGCTTCACTTTCCTTACCTGTAAACTGGAGAAGTTTCGACTAGGTGCCTTTAAATGTGTGATCTTAGTGGAGATTGTAGTTTTCAATCAATTCTTTCTTCTCTTTCTCTTGATAGGAGATCTTTCCATGCATCAAGGACTTAACAAGTGAAATGTTCACAGAATTCCTGAAACACCTTTGGCAGTGTGCAGATGACTTCTGGGAAATGGTGAAATGTGACATATGGAGGCAAAAGTTTTTAAACCTCTTCTTGGCCTGTGATGTTGGAAAGGTAAGCTACCTGAGGACACCCATCTGGAGCCCAGCTCTTTCCCAGTCTTATGCCAGTGGGTCACAGGGTCACAGATCGAGAGCTAGAAGGGACCTTAGAGCGAAGCTGAATCCCTCATTTCACAGATGATGAAACTTAAGCCTAGAGAAGTTAAGTGATTTGACTAGAGTAGTGGGGCAGAGCCAAGATGGCAGAGTAGAAGGAGATGCCTCTAGAAGTTCTCCTCCCATAGCCCATAAAATACCTGTAAAAAATGACTCTAAACAAATTCTAGAGCAGCAGAAACCACAAAACAACATAATGAAAGAGATTTCCAGCCCAAGGCAGCCTGAAAGGCTGACGGAGAAGGTTTATCTTGCTGGGCACAGAGCAGAACACAGCCTAGCCTTGGCCACACAACAGGGAAAGGACTGGAGCAGGCTTCAAGGTGCCACCAGCAGCAGCTGTGATTCTCAGATTCCTCAACCACAAACATCAAAGGCAGCTTCAAAGATCAATGAGAAAGCTCTTTCACCTGCATGAGAAGGAAATGTAGCAATCTAGCCCCAACAGCCTTCTAGTCTCGGCAGCAACTTCCATTGTTGGAACTCTGGCCTAAAGACCTTGGGGAAATTGAGCTGCTGATCTGCATCTCAGCCCTGAGTGGCAGCCCTGGGGTGAGAAGGAGTGCTGCCTGGCATGGCGGAGCTGGAGGCAGTTGTGGAGAGGGAATTCTACTGGGAGATCTTGGGCAGAAAAGAGTGCTTATAGTTGCTCCTAGACTAGAATGCAGGTCAAGAGAGAAGTAAACTCCTCTCCTTTGATTGTGCCACCTTGGAGGAACTGAGAACTTACAGGTCCCTACAGTATACTTCCTCTTGACAAAGAACTCCAAAGTCAAGTAACTGACTGGGAAAATGCCCAAAAAGGGAAAAAACAGTTTTGGGGAAGGATAAGGTCAAAAGAAAGAATAGAACAAATGGAGGGGGCAGGATAGGATGGAGGGAACTATAGTTAGTCTTTCACAACATGTCTGTAATGGAAGTCTTTAGCAAAACTGCACATATATAGCTTATATTGAATTGCTTGCCTTCTCAGTGGGGATGCATGGGGGAGGGAGGAAGGCGGAGAAGTTGGAACTCAAAGTTTTAGGAACGAATGTTGAAAATTGTTTGTGCATGTAACTGGGAAATAAGAAATACAGGTAATGAGGTATAGAAATCTATCTTGCCCTACAAGAAAAGAGAGAATATGGGGATGAGGGAAGGGAGGGGTGTGATAGAAGGGAGGGTAGGTTGGGGGAAGGGGTAATCAGAATGCACAGTGTTTGGGGTTGGGGTTGGGGGAGGGGAGAGATGGGGAGAAAATTTGAAACTCAAAATCTTGTGGAAATGAATGTTGAAAACTAAAAATAAATAAATAAATTGAAAAAAAAAGAAAAAAGAAGTTAAGTGATTTGCCTAAAGTCTCATAGCTAGTATGATCATGATCATGAACCTGAATTCTCCAACTCTATCTCCAGCCACAGTACTACCCTATCTCTCTCGGCTTATCAATTAATTACTTTGTGTTAATTTCTGTCCTGGCAGAGTACTTTTCCTAGGGGAAATGCAGTCCAGGGAATGTGCAAAAGAACTGAAAACCAAGTGGGCGCTCTTTTATTGGGGAATGGCTGGACAAGTTGTGGTGTTGGAATGTAAGAGAATATTCCTATAACTCAGAGGATGAAGAAGATGAGGAATTTGGGGAAATGTGGAGAGATGTGGATGAAGAGCGGCAGAGGGACATAAGCCCAAGTGGAAGGACATTGTTCTCAAAACAATGATATGAATGAAAGGAACATAGAAAGGAAAATAAACCCTGAGTAACTCTACTCACCAATCTTTGTCTCAAAGAACAGATGAGACATATCTCTGTTCTTTTGGCAGATGGGTAGAGAACTCCCTGGATGAAATGGTGAATACATTGTCGATTGCAGTCCCTCTCTAAATGATTTTTGTTTAACTGTTTTTCTTTGTCATAACTGAAAATTCATTTCTGGGGAGGCTGAGGAAGCACTTTATATCCAGAAATCAGTGACAGGAAAACCAAAGGCATCAATTAAACACACAGGAAAAAAATAAGGGACCATTGAGGTATAGAAAACATGCCTTCAGAGACAGAGCAAAGAGAGGATAAATCTGTTTATATCAGGAAAAAGTTTGTAGGGTTGTGGTTTGGGAAGGCATCTGCGCACCTAGAATACCAGCTGGCCTTGGAATAGTTCCGACACAAACGTGATGAAAATAGTTTATTCTTATATGGACATAGTTTGCATCCTGAGCAAGAAATAGTGAGCAGATTCAGACTTCCACCTCTTGGTATCCAGGAAGATTTCCAGGGGGAGTCGCCAATGTGCTTTGTCTGTTTCCTCATTTGCATCTTCCTAGAAGCTCTGGCTCTCCATTGCCAAGGACTTTTGGGATCTTTTTTGGTTGCTTGCTCAAGGAGGTCTCAAATGACAAAAAGCAATGACAAAAAAGTCAAGAATGCTTCAATAAAGGCTGAAGCAAGTCTTTCTAGACAATAAAATTGTCCCTTTGAAGGCTTCAGGTACCTTCTTCAATTGTAAGAGACTAGATAAAAAGTGATTCACAGGTCCTAGTCCCTCTGTTTTAGTACATGTTAATGAAGTATGGATACTGTCAGGTTTTTTCTTCACCAGATTTGTGATTTCATTGGTTTGGATGTAATAGACTCTGGCATCCCTTCCCCAATCAATCTACATGCATTCCAGCAGATGGGGTTCCCAGAGCTAGACTGGTTACTACTCTCTCTCAGAGAGCTTCCTAAGAGGTTAGGGTGATTCTAGTATGTGCCCTGTCTGCCAGAAATTAGCACCCCAGTTCCATTGAAAAAATCAGCATTAATTAATTTTTACAAAGAGATATTTACTGCAAAGATATAGCCTCATCTCTTCCCCCTTCCTACTCTCAGGCTTGAACTCACTGAGAATAATGAACAACTGACCATTGTCTCCATGAATTTGTTCTTAACTCTGGTTTTCTTACCTTCAAGTTTTCTCTCTAACCTTTTATTTTATCTGTGTCTAAATTAGTAAATTGTAAAAAACAAAACAAAACAAAAAAACAAGCAAATAACTTCCTCAAAAACAAAAAACCTACTGTAAAGAGGCCTTGATTTAAAGCCACTAAGACCTGCTTAAAAGGTATTGTACTAACTAAGGTCCTAAGTCATTTTTTAAAGCTCAACATAGTATTGTCTGTCTGAGAGTATTTAATATTATTTGTGGATGAATATAGTATTTAAAGAAAATTTGAGTTCTCTCTATTAATGACATTTACATTTAGGAGCAAAATTAAATTGCTAGAGACAGAAGTGATTAATATTCATAGGTTAGTGTAATAGAAAGAGCACTGACTTTAGAGTCAGAGGTTCTGGGTTCAAATCCTACCTCTGATGCTGATTATTTGTGTGATCTTGTGTAAGTCTCCTTACCTTCCTGTGCCTCAGTTTCCATATCTGTAAAATGAGGTTGGAGTAGATGGCATGACTTGGGGCCAATCTCTTCCCTCTTGCTTCATTCTCTTCCTCTTCCCTCAGCTTCATTACCTATAGAATGAAAGAGTTTAACTAGATGGTCTTTGAGATCCCTTCTACCTCTAGATCTAGAGGAGTGAGGTTGGCGAAATCAATCAATGAGTTTAATTTAAGCACTAACTATATGCAGGCAGAAGTACATGGGCTGTAAAGAAAAAAGAAATACCATTTCTGCCCTCAAGGAGCTTAAATTCCAATGGTGGAGACAATATATTGGAATCAAAATAATTTAAGTTTAAATACCATGTAGAGGGAAGGTAATCTTAGAAAGGATGTTGCTGGGCATATCAGACATCTCAGCATACACTCAGAAGCTAAGGACTGAACACAAGTGCTTGTGAGATTATTTTTTTAAGAGTATCTTTTGACTGATGCAATTGTGTGTGTGCGTGTGTGTGTGTGTGACAGACAGAGGAAGAGACAGAGAGTTGATCTATTCTCCAGGATGTTCTTTGCCTCAACATGCTCTGTTGAACCACAGTCTGGAGTGCAGGGAGGCCAGGGTAATTCATACAGGCAGCAACAGATTGAGAATGATCCTACCTGTGGCGGTAGTTTTGTGAAGCATAGCCCTCATTTGCATTTGATTAGGCAGCCCTAGGTCTGTGCTGATCTCACTCATTTGTCTTTTCCCCCATAGTCATGTGCAAAGTGGATTGCAGGCAACTCCCAGATAGCAAGGTGGAGTTTTTTTGCCATTTAAAAAAAATTATCTAGCCATTTGAATACCACCCTGTCTATTGGTCTACCAGACAATTCCACATCCAGCATGTCAAGATTCCTTTTTTCCCTGGGGTGGTTCTTTCCACTACTTCAGTCATACTGATCTATATCTGGCCACTAGACCTAGATGGCTCTCGAGGAGCAAGTGAGACTGGGGACTTTGCACAGCCCTGCCTCACTGAAATCCAATTCGCTAGGCAAGTCATGACATCACCAAAGAGCCATGATCTTTGGCTTTCCCTGTTTGCTTTCACATTTTTTATTTGTAAATTTTTTTTATTTTAAACTTAAATACAAAATAAGAAAATGAAAAAAACCCCAACAACATTACCATGTATACAATAGAGCATAAGAGAGGATTTAAAATAAAACAATAAATTTCCATTTCAAGAAAAATTATATAATAAATACTACACATTGTTTTCAAAGCTGCCCAGCTTTTCTTTGCTTCCTTATTGATTTTCTTTTGTTCTCTTTGTACATTTTTTACTTCATTTTTTTCTCCCTCAGTCCCCTTACCACTCTAAAGAAAGCTACAATTAACTGTGGAGATATATCTATATATAATATATATACATATATCATATATATTATATATGTGTATATATAATATATATCTCCACAGTTGATATTGATAAGCATACACCTATATACTCATATACACTCATACACATATATGGAAGACCAAACTATGTTTATTTCCTCCTATCACCTGTTTTTCTGAACATGAATGGCATCTTCCTCCTGAAGTTCAAGTCTTTCCATGTTTTTCTGAATTAACCAGCTCATCATTTCATACACCACAGCAATATTTCAACCCAATCACATCCTATCTGAGAGATTATCTATGAAAGTTTTCCCCCAAAATTTCTGCATTCCTTCTATTCTTGGCTATGTAGGTTTTATTTAAACAAGAAAAATTTAATTTAAAATAATCAAAATTGTCCTTTTTACACTTCAACAATGCTCTCATCTTATAATTTAAGATTGGATACTACTGAATCTATTTCCTTTACATCTTTTTCCCCTGGTTTCTTTGAAGTTTCTGACCTTTTGTTATTCCAAATGAACTTTGTTATTATTTTTTCTAATTCAGTAAAATAATTTTTAGTAATTTAAATGAATAAATAGATTAGTTAGGTAAAATTGTCATTTAAAAAATTATATTGACTTTACCTACCCAGGAATAATCAATATTAGTTCAGTTATTTAGATCTGAGTTTATTTGTATAAAAAGTTTTTTATGTTTATGTTCATTTAATTCCTGTATGCTCAGGTATTTTATACTGTCTAGGTATTTTAAATGGTCTAAAAGAGTATTGAATAATATTGCTACACATAGTGTAGTTTCTCTATTTTGCACTTTTGGTTAAATCTATTTTATCTTTAATTTTGTCTGAGATCATGATTACCATCCCTGCTTTTTAATATATTAAATTTTACTCCTGCCCTTTATCTTTGTGTGTATCTGTCATATTTTAAATGTTTCCTGAAAACAATATATTGTTAAATTCAAATTTTTAATTTACTATCCATTTCCATTTTATAGGTAAATATATCTCATTATTCATTCCTATTTTTCTTTGCTATCCTTCTCATTCTATATGTTCTATTCTTCCTCACTCCTCTGCATTGCTATCCCTTAACCTACCCACTCCTCTGAATCTCTCCCTTATCTTCCCTCACCTTATCCCCTTGGCCTCTTATTTCTTCTTGAATTTAGAAAAATATATATATTCTTCTGTATCAATTTTTCCTTTTTATGCTTCATTTGTATGAGATAATTTTATCTCTCTAGAAATTTTATTCTTTTTTAGAATTACCGCTTTATACTCAACTCAGCCCAGGACTTTCTTTCAAACTACCAAAATAATGATGACAATCACAATACAAAGTAAACAATTTGACTTTATTGATCCCTTATAATTGGTCTGTAATGTTTATCTTATATTTCTCCTGGGTAATATATATTGAATTTTCCCTTAAGTTCTGAGGGTTTTGTCACAAAAACCTGAAAGCCTTTGAGTTTATTAAATGTCCATTTTATTCCCATTCAGGATTATAATTCACTTTGCTAGGTAAATTACTCTCGGTTATAACCCCAGCTCTTGCTCTATGGAATATTCTATTCCAAGACCTACAATCCTTCAAAATAGTAGCAGCTAGATCTTGTGTAATACTTACATAGCTCCATGATATTTAAGTTGTTTTTTTTTTCTTGTTGCTTCCAATACTTTCTCCTTAACCTGGGAACTTGGAAATTGGCTATAATATTCCTGTAAATTTTCATCCTGGGATATCTTTCAAATGGCGATTGGTGGATTTTTTCTATTTCTACTTTGCCTTCTTGTTCTAGAACTTCAGGGCAATTTTCCTTGATAATTTCTTTCAATATTGTGTCAGGACTCCCTTTTTAATCATAATTTTCAGGTAATGCAACTATTATATTACTTCTCCTCAATCTGTTCTCCTAATCAGTTGCTTTTCTGATGAGATGTTTTACATTCTCTTCTATTCTTTCATTCTTTTAATGATTTCTTGGTGTCTTAGAATGTCATTAGTTTTCCATTGGGTAATCCTAGTTTTTAAGAACATGTTTTCTTCTTTAAGTTTTTGATTCTCTCTTTCTAGTTGGTTGACTTTCTTTTCATAATTTTCTTGATTTTCTTGAATCGTTCCTATTTCTTTTCTAATTTTTTCTTGATCTCTCTTATTTGATTTTTAAAGTCCTTTTTAAGTTCTTGCAAGAACTCATTTTATACTTGGGACCTTTTGATGTTTCTCATTGAAAAAGAAGTGGCTTTTTAAGCTCCATTATCTTCCTCTGAATATGAAACCAGATCTTCTCTATTTCCACAGTAATATCTATGATTGGGTTCTTTCTCCTTTGCTTACTCATTTTTATCTTTTTTTTTTTTGATTTTATTTTGTTTTTAGCCGCTATTAGTGTAATCAAGTTGCAGTCTCTAGGTATGGGGAATGATACCCCAAGCCTCAGGTCCTTCTTACTGTTATTTTCTGGGATCAGGTTCCAACCAACCTTGGGTTCTCCTTTCCACTAAGCCACGGCTAGGGCCCCCAGCCACTCTGTCCCACAAATGATCTTGATGCCTGCGGTTTCTCCACTGCCTGCAAACAACAATTGTCCTCTCTGCCTTGGAACTGAAACCAGGAACTCTGCTTTCCTACAAGAGCCCACAAGAGTCACTGCCCCTTGCTACTGCACTCGCCATGTGGGTGCTAGCTCCTTCTCCTTGCAGCTGTAGCCCAGGATGCATCTGATCAGTACAGCTGTGCTTGGCAACCCTCATCAGTGGAAGGTCCTTCAACCTTCTGCTCAACTGTCAGACCCCCAAACTGTCTTCACCAAGAAAGTTTCTAAGGTTGAGGCTGATTCTAAATCTAGCTGCCCCCAGGGCTTGCTATTTGTTAATTCTGTAGAGTCAGCCTGGAGGTATTTGTGCTTCATTCTGGCCAAACCTTGGCCCAGGAAGTTGGGTCTTTCCTGGAGTCTTCTCAAATTATTTTAGGAGGACAACTGCTCTACCTAGTGCTTATTTCTGCTGCTCTAAGGCTAAGTTCTGTCTTTTTTTGTGTGTGGAGGAAATTTGGAGAGCTGAAAATTTTATGACCTACTAAGCCTTCTTCCCAGAATCCTCTCCAGATCACTTCAGTATTCATCTGTGGTCCAGAAGAAGAGGGGCTGTATTTAAGAGTCACAGAGTGTGGGTTTTGCCAATTACTTCCTCAGTTGTCTCACCTGTAAAACAAGGGAACTGGACTGGATTGCCTCTGTAGTCCTTCTCCTCTGATTTGGCTGGGGGTGGTCTTCCTGCTCCCTGGAGATGCTTCCCCACTCCCTCCTTCACTTCCCAAAGATTCTGTTATTCCCTACTAAGACTCTGCCAGGCTGCTGATGAAGAAACCTCTTGTTTCTCCCCACACATCAAAGGGTTTCTAACCACCTAGTTTAGAGCAACGTTCCCATACTGACCCATTGCAGGAAAACGTCTCTGCTATTCATAATTGAGGCCATCTGCACATCATTCAGACTTCCATGTAGATTTCTGGTTCTAATGTGCCTAGACTGGTAGTGTTAGGAGGGGCTGCTAGAACAGTAAGACTGCAGTAGGTTGCTCTGATCTTCAGGTACCAATTTTAACAAGATTAAATTGTTAACAGGGCATGGAGAGAATAGGAAAAGAAAGAAAAACCAGACGAATGTAAGAAGCTTTCATAAAAGCTAAAGACCGAGAGGCTATTTAAAGACTGCATAGGAAAAAGTATTCAATTCACTAGATATTTTCAAAGCATCTGTTTTATAAAAGCCACTGTGTTAGGTAGTGGAGATAAAGAGATTTAAAAATGACACACTCTCTGCTGTCCAGGAGTTTCCATTCTTCTGGTGGGTGGAGAAGGGGATGAGTGTGGATCATGGAATATGAAATGTGCATAGATAAGAATAATGTGAAGCTAGCTTTTATTTATATAGAACCCTAAGGCTTTACAAAGCAGGCTTTACATGTACAATCTCCTTAGATCCTTGCAACCATCCTCTAAGGTAGGTGGTCTTATTATCTGCTTTTACCAATAAAGGAACTGACTGAAGTTGAGAGGCACTGTGATTTTCCCAGACAGTTGGTAGGTAACTGAGGCAGGATTTGACACCCATCCTCCCTCCTTCCTGATTCTAAGCCCATCACTATCCATTGTACCATCTAGCAGTCGTGTAATGGGGCAAAGAAAAGAACCAAAGTATTCTAGGAAAAATGTTAATAATGAGAGACATCTTTCAACATTCCTTCAACAAGGAATCAGAGAATGCTTCATGGAACAGGTGGCCCTTGAGTTGAGTATGAGAATTATTCTAAAAGGTAGAGATGAGAGGGGAGTGAAACTTACACCTAGGGGACCACCTACGTGACGGCATAACACTTGGGATGGTCTGGTGAGTTTAAGGAACAGCTGACTCACCAAATCAACAGCATTTCCACATGGTTATAAAGTTCTTATATAGCTTTAACATTTACTACCTTCAGATATATACATGATGGAAACATGCTGCAAAGGGAATAAAAAGTGGATTCTTAAAATTTTATGCGTTAGTGCTGTCAATTTTGAGTTAGTTCATTTTTATTTGTTTACTGAGTGGCAACTGAGAAATATTTTCAGTGGGTTGGAAAAGAGGTTTTGAAAAATATATCCCAAATGATGGCAGTTCTGTGGAGGGTTAAATCAAGCTTAATATTTTAAAAAAATATTTTACATCAAAAATTTAAATTAAAATATTTATAAATGTCATTAAAATTATAAGGACTTATATGCTTAAAATTTATGTCATTTACAGTGTGTACCTATCATCATCATTTTAAAGTTATTAAGGATGAAAGTTGCACAGAGAATTTATAATCACCCCAAAAAATAATAACAAAACTCAGGAGGTAATACTAGAAAGGGAAAGCCCATTCTAAGTAACTACAAAAAGAGTAACCTCCCAAAGGACATTCAATACTCATACATTTATTTACAAAATACTCCTTAAAGAAATAGAACACAATTTTAAAAACTGGAGGATATTCGATGCTCATGGCTGGGTGGTGCCCAGATAATAAAAGTGACAATACTCCCAAAGTTAGTTTCCAGATTTAGTGTCGTGGTCATCAAATTACTCAAGGGACATGCTACTGGGCTAAATATAATAATACCAATGTTGATTTGGAACAAAGGATCTAGAATAGCAAGGGAAATAAGGAAAAAAAATGTTGGAATGAAGTGGGGATAGTGCTTCCAGACTTCAGCTATTATAAAGTAGGAATCATCAAAATCATTTGGTTCTTGGGGAAAAAAGTAGAAAAGCAGATCAAAGTTAGAAATGGCTAAATGGTCTGGTTTGGCTGGGATGTCAGCATGTGAAGGGGAATAATATGAAAAAAGGCAAGAAAGATAATCTGGGGAAAGATGGTGAAAGGCTTTAGAGCCAGACCAAAGAATTCCAATTTTCTCCCACAGACAGTAGGAGCCATTGAAGGTTTTTGAGCAAGTGACAGTAATTTCAATTCTTCAGTATTTTTTTTTGTCTTGTCCAACTCTTCATGACCACATTTGAGGTTTTCATGGCAGAGATACTAGAGTGATTTCCTTCTCTAGCTCATTTTACAGATGAGGAAACTGAGGCAAACAAGATTAAGTGACTTGTCCAGGATCACACAAATAGGAAGTGTCTGAGTCAAGATTGGAACTCGACTCTAGGACCTTCTTGACTCTAGGTCCAGAGCTCTATCCACTGTGCCACCTAGCTACCTAAGAAATAATAGTGATAATAATAAATTATTTGCAATATTTATAATAAATAGCTAACATTCATGTAATGCCTACTATATACCAGGCACTGTACTATGTACTTTAGATATATTATCTCATTTGAAGCTCACAAGAGCCCTGGGAGGCAGGTGCTGTTATTATCCTCCTTTTACAGTTGAGGAAACTGAGGCAAACAGAGGTTAAGTGACATTGTCCAAACTTACAAAGTTTGAAAGTGTCTGAGTCAAGATTGGAACTCAGGTCTTCCTGACTCAATCATCTCATTTTATAGGTGAATAAATGGAGGCTTGGGAATGAAAAGTAAAATGATACCATCTGTATAATGAACCTTAGGTCTTAAGAATCCACTAACTACAAACATTTTGCCTAGGTGGGGTTCCTGGACCGGGAGAGGACATTGACCTTGCTGGAAAACTTCTATGACAAAAGTCCAAAGATGGTTAAAAAGCTATTCCATAACCCAAGATATTGTAAGTAAAACAAGAGAGTATATCTCTATCATTTTTGTGACAACATTAATTGAAGGTCATGTTATTCCTACACAAATGCTTTACTCCATTAGCTGCTTTGGTGGAAGCAAAGCTATGACTAGGGCAGGACAGTTGGGGTTTTCCTCTAAGGTGCAAGAATTTAGAAAACATTATAAAGCACTTTTTCAGTATCGTAGAAACAACTGAGCTTAGCACCTTACCTAGTAAGAAAAATTAGTTAAAATAGGAAACTACTATTATGCTTCATCCTACTTCCCAATACCTTTTGCTCAACTGTAATCACCCTATAAGGCTGGCTCAAAGGCAGCATTTTGTGCCATTTGTCCCATATGTAAAAATGACTGTGTAGTAACTGCAGCCTTAAAAATTACTCTTAGTCTCCGAGACAGATATTCTTTTCAATACTGCCATGAGAAATGAGCTCAACTAGAACTCAACTCAGTTACTTAACATTAAAACATTATGTAGGTACTAGCTAAAGTTATTTAAACATTCTTTGCAGAGGTAAGGCCCATAGGTGTGGAACCCTGTATATATTGTTGAACTTGGTTGGTGCGATTGTTTCGCTGAGCCATTTTTTTTGTCTTCCTTTTTTTGTTGTATTTGTAAGGGATATCTCTCTGGGCAGAGGAGGTAGCAGATATACTAGGAAATGAAGGTGATATAAGTAAAAAGGCTATTAAAATTAAATAAATAAATAGCAAAAGTAATATATTACTATAAATACATTGCATATGTATGTATGCAATTACAGGAGATAATTGTGCCTTGACTATCAAGAATTTTTAAACATATGTCTTAGATTTCTAAAGAAAAAATTTCCTTCTGCATCAATGCATTTTTATTTATTCTAGTAAAACTGACTTGTTTGATGAACTTAATATTTGATCTTTTTTTAAAAAGTGAGGAAAACTTAGGAGATGGAAGTACTCAAGGGGCACAGTCAGAAGGACTCTTGACATTCTATAAAAATAATCTTTCATTCAACTTAGAGTCTATGGGTTCTATATATCAGGTATCTAAGGGAAAATTTGAGAACTGTTTTATTTCAGAGAAAGTCGCAGCTAGAGGTTGTATACCTTTTGTTTTTGCCATCTGAACCAAAGACCTCTCTTTATTTTCAAAGTAGTAGAGTGGAGGGAATGGTGCATTTGGAGTCAGAAGGTCTGAGTCAAAACCCCACCTCTGCAATTTATTCCCTCTGGGCCCTTTAGTGAGTTTCTTAACTTCTTTTGCCCTCTTTTCTAAAATGAGGAGGTTGAATCAAATGACTTCTAAGTTCTCTTCTACCTCTAGAGCTGTAATTCTGTAAATAAAATACTTATTCTTTGTGTGACCTTGGGCAAATCTCTTTATCTTAGTCGTTCCTCTGTAAAACAAGGGGTACTGGATTAGATGATTTCTAAATTCCTATCTAGCTCTAAATCTATAATCCTCTAATCTTTAAAGGAAATGAGGTGAATTTTTGACTCACAGTAATAAGCAGCTCACAAAAAACGCTAGCATTAGGAGGAGATTATTGGTTGGAGTGTTCTCATTTTCCTTTCATCAGTCAGGTTAGGTGTCACCAAAGTGATCATCTTATCAGTTGAATGCCTTGTTTTCTGTACTAGGGCCATTTGTTGAATTTGGAGACATAGAACCAGCTGAGTTCTGGGGAGACTTGGATGATGACAGAAGCCCTTCTGAGTCATTGGAGCAACTAAATGCAGGAGATATGAAGAAACCCTTTGTTGCCGTTGAGAAGGAATTACCCCAATATGACATAGAAGAGACTGAAGAGGAAGAATCTGAACAGAAAATCATTAGCTGGTCTACCACTGCTATGACCTATGGAGATGACTCAGAGCCACAAGAAACATTGAATGATGAGGAAGAAGTGGTTCCTGAGAAAAGGAAGTCCTCAGAACAGAAGCAGGATGATATGGGTTCCACAGAGGAGTTGCCTACAGATTCACAGACTGAGAAGAGACTAAGTAGTCAAGAAACAGAGCAGGAAGAGCCATCCACAGAAGAGGGAAAACCATCCATAGAAGAGGGGGAACCATCTGCAAAAGAGGGAGAACCAGTCAAAGAGGAGGGAGAATCAGACAAAGAGCAGGGAGAACCGGACAAAGAGCAGGGAGAACCGGACAAGGAGCAGGGAGAACCGGACAAGGAGCAGGGAGAAGCGGACAAGGAGCAGGGAGAAGCGGACAAGGAGCAGGGAGAAGCGGACAAGGAACAGGGAGAAGCGGACAAGGAGCAGGGAGAAGCGGACAAGGAACAGGGAGAAGCGGACAAGGAGCAGGGAGAATCATATGAAGAGGATGGAAGACCTAAAGAGTCAAGTTCATCTCAGGATTCAGTAGCAAAGCAGAGAAGATCTACAGAAGAGAAGAGGGACTCCAGAACTGAAGCAAGAGAACCCTCCGAGGAACCAGCAAAGGAGAGTGGATCAGCAACAGAACAGACAAGCTCAACTACAAGACTGCAGGAACCTGGAGAAGAGCAAGGAGAACCTGCAAAGAGGTCCCGAGAACCATCAATGTCTGAAGAAGGGCAGACTCAACCACCCACAGAGAAGAAAGCGTCAATAAGAGGAAGAGAATCCAGTTCTCAGGAAGAAAGTGTCAAACTCCAACAGAAAAGCAGCCAAAGTCTCTTGACAGATTCTGTAGAGGAAGAGAAAGTTGAAGTGCAGCCTAAGGACTCCAAATCAACCTCAGAAGAATATCTCCCAGGTAAGAATGTATTCTCTGGCCCATCACTGACTCATTTTTTATTGACCCTAAATGTCTTTGCTAACACCCAGCTGTTAGACACCATTGCTGCACTTAACATTTATTCTGGACGTACCAACCATTCAGTTTCTCAGCATTGCCTCTTTGGGATAATAGTTATTTGCCTGGGTCTTTCTTTTGTACTGGAGTTCCATTTATAAGGAGATAATCTGACCATGTTAAGAATAGAAGTAATTCTTCATTGACTTGCTATAGGTTACATCATTCAGCTAGACAAAGGAGAATTCAGATCAGGAAATGAAGTGAAAACACTTGAGCTATGAAATTGTAAGGTCTGATGCCTGGGAATTGGTGATTTTTAAAGAAAAATTCCTTTAATTCCATTTCTAAAAGAGTTTTCAACTTTTGTCCTACATAGATGTCATGTGTTGTGATAAAATTTAAATTGGGTTACAGAGAAAGCTCTGTGGCTCACCACAAACACATCAATATGGGAGCCATTTCCTTTTGAACTTTCCCTAACCTCTTTGGTGAGGTCAAGATCACATCAGAGCTTGTTCATTTTTTAAATTACACCAAAAGCTAATGGACTCAATATGTAGAAAGAGACATATATTTTTGGACGTGGACCATGAGGGAATTGACAATACTGATTATGCATATTTTGATTTTTATTTTTAAGAGTTTTAGAAAATAAATGCTTGGTAACTGAAAAAAAATTAGATCATCTAGCTCTGAGGTCCCACAGCCCCACTAACCTTAAATATGATAACCTAGTTTAAAAAGAGGAGACCCGGGAGATGGGGGACTCAGTTATATCAGCCTAGTGTAGGGGAAGGCCTGGTAGACTTGGAGTCAGGAGAGTTTAGCATTAGAAGCCCATGTCCTGGGTTTCTAGCTATACAAACTTGGGCAAGTCAAGCAAGTCATGTGCCTCAGTTTCTTTATCTGCAAAACGTAGATACTAATACTTTTATAACCTTTCCTAAGACCCTCAAGTCAAGTCTAACTTTTGGCACATGAATAGTATTCTGGGCAGTTCTCTGAGATTCTAGGTCACAGAGAAGATGTTAACCTGGGTTGGGAGAGAGAGGTCCCTTCACCCACAAAATAGCAGGTCTAATCCTTAATCCTATCCTATAGAAATGTGAGTTGCTCCTATTAGTATTATGTGACCTTCCTCTGGCTGGGCCTCAGTTTTCCCAACCATAAAATGGAGTCACTCCTTACCTCATAGAAATGAAGATAATAAATGTAGCAACTGATCTTGGAACTGTCATTAATAATCAGTTATTTAGTGACCCCTGGATGTTGGTATATTAATGACAAGCTTTAGGCTACACATAGAAAGACAACTCTCTAAGTGATTTCCCACAATGGAAAACTGGAGAATAATCGCTGGCAAAAATTTCATTTTTCACGGCAACCCATTAAGTGATGGTTTCCTTTTACAATTTTCAGAAACTGGAGACAAAGACACAAGCTGTGAGCCGAGGAGTCAGTTGATAGACGGGAAGCCATGGTCAGGTGACTCCATCTTGAATTCTCCCTTCCTTTATCCCTTGACACACCCTGGGTGGTGATGATATTGGGAAAGAGAAGGTACTGACTTGTTCCTCTTCTGGTCTTCTATGTTTTTCCAGGCGAGCTCTTAACTTTCGACTTGAGTAAGAAGTATATGAAATACGAAAACGAAGAGGCTTATTTGGTCTTGGATGACCCCAGGTTCTCAGGTACCTGATGACACTGAGTCCAGGATGGGATGAATGGTACTCAATGGACAGATGGGCCAATAGGCTAACTTTGATTACTGAAGGAACCCATTCCCTAGGGTGATGACCAACCTTGGTCAGCCTTCTTCCACACATAGCAAAAACAAGTTCTCTTTGCAATCTTTTCTTCTCACCTGATTGTTTTTGGGCCATGGTGGCATTCAAGGTCAGGTCAAATAAGATACCTAGTACTCTCAAAACATTAAAAGTGAAGGGGGAGGGAGAGAGAAGGGGAAAATTGGGCAAATGTTTTAGAAACTTGTGTGTGTGTGTGTGTGTGTTTTGTAAATATAGACTAGAGTCAGCATAGCAGAGTGAAAAGAGGGTCAGTTTCAGAATCAGGGAGACCTTCATTCAAATCCTTCCTTTAACACACATTATAACCTGGGCAAGTCTCTTAACCCTTGAGTGCCCTAGGTGACTCTCTAGTCACTCAACAAGCATATAATAATAAGAATTGTTACTATTATAATTATTATATTATATTTATTATATTATAATAATTTTATTAGTAGTATAACAATTAGCATTTCTGCAGTATTTTAAAGTTTGGAAAGCACTTTATTAAGCCCTTAGCTATGTATCGGGAGGGTAGGGAAGCAGTGGATAGAGCACTGGCCCTGGAGTCAGGAGGACCTGAGTTCAAATTCAACTTCAGATGCTTACTAGTGTGTGACCCTGGGTAAGTCATTTAACCCTGATTACCTCCAAGAAGGAAATCAAACAAACAAAGCCTTATGTACTAGGAACTGTGCTAAGTGCTCTTGGGGATAGAGAAAGGTAGAAACCCTGAGCCTGCCCTCAAGATGTTCACCTGTACTGGAAGATGCAGTTTTCTCACACAGGAGTTCCCTGAATTAATAAGCCCACAGGTCCAGCCTCTATCAAACGAAATAATGTAGACCAAAGCAAAATGTTCTATAAATATGCTACTATACTCCTTCTTCTCTTTATTCCGAGTACATGCCCAACTGGAAGTCAGTACTTGTCTAAATTCTCCTAGGTTTGGGGGAAATTTCTCTATTGACCACATCGTTTCTGTTTCCTGCCAACCAGAGCTGCATCCAATAATCCGCCAAATTTTGAACCAGAAAAGGTCAAATGCGAGGAGCTCCTTCACCAAGAACTACCTCACCTTGCCGCAATTTGTTCAGCTCCTGAACACATTTGTGAAGGACAATGTCCCCACTGGCATCATGAAGAAGTTCATCCAATTTGTAAAGAAGAATTACGTGGAGACGCAAGAAGAGAAAATCCAGCACTTGGAGAAGGTGAGTGTTGTGGGAAAAGCAATAGGAGAGACCAAAGTTTGGAGGAAAAATGGTGTCATACAAGCCCTGCTGACTTTCTTTTTCCCTTTCTTTTCGTCTTTTTACCTTCTTCCTCCCTCTCCCGCATTTTGTCACTTTATTTTCACTCTTATTTAACAAGCTTGTCTACTGAGTCACTCCAAGTCCAGCCCTACAATAGTAACAAGCTGTTTGATCCCAAACAAGCTTATATCACTTGGACCCTTAATTCAATGCAAAACAATGAAGTCTAGGATCAAATACTTGAAAAAATCGTTGGTCATTGATGGCCTAAGGTGTGCAAAAACATACGTAGATTCCGAGAAGGCACAGAACCCTGAAGGTCTATTGAGTCCATGGGCTCCAAACCATCTATCAACCTGGAACCTTTTGGGAGGTGGAAGCACTTCCTTTAAGTAACTTGCGTCATCTGATGTCTTTATCGTATAGAGGACATGGTTCTCTTTCCACATTTTGTGGTTTTTCAATTGTTTCTCAGTTGCATCCAACCTTTTGTGACTACATTTGGGGTTTTGGGGGACAAAGATTCTGCAGGGATTTGTCACTTTTCTTTCTCAAGCTCCTTTGACAGATGAAGAAACTGAGGAAAATGAAGTTAAATGACTTGCTCAAGGTCACAGAGCTAGAAAGTGAATGAGACCAGATTTGAACTCAAGAAGATGAGTTTTCCTGACTCAAGGTCCAGTATGCTATCCTGGTACCACCTAACTGCCCATCCTTCCCACATTAACATGTTCTAATCCAATGTAAAGATTTATATATGTCACCTTCCCCTTTAGATGTAAATTCTTTAAAGACAGGGACAGTTTCCGCCTTTCTTTCTGTCCTCAGGCTATTAGCACAAAGGTTGACACATAATAAGCCCTTGATAAATGCTTATGGTTTGACTGATTGATTGCTCACAGTCCCTGATTTTCATCTTATGGAAGCAACAACGAATGGCAATCATTTTCTCATTCAGAAGTTTAAGGTCATTTTCTCTCTCTTTCCTCCTCCTCCTGTCTGACTCTTCTCTATCTCCTTTGCTGGTACCTCATCCACATCAGACCCTCTAATGGTGGCCGTCCCCCAAGGCTCTGTGCAAGGTCCATTTTGCTTTTTGCTCTAAATTTTTCTCGGCCATCTCATCAACTCTCATGGGTTCCATTGTCCATGTCTATGCAGATGGATCTGAGCTCTATATATCCAATCTTAATCTCTCATGAATTCACAACAGGATGTCTTGTGTTGATCCTCAACATGTCTAAAACAGAACTCATTATCTTTCTTCCCAAAACTCTTCCCCCATCTGAATTTCTCTATTATTGACAGTGGCACCATTGTCTTCCCTAATATCCAGGGATATCAGACACTTACTAGCTATGTGACCCTGGGCAAGTCACTTCACTTTCTTTGCTTCAGTTTCCTCATCTGTGAAACAGGGAAGAAAAAAGGAAAAAAGAAATTTATATTATAATTTTGTTGCATATATGAAAGGAACAGCAATGTGTGCATAGTAAATTTGCAGTTTCATTGCAATCCTATTTTTATTGTATTATGTTATGGAAATGTTTGATTTATTCCATTAAGTAAAAATGAAATAAATTTAAAAATAAAAAAGTGAGTTGAAGGAAATGACAAACCACTCCAGTATCTCTGCCAAGAAAACCCCAAATGGGATCACAGAGAGTGGGACACAACTGAAAAACGACCAAATAATCGCAACAAATCTAGTTATTCATATATTGTTTTACCATTAGAATGTGGGACTGCTCTCCACCTTTTTTTTTGTATTCTCCACATTCAGCACAGTGCCTGTAACATGTTGTTCAGTTGTATCCAACTCCTTGTGATCCTGTGGACCATATTGTCCATGGAGTTTCCTTGGCAAAGATCCTGAAGTGGTTTGTCATTTCCTTTTCCAGTGGATTAAGGCAAACAGAAGTTAAGTGCTTTGCCTAGGGTCACACAGCTAGTAAGTGTACGAGGTTAGATTTGAACTCGAGTCTTCCTGACTCCAGATCCTGTGCTCTATCCCGCTGAGCCATCTAGCTGCCTGCATCTGTAAGCACTTAATAAATGCCTTTTGGCTGACTGATGTTTATTAAATGCCTACTATGTGCAGCTGCTGTGGTCACTGGGGACATAAAACCAAAAATTAATCAGTCTTCCCCTCGGGGTTGCTATTGGGGGAGACAACATATGTATGACTACATAAATATATATGTATATGTAAAATATAGTGATAGAGATTGGATCCATGATTCTTAGGGAGCTACTAGATGAGAAAACACCCTCTGCCCGTATGTTGTAGTTTCTTAATGTGTTGTGGTAGACCTGTCTCAAAGAATTCAGAATCAGACCACCTCCAATCAAAGTATAGGAATTTATTGAGAATGAACAACCCTCAGAAGCGAGCTAGGTTCCAAGAGGAACCAGCAACTTCAGAAGAAGCAAGATGGATTTTTATAGGGTAAAGATGCAATTACATACAAGAAATTATGAATATTAAAAAGGCAGGAGGAGTTTAAGGGATTAGATCATAGGGGAGGGGTCCCAGCCACAGTGGAACTGCACATGCAATTACAATGAATACAGAAAAACCCATTTGAGGAGTATGTATGCATGATAATAGTATTATAATAAACCTCTCTACATTACAAGTTCACCTAAAGAACAACTTTTGCTATTACTGCACAGGTGCCTACTTAGGGAAAGTCCCCTTCTATTGTTTTGGGGTCCATATCCTTCTTGGGCATTCTGGTGGTGCTGCTTTCTGATTGGCTGAGCATTGTGGTCCTGTCTGACACTAGATGCATGGTCCAATGCATGGACACACTGCTGTTTCTGTGGGAAATGTGAGGAATGGGTCTGGGGACAGTGGCTAGCTAGAGGCGGTAGCTGGGATCCCATTACATGGATATGCCTTCTGTTCAGTGAGAAATTTGAGTTCCTGGACACACCCGTTGTTCTATTGAGCAGTGAATCATATATGCAGAAGTTAAGATATTGAGTGGGGGCAGTGAGTGAGTGGATAGGTAAATACAGTGGGCCTGCTGTTCAGTGGGGCCTATAAGGAAGGTAGACTGTTGGGACTGGGGACAGTTCTATTAGGATTCCATCACATGGTGTGTAACTGGAAACTTCTAGCCTCAGAGAGATAGCTGGAGCTTTGAGATACTTAGTGATTCTCCTGAGTTCCCCAGCTAGGATGTGTCAAAGGAAAGACTCGAATTTGGGTCTTCCTGGTACTAAGGCCAGCTTTCTAAGGACACACTGTGCTTTGTCTCTTGACATACAAAATGACACATAAAATAAATACAAATTGATGTCTTTTGGTTTCATGTTATAGTCCACAGTAATCTCTGTAAAGAACACATGACTTGCTGGGAATCGTGTCTCTTCATCCTTTGCAATTCTCCTTCCTTCCTAGATTCTTCAAGATACTGTGGAAATGCGAAGGAAACTACTCCTGGAAGCTCTCTTTCAGAAATGGGATAATGAAGGCTCTGGCTTCCTGGACCTGTGTGAAATTGACAAACTTCTATTTACCTACAAGGAAGGCATGGAGAAACTATCGATGATGAAAGGTAGTGTACAAGCCTTTTTTGTACTGGGACCTAATACATTAGTGGGTCCAACCAATCACTAGCTGCGCTGAATGTTTGCCAGTCACAGTAAGGGGCCCCTTACCCAGGAAAAACACTGGCAGTTGTGGGTGAGAAGGACCATAGAAGAATTTAACTCAGGGTAGATCCAAGTTGATGTATATCTAAGGCAGGCTCTGAACCCGTCACGTGTCTAGTGTGTATCTGAACAGAAGTCCCCTCTGTCATACCCCCAACCACCAAGATTCTTCAAAGACCTCCAATGTTGTCCAACTCAGGACCTTTGGTGGTAACCAGAGGTCTTAGATTCAAATTTCAATTATGCTTCGTATGGACACTATGACATCAGCAAGTCCCCTCTCTTCGATAAGGCTCAGTTTCCTTTACTGTAAAATAAAAGGAGGGGGAGAGGGTAGACTAAGTAACCTCTAAGGTCCACTCCAGCTCTACATCCTAAAGACCATTACATTTAGCTGAAATCAGCTTTTCAGCCTGCTCTGCTCACTGCTCCCATGGGAACCTGTTAGACCACACAAGGCAAATCTAAATTGGCTTCCACGTGATGGCTCTTTCAAAAACCAAACCTGTGATTTTACTGGGGGATTGAACTCCCACAGCTTAACATCTTCTCTGCAGTTGGGAGTCTTAGAGAATCACAAGGGACATAGCAAAGAGTGTCAGAGGCAGGATTTGAATCCAGGTCTTCCTGACTCCAAGATCCGCTCTCTAACCATTATACCATCCTGCCTCTTGCTCGAATGCTACAAAAGGCAAGCCTAATCTAGCCTCCACATGGTAATCCCTCATATGACTGAAGAGAGCCAAGTCTTCTCAATCAGCCAAGCATCTCTTCTTCTCCAGTGTGGGATGTAGGGACATGAGAGGAACTGAGGTGAACGTTTCTTTGTGGTGCTGCTGACAGCACTGTAAGTAGACCGCTGACCTCTTGCTCGAATGCTACAAAAGGCAAGCCTAATCTAGCCTCCACATGGTAATCCCTCATATGACTGAAGAGAGCCAAGTCTTCTCAATCAGCCAAGCATCTCTTCTTCTCCAGTGTGGGATGTAGGGACATGAGAGGAACTGAGGTGAACGTTTCTTTGTGGTGCTGCTGACAGCACTGTAAGTAGACCGCTGACCTGATTGTGTCTCCTTCATTCTCTTCCTGGAGCTGTCATGATTCTGGGCACTGGGCAGAATCAGGGCATTATTTATGACAGGCAGGTGGACAGGGAAAACAGCCAGCCTCACATGGAGAGGGTCCCATCTGTGGGCTCTGAGGGGGTGGTGGCTACATGCCCCTTTGTTCTTGCTATATTTGAAAAGCCAAAGGAGTTTCTTCTACCCATTTGTGGCTATGAAAGGGACTCCAGGACAAATAGAAGCTCAGGGTCTTCAATTCAGTGACTATATAGCCCATTTCTGGGCTCAGGATTTTTCTTTTCAGCATGACAGGCTTCAGAGGTGGCTGCCCACAGAGATTGTATTCTGGGCACGGTATAGCTGGAGAGATGCTCATGGCTTGCTTGGACAGCAGGGTGTTTCCTGGAGAGGAAAAGGATTCAGCACCTGAAAGAAAAAATACACAGGTTGTGTTTCTTTGGTGCTGGCTTCTCTGGAGGTGGGTAGAGACAAAGGACAGATCTCAGCATACAAATTCTGTCCTAGAAAGGTTGTCAATTGTAGTCAAGACAGTTGCTGTGATCAGCACAGTAAGCCAGTGTAAGGAAGATGGAGGTGATTACAGTGGCAAATGCCATCAAGCTAAGATTCAGCACTGACCTCTGTGCTGTGTTCCCTCTCTCATCCCTTGCTCCTGGACTTTTTTTTTTTAAGACTTGTGGGTTCGTTTATGTGTATGTGTTTTAAAAATCACAATCCTTTCCTGATACATGTTATCCCACGTGACTTCCCCCCACCTCCTTACCTTGAGAGATCTAAAGACAGAAAGGACCTTAAAAAGCTAAGTCCATCTGCCTTATTTACGGATGAGGAAACTGAATCCAAAGAGTGAATGGGAACATGGCATCGTAGCTCTAGGCCTAAAAGATCCCTTAACATCCATGGGGTCCAAGTCTCTCATTTTATAGATGAGGAAACTGAAGGAATAGACATGAAGTGATTTGCCCAAGGAAGTGCAGTGTTAAGTGACAGGATTTGAACCCAGACCCTTTACTGCAAATCCATCCAATTCCCCTTTCTACTGTACCAGGCCATGCCAAAAAAAGGCACATGTGTATCAGCAAAATAATCAAGTTTGACAGTATGTGCCACATTCTGTATCCGCAGTCCCCCTCCTCTTCAATAAGAGAAGGAATGCTTGTTAAATCCTCTGTTCATCATTAGGCATTTATTAAGTACCTGATATGTACCAGGGACTGTCCTAAGTGCTGGGGATTCAAATACAGAAATTGAATAGTGTTTGCCCTCAAGAAGATTACATTCTATTCATCTGAACTCAGCAACTTTTTAGTGTGGCTTTTGTTTACAATATAAAAATCATATTTATATTATTTATATAAAATTATATGATATAGTATGTTTATATATACTATTTATATAGTTTATTTATAATTATAGAAGCATTGGTTCTACTGATATTTGGGTTCTGCTGTCTTTAATCTGTATCACAGCCATCAAATATTCTCCTGAAAGGCAGAGGAAGGTAATGACTCTGGCGTCAAGGCATCTAACTCTTCTCCTGAATCTTCTCTCTTGCCTCAGTGTCCTCACCTGGAAAATCAGAAGTTTGGAGTAGAGGACCTCAAAGGTCCTTCCATCCTTGGATCCATTATCCTTGGTTTCTCTGAAATCTATCTGCTTGTTATTTCTTGTGGTGCAGTAGTACTCCATGACATTCCATTCATTTCAGTAGTTCCTCAGTCCATAAACATTTATTAACACCTACTATATGCCAGACACTGTACTAACTACTGATGATACAAAAAGAGGCAAAGGACAGTCCAAGAGATAGACTAGAGGATCTCACAATCTAATGGAGGGGATGACAAGTGAACCGAAATGTACAAACAAGCTATATATGGGATAAATAGGAATAATTAACAGAGAAAGGGCACTAGAACTGAGAGGGGCTGGGAAAGGCTTCCTGTACAAGGTGGGATTTGAGCCTGAATTTAGTGGGCACTCAATTAGTTTCCAGTTTGCTCATATGGAAAATGATGCTAGCCCCTACCTCCCAGGGTTGTGATGAGGAGTAAATGAAGTGAGACATGTAAGCTTTGCAAACCATTATGCGCTCTCTGTCTCTCTCCCCCTCCCTCCTCTCTCTTTCTCTCTCCTCTGTCTCCTTCTGCCTCGCTCTCCTCTCTTTCTCCCTTCCTCCTCTCTCTTACTCTCTCCATCTCTCTTTCTCTCTGTCTCTTTCTCTCCATCTTCTCTCTTTCTCTCTACTCTCCTCTTTTTTCTTTCTCTCTCCTCTGTCTCTCTCTCCCCACATATATGCATACCCACATATACACATATGTCAGCTAGGGTTACATGTAGAACTTCCCTTTCTGTTCCATATCCTCCTTGGGTTCTGGCCTCAGGCAGGGGATCTCTGGATCTGCTTCTCCAAGGGCCTGTTTCTCAGGTGAGCTGGCCCACAGCCAGCCACTGGTGTTTGCCACCCACCTGCCTGCACAGCTTTGCTGCTTGATAGGAAGCACGGGCCAGGGACTCAAACGGTGAAGGGGAGCATAAACACATGGATCTAGTAAGAAGAAAAATCAGTCTTTTTGGTCCCAAATCAGGAGATGAATTTTTTAGCCATTTTGGTTCATGAGAGGCAGCAGAGCATGGGGAAGAGAGAGAGGGATGACCTGGAAGAGGACCTGGGTTCAAGTCCTGACTCGGACATCTTCTTGTTGTGTGACTCTGGGCAGCTGTCTCAGACTGTGGGTTACAGAGTAGGTGCCAACGTGCATTGATGGAGGGAGCATCCTCATCTGGAAGATCCCTTTAATCAGTGAAATCACAAGGGTGAGTCCTTATCCCTATCCCTATCCCTATCTCTACAGGAAAACTCAGAGATGATCAACAGAGTGGCAATGGGAATAGAGAGCTAGATTTAGAGATAAGAAGGCTTGAGTTCTAATTCTACCATAATCCCTTGCTCAGTGTGTGACCCCAGCAAGTCATTTAACCTCTCTCAGATTCAGTTTTCTTATCTGTAAAATGGGGGTTAAAATAGCACCTTCCTCATAGGGTTATTGTGAGAATCAAATGAGATGATACATGCACAACATTTTGCAAACTTTAAAGAGCCACATAAGTTTTGGTTATCCCTTTCTTGCCTCAGTTTCCAAATCTGGAAAAATGGTGTGTGTGTGTGTGTGTGTGTGTGTGTGTGTAGAAATGGAGGAAAGAGGAAGAAGAGCATAATGTAGCTGAAAACACACTGAATTTAGAGTCGAATGACCTGAGTTCGAATCCTGACTCTAATTCTCAGACTCGTTAGAGGTTTCCTTTTCCTCATCTGTAAAGGAGAAAATGCACTTAATGGATCGTGGAATTGAAGATTTAGGGTTGGAAGGGACCTTAGAGGTCACTGAATCCAACTCCCCTCATTTTACAGATGAGAAAACTGAGGCTGAGGACTTAGGAGGCTTGCCCAAGGTCACTGAAGTCCCTTACAGCTCTAGACCTATGCTCTTCCCAGTGGCGTGCTCTCTTTGAATCTCTGGGTCTCAGTGCTCTCTGAAGTTTGGGTCACAAAAATCTCTCTCCAGGTCTAAATGGACCAATTACCTTGTCCAAGAGCGCCCTCCTGTGACCATGGGCCATCTCCTCAGGTTGGGAAGTAGACTGAAAGAAAAGTGGCTGCAGTTAGAGAGAGAAATTTTCGACTGAGCAGACTGAATTTCTCTAAAGGGAACATTTTAAGAGAATGACTAGTCCCTGAAATTACAGCTGATTAACAAGCTCTGGCATCTCCCAATTTAAATAAAGAAGTCTTCCTCTACAACCAGAGAAATGAGAACTGTGAAACCTGATTAGCATCTGTGCTAAGATACCAAACATCCAGGTGGGTGACCTCGAGAAAAATCACTTCACCTCCCCAAGCCTCAGTTTCCCCATCTGTAAAAATGAGGGAGTTGGACCAGATAATTCTTGAGGGCCCTTCTAACTTTAGACCTATCATCCCATGGCACTACAAAGGGATTAGGAAGCCCCAGCAGTACCCCTGCAGGGGAGCCCTCCACCATGCTGGGACTCTGCAGGCAGGGGAGAAGCATCCACTTTTCATCCCTTTGTTCACTTCTGTCTACTATAACAACCGAACATTCAAGGAGAAATGAACGGGCAGATGAAGGTAGCCGTTGTGACCTGGTGAAAATTTGAAGCCCAGCTCAAGTGTGATAGAAGAAATGACTTTTCCTCCCAGAATTTCCACATCTAACATTGCCAGATTTCTCCGGTCTGCTCTGCTGTCGCAGAGTTCTCTTTAGCAGACCTGGTTCCATTTATGCTGCTTGCATTTTCCTTTCCATTCTTATGGGATACTTAACTCCCCAAAATGGGGCTTATCCACTCTAGGCCTTTTTCTGTTGCCTTCTTAGAGTATAGAGTTTCATTTGTCTAGAGCTGGAGAGGACCTCAGAGGCCATCAAATCCAACTCCCAGATGAGAAAACTGAGACCGATAGAGGTTAAGTGAGAAGAAGTCAAGTCAGGTCCTTTGATTCCAAATCTAGGACTTTTCCCCGTATCCTGGTAGGCTCTCAGTAAGCATTTGTGGACTGGTTCATTGGGTGCTGGCTTGCTAGTAGTCTTTTCCATTCTTCCTTATTCCTGATGAAAAGCTTCTCTGCAGCATGCCCTGGGCCCCCATCCCTTGCCACACATTCCCAAGCTGGCTTCCCTCTTAACACCAGGAACATTGTTACTTGTACAGTGGAATTAAACCTATTGAGTTTGGATGAAACTCTTCTTTTGCCCCTGAAATAAGTGGAGAACAGCCAAAGGCCCTCAGCTGCCCCAGTGGAGGAAGTGCCACCAAAAACGTTCCAGTTTTACTCATAACACCAGAGTTCCAAAGATCTGCTATGTCACTTGGGACAATCTCTTCTCTGCCAGGAGAGACCCTAGGTCCTCCAACCTTGGGAGACAGCTGAGGTGATTTTAAAAAATGCATTGCCTGAGAGGAAGACTTAACACTTGGAGATTTAGTGAGCCTGGCCAGAGAGGCTGTTGGTGCTCCGGAGTATATATTTGCTTCCCAGTTGAGTAGAAAATGTCCAAGCATGCACTCACTGTCTTTGCCTCCAAGAAAGTGTGCCATTTCTGGGGTCAGAGGATCTGGGTCTGAATTCCACCTCTGACACTAAGCTAGCTCAAAATCTCTGATCCTACATATAAAACACTGTGTTAGATGTTATGCAGTTTACAAAGGAGTATGAAACATAATACCTTTTCCTCCAATACCCTGAAACACAGATGGAAGACCAGCTTGATAGGCAGCTAGGTAGCACAATAAGTTAAAGTTTTGGACTAAAAGTCAGGAAGACCTGAGTTTGATTCCTGCATTTAATCTGAGCCTCAGTTTCCTCATTTGTAAAAATAGAGATAAGAACAATAATGCCTACCTCACAGGCTTATTTTGAGGATCAAATGAGTTCATCTACAGAAAGTTCTTTGCAAACCATAAGGCCCTGTAAAAGTGCTAGCCCTTATCTAGCCATACAAAAAGATGATTGACAATATAATACGATCTTGCTAAAGTGTAAGTCTATTAAAGGCAGAGATTGTTTCAGTTTTATTGTTGTAACCTACAATCTAGGCCACTGTCTGGCATAGAGCAGGTGGTTAATATATGCTTATGGATTATTAAGCACCCAGTGAACGATACAAGCAAGGAGCAGAATAGGAGTTCAGTGGCCCAGACCACTATGAGTTGGGCCAATCAAGGAGGGCTTTAAGGAGATTTAAACTGATCTCTAGGAAGGGTTTAGATCTGAAAGGGACTTTGGAGGCCACTGAGTCCAACTCTCTCATTTTATACAGATGGAGAAACCGAGGCACAGAAAGATTAAGTGATTTGCTCAGGGTTACACAGCTGATGTGTCTGAGGCAAGATTTAAACCTGGGTCATCCTGACTCCAAGTCCAGCATTCTATCCACTGTAGAAATCACCAGAGTTCCTTGAAGGTTGGGTAGGACTTGGCCAGGCAAAGCGAAAAGGAAAAGGGCTTTAGGTGAGGAGATTGTCCTGAGAAGGTCCATGCATGGAAAAGATGGCCATGTCATCCACATCATGGCATGATGGCAATGGCGTGGCAGCCACGAAGTTATGGTGGCATTGTAAAAGAAGGATCCCAAAGGATAATCCTGGGGTCTCATGATTGAGTGATGGTTAGAATATTGGGATCATCTAAGAGAGCTGGCCTCAGATTCAGGAAGGCTTCAGTTCAAGTTTCCTCTTTGACTCATATTGTTTTATTATTTGATTTCCTATCATTGTCATATTATAGTCGTAGGGAGGGAGGTGGCATGGTGGACAGAGCGCTGAGCCTGAAGTCAGGAAGACCTGAGTTCAAAAGTAGCCTCAGACACTTACTAGCCGTGTGACCCTAGGCAAGTCCCTAAACCTTTGTCTGCCTCAGTTTCCTCATATGTAAATATGGGATAATAACAGCATCTCCCTGACAGATTGTTGTGAGAATCAAGTGAGGTAATATTTGTAAAGTGCTTAGTGCGCATTTAGGGTTATTTATGAGGCAGTATATGAATTCCACTTCTCCTCCTCCTTCCTCCTCTTCATCTTCTTTCTCCTCTTTGTCTTTTTCTTCCCTTCCTTCTTCTTCTCATTATTGATATTAATATTACCACGGTGCAGTGCAGATGTCCCTGTGCATCAGTAGGACACTCTCCCTCCCTGGAAGGTCCCTCCAGCAGCGAGATCACAGACCCTGACCAAAGCGTAACCAAATGATGATAGAGGTGGGAAAGTCAGGAGAGGGACCTGAAAACTTTAAGTAGCTCTGGAGACCAGATTTTTTTTTGAAACTTTTTGAAGTTTCTCAAGATAGCGAGTTCCTAAGCCCTGGGAGAGGCAGTATGGTATTTAGAATTGGAGGCCTTGGGTTCAAATCCTCCCTCTGTCATTTACTACTTGTGTGACCTTGAGTTATATAGACTCTCTGAGACTCAGTTTCCCTTTCTCTGAAATGAGGCAGTTGGATCCTGAGGTTCCTTCTGGCTCTAAATTTGGGGTGCTGTGATCCCTCCTACAAATACTTTATTCCCTAAACTCATGCCGAATGACAGATGGGGAGGGGAAATAAATTCCATTGGTGAATGAACCCTTGTTTAGTTCTTGGTCTGGCTCTCTTACGCTTTACTCTTTTAGCTAAACTGCACATGAAGCTACCAAAGCCCCACCCCGGCAACGAAGTGAGGTTAAACTTAGATCAGTTTGGAAACTACATCCAACTGGTTGCAGCCGAGCTCACTGGCAATGAAAGCGAAGTCTTCGACAACTTGGTGGAATTTCTGATGATGAGCTTGAGGCGAACACATACCGAGCAGCTCCGGAACTCGGCCCGGCGAAAGTGGCTGCTGCGCATCCAGCAAGCGGCTGAAACGAGTGGCGTCTGCCTAGAGCCTGTGTACCGTGAGGTCTTCAAGGCCCTGACTGAGGTATGTGGTCCAGAGGGAGCACTCTAGGGAGGAAGATCCTCCCTGTGGTTGGGGTCTTGACTCCACCGTGTAGCAGCAACTTGCAGGGAAACTATAGAAAAACCCTGAGCGGCTGCTGCAGAAATGATATGTCCCCTCGAGTCCTTAGTGACCTGAGGGATGGGAACCATAGCCAGAAGAGCCGTCAGGTGCGGGATTGGGGGAAAGGAGAGAGTAAGAGGGGAGTGGATGGGACACCGGCAGACTTCGACAGGGTGGGAAATCCTGGCTCTGCCATTGTGTGAACTTGGGTAGGTCACTGACTTTCCTGGGCCCTCAGTTTCCTTAGCTGTAAAATAAAGGATGATTCCTGGAGTCTTTAGTTAGCTCTGTGATCCTATGACTATCCCTGTGCATCCCAGAGATACTAGTTAAAAGATAAGAATGACTTTCTGCCCTGCCTACCCCCAAATTAAGACTTTTCACTGGGCTTCCTCTGAACAGTAAGGTAAGAAGACCTTGGACTAGTCACAGCGGTATCCATGGCCAAGCAGGAGCCCCATCTTTAAGCCTCTTGCCTTGCGTGGGCTTAAAGGTCATATTTCAAGGTTTGAGTCTTTCATCACTTAGTAAAATTACGCATGCAGGTGACAAAACTGCCTCTTGACCAAGAAGGCAGCAGAGAGGGAAGGGAGAAAACAAGCATTTATTAAGCGCCTACTTTATGCTAAGTGTTTTACAAATATCTCATTCCATCCTTACAACAACCCTAGGAGAGAGAGAGGCTATTATTTCCATTTTACAGTTGAGGAAACTGAGGCAGATAGAGGAGAAGTAACTTGCCCAAGGTCATACAGCTAATAAGGGTCTGAGGTCAAATTTGAACTCAGGTCTTCCTGCCTCCAGTTCCCAGCCCTCTGTGCACTACGGCTCCATCTAGCCATCATCTGGTCATACAACTCTGTTGCCTCCAGCTAAGAGGCAGCTTGCATTGTAGCCATCATCCTTGGGTAAAGGGGCATCCTTGGAGTCAGGAAGACTTGAATTTTAGTCCTGTTTCTGCTACATACTAACTTACATGACAAAGGGTGAATCACTTAACTTTCCAGTACCATCAGGCAACTTAAGGACAATGGCTATGGGGTCCAATCCTACCTCTAATAATTACTACCATATGATCTTGGGGAAATCATTTAACATCTCTGGGCCACAGTTTTCACATCTGTAAAATGAAGGATTTAAACAAGATGGCCCTGGAGATCCCTTCCAGCTTTATCTATGAACAAATAATCATGCAATTAATCAAATATTTATTAAATACTGTGCTGAGCACTGTAAAGCTAAGTACTGGGAATACAGAAAAAGCAAAAATAGTCCCTTCTCTATATCAACTTGCATCCTCATATAGAAATCAAAGCATACAAGAGAAAATCTTTCTGGGTTTCAGGTTCATGACCTGAAAAATGAAGGGGTTGGATTAAATGATCTAAAATTTCAGCAGTACAGCTTGGAAGTCATCTTCATGCCCCTTAGTATCTCTTATTCATGAGATTTTAGGAAAACAATCAGTAGAATTAACTCACTGACAAAAAAAAAGGCCTCCCTCTGCTTCTAGGATGCTGAAATCCATGGCAGAAAGAAGATTAGTGCCCACATTGCCCTCTTGGAGGAGAATAAAATCAAGCCAAAGAGAGGAAAATTCCTCCTGAGAAACGTGGCTTGCACCATAGAAGATGCTCCATTTGTCCTGAAAAAAGTGCTTTACCGGGACATGAAAGGTATCAGGTAAGGATGCCCGGGAGGTTCATTTCCTATCCTCTTGTGTTTCCATAATTTCCTTCCTAAATGAAGTAGCTTTGAGATCTTTGGAGTAGTCCAGGAGAGAAAAGCCACATAAATCTAAGGCAAAGCATTCTTCTTCACCAAGGACAGTATAATAGCAGGGGTACTCCTAGACCACTAAGGAATGACCCATCTTAGGAAGAGTCTCTGTCTCCTTAGGAGATGACTTCCTAGATTTCTAGCATTCTCCTTTGGAAAGTGAGCTTCAAAAGAAGGACTGCGAAGCATGTTCATAATTCACTTATCCCAGCGGGTCTAACTTGGAAGTCAGTTTTCTCTTCTTCAAGTGCTTTTCCTCCATTGAGGAAATCTGGCCTGGGTTCAAGTCAGAGATGTGCTGGCAAATGCTTAACAATCAGTTCTTCCACATGTCAATTTAATCTGCATTAATAACATTTTCCTCATCACTTTCTTAAGTCTAATCAGAAAAACAAGAAATCAAACCCTGATCCATGGCATTTGCAAATTTCTGAGGTGTAAATGCTTACAATGAAAATTTAACAAATGGTTCTCAAAATCCCCTACAGCCATTTGTTCTATGAAGTTTGGATTCAGTCAAAAGACTACACTTGAGGACCTAGAGGGACATATGTGGCCTTGAGTCAGTATCCCCACCCTGGAAATGAAATCACTGGTCTGATTTTTTTTTAAGTCAGAATCTCTAGACTATCATTCTTTAATTTCCTTCTCTAACATACACACACACGCACACACACACACACACACACACACGTACTGGAAATGGAAGATTTCCACCACTGAAATTGATTTCTTTTTTATTTCATTTGTTTATTTGTCTGTATTGCTGAGGCAGTCAGGATTAAGTCTCTTACCCAGGTTAAGTGACACACAGCTAGTAAATGTCAAGTGTCTGAAGCCGGATTTGTACTCAGGTCCTCCTGACTCCAGAGCCTGTGCTCTATTCACTGCACCACCTAGCTGCCCTGATTTCTTTTTTAGCTCCTCCTAAAAGCCTTCCTTCCCCTTAGGGTCATCATGTTTTCTGCTCTTTAGTTTTACAGTGGTGGACCAGGGACAGCCAATCCATGTCCCACAAGTTGAGAAGCACGGAAATATTCACTTCTGGAACACTTCCCGTCCAGAAAAGGATCATAAAGGCTCGTTCCTGGCTCTTCCTCTTGAGGATGCCCATAGGAGAGGCTTTGGGGTGCTGGGAGTAGACACCCTGCGGGATACCTCCAGAAAAACCATTTTTGTAACTCATGAGATCAGCTTCTATCAGGTAAGTAGTAGAAACATTGAAATAACAGTGCGAACATTCTCTGCCTTGGAGTGAATAAAACAAAAAGACATAGAGAAAAAAATAAAGTAGATGGATAGATTGAGGGCAAGATAATGAATTTTGGACGTGCCAAGTGCTTATTTATATAAATGGGCACTGTGCTAAGCTCCATGGGTACAAATATGATCAAGGTAGTTCCTGCCCTCAAAGAGCTTAAATTCTAATGGCAGAAGGCTACAACACATAAAGGGAGCTCAAAGAATCGGGGTAGAATTGAGACTCATGTTGGTAGCAAGGCATCCAGCCTTTGTTCTGGCCCAGGAATATGTTTTCATTCACGACTTAAGGTGCCTCACCTGTGTAAATGGAAGGAATTTGTGTCCCAGCTGGCCATTCATTTCTTAATTTTTAAGGAAGTTAGCCAATAAGAGAACTATTTAATTTCAGTTGGGGGAAAGGAGCAATTTATGTTATGCAGAAGTAAATGAACTATCAGAAAATGAACTTACTGAAATAGAAATTTTCTTAAGGAAGAATTTACTTTGTGTGTTTTTTTTCAACTAAGGAATCTGAAATCCTTTCCATTTCCAAGGCAGGGTTAAATATGAATTCCAGCTTCACAAAATACTGGTCTAATGTTTGTGTTCAGTTTATAAATTTAGGGAAAAGAAGATTCAAAGAGGAATGAATCCATCAACAAGCATTGATTAAAATGCCTACTGTATGCCGGGCACTGTATTAGACCCTGGTGATATAAAAAGAGAAACAGAACAATCTCTGCCCTCAATGAGAGCTTGTATTCTATTGGAGGAAGCAACATGTACACATATAAGCAGTTACAAAATACATACCAATTAAATGTAAGATAATTGTATATGGGTCAGGGAAGGCATGAGCCACTGGGAGGATGAGGGAAAGCCTCAAGCAGGCAGTAGTACTTGAATAAAACTCTGAAGGATACTGGGGAGTCCAAGAGGCAGAGGTCAGGAGGACACGTACATTCCAGGTATGGTTGACGTCAGATGAAGGCACAGAGTCCAAGATGCAATGCTGTGTATGAGGGACAGTAAGACAGTTTAGTTGGATAATAGAGTACATCAAAAAGCATATGGAATAAATCTAGGAAGGCTAGCTGAATCCAGATTGTGAATCTAGCTTCAGATACCAAATAAAGTCATTTCTATTTAATCCTAGGGGCAATAGGGAGTCAAGGAACTTCTTGAGTCAAGGAGTGACATGGTCAGAAATATCACTTCAGTAGCTAGAGGAGGATGGATTGTCGAGAGAACCAATTTGAACAGAGAGACCAGTTAGGAAACTATTGCAGTATTTCAGAGGAGAGGAGAGAGGATGAAGGCTTGAATTAGGAAGGAGACCCTATGAGTGGAGAGAAAGGATTGAATGCAAGAGATTTTGTGGGGATAGAATCAAGACCTGGCAACTGATGGCACATGTGGGGAAAGTGAAGAGGCAAGGATGATTCCAAGGTGGTGAACGTGGATGACTGGCATGGTGGGCATACATACAATGTGAGCCAGGTGTACTCAAACGTTGTGTAGCAAACCTCAGGTGGGTATTACCATTGGATTTTCCAATTTCTTAAAGGGGAAATCACCCCTATCATGATGCCCACAACAGCAATAGAGATGCTAGGAAGAGGGATGGATTTGGGAGAAAATATAACGAGTTCTGTTTTGAACATGTTGCATGTGAGACATCTCCAAGTCATCCAGCTGGAAATGTCCAATACACCTCCCAAAATTTCCAAGTATTGGAATTTTCAAATCAGACTGCCAAAAAGGGTGCCGATATTGGCATCAAAGATAGTGGCTTTCCCAGTTAAGATGGCAGAGTGAGAAATCTGAAGGGAGCTGGGCTCTCCATATGCTTTCTAAAAACAACAAATAGCAACACCAAGGAGAAGAGCTGCCATAGTACTAATGATATTGGACAAAGTTCAATTCAAAACAGATATACAAGAGGACTGCAGGATACTCCGAGGGTTCTTTATAAAATGAGAGAATATAAATTTAAAATATATTTATACCTAATAATCCTGTAACAAAATTCATAAAAACAGCCTCATAGTTTTGCAAGAAGAAATCACTAAAGGACCAGTAACAATGGATAATTTTAATGTGACTAAAAACAAAATGACAGAACTGGTTCAAATATTAAGCAAACTCACCTAATAAGAAATGCATCAGTGTTTGATACATGGTCGGTAGGACTGCAGATTTGTGTACATGTTTTGTAGCACAACATAGCAACAGTCAACTAGCACAGGTCAAATCATGCCTTTTGACCCAATGATTGCATTGTAAGGCTTTGTCCTGAAATATCATAAGAAGGCAAAAGTGCTTGTAAGTGCTTTATGTGCAGTTGCAAACATCTGTAGGCAACCTCTCTGTCTAATAGTCAGAAAATGATTAAGTGGATGCTGGTGTCTTCATTTAATGGCATACTAGGGTTCCATAACATAGTAGGTACCCCCAGTTATTGCCCTAGGTCCTCATTGCCCTCTTGATAAGGGCTTTGCTCTGCCATTCATGATGGTTCCCTCTGTCCAGTAAAATGGACATTCAAGGCTTTGATCAGGAACAGAGATGGCTCCTTGATGAGGTGCAAATTTTTGCCTTGTCCCAGTTTGTTCCATTGATATCACATTAAGAATGACTGATTATATGCAGCCAGTTTATACACTTGTGCTACACCCTTGGACTACCCTTTTAAAAGGGAGAGCAGAGGCATAGGGGACAAAGAGAGACATAGGACATTAGAAAAGAGCCAGTTGGATGCACATAGATTTGATTGACTGGAGAGAAGTTTCTGTAGGCACATAACCTATCCAAAGAACCCAAGAAACTGGTTGCAGTTGAAGATGATGAACGAATGAAAAGCATTGATTAAGGGCTTAAATGCTGTGCTAAGAGTTAAAATACAAACCGAAAAAGCAGAACAGTTTCTGCTCTCTGCTCTCTAATTGGAAGAGATAATGCCCATAAATAAGATTAACTGTAGGATGCGTGAAAGCCCAGAATTCCTAAGGGTGCAATGATGGCAAGGAACAGACATACTAAGGTGCATCAGCAGGTCAGATGGCAGTGCCTGGGGCTCTGGAGGGTGTAGTGGCAGATCAGGTGGTAAGACTCAGAGGACTTTAGTATAGGAGCAGGGCAAATAGGAAGGGCTAGTGGTCTTCCACCTCATTGGAAGTACTGTAGTTGGCAACTCCCAGCTCATCCAAGTAGTGAGAGCAGCCATGCTGTTCTTTCTGCCTTGAAACTTCATCAATATCTAGGTGACCCAGGAATCATCAAAGGGATGAGGGGATGCAAGGGAGAAAGGTGATAGGGTCTGGGTGGCCTTAGGTTCAAGGGAAAGCAAAGGTAGAAGAATGCACCACTGACAGTTTTTTCTGTCTCCTGGTTACCTTGGAAGGAGTCTGAGTGCCCTTAGGTTCATAGAGAGGGGCAAAGAGAGTATAAGAATTAACAGAGGAGTTCTTTTAACAAGTCTAGACCAAGTAGTGGAGTTCCCAGGCCAATGGGTAACTGAAGCAGAGGAGCAGTATGGGATAGAATGAGAACAGGCTTCACTCATACTGTGAGTTATGTGGACTGTGCAGGTCCAGGAAATTGAATCTCTAGCAAACCCAAGTGTTTCTGTCTTACAGAAAAGCCTCAACCCCAGCATGGTAGTATTAGTCTGGAGGACTATCTAGGTCCTTGGGGAAGATGGAACTCAAAGGGAGAGTTGCTTGATTCTACCAGTCCTCAATGCTATCCCTTTGCAGTTAACCTCACCCTCAGGGTGAGAGCTACAATAAGTCTGGAGCTCTCTTTAGATCCCTGGGAGGTAGAGCCTCACCAACTTCACCAGAAAGGGGAAAGGTGTTGGTCTGAGTTTTTGTGAACCCACTTATGTGTCCATAGCAATTTTTGTTTTGGGATTAAATAAAACCTCTCCTATATTTGATGTTTTGCTAATCTGAGCAATTGCATTGGAGGTGAAATTTTTTGGTAGCAAAGTAGATGCAAGCCAAATTCCAACATTCTCAGGTGAAATTCTGGGCTGGGGCACAAGCCAAGGAGAGAGAACTATTGAGAATTCTCCAAGATTGAACCTGATGCAGAGAGGTTTGTTTCTTCAAGGAAATGTGCTAGAGACAAAGATGAGTAGAATTCTTCTGTCTGTAGACCAGTTATAACTGTGTTTAAAAAGCAAAACAAAACAAAAAAGACAGAAGAAAGCAAAGCCCAAGGTAGTTTGGCACATCAAACAGATCTGGAAAGGAAAAGACATCCTTCAGGTGCAATTCCAAGGAATGACCAGCAGAGGACACAGCGAGCTAGCAGTTACTATCCTTTTCTCAAATTGTAATTGCTTTTAGCAATGATATGCCCTGTGCTTTTAGCATTAGTGAATAGGTTAAAAGTATCAGGTTAACTATTTGTCCCCTTATTTTTAGTTTTTTTAATCATTCTGAATTTTATTCTATTGAGAATATTATATACTATTGAGAATTCTCCAAGATTGAACCTGATGCAGAGAGGTTTGTTTCTTCAAGGAAACGTGTGGGAGACAAAGATGAGTAGAATTCTGCTGTCTGTAGACCAGCTGTAACTGTGTTTAAAAAAACAAAAAAGACAGAAGAAAACAAAGCAAAATCCAATATGAATATATATTCAAAATTACTTGTAATAAATGACATTTTAATATAATCATAGGTCACATACAAATAGAGCTGTATATACATTATCTCATTTGACCCATATAACTACCCTATGAAGTTAGTGCTGTTTTATCCCCATTATGAAGGATGAGGAAATGAGTGGGCTAGAGAGACTGACTCATCTTCAGTCAGAGATAGGATGCCAAAGTCGAGTCCTTTTCTCACTGTACCTGAAAGGAAACTTAGAAGTTATCTATTCCAGCACTTTCCTGGTACGAGGATCAGGAAAGCAACTTGTCCAAGCTCATACATCTAGATAGTAGCAGACCAGCATTTTTATATCCATCCATCCATCCATCCATCCATCTGTCCGTCCATCCATGTTTGTCTGTCTGTCTATTCTATCCTTCCATCCATCCATCTAACTATCTATCTATCTATCTATCTATCTATCTATCCATCTTTTTTACTATAATCCAGGCATCCTTGCTCCTAATCCAAGGATTTTTCTATAATATCACTCTGCCTCTTTCAAAGCTGGCTAATAAGGCAAAATATCAGGAAAAAAATAGAAGAGATTTTAGAATTTCAAATAATTCAATAGCAAATGTCAGGTAGTATCAACTTCAGCACTAGTTTGTTCTGACACCAATGCCATCAAAGACACTCTGTAGATGCTGATCTGATGATATTGGTTGATACATTGTCTAATAGGAGAGGCAGCTCAATATACAAAACATAGACCTACCTGGTCTTAGATTCAGGAGAATCTCAATTCCAGTCCTGTCTCTGACACATTAACTGTGTGGTCCTGGACAAATCACTTAACTTCTTGGTACGTCAGATAACTCTCTGTAAGTCACAGCTAGTTGTCAGTTTTAATTCATAGTTTAGGGCACTTTTGCCTTTGAGGTTTCCTGAGCTGATGAAATTACAGGTCCAGACAAAAGCTATAAACATACTTATTGTATGCATACTTTATTGAATGTTCTCTTGGTGGTCCTCATTTTGCTCTCAATTGTCCATTTACATATATATGTATAGGTACATATATGTAGCATTGCATCTATGATATAATGTATAATATTCTGCATAATATGCACTATGTACTTTTTTGCTTTCATGTCCTTCATTCTTGTGTCTATCTTTAAATTTTTCTTTGTATTCCTCATATTTGTGATCTTAATGACTCTACTGTATTTAATTACATTAATATACTACTATCACTAAAGCACTGGAATTTTAGATAATTTCCATTTAAAATTTTATAATTAACATAATCATAAATATTTTTGTATAGATGGATTTTTTCCACATTAAATATATCTATAGGTTATGTTACAAGTAATAGGAATTCTGAGTAGAAAAATATAATCAGTTTTGCAGTTGATTTCAAAGTACTACTTTTCAAAAAGATCGCACCAATTTGCAATTCTGCAAGCAACGTATACTTGAAGTATTGCAACATTGATTTTTTTAAACTATTTTCGAGTTTTATGTATGTGAGATAACCAAAATTTGCTTTGGATATGCATTTTTTTAGTTTTTAATGAAGTTAAACTTTTTTTCCAGTGATTATATGCAATTTAGGAGGTAGTATAATTGTAATGGTCAGACCACTGGATTTGGAGTCAGAAACCTGGGTTCAAATCCCAGCTCTGATACTCCATATGTGATATTATATGCCATTTATTACTTTGCACCCCGATTTTCCTACCTGTCAAGTGAGGATAATAATACTTATGCCACCTTCCTCAAAGAGTTCTTTAAGAGCATTTTGAAAATCCTAAAGCACTAAACAAATATGAGTTATAATATTTATCAATTATACTTTTATTAGGTTTTATTATTTTCATTTATGAGCCACTGTCAGTGATCTTCAAAAGATCACAAGGAAGAGGAGTTAGTGCAATATTACAGAGCAAATGTCCTGTGAAAAAAAAAGCCACTTCATGAAATTTGCAGACTGTGAGTTTGGCTTTGATTCTTGGCAAAATTCTTAAATAAATTATCCAAGGAATAGTTGGCAAATATTTACAAAGGAAGCTGTGATCATAAAGAGCCAGCAGTGACTTCATCATGAATAAATTGTGCCACACTAACCTTATTTCCATTTTGAACAGGATTATTGGATTGGTAGTTCAAGGGACTGCTATAGGTCTAGTTTTCCTAGATTTTTCTAAAGCATTTAGCAAAATTTCTTATTCTTCTCTTGTGGAAAAAACTGGAGAAATATGACTAAAATATAGTATAAAGGGCTCTAGATAGGTTAGTGGGATCTGTGATCAAATGAAATTTAATGAGGATAAATGTAAAATTTTACATTTGGGTTCAAAAAAATAAATTCGAGTTAAAGATGGAATAGGCATGGCTAGATGGCGGTTGGTTAGAAAAAGACCTGGAGATTTTTGGTGGTCTGAATTTCAGTACTAGTACTCAGGGTGTAATAAGGCAGCCAAGAAAGCTGAAGCCATCTTTGGCTGTATTTAGAGAGGAACAACATTAGGACAAGGGAAGAGGAGGATCCTGTCATGCTATGGCCTGGTCAGAACACTCTTGAACCATTAAATTTGACTTTGGGAGCCATATTTTAGAGAGGACAGTGATAAGCAGAAGAGGGTCTAGAAAAGTCTCAAATTGATACCATGAGGGTTGTTTGAAGGAATTGAGGAGGCTTAACTTGAAAAAGAGAAGACTAGGAGGGTGTGGGGAACATACTAAGGGAAAACTTCTAAGAATTACTGAAGTTCTCCCAAAGTAGAATGGTCTCCCTTAGGTGACAATGAGATTCCCCTCATTGGAAGTCTTTAAGCAAAATCTGGATGACCACTTGTTGGCCATACTATGGATATAGATAGTGTCAACTTAATTAGTAAAACATTTAAGTAAGGGTACATCTGCACTGTATGGATTTCCCCTTCTGTGGGCATCATCTGTGTGCTAGCATGTGGTGGGAGGAGAGCAGCTGTGGAGAAGGGAGAATGGGAATGCATTTTCACTTCCCTTCTCTGGGGGTCTGTATTGGGTAACCTCCTTGAAGAAGAGGACGACTCACCCAAAGTGGGAATCTGCAAATCCCACTTGGTAATGATTCTGATACTCTGCCTGCATCATCCCCAGGGATGTGTTTGAGAACCCCAGAGGTAACCAGCAGAGTTTTGAGCCATAGGAGGGCCATCTTAATTTGCTACACATAACTGGTCCATGGAGGCCTTCATATTTTTATCTGGTTGTTAGTAGGTCCTGTCCTTTACCTTACTCTGAAGTCCCTTCACCTGAAGGGTTCCTGACATTGCCACCCTCTTTGTCTTCCATTGCAATGGCTAAGACTGTATGGGCTCAAACAGACATGAGGGAAGGACTTAAAGTCATTTTTCATCATATTGACATCCACTTTTCCCAGTTCTTTTTTGTTGAATAAGGATTCATTTCCCTGATGCTTAATATACCTAAGTTTATCACATACTAAACTTCTGAAAATTTGGGGTTCTACTGGGGACATATTTATCCTATTCCATTGATACATTTTTAAAGTTTTTTGTTTTTGATTAGGTAGTGTTTACAATCACCGTATGTTATATTGTATTTGAGGGGCAAAGCATAGGAGATAGAGAACCAGCCTCAGTCAGGAAATCGGGGCTCAAGTCCTGCTTGTGACTTATACCAGCAGTGACCCTGGATAAATCACCAGACCTTTGCTATCCCAGATGACTCTCTGCATCAGCTGAGGGAGACTCTACACTGGAACTTCCCCACCCTTGGATAGTACCCCATCCTGATAAGACTGCACAAAACAGACCAGCTCAACCCTGCCAAGTCTGGCAGTGGTCTCATGGCTTTTAGTTGGCATCATTCTAACCAGTACATGTCTAATTATTTTTCCACTCTTAAAAATGAGCCAATTTTGTCTCTGTCCCTGCAGGGTGTGGCCAATGCATTTAGTATTGCCTACCACTACGTCCATAGCCGAGAACACATCTTGCATGTGATAGCGACGGCTGCTGGCTGGCTCCACATTGTAGCACCTGGTATCAGGAACATCACCACCTTCCTGGTGGAACCTGGACCAGACAAGGTAAGGTGCAGGATAAAATCAAACTTCTCAGACATGTGAGGGGTATTGGATTTTTGTTACATGTAAATGGGAGCATTTTTTAAATTTAGCTGGTGTTCATTGGAGACAACTTTACACCTGCTTCTCTTGTGTAAACCCAGAAAAGATCCTGGATCAATGATCTAATGTGATCTTCTTGGATTATATTTGAGAGGCAAATGTGGTCTAACAGAAAGAACTCTAGATTAGAGTCAGAAGACTTGGGTTATTGCCTTGTTTCTGTTATATATTTTATTCTGTATGTATTGCTTCTGTTATGTACAGCCCTGGGACCATGGGAAAGTTATTCAACCTTTCTGAGCCTTAATGAAGAAGTCAAGTACAGTCAACACTTATTAAGCATTTACTAATGTGTCAAACACTTAGCTGAACATTGGGGAAATAAAGGCAAATAATTCTGTCCCTGCCCTTACAAGTTCACAAGCTAATAATGACAGAGACAAACAGCATGTACATAGAAAGTATATAAATGAATTCATGTTTAAAGCTGAACTCGCTATCCTCTGATGGAATTGGCTCTAATGTGTGGATTGTAAATAATTTTTAAAAGTATAAACCAATACAGATATGTGAAGTAATATTACTATTTTCAGTAAAGAACCTCTTCCTCCTGTTTCTAGAGATATTGCTTCCGTTCATGCCCATGAGAATTCCACGTGCATAAGAAGGGGTATAAACCATTATTTTTAATCCCATTACTGTGAGGCATTGTAATGGAGAGGTTTTTTTTTTTTTTAAGTTTATGGGGATAGTTTAGATTTTGCTTTAGTATTCATAGACTTATAGCCAGAAGAAAACTTTGGGGTCACTTAGACTCCCTCATTTTACAGATGTAGAAACCATGACCATGAGAGTTTAAAGGTATTACCCAAAGTCATGCAGGTGACAGAGCTAAAATTTGGACATAAATCCTCTGATATTTAATCTAAAGCTCTTTTTTTTTATGAATTGCAAAGTCACATGTATAGGTCCATGCTTGTAGTTATGGGAGATGTTTGGAACTGTTGACTCATTTATCCTTTCAGCAAATTTTTGTTGCTATGATAGAAATTCCAGAGGATCCCACAAAGTTGAATATATTCTTCCTGTATGCAAAGCCTTTATGACTATAGGTGTTTATGAGAGGAGGACTCTAGACAAGGTCTCTACTCACATCTAAAGTTAAATACAATGTGACAGCTATTACAACATGAAGTTCTAAATGAGTCTAGAGAGAGGGAGAAATTCAGGAGTGTTAAGTTCCCAAAGATCTCATGCCTGCATGAGATCTTTCTTCCGGGCGCAAATGAATGAGGCAGGAGCAAGGATGGTATGCACTCCATTTATTCTCAGCTAGATCAGCGTATAGATAGGCATTCTAATTCCATTCTACTTTCATTCAAGCAAGAAGTTTGTAAATACTGTCTGCTATGCTTACGTGCTTGGCTGTTTTTATTCTTGCTCAAGATAATTGTTAATTGCGTAGGGGTGGTCCATCACGTAAATCATGCAAGGACATGACATCTCAAAGAGATTTCTCCTGAGGGCATCATGACCCTGATAATCCGAGACTTCCAGACCCCTTGCACAGGAGTGTGCTGGAGCACTCATGAAACCTTCTCAGGGTGAGCCTCTACACTTCAGAAACTGGCAAACACTACAAATCAGGGCTTGATTTACTGTTTTGTTGATTATCTAGACTTAAAAAAAATGATGGAGAAAATGCTAATTGTGCAGATTAAGCTTAAGATCTGTAAATTTTCAGATAGCCTATAATCAACTAGCACATCCCTGGAGACATCACTGTGATTGTCCACATTTGGGGGTGAAAACTGACTAGGCTAAATTGTGCCTTAACGAGGATACTATGATAGCACTCACTTAATCCAGAGGTCACTCAAGCAGTGCGGTACAATTGAGAGAGTGTTGGCTCTGGAGTCAGAGAACCTGGATTTGTTTCCTAACTCTGCTACTTACTGCTTGTGTGACCTTTGGACAAATCACCTAACCCCTCAAGCCCTCAGTTTCCTTATCTGAAAAATGAAGGAGCTATACTAGATTTTCTCAAAGGTTGCTGCCAGATACCAATTTGTGAGTGTATTTGGAACATAGTCAAGGTAATTCGGAACATAACCAAATATCAGGAAGTGAGCAAAAAAGTCCTCTGGGCACATGAAATAAATGTCACAGAGTCCAAGCTCTAAAGGTCTGTGTAGTTTATACATAGGAGTAACCCTATAAGCCCTTTCCATGAAATTATACTTGGGCTTGATTGCTTTTTAACAAATTTGATGATCTCAGTTTTCAGTCCATAGCAGTTCAGAAGCAGGAAATTAGAGAGCTGGGAACTTCTGGGAATGGAATCAGCACCTAAGTGCTGTCCAAGGTCTAGCTTAGTCAAGAACTCAGGAGCAGCTGTCCAGTGCTGGAATCCCTATGGCTTTGAATAGAGGTCACATATTTCTCTTGGTCGCTGCAGGTTATTAGCCTTGTCCTTCACTAGACTTGCAGAGCTGCTTTTAGTGACCAGTGAGGAATTCAAAGCTCATTGTTAAACTACAGTAACCAATTCCTAGCTTTCTGAGAAGTCTACTTTTCAAAATTTTCATTTTTTGCTGATATCTTTTTTTGTTTCCCTTTTGTAGAATAAGTTCTTTGATAACAGGAACTAGATGTTTCACTTTTGTTTATGTATCATCAGCTTTGAGTTTACATTCTACAAGGAGGAAACAACATATTCAAAGATAAATAATACAATATATATATATAAAGCACACATTGATTTTTGGTGAGAACACTCATAACTGAGGGAATTAGAAAAGGCTTGTTGGCTTCACTTCTTGAGTTATGTTTGTATATGAAATATCTATTATCTCTAGTTTCTGTCCATTTTCCCTAGCCAAGAATGTTTCAGGACCAATTATTATTCCTTTTTTCCTCTCCCATCTATTTTTATTTTGGACCAGACCTGTGATTTCAATGGTAGAGGGAACTCACAGTGTGAAAATTCCCATTGCCAGTGAAAATGAACCAGTGTGGTGAAATGGAAAGAGGGCCAGCTTTGGAGTCAGTGGGATTTAGGTTTAAATCCTGACTCTGACTCTTTCTAGCTGTGGGGTCTTGGGCAAGGCAGATAATCTTTCTGGGCCTCAGTTTTCCCATGTACAAAATGAGGGAGTTAGACTAGATCACCGGGGTCAAACTCAAATAGAAATACAGGCCACTAAACCATCTATAAGGATCCTTCTGGTGAATGTGGGCTTTGAAAACCACATATTAGGGGGGCGGATCCAAGATGGCGGAGTAGAAGGACGCATGTTTACGAGCTCCGAAACCACATCCCATAGAATTAATGTAAAAAAAGACCCCCATAACTTCTGGACCACTGAAAGGTGTACAGAAACGGAGTGGAAGAGATTTCCATTCCAGAGAGACCTGGAGAGCCGTCCCCAGGGTCCGTCGCGCCCCGGAAAGTGGACCCCACCCCAGCGCTGCCCTAGCTGCAGTCCCAGAGAAGCTGACCCGAGCAGGCTTCAGGGACGGAAGCTCCGATGCCCGGGAGGGTCCCTCCGCCCACAGAGGCTGCAGGTCAGTGGGAGAGACGCCTGGGCTGGAAGAGGGGAGCAGCGGGGTGTCTCCGTGACTCGGGCCCCCTCGGGAGGAAGCGGCGGCGGCAGAGATGGGGGCAGGAAGTGACGGAGGCAGAGGCGTGGGCGGCAGCAGAGGCAGCAGCTGCGGCGGCCCCAGACTCCCCCAGCAGCAGGCAGGATCTTCATTACTGAAGGTCTCTGCATAAACAACCTGAGAGAGCTGAGCCTGGGAGATGGCCCTGCCCCACCCTGCTCCACTACTGAAGGCCTCTGCATAAAGCCCCTGAGGGAACTGAGCCTGAGAGGCAGCCCCCCCCCACCTGCTCCGTTCCTGAAAGTCTCTGCATAAAGCCCCTGAGGGAACTGAGCCTGGGAGGTGGCCCCCCCCTTCCTGAAAGTCTCTGCATAAAGCCCCTGAGGAAGCTGAGCCTGGGAGGCGGCCCTGCCCCCACCCCAGCACCAGAACTAAAGGTCACATTGATTAGCAGCTGGGCGGCGCATTTGAATCTCAGACCCCAAGCACTAGCTGGGCGGATCTAGGCGGGGGTGGACAGGAATCTCAGAAGTCAAGTAACTGGCTGGGAAAATGCCTAGAAAAGGGAAGAAAAATAAGACTATAGAGAGTTTTTTCCAACAAATGCAAATGATCCCGACATTCGGATCTGATGAGGAGGGGGACATATTCTTGCCATCAGGGAAAGACATGGAGGGCGGGGCCTCAGTACCCCAGACATCCCAGGGGGATGTCGGGTGGGCTCAGGCCTTGGAAGAGCTCAAAAAGGATTTTGAAAAGCAAGTTAGACAGGTGGAGGAAAAACTGGGAAGAGAAATGACAGAGATGCAAGAAAAGTATGAAAAACAGGTCAATACCTTGGTAAAGGAGACCCAAAAAAATGCTGAGGAAATTAACACCTTGAAAAATAGGCTCACTCAATTGGCAAAAGAGGTTCAAAAAGCCAATGAAGAAAAGAATGCTTTCAAAAGCAGAATGAGCCAAATGGAAAAAGAGGTTCAAAAGCTCACTGAAGATAATAGTTCTCTCAAAATTAGAATGGAGCAGATGGAGTCTAATGACTTTACAAGAAACCAAGAAATCACCAAACAAAACCAAAAGAATGAAAAAATGGAAGAGAATGTGAAATATCTCATGGGAAAAACAACTGACCTGGAAAATAGATCCAGGAGAGACAATTTAAAAATTATGGGACTACCTGAGAGTCATGATCAAAAAAAGAGCATAGACATCATCTTCCATGAAATTATCAAGGAAAACTGCCCTGAGATTCTAGAACCAGAGGGCAAAATAAGTATTGAAAGAATCCATCAATCACCACCTGAAAGAGATCCAAAAAGAGAAACTCCTAGGAACATTGTGGCCAAATTCCAGAACTCCCAGCTCAAGGAGAAAATCTTACAAGCAGCTAGAAAGAAACAATTCCAGTATTGTGGAAATACAATCAGGATAACTCAAGACCTAGCAGCTTCTACAGTAAGGGATCGAAGGGCATGGAATAGGATATTCCAGAAGTCAAAGGAACTAGGACTCAAACCAAGAATCACCTACCCAGCTAAACTGAGTATAATACTTCAAGGGAAAATATGGTCTTTCAATGAAACAGAGGACTTTGAATCATTCTTGATGAAAAGACCAGAGCTGAAAAGAAAATTTGACTTTCAAACACAAGAATGAGAAGAAGCATGAAAAAGTAAACAGCAAAGAGAAGTCTTAAGGGACTTACCAGAAGTGAACTGTTTACATTTCTACATGGAAAGACAATATTTGTAACTCTTAAAACTTTTCAGTATCTGGGTAGTAGGTGGGTCCATACACACGCATGCATGCGCACACACATACACACATGCACACACATACAGAGACAGAGAGCACAGATTGAACTGAATAGGATGGGACCATATCTTAAAAGAAATTAAGGGAAATGGTGAGAGAGAAATGTAGTGGGAGGGAAGAGGGTGAAATGGAAGGGGGTAACTATATGTCATTTAAGAGGCAAGTAGGAGACTTTTTAGTGGAGGGAAAAAGAGGAGAGCTGAGAAAAAAAAAGGCAGGAAGTTTGCCCTCATCACATTTGACTAGGGGAAGGAATGAAATGCACACTCATTTTGGTATGAAAATCTATCTTACAGTATAAGAAAGTGGGGGAGAAGGAGATAAGCAAGGGGGGGATGATGGAGGAGAGGGCAAGGGGAGGAGGGAGCAATTTGAAGTCAACACTTGGGGAGGGACAGGATCAAAAGACAGAAGACAAACAATGAGGGGCAGGATAGGATGGAGGGTAATTCAATTAGTCTTACACAACACGACTATTATGGAAGTAATTTGCAAAACTACACAGATAGGGCCTATACTGAATTGCCTGCCTTCCCAAAGGGAATGGGTGGGGAGGGAGGGATGGGGAGAATTTGGAACTCAACGTTTTAGGAACAATTGTTTAGTATTGTTGTTGCTACTAGGAAAGAAGACATACAGTTAATGAGGAATAGAAAGTCATCTGGCCCTACAGGAGAAAAGAGAAGATGGAGACAAGAGAAGGGAGGGATGACAGAAGAGAGGGCAGATTGGAGATAGGGAAAATTAGATTGCTTGGGGTATTGGGGTGCGGGGAGGGGTTAAAAGGGGAAAAAAAATTTGGAACCCAAAATTTTGTGAAAATGAATGTAAAAAGTTAAATAAATAAATAAATTTTAAAAAAAACCCACATATTAACATCTATGTTTTATTGTATTTTTATTTATTTTTATTTGTTAAATATTTCCCAAGAACATTTTAATCTGGTAAGGGCCACATTGTGTAGTGTTGGGGGCTACATGGGGCCCTTTGGTTTTAGTGCTGGACATCTTAGAATGAGATGGTTTCTAAATTCCTTTCTAACTCTAAGACTATGATCCTAAGAATTCATAGTTTTTGAGAGTTGTCTGGGACATCTAAGAGAGTTAAGTAACTTTCTGATTGTTACACACACAGTCAACACTGTGTTAAACCCAGGTCATCCTGACTCTTAGACAGGCTCTCATTATGCCACAGAGCAATAGACAGCAGGGCTTCAAGCACAAATGACCTCTCAAAGACATACATCATAATCCTCCCAATGGTGAGGGAGAAGGAAGAAGGCTAGACCTGAGATTTTCTTGGTTAAGGAAGTCCACTGATGCAGGATAGTACCTAGAGAGCTTATATTCTTAGAGAGTTGTTTAGAACTTTGAGATACTGGTTAGTTCAATCACAGAGCCAACATATATCAGAGGTGGGACCTGAACCCAGGGATTCCTGGCTTAAAAGCAAGCCCTCTAGTCACTATTATTATAGCCACCATATTGCCTCTTTTAATCTCCTCTCACACCTCTCCCCTCAACCACTTCCATGCCTTTCTTAGGTGAAGGTTAATCAGAAGAGTACATGAACACACACAGGGAACTAATTTTGACTGCACTGAAATCTCTTTTCCCTTTCTCCTCTCAAGGACTCAGATTACATTCTACGAAAAATTATGTACTTGGACAATAAAAGACGTATGGAAATCTTCTCCTCTCCTGCCATCCTCCACAGAAAGGAGAATCTTTTCAGGTATGCAGATCAGACTCCTATGGCTTCAAATGGTTATTAGAACATTAATAGCACTTCATGATAGGAAGCCAACCCCTCAATGATGCTTTGGAGGACCAACTCTATTGACTGGATCTATAGGTGGATAGACTCATTCATCCACAAACAGCCAGAAGGTGGCACCTGCCACCTATTACAAGTAAAGGAGCAACAAAGGAAACCTTCCTTGGTATTTTCCTGAGACTTTCTTGACCTAGTAGAAATTCAATTAAAGGCTAGTCTAACTACAGGAGCCATTCCCTGATTCACTTAACAGAATGGATCTGCTAATTAATGTAGGTACCCTCTAAACACATATTCTTATGTTGAATGTTTGGGTCAGGAGAAAAGGAGATTATTTTGAAGTAGTGTTACCTGTGGAATTCGGGGAGGTATCAATTAAATATGGATGGACCCTTATAAAACATTGCTATAGAGAGCCAGCTACCTTCATTAATAGCATAGCTATGGACTAGTGATTTCATTGGCATCAGGAAGTCCAGGAGGAGGGGGCTTCCTCTACCAATACAGGTTGGAAACTTATTTGCAATTTAGAGTCTTAGGGAACAACTTCTTGAGTCACCAAATGGTTCAGTGACTTGCCCAGGGTCACACAGCCAGTGTCCCTCAAAGGAAGGGCTATATCCCAGGTCTTCCTGGCTCTAAGGCCAAGTTTCCATCCATGATGCCATATTGCCTCTCTTCAAGTCAAGATGGTCTTCAGCAGTATTATCATCAAATATTTATTAAGTGCCTATTAAATGCAAGTAATGGATAGAGAGCTTGCCTTGGGGTGAGGAAGATAAGGTCAGGGACTACCTTTGCCACATGTTGACTGTATTGCAGAGGAGCTTAGATCAGGGAACTCCCTGCACTGATAAAACCTCCAGTCCAGCAAAAAGACTATCTTTGTCCAAGGACCTGGGAAAGATGAGGTTATGGAGGACACTAACCCTGGATTTTTGTAGTTCACAGTTTGGCAGTAAGGTTTAGTGTAAGCACAAATAACTACTGTGCAAAACAATACAGGATAAGTGTGTAAGAAAGATATAAGCAAAATGTTAAGGGAGAAAGAATAGGCAGGAAAGTTGTAAAAAGAAGATGGCATTTGAACTGGGCCTTAGAGAGTGAGAAAGTTTGCAATAGTGGAGATGAGAGAGGATGGCCCTCTAGTCCTAGGGGGCGTTGCCAGCAAGAGAAGCATGACAGAGGTGGGTGCTAGATTCACTTAGGTGACTGCCCTTGGAGTCAGGAGCACCCGGGCTCAAATTGAACCTCAGACACTAGACCAAGGGCAAGTTACTTTACCTGTTTGAGCCTCAATTTCCTCATCTGTGAAATGAGAGGGTTGCGCTTGTCCTCTAGGATCATTTCCAGCTCTAAGTCTATGGACTTAGGATGGTAGGTAGTCCAGTTGGAGTAGATCCAAGTGGGTGCAGCAAGAACTATAGAGGATCTTTATTCAGAGGGTGGGAAAGATCCTCTGAAGAGTTACAAGATGGAAATCGACACAATCTGATTTGTTCAAGAGCAAGATAATTCTGGCAGTAATATTAAGGCTAGGCTCAAGAGGGGAAGAGAGTTGAAGCAGGGAGACTGATTAGCTGTGTGTCTCTGGAGAAGTCACTTAACTCTGTGACTCAGTTTTCTCACCTGTTAAAATAAGGGGATTGGACTCCACAGCCTCTAAGTCTATGATCCTATGATGATGAGACAGGAGGTAAAAATAACAATAGAGACAGTAACAATAGATAACATTTACATAACTCTTTAAAGTTTGCTTTAAAGGAATTCATGTATGTTATTTCATTTGAGCCTCACAATATTTCTGTGAACTAGGTTTTACTATCTCTATTTCACAAACTGAGACTGATAAAGGTAAAGTTACTTGTCTAAGGTCATATAGCTAATAAGTGTCTGAGGCAGTGTTCAAATTCACGTGTTCCTGACCCAAGGTCCAGTGCTTGGTTCGTTGTGTCACCAGCTGCCTCTGAAATGGTAGGAGGGGGCCTAGGGTGGGGAGAATTGATAGAGGGATGGCAGAGGTAGAAAAAGCAGAAAGTGACAATGATTTATGGGCAGGGGGGAAGAAGAAATGGAAAAATGTAAGCTAACAGCAAGGTCCTGTAAACAAGGATGACTTAATGCATCATGGCACCACTGATCAAAACTGAATAGTCAGAAAGGGATAGTGGTTTCGGGAGAAAGAGGAGACACTTGGTTTTGGGCATGTTGAGTTTGAGACATTTAAGTAGAGATGGCCTATTGGCAGTTTGACATGTGGGCAGAACATTTGGGGCAAAGGTCTGTGTATCAAGCTGGGTAGAAATGTAGCAGGGGATGCTGAAAAGAGCAGTGACCTTAGAATCAGAGGACCTGGATTTGAATCCCAAATCTCCATCACTCACCATTGTGTGCCCAGCTACCTTTGGGCAAGTCACTTACCCTCTCTTGCCCTCAGTTCTCTCTTCTGTAAAAATGGGGCATTTGTTGCCTCTAAGATCCTTTCCACCTCCAAATCTAGGACCCTGTGGTCCTAGAAAGTTTCTGAAGCAATGGAGTGAATGAAATCACTTGAAGGAAGAGAGGAGAAGGGAAGAGGGCCCAGGGGGGAATACCAAGGACTCAATAAAAAGAACTGAACTGAGGAAGGAGAGATACATAGTTAGAAAAGTCAGAGGAAATCAACTGCTAAGTATTTATTAAGCACCAACTATGTGCCAAGTACTGAACCAGGCACCAGGGATGTAAAGAAAAATGGGTGATAGTACTTGCCTTCAAATAGGTCATGTACTATTTCTAATTTATTAATAATAAAAACTTTAAACTTAACAAATACCAACTAAAATGAGTGTTTCTATCTATACTGTAGAACAGAAGGAGGGAGTCATGTATGAAAATCTAACTGTCTATGTAGAGCTTGTTTCTCTCATTAAGCAGGTAATACATTCAGTGCAGGACTTTTCAAAGCTGTCTTACTTGTCCATGATCCCTTCTGACCTCACTTCTCTCTTTTTTCTTTCCGCTCATTTGGGACTCTTGTTCCAAGTTTCCTTTGCTCCATTTCCCTTCATGTTCTATTTTCCAGATGAGGAAATCAAAATTCAGAGAGGCTAACCTGCCCAAGGTGACACAGGTTATATGCTTATACTCTAGGAAACCAAAGAGAGTGTGGTGTCTCAGAGGCCAAGGAAGTGGAGGGGGCACTTAGAAGGAGGGGAAGGGGCAACAGTATTGAGAGTAAGTGCTGAGAGGATGAGGGCCCAGAAACGTCAGGTTCAGGAAGCCTGATTGCAGTAGATGGAGGCAGAAAACAGATTGAAAGGGAGTAAATGGGTGATGAGGAAATAGATACGTTGGATATTGATGAAATCCTCTCTCTTTTATATGGAAGGAAATGTTCAGATTTGTTGATGGTTTTCAAGCTTATGTAATAATACAAATAATAAACTTATATATTTTATATATACAAATATATACACATACATATATGTGTGTATATGTATATATATATATTGGGGAATTCTCATTGTGTGTATATGTGTCACATACACACACACACACACACACACAATGGGAATTCCCAAATTCTTTCAGAAAGTTTGACAGTGAAATGGAGGGAATATTACAAAGGGAATAAATGATTTATTTAGTGTTTCTGTGAGCATTAATATTGCTACAGAACCAAAGACATTCTGGTTCCATGTTTAGGCACACAGGTTGCCTTTATCTAAATATAAAATGTTCATTTCCTCTGAAGCCGCTTTCTGAATGATTATTTTATCATTACTGGAGTTGTTGTTGACTACAAGGTCACACAAAGGACCACCATGTTGGTACAGACATATGCATGTGCATGGAGAAAGATGGAAATATCAGTCCCCAACAAGTATTTGTTAAGCACTTACTATGTGCTGTCAGAGCAGTTAGGTGGCACAGGAGATAGAGTGCTGGACCTGAAGTCAGGAAAACTCATCTTTTTAAGTTCAAATCTGGCCCCAGACACTTACTAATTGTGTGACTCTGGGTAAGTCACTTCATCCTATTTGCCTCAGGTACCTCATTTGTAAAATGAGTTGGGGAGGGAAATGACAAATGACTCCGGGATCTCTGCCAAGACAGCCCCTTATGGGGTCATAAAGAGTAAATCACCACTGAAGTGAAGCCCCAACAATGCACCACTGTGCTCTATTTTGGAGAAACAAAGAAAGACAAAAACAGGCCCTTCCCTCAGTGAGCTCCCATTCTGATAAAAGTAATAACATGTAAATAACAAAGTACTAACAAGATATGTAATGGTAGAAGGGAGGTAATCTCAGAGGGAAAGTCGCTTTCAGATGAATGGGATTGGGAAAGACCTTCTGAATATGTTATTTAAGTGGAGAAATAAAGAAGCCAGGGCAACCCAGAGGGCGAGATGGAAAGAGAGGGTATTCTAGGCAAGGGGGACAGGCAGAGAGTCAAAAGGACTGGGGATGGGACATGGAGTGTTGCGTGAGAGCAGTCACCATGAGAAATTTAAAATGCATTTCAATTTTTTTAAAACAAGTTGTTTATGATAGAGATTCATTGTGTCATGTAGAATCTGTTCCCTTCTTTATTTAAGTAAATGTTCATGTTTGTTGATATTTTTCAAGTTCATATAATAACAAAAACAATCTATTTTAAGTATTTATACAATGAGAACTACCAAATTCTTATAAGTTTTGTTAACATCATTTGTTTTTACAACATAATGATATCTCCTTTGTCAGGAAGAAAACAAAACTATATGTTATATCTAAGTGTATATAGAATGGAGGAAATAAGCATTTTTTAAGTTGTGCCAGGCACTGTATATCTAGCATTATACACCTGTAGTCCCCTTCTTCTCTACCAAAAGGGGGGATGTGCTTCCTCACAGGAAAAGCAAAATTATTTATATCATTTGACCTAGTTATCAAACTACTGGTTGGTTGGTTGTTGTCCTTCCTTTTCAAAGAGAACCAGAATGACATTACTATGGTAGAGTCTTCAAGATTCAATGTGTCCGATAATAAGGATGTTATTGAAAGGGCAAAAAGTCCTTTTGGTATGAATATATTCCTGGCATCATTATTCATTACAGTAGAAAAATGGAAATAGCTCCCATATCCAATATTTGGTGCATAGCTTAGCACACCAAGGCATAAAAATATAAGCCATATGAGATAATGGGATGGATAGAAGACCATCCTTAAAATCATGAAGACCCAGGTTCAGATCTTAACTTTGGACAGAGAGAACATGTGTGTCTGTATCTGTGTCTATGCTTTTCAATGAAGATACAAAGAAGCAGTCTCTATCATGCCTTGGATGTACTCAACATCTTATCACTTTTGGACTGGGGATTCAGAAGTGAACTCTAGCACTAGGAATTCTCTGCCATAGTACATAATTGTTCTGGTAGATGTCTGTTGATAGGATGAGGTGCTATCATACTTTTCTCTCTACTTTTTTCTGTTTCAGAGACTATATCTTCAGAAGCATAGACACCTCTGAGGTTATTTTCGCCTATGCCCTTGGGACCTATCACATCGTTGCTCCAATTCGAGACAGAAAGGGCCAGGCCCTGGGGTCGCTTGATTTTACTACTACACAGGGGAAGATGTTGCCAAGTCAGGAGTACAAAGATCTACAGAAAATGCTGAAGATAGTCCAAAAAGCCTGTGATGAAATACTAGGCGAATGCTCAGGAGAAATCCAGAAAAAATATATCCTAGGTAGGTATGGCATTTGAAGAGATGCTCAAGGGTTCTAGATCTAAGGGTTCTGCAAGAATCAGACATGGGGGAATCTGAGATCCCAGTTCACCACTTACTGACTGTAAGTTAGTTACATTCCTCATGCAGGGGTTTACACTACATGACCCCTAAGATGTCTTCCTGATCTAAATATATGAACTTGTTTTTTCCTTGAAAGAGAAAATTTCAAGTATAATATACCCAAGAAGCCCAGACTCCAGACAGGTGGCATATGTCACTGAGCAGGTATGTGTCATGGAACATTGATGAGAGATGTCTTCTTCTGATTGCAGAGATGGAACACAAGGGAGAAGTGCAAAGGGCTGGCATTCTCTTCTTCCGAATCATGCTGAAAGAAATCCAGGGGAGGATCCAGGAGCTTGATCCTCAGGCCTTTAAAGATCTAAAATCTTATTATGATCAGTTTTCATCTATGACATTTGACTCTCCATCATTTGAAGATGGTCACAACAAGCCTTCTGCCTTGGTCCATGACATTATAAAAGCAATATTGTTGATGTTTCATCCGGAGTGGGGGAACACAGAGACTGTCAACGTCTGGGATCAATGCAAAGAGGTGAGCCCTAGAGCCGTCCACTTGGCTGTAGTGAACTGATAGTGACTAGTCATCTTCTCACCCTTCTGCTCTCTGTTTGCAGCACATCACCAGTGAATTGATTACAAAGCTTTGCATCTTTGATCCCACTGCAAAAAATGTCAAAGTTGATCCAGATCTCATTTCTAAATATATCAAAGGTAAATACCTTCATTCTCTTTCTGATGCTTTAGTATCAGCAATACAGTCCAATTGCAATTCAGGGACTTGGGTTGGAATTGGGCAAGAAGGGAAGGGTGGCTAGGCGGCATAGAGTAGTGCACCCTGTCAGGTCTGGAGTCTGGAAGACTCATCTTCCTGAGTCCAAATCTGGTCTCAGACACTTAATAGCTGTATGGCCCTGGGCAAGTCACTTAATCCATATTGCCTTATCTATAAAAATGAGCTGGAGAAGGAAATGGCCAACCATTCCAGTATCTTTGCCAAGACAATCAGACAAGACTGAAATGATTGAACAGCAATAGATGAGATTGAGACGACAAAAATGATTGAGAGGGTTGGGGCAGAGTGGAGGATGAATCTTTATATCAAATGTCCCTGGTAAAAGTCTGATAGCCAAGATATATTGGGAACTCACATAAATAGATAAGACCAAGAGTCATTTCCTAATAGAAGGTGGTCAACGGATATGAACTATAGCTCTCAAAAGAGCTGTTGACTATAATCATATGAGAGAATGCTCCAGATCAGTAAGAATAAGATAAATGCAGATTAAAGCACCCCCAGAAAATTGGCAAAGTTGAGCAAAGGAAGGAATAAGAATAGGACAGTATCATTCAGCTCAGCTAGCATTTCTTTGTACTGTATCTTTGTTCCCACCATCTGCAAGAAGTCTTTCCACTTCCCCTACTGTCCAGCCAGTCCCTTCTCTCTGAGATTATTGTCAATGTCTTCGTCTATATCTCGTGTGTCCACAGTTGTTCGTATGGTCTCTCCCCATTAGAATGTCAACTTCTTGAGGGCAAGAGCTATTTTTGTCTTTCTTTGTATCTCTAGCACTTAGCACAGTGCCTTGAATGGACAAAGTAAATAATAAATTCTTGATGACCGAATGATTTTACCAAATGCTGTTGGAGGGGCTGGAGACACCAAAAAGAAACAAAAAAAAAACCCAAACAAAGAAACCAGGTCCCAGTCCCCTTGGAGCTTCTGTCTTATTTAGGAGAAACAACAGGTACACAGATAAGGAGATCCAAATTTGTGTAAGATAAATATTAAATCATTTTAGTGGGTTGAGTGGGGTTAAGTACTAGCAACTCGGGGAGATGAGTGAGGAAAGGCCTCTCATAGGGAATGATACCTATGGAGACCTGAAGGGATCCAGGATTTCTGTGGGACAGGGGTGAGGAGGGTAAAGAATGTATTGTATACAGCAACAACCAAGTGAAAGATAGCCCTGGTGCAAGCAAGAGGGAGAGTGATGAAGGAGGGATGAATGAAGGGAGAGCATTTGAAGGAAAATCACATGTAAGCATCCTAGAAAAAAGAGATGAAGTCATGCTGTGAAGAACTATAGATGTCACACAGAGGTGTTTGTATTTAATTCTCTAACAATGGCAGGGAGACAAGATCTGGTCTGAGTTTGGGTCAGGGAGCTATAGGGAAGAGACCCCTTCTTGACTGTGGGAGGAGAGAGGCCACACCCAGAGGTGTTTAGGTCCACGGTGAAACACTCTAGGTGGCTCCTCTAAAATATCACAAGAAGTTAGTTAGGGAAAAAACAAAAACCAGACCCTGCAGTTTTCCATGTCATCCACTCCTCTAGGAGAAGAGAGGCTGCTCTATATGTACCTAGCTTTAGCTCAATGTGTGGGTGGTATGGCTGATGCCACAAACTCCATCAGCATCCACAAGCTCCTAGCCAGAGAAGCTTAGAAGTCACTGAGTCCAACACTCTCATCTCACTGATGAGGAGACTGAAACCCAAGAAATTGAAGCAAAGTGTTCAAGGTCTGAGATTCCATCCCTGTTTTCTGCTGTATCCTGCTGCTCAATCAAAATTTGTTAGTTGCTAAGTACAATCAAACATTTGAATAAAATCTGAATGCTCTGAAAGCTCATAGGGTCTTTGATGCTGGAAGGATGGCTTAGAAGCCTTTTTGCTAGACCATGCTTTCTCTAAGACTGTTCAAAAGGCTAGTGCAATCTGACTTCAGAGGTTAGCATTCTCTCTCTCTGTTTCTTTCTCTGTCTGTCTGTCTCCCCCTTCCTCCCTTCAGTCTCCCTGTCTCAACTAGGCAGGAGGTGTACCAGTCATTCATGAACTGGTCCTACCACTGATCATTATGGCAGCTTTGACCTGTTCCTTTTCTAACTTGGGCTAGTTTACCTCTCCTCCACAAGTCTGGTAGCGTCCTTTCCAGAGCTCACCATAATGGTACTGGAATTAATGTATATACCTGATCAATTTGGCCCTACTATAGATCAGAATCCCTGAGTTTGAGCTATCATCCACCAGCTTCAACCTCCTGGGTAGCTGGAACTATTGGCATGCGCTACAGTTGGCATTCTGATCGGTGAGTCTGGGACATCTACAATTGCAACTAGAAGTTGAAGATGATTCATCTGTTCTCTGTCCTTTCTAAGGGAATGGGACAAGTCACTTTGCAGTAGCTTTCCACTTAATGCTATTTATTTAAAGATTAGGACATCAAGGTTAGTTATTTTACCCAAGACCATCTTACCATCAAGTGCCAATCAACTGATCAACAAGCGTTAATTGAGCACCTACTTTGTACCATAAACTGTTAGGTCTTAAGGATACAAAGACAAAAAAGAAACAGTTCCAACCTTCAATGAGTGTACATACTAATGACATTAAAAATGTCCAAAGCTTCATTGATAGGTATTTACCAAGGTACAGAGATGTTAATAACTAGTATATCATATACTCAAAGCATAGACTCACATTATAGAGAAACCAGTGGGCCCTGAGCAGCTGTTTGAGCAAATATATATAGGCTGTTAGTTACACCAAGTTATAGTTATAGTTTATAGTTCTACGGAATTTTACAAAAGGCAGAAGAAGGCAAAGGCTAGTACATCAAAGAACAGATAGCAGAAGGGGAAGATCTCTTTCAAGTAAAATAATAAACTAGGTCAATATAATAGTAAAAATAATAAACCAGTAAAATAGTAAACACTAGGGAAAAAGCTGAAATGCACAGACTAGCAATTAACACCTTAACTATAGCTGGTTACTTGACATTTTCATCTTAGGTAAATAAAAATAATAAAACTGAACCGATTCTTTTATCACTAACCAGTTAGTCACTGGAGCTAAAACAAGATGTCAGCAAAACTCTGAATGCTCAAGTTAGTTGTATGACTTGCTATCTTAAGAAAATGGTGACAAAATAGCCCAACCAGAAGAATTTTCCTATTAAGGGAGACATAAATATGTATGAAATATAGCTTAGGAACTAGATTTATGATTTCATTGATATAGAGAACTCCCATGTGAGAAAACTCCCTTTGCCAATGCAGGTCAGCATGGTTCTTTGTAATTTATGGTCTCAGAGAGTTGCCTAGAGACTTGAGACCTTAAGCAGTTTGCCCAAGGTCACACTGTATGAGATGGGGCTTGTATTCAGATGTTCCTGGCTGCAGTCAGTCATCTATACTTCCTCTCTTTGTATCTGTGTGTATAAAATATATACCAAATAAATACAGGTGCTTCTTGGTCTCATCCATTAATAAACAGCAGCTGCTGTGTAAAATCAATCATCCAAAACAACCATCCCTTTTGTTGAGGACAGGTTTTTAATGGCTAGAAAACCCAAGTGTTTGTATTCCTGATTGCTTCCTGCAGCAAAGGCAAGGATCTTGCCTGTTGACTCTGACTTTTGAAGTTTACCGACAGGAGCCTGTTGAGTTAAAAGAAGCAAATATTGTTTTACTTGTGTAGAGAACATCACTGCTCTTAGACCCTCTTCTGGACTATTTTAAGGTCCATTGAGATGGTAAAGTTTTCTACTTCCTTTTTAAGTCTTTATTTTGAGGCTATCTGATCACACACACATTTTCCAATTCAATAGGAATAAGAAAACATTTTAATAAGCATTGCTCATCTCACTAAAATTTGTTTTTGCATGAAATTAATGAATTAATTTGATAAGAAAAAAATTACATGGACTTCAGTGAGTCCTAATTTGAGTCAAAGCATAACCAATACAATCAGCTGATTTTTTTCCTGGAATCATATTTGCGTGAGACAAGCTGGTGATCTCCCCACTTCTAAGTACCCAGAGTTCAACCTGAGCTAAGTTTCCAACTTCTTCCTCACTCCATGATCAACCTTCAGTTTTTCATTTTGGAGCTTTGAGAGTCTTTTTCATTTTGTTCTGCCTACAAAAGCTAGATTTTATACCCCAAATATTAAATTTGACAAGCCTAGACAGTTAAGCATGCCTCCGTTTTCTTAGCAGAGAGGGGGTGAACCCCTGCTGTGGAATAAGGCATACATTATCTTGGTCAAGGCGTTGATTTGTTTTGCTTAACTATACTTCATTAAACAGGAAAGCTCTTTGGGGGTCAGAGAGGGAGTCATGAGGAGGTGATACTGAATCTTTTTTTGAAAGAATAAATGAAACATTTTATTTTTCAGTTTTCCTTTTTTTATTTGGTATTTTATTTTCCCTGGTTACATGTAAAAACAATTTTTAACATTTATTCTTAAAACTTTGAGTTTCAAATTCTCTCCCTTTTTCCCTCCCCACCTCCCTCATTGAGAAGGCAAGCAAATTTATATAGGTTATACCCATATAGTTATGTACAGCATTTTCATAATAGTCATGCTGTGAAAGAAAACATAGACCAAAAAAAAAACCCTCAAGAAAAATGAGGTTAAATTCATTCAGATAACAGCAGTTCTTTCTCTGGGGACAGATAGCATTTTTTGTCCTAAGTCCTTCAAAGTTGTCTTGGATCACTCTATCACTGAGTCATTCACAGCTGATTATCTGATAATATTGCTGTTACTTTGTACACAGTATATTCATCAGCTCGTGTAAGTCTTTCCAGGTTTTTCTTAGAGCATCTGGTTCATCTCAATGAAACATTTTAAAAGAAAAATTTAAAAGAAAAAACCTTAACTAGTCTAGTTTAGTACAGAAGTTAGGGTTTCTTCATAAATGAACTTTTAATTCAACACTTCTGATTAAAGCCTGATATATTTCTAAAAGAGTAATTTCTATGTAGGAAGGGGAAGGGAGTCATTAGAAAGTTGCAATGTTGTGGTTAAAAAAGGGGGGGGGCAACAATGAAACATTTTAAAAAATAGTCATTTAATTAAAAATCTCCAATATAGCTCTATGTGTTCCTGGAAAATGACTGCCTTGTATAATTAAAATTTGCATCAAACTAGAATCTATTAAAAACAATCAACATGCCTTTATTTAGTAGCTAGAAGGTGCTAGGCACTCTGATAAACTTTGGGGATACAAGTGCAAAGAATGATACCTACTTTCCAGGAGTTTACATTCCATAGTCTGTCTGTCTGTGTTTGTTTCCAAAGAAGACCATGACATCAGAGAAATGATGACATGACTGCACTTGTCTTTGTTTCGAGTGAGGGAGGGCTGTGTAAGGTCACCAACCTCACTTTCCCCTCCTGAGCCATCTGGATCCAGTGACCAGATGTTCATCAGGATGACTGGAGATAATACTTACTTAGAGTGAGGTAAAGCCGTTCAATGAATAAGCCTCTCTAAGAAGTAATTAGGGAAGGGCCCCTTTAATGAGCAAAAGAAAGAAAATAAGTAAATCAAGTTGGGAGGGAAAGAGCAACAGTTACTATTGATAATCGCATTCCAATGAGGGAGACAAAAAGGGTATATAAAAATATGTGCAGAATAAATAAAAAATGAAGAAATACATGTTTTATATACATACACACAAAACAGTTCAATAGTAGGTAGTTTGAAAGAAAGGCAGGGCAGTGCCAGCTGAGGAATGGGGAAGTCTCCATGCAGTGGATGGTGCTTGATTAGAGTCATAGAGAAAGGGAGAGACCTTCAGGGCGAGGTAGTGAGGGAGTGAATACCAGCTTCAGTGGATGGCCCGGCAAAGGCACAGAGACAGGTGATGCAGCTTTGTGAGTGAGAAATAGAGAAAAGGACAGCTCGACTGGATCACAGAATACAAGAGGAGGAGGAGGAATGTCCAAAATAAGCCAATAAAATGATCTAGGACCATTTCATTTTAGAGGCTAACAAATTAAAGTTAAAAGCTTTAGATAACAGATTTTCTCTATTAGTAAGTTCCTCCAAGAGTGAATATGTTTCAAAATCTTAATGGAAGTAAAAACCAGATTGAGCAGTGTGATAAGGAAACAAACAAAAACATTTTATGCATTTAAGAGAGCGTGTCTAGAGTCAATAGGTCACGGGAAAATGGTCCTGTCTTCTGGTCACGCTGGCCCTCAGTCTGAAGCCACATGAAAAGAACCCTCTGGACTCTTACATCTCTCACCTCTGAGTTGCCACTTGGGCCCTAAAGAGCTCCCAGAAGCAGAAAGGAAAGCTATCGGCTGCTTCGTTACCGAGGTCATTGATGCAGCTGGCTGTTCACATAACTGACTGTAGTTGGAAAGCCTGGAGCATCTGTTCTCAGCATTGGAAATAAGAAATGGGATCTTGGGAGAGGAAAACTGTGTTCATTTGCTGCCACTGAACTGCTAGGAAGATAGTAGAGCAGCTTAATGATAAATGCATTATCATGAGGCTGCCTTCATTCGGATGGTCAGAGAAGACCCCTGTCCTCGCCCTACCTCATACCTGGAACACAGTTGCTAAAAAAAGCCAAGGAGGGAAAAGGAAGAGTAGTGGGTACTAACAAGGGATTACTGTTTTAGAAAGCTAGAATTGGTTTTTGAAGTATCTCTGGAAGAATTTGCTGATTTGCTTAGATTTACGACTCCTATCACTTCATGACTTTTTTTTTAACTTTTAGACCAAACTTGTAATTTCACTGACATAGGGAACTCCCTTTACCAGTGCAGATAGGTGCCTCTTCTGAGTTGCCTGGAGGGCACTGAGAGGTTCAGGGTCTTAGCTAAGTGTCACATACTTGGGTGGGTCAGGGTCAGAGGCAGACTTGAACCTGTTTTCCTCATCTTATGGCTAGCTCTCTATCCATCACACCAAACTGTTTTTCACTAGGTAACTTGGTAGCATGTGACAGGGATAGCCTAGGAAAATGGGCTAATCAGCGGCATTGACTTTGTAAAAGGGTGAGAGGGCACGAGATGAGAAAGGGGGTGGATTACATGACCCTATTTCACTCTCAGATGTTGAAGTGCAGGAGTGGGACAACTGGCTAGAAGAACTGCAATAATGTGAGAACAATCTAGGCTTTAAATCTGGAAGGGATATCCTAGGATTGGAGCATCTGTTTTTGGTTTTAGCTCCATTCCCTAAATGGATATGGACAGGAGAGAAAAATGGGTAATACCTTCATGGGTGAAGAATATGGAGAAAAAAAACAAACCCCCAAAACCACAACTCAAAGTCCTGGTTGAGTACTTACAGAAGTCAAATATAAATCTGAAACATCTAGGATCATTCTGGGGAAATGAACACATTCAGTTTGTTCCTGTCCCTACCTGCTGTCCTTTGATCATGGAAAAAACAAACTCCGAGTGTGTACGTGTGTGTGTGTATGTCTATGTTCAGAGAGGGAAAAAAATTAGTATACTCAAGGGAATTCTTTATGTGTTTTTCACATTTTGTACCTGCACCTCTTTAATAACTCATCATGGGGATACTCCATACAGAGTATCATTAAAGACATACCAAAGCCAAACGTTGGTCAAGATGTCTTTTCCCTTCCCTTTGTTAGAAGATAATAGACAAAATATTTTTTCTCTAGTAATCATTCTAGTATATGTCCAGGTTCAACTGTTGCTGAGATATAACCTAGAAGTCTGATAGAGTTAAAAAATATATTTTTATCAATGCTTTGAAAATGAGCATTAAAATTCCTCATACATTCATCCTACCCATCCCCTGAAACCTTCTCTTATAATAAAGAAGTATAGTTAAGCAAAGCAAACTTTTGCTCTTCTGGACTTTTCTGACAAGGCATATCTCATTCTGTATCTATTATCTCCCATTCTCTGACATGAAGAGGAATCTATGTTTCACTGTCAACCTTCTGAAATCAAGTTTGATCAGAATTCTGATAAAGACACAAAATTTCAATACCTGATTCAGTGGTAACCATAACTTTATAACTTATGAGTAGCTTCTTACTGAGTTATTGTATCAGAAGATAATTTCAATCAATCAACAATTATATACTAAAGTGTTTATGAAGTGCCAAGTCCTGTGCTAGCCACTCGGGGACACAACAAATGAAAGCTCTCCCTTCCCTCAAAAAGCTTATACTCTAATGGGAGAGACTACATCTTAGAGAATTAGATGGAAGGCAACTTTAGAGCCAGAGGTACCATGCTGGGGGCAGGGGTGGGGAAGAGATGCCTGGAAAACGCCTCCTGCAGATGCTGTCATTTTAACTGCATCTTGAAGAGAGCCAGGGATTCTAAGAAGTAGAAGTACTAGCCAACTAGATGATAAAGCTAAAGCTTTACAGTGATTTTAAACCACCCCAGCTTTAATCTGTGATTCTTCTACCCAGTAAGGGAGAAAAGAGGACAAGGGAGTTCGACAATCCTGAAATAGTCATCTCTGAGATGGCCTTGTGGTTTGTTTTTGTGCAGGACATTCCCGAAAAACTGTGTGGGTCCAGAGATCTGTTGCCATCGAATACTTGTACCACTGGGCACTTACCTGTCTGTGTCTGATCGAGCTGAAACACAAACTGAAGAACAAATATGCTCCCCCTCTTCCCACAGGAGCGAGATCTCAACATAGACTGCAGGTCAAATTTTAGTAGACCAACCTCAAGTGGATGATAGAATAGTTAAGGTTCTTTTTCACTACGTTCAGCATTCTTTGTTAGCTATTAAGATATTTTCATTTAGAAAGAAGTACTTCTAGACAAATGCCTTATTTTAAAACCGCATCAGAGGAAAGTCTTGGCCCTAGAAAGGTCCAAGTTATAAAGCCAAATATCTCAGAAGTCTGGCCTTTCTAACTGCTAGAGGGTGTCAGTATTGATGGCTGGGTGGTGTTTGTTTCATTTTTATCATGGGAACATAGGCTGAAAGGGAAAGACAAGGCTTAGGTCTTGAAAAGCTTATCACTCTAAAACTGAATAATATTTTGCCTGTTATGATCAACTTCTAGTCTTTTGGACTCATGGCCCCTTAGCCATTGGAAAGTCATTTTAACCAGAAAGCCTTGTGGAAAGAGCATCTTTGTCTCTTACTCATGGGAAAGAGCCAACACCTTTGTTGCAGAGGGCCCTGCCTAGCTCAAGAATGGAAGAAAGACTTTTCCTTGTTCAAAGCTTGTGATAACAGCAAACTTTGCTGCTCAGTGGTGAGATTCCATCTTTGTAATAATGTATCTGATGGAAGAGTCCATTTTTTAATAAAATTTTGGGAAATTAAAAGTTCTTTTTCTTTATTCAGTTGACAAAGTGTGATGTCTTCCAAATATTTTGTAATTTGTGACTGGAGGTTCCTTTTTAACCTTTTCTGATAAGATGGCAGTGTTATTACCAGGCCTGATCTCAATGGGTTATCTGATGCCTGACTTAACCCGAAAGCCTGTTTCATATTTGGGAGAAAGCATCTCAGGTCATTTGCCGCCACGTTTCTAAGAACAATGTTCTTAAAGATATTAAACTGATAGCCACAAGCCAGATCACTTTGGAACATGCTTATGAAGAGTACTCCAAGAATACAAATAACTTTTATGCAGTCTGGAGGAGAAGAAGTAATAGAAGGCTAAATTGTACACTTGGGAAGAGGGAAACACGATAGAGTAGAGAGAGAGCTCACCTCACAGCTAGGAAGGCCTGGGTTCCAGTGGTAATACTTACTGGTTGTATGATCCTGAGCAAGGGAGTTGGCAAGTCGTCCATACAACACTAACACCGTAAATGGCAGTACCCAAGTGCATTGGTAGAGGATATATTCTCATCTAGGCCTTTGCTGTACCAATGAAATCTTAGGCTTAGTCCCTATCCCAACTTGGGAAAGATGTTGCATTACCTGGAGGTTGTGTTCCAGCTGGATGCTTCTCAGCCAACTCACCAGGGTGAGATCAGTAGGAAAAAAATAGACAAAATGATATAGTGTTTGTTCATCCGAGTCTCTTGGAAATCCATTTCTAAAATAAGCAAATTGGATTAATAAGATATTCACAATTGTCAATGAAGAAAATTCACTTGGACAAGAAGTTACTTCAGCGGCCTGGACCTGGGTAATTGACCTAAACTATTTTTGAACAAGCTGGAATCTGTTAATGATGATCCCCCATTCTAAATCATTTCCATACACCTCCCCCTCTCCAAAGCCCCCAATCCAACTCATCCTTGATCCTTTTCAGAGAAATTTGTCTCCCACTTTACTGAAAAAAAATTCAGGGTTCTCCAGTGCAAAGTTCCTCATTTTTCCTCTTCTTTCCTCTGATATATCTCAATCTCTTCCTATCTTCTCCTTTTCTCTTATCTCAGGAAGGGATATTGGACTCAAATCTAGGAGACCTGGATTTGAGTCTTGGCTCTTGCCACCTTGGACAAACACCTTAACTCCTCTGATAAACTGAAGAGTGTTTAGAGGAGGGCAAATAGAATGTTGAGGGGCTTCAAGACCATACCATATACAGACTAATTGAAGGAGCAAGTCTAAGGTGCAGAAGAGAAAACTTGAGGAGGGGAAGGAGACAATAATCATTTCCAAGTATTTATGACTCAGAGTTCTAAACGGTACTTTGGAAAGAATTAGACAAGGACCAGTTTAGTGAAAACTATCACCTCCCTTGTCTGAGCATTATTCCCTCCCAATACAACCAACAATTGCATCTTTTAAAATTTACTTTTGTTCTAAACTTTACCAGTAACTCCCTGAATGGGCATTTCCATAAACATAGTAGAACAGAAAAAGAAGCTTGCATGTAAAACTGCAGGTTTGTCCTGCATGGCTTGCTTTTTGTTTTTTAATGGATATAGTAAGTTCAACTGGTAACTTCCAAAGCTTTCCTGCTTGTCAGTTTCTTTCTAGCCTTCCCTCTATTTTCTACGTGAAAAAAAAGCGCACCTCAGTGACCCTTTTCTCTTCCTTTCCTTCCTTTCTTTTTTTCTTCCTTTCTCTCTTTATTTCACCGTATCCTTAGCCCCCTCACTCTCCCATTCTACTCCCCAGTGGGGAAGAAAAGAAAAGAAAGCGCTTGTAACAAGTTACATTAGCATTTTGGGCTGCCATATCATACTATTGACTTCTACTGACTCTGCAGTCCAATAAAACCCAGATTTTTTTCAGACAAACAGATATCTAGTCACACTTCTACTATCTTGTACATTAATTCCTATTAAATTCCATCTTCCTAGATTTATTAACTCAATGTTCAAGACTGTTTTTTTAAAATTCTGTCATCCAGCATGTTAACTCCCTTCCAACTTTGGGTCATCTATAAAACTGATCAGTGTCAACTCTACCATTATCCAAGTTACCGATTTAAAAAATAAAGCAAAACAAAGCTATATGGTACTATCATTCAGGTGAAAGAAAGATTATTTTAAGGTAGGGGATTAAAGAAGATTTCATGGAAAAGCTGGCAGAAATGACATCAGTTATTGGATAGAAAGCTGACCTTGAAACCAGGAATGCTATAGACAACTCTCAAAGACTACAAGTTGCAGAAAAGATGGTGGCTTGTATTAATAGAGGATGTTTCCTCACCTGGGAGTTCCTTGTACTAATAAAATCACAGACCCAATCCCTATCCATTGGAAGATAGTTAGGATTTCAGTAAGTAGGGTTGGGCTGGGCAGAGACTGTTTCTCTTAACATCAGCCTTTTCATTGCCCATGATTTCCATCTCTAGTCTACTTTAGTAATTCACAGAGGTGATCAAACCTCTTTAGGTCAAACCTAAACTATCTCTACCTCTAAGACCTGAACGCTAAAATCTCTCTCTGTGGTTTGTCAACCTGAAAGTTTGGTTAAGTAGAGGTAACAGGTTAAATGCATACATTTTTATTATTCTTATCCTAAATTCTCTTTAAAGTAATGGTACATGGATTCCACAGAGCCAGTTGTAGTGATCTGGCTAACTCCGTACAGGAATAGTCCGACTTAAATACATTTTACTGTGAGAAAGGAACTCTCTTAGTTGAACAAATTGTAAATTTAGTGAGACAAGACAAAGAAGTGTCAGTTGCAATAGCATATGTCTCTGTGACACAAGATAAAGAGAAAATCCCACCACTCTGGTTGCAGGCATGCTGTCATAAATACTGACACAGGAAAGGGTATGTTTAACAGTGTTGAAAAAATTTCAGTTGAAATTACGACCCAGGATATCTGAGTTTTCTTTGCCATTAACATGTCATAGCATAGTATATGTCCACAAAATATTAAGATATGGAAAACATCCCATTATTCAAAAAAAGTGTCTTAGGTTAAAGGTCCCTTATAGACTGTTAAGTCAGCCCTATCTGGCTTTTGTTGACATAGGAAGAAGCATTCTCCGAGTTTGCTTCAGAGAGAACAAAGAGACTGTTAGCTCCAGGCTCTTCTTAATTCAAGCTCTGGTTCTTATTAAAGTCCAAAATTTATATTAAATGATTATCAGGTTCAATCATTAAACAAAACATTTTTAAGCACCTACATATAATGGACTGCAGCTGGGAACTTCAAGAATGCAACGTTTCAATAAGAAACAGTTCTGCCCTCATGGATCTTATGTTCTGGTAGAAGGATAAGACATCAATGCAGAAAGCTACAGTACACAGTATTATATGGCAAGTGCATTAGAAAATTGAACAAAATTTTACCAAAAGTCTTTACCAAAAATAACATCTGAATTGGGCTTTAAAGAATGGTTAGGAATCCTACTTAAAGAAGGGGGAGGTAGGATATTCTAGCCGCAGGGAGGGTCATGAGTGAAAACATGGAGCAATATTCAAGGGTAGAAGTGGGCCAGGAAAGAAAGTAATACAATTTTGTAATACTGAGTGAGCAAAGGGGAATACTATGAGCTAAGAATGAAAAGATGGGCCCTTGAAAATCAGGCAAAAGGGTGTTTGAGCAATTGTCAGTAAAAGGAAATCACTGAAATTTGTGAGTAGAGAAGTATCTTGGATAGATCTAAGGACAAAGATCCTCCTGGTGACCACTTGAAACATGGATTAGTGGGAGTGGGGTGCATCAAAGGCAGGGGGAAAAGTCAAGTAAAGGCTTGAAGAACTGTTAGGAGATTGTTACAATAGCTTAGATGGGCGGTGATGAAGTCTAGTACTGGGGTGGTGGTAGTAAGAATAGGACTTGGTAACTTATTAGATCATAGATTTAAAGTAACAAGGGACTTTGTGTAACCCCTTCATTTTACAGATGAGGAAACTGAGTCCCAGTAACGTTAAAGTGACTGGACAAAGGTAGGAAGTAGCTAAGCCAGGATCCCACCACAAGTCTTCTGACTAAAAACCTGGGTTCTTTCCATTACTGTGAAGGAAGGGAAAGAGTTCAAGATAATACTAATGCTAAAAGCATAAGAGATTGGGCAAATAGTGATGCCATAGAAAGACTGACCTCCTTATTTAACTGGTAAAGAGAAAGATCAGAAGCTTGATTTTGGTACAACTTGAGTTGGACATTCCAACGGACATGCAATTGGAGATTTTTCTTCAAGCAGTTGGAAAAATGTGAACTTGCAGCTCAAAAGAGTCAACAGATTTAAAAATGGAACTTGGGAAATTAAGAGATTTTGGGAAGGAGGGAGATGAGAAAGGGTGAAAGCATAGAGAAAACAGAGAAGGAAGTCAAGGACGGAGCCTTAAGGAGCACCCACACTGAGGGGGTAGAAAAAGGATAAAGGGCAGACAAAGGAGATGGATAAATAGAGGTCAGAGAAATGGGAAGAAACCTGAACAGTCTGCTGTCTCTGAAGTCAAAGGAAGATCCAACTCTTTTTAGAATTTTATGGAAATTATTGATATGTTGTGTTTTTACATCACCACTTTTTAATATATCCTTCTCCTTGCTGCCCTCAAGTCATCCTTTGAAATGAATCAAAAAGAGGAAAAAGCAGTTCTGCAAAACCAGCCAACCCACCCTGGAAGCCTAACATGGTAGATCAACAAGGAAGGATCTGAATTCCAAATAGTTCTGTGTCTTTAAAAAAATTTTAATTTAAAACTGATTTCTTGCTAAAAAAAACCCACAATCCACTTTTAATTCCTTCAAGACATAAACGTCATCTTTATATGTGCAAACATAACTTTTACATGCACCGGGAAAGCAAAACAACTTGTGAGACTTCCTTAACTGCAGTCACTTTATGACGGTGGTTTGAAACCAAACAAACAACATCTATATCTCCATGCTATGCTGTGTATAATAATATTTAATATGTCCTATATTTAATATACACATATTTACCATTATATTATACATATAGACAGTTTACATATAGACATGCATATTTGGTGATATTGCAGAATGGAGGCATCCACAATGGGGGATCAGGAAAGACATCTTGAAGAAGGCGACCCTAGGCTGGGCTTTCAGAGTTGTTGGGAGCTCCAAAAGGCAGATATGAGGACGGAGAGGATGGAAGGCAACGGGAAACAGCCTGTGCAAAGGCCCCGCGGCTGGAGATGAGATGTCTCCTTCAGGGAACAGCAAGGAGGCAGTTCTTTTCCACAAGTAGGTCTAGAACCCAGCGAAAAGGGGGCGGGGCTCTGGAGTCGGAGGATCTGGCTTCAAATCTAGCCTCGGACAGCGACGGGACCTAAGACAACACGTGACTGAGACAAGGCCCTGGGCCTCCGTTTCTTCACCCGTGAAGGGCCGTGGTTCTCCTACAAGGCCTCGGGGGTCCGTCCTATTCTAGATCGATGACCCGGGGAACCTCGGCCTTCGCCGCACGTCGTCGGAACTCGGGTCCTCCGACCCCGCCCAGCTCCAGCGTCGACACTTTCGACAGATATTTTGTGACCTTAAAAAAAGCCTCCGGTCAAATAGTTCTTCTTGTCTTAAAAATAATAAAGAAAATAAATAAAAGCGCCTCGGAGCGGTGACGTCAGCCCTCCAGAAAGAAGGAGGCGGTGGCGGCGGAGGGCGTGGTGTGGAATCTGCGGACGGCGGAGTGACGTAGGCTCTGACGTCACTCACGTCGGCACTAGCTTTACTCTCCCGCGACGGCGTCGAGCGTAGGCCGGAGCAAGATGGCGGCCCCGCGCAGGCAGTGAGTGCGGCGGGTAGCCGGGGCTGGGGGCTGGCCCGCGAGGGTTGAGAGGAGAGGAGCGGGCCTCGGGGACGGGGGGGCCGGACTGGGAGCATCCCCGGGCCCGAGCAGGGAGGAGCGGAGGTTCCCCCGCCCCTCTCCGCGTCACGGTGGGGGCGGGGCCTGGCACCCCCAGCGGGGGGCCGCCCGGGGGTCTGTCTGCCCGTGGAGAGAATCCAAGGGTTCCTGAGAGTTAGGCTCGTGTTCTTTCCCTCTTGGTGTAAGAACGATGCGGGGGGTGGGGGGGGAAGAGCGCAGGATTGGAAGGCCGGAAGCCTGGAGTTCGAATTCTCCCACTCTCACCCTTCGAGGGCGTCCCCGGAGGGGAGCATACAGTAGGCACTTAATACTTGCTTCTGCACTGATCCTGGCCGAGCCACTCCATATCCCAGCCTCAGTTGCCTCCTCTGTAAAGTGGGGTTAATAAATAGTAGAACCTGCCTTCCAGGGCTGTTGTGAGAATCAGATGAGATAAAATAGAAGTTAAGTGTCCTGAGTCAAATTACAGTAACACAAAACACAAAATGGGTTAAAACGAAGCCCTGTACATCCTGTCGTCATCATCATTATATTATACTGTATTATATTATATTGCATTATGTCATATTAATATTATATAAATAATATATATAATGATATATATCAATATATTACATTATGTAACATGCATTACATATTGTGCCTTTAACAGTGTTCAGAGAGGGGGTCTAAGAGGCAAAAAAATGAGAATAATGAATAAATAGCCTTGGGCTATTTATTGGTATTCCAGACTGGCCACTCTGGGAGTCATGCTTCTAAATGCATTAAAAAAGGACGTAAGATGTATTCAAATAAAATAAAAAGCAAGCTCATTACATGGGAAACATTTAGCCAAGTTCGTAGCCCCCAGGTGGAGATCCTCTGGAGCAAAGTTTGCTTTGGAGGGATGGATGGCTTAGGACCATCTGACTCCAGAGCTGGGAGAGACCTGCTTCCCTCAGCTCCTTCACTTTAAAGATGAGGACACCCTCTCCAGGAGAGGGTGACTTACCCAAGGTCACACATAGAGGACCCAAAGCCAGAGTGCTCTTTGTTACACTGGGCTGTGGGGGAGCGGGCCTTTAAGAGGAAGGGACTCCCAGGAGGGTGTTCAGAGGAGGCACCTGCTGAGCAGGAGGACCTGACTTGTAACAAAGAATCTGGTTCACGTGGCCTCCGGAGCCACCTAGGACAACCCTCTCACGTACAGATGAGGAAAAAGTCCTCTTACATTGACTTACAAGCTCATCTTTTGGGGGGCAAGCTGGGATTAGTGGTAGAGAGCTGACTCCAGAGTCAGAAGGTTTAAACTCTTTCCTCTCACTCATAATGGTTGTGTGACCCTGGGGAAATCAGTTAACCTCCCAGGAGCGCCTTGATCTTTATTGGGAGAGGGACTTCTCCCTAAGTTGCCTATGAAATCACCTTCCCTCCAAAAATTACTTCATTGTAGAGACCCTTGGAGCACTTGCCAAGTTTCCCTTGAAATAGATTAATTTTATTTTCTCCTGAAATAAAATTTACATCAATTTAAAAACAATTAAGTGCCTGCTATAGGTAGACATAGGGAATATAAATTCAGCAGTGAGATGGTTCTTGCCTTCAAGAAGTTTATATTCTACTAAGGGGGTACAACTTGTTTCTGATGATGAGGTGAAAACAGAGTTTTGGAATAACCATGTCTTCAAAGAGTTAAGGCATTTGAAATGACCCTGAGTCCTACAGGACATGAAGTAATCATGTCAGGAACTTCTTATGATCATAGGATCATGTAGTTAGAGCTTGAAGGCGTACTAGAAGCCATGGAGTCTAAATTCCTTTTACAGATGAGGAAACTGAGACTCAGAGAGGAGGCAGATCTACTCGTCAGGAGTCCTACAGCTAAACATCTCAGGATTTCTGACTCTGTAAGGATTCTCTCATGCTGCCTCAGTGAAATCTTGTGTGGCATATCAAAATCAAAAACATTTGGAATAAGCTTCCAGAAACATTCTTGTTTTATTGGAATATGCATTCATGTGACAAAGTCACATCCAGCAGTGTGGGTGCAGTCCTTTAACGCTTTCCTCTGAGGTTACAAGAGGTTGTGGTTACATTTTAAAATATTTAATAAGCTATTTACTGGGGTGGTTTCCATTCTCTTTCTGCAGATATGGGCTCATTTTGCCAAAGAAAGCGCAGCAGTTGCAGAAACCTGTTTTGCAGAAGCCATCAGTTTTTGACAGTGACTCTGATGAGGAGGTAGGGATATCCATAGCTTTTTTCCTACTTTATTGATTGAGTGTACAGCAGAATTTTTTTTAACTTTGGGAGTAGGATGAATTATAATTTATGTTTATATTTTGAGGCAGTACAGTGTACTGGCTAGAAAGTTGGCCTCCTAACTACAAAGACCTGGGGTTAGCGATTGCCTCTTGTGATAGAAGTTCTGACAAAGTTCTGGGTTCAGTCGGTTTCTTAGTTAGGCTAGCAGTAACCAATAAACTGGAAAGACCTTGAGTGAGTGCTGACTGGCTCTCTTACAACAATCAGCTAGCTGACAGAGCAAAATCTGAACAACATGGGTGTGTCTTCTTCTGATTGGCTAGTGATGATAGTCAGAATTGAGATGACATTACTTGGACTTCTAAAACCCCTTAATCACAGCCAAGAGGAGTCACAAGACAAAAGGTTCTCAGGCGTTGGGAGTTGTAACAATGGTTTAAATTGATGAAATTTGACCTTGTAGGTTAATAAAGTTTCTCAAAATTAGGTGATGGAGATGGAGGTAATTGCTTTTAGGTAAGTTTCTCTGGGATCTAGGTGGTAGGTAAAGTTTACAAGGGGAAGGAACTTCAAAGGGAATATTAAAACTAGCTTGATTAAGCTTAACTCTTAAACTTAAGATTAAATCAATTTTCAGTTTTACACTATGACACGTAGTGGAGTGGAGAAGTCACTGCTACCTCAGTGTTTGAATAGAGAAGTTGACCTGCATTGGTGGAGGGAGTTTCCTCACCTCAGAGTTCCTTGGTCCAAGAAGCCACAGGTCCAGTTCTTGTCCCTGTTTATGGTTTACAATTATAATTATTAATTATATTGTATAGACCAAATTTAAGTAGAGTAGCTTCCATTTGTATTTCATTCTGTTACACTGTACTCTAATATAACTTTTTCCCAAATGAAGCAGCTGTAATCTATGTGATTGGTTTCAAAACCAGAAATCTTAATTTTTTTTTTAACAAAAATTAAAAACTTGAAAGCAGGCTTTCTTTAGACAAAGTGACTTATTTGAAAATCGTTATGAAGAGACCAGGTAATTGATTAGAATGTCATCACCTTATAAGACATCATAAATAGCAAAGGAATGCATAAGTCCTTGATTAGATCTGGCAGATTGTCATTTAGAAATTGTTTTTTCAGGAAAACACTTTTAATAACGAATGCTGATGGTTTTCATTTTTATAGTGCTTTAAGGTTTGCAGTGTGCTTGCCATGATTTATTTGATCCTTATTCTTTACCTTTGGGTACTTTGGTGTTGCCTGAATTTGACTGCACAGTGAGGATGGTGATATAGAGTGGTGTGCAGATGATAAAAGTGTTAGCGGCCGCTTCCTTTTCAGTGACCAGAACCATATGTATTTTCTGAAACTTCAATTCTCAGTAGGCATAAAAACTCATACCTAATGCTTATCTGATGTTTATTTCATTCTTTTTGCCTGTTCCTAAAGTTGCTGTAGACTCCTTTGTAGCCATCAGTCTCACAGGCTCTGTTCCCATAGGTGAATAATGTCTGTCCATTGCTGTTTTTCACATCATGGGTAATTACTGCATGCATCTACTTGGTTGTCTTTAGTCCCCAGTAAGGTGGTGCAGGGCAGTGGTTGGCACATTGGATAGAGCCACGGGACTTGGAGACAGGAAGACCTGAGTTCAAATTATGCCTCAGACAAGTCACTTCACCCTGTTTGCCTCAGTTTCCTCATCTGTAAAATGAACCAGAGAAGGAAATGGCAAACCCCTGCAGTATCTTTGCCAAGAAAACATCAAATAGAGTCACAAAGAGTCAGGCATGACTGAAATAACTGAGCCACAATAATAACAGACTGAAGCATCTTAAGTGTAAAAGCGTTTCTTCTCTCTTCTTTTCTGGGCCTCACTTGTTTGAGTGTGGGTTTCCCTGACTAGTCCCTCTCAGTGTTCCAGGGCTTTGTGATGGTTTCTGAAAACATGATCACTTGAACGCTTCACCATCCACAGGGAACATTCCTCTTGCACTTGTAGTCTAAGGAGGATGTCCTCCATGCCAGAGGCAGGCACATGCCATCATTGCTTTATGCCTTGCTTAGCATAAGAAATCAGAGTATCCAGGAATGCCAGTTCCCTCCATGCTTACATCTGTTGAGGAGTCTCCTGATCATAGTGTGCCAGGAAGATTTAGGAAGAGGACAGTTAGGGCTCGCTTTGTGCTGTTGGCAAATGCTTTTAAATAGCAAACTTACCCAGGAGACTTGTATTCTTAGCACCTTTTAGCCACTTCTGAAAGAATAGAGTTGTAGTAAATTGGAGAGAAGGCTGTTTTTCAGTCTGTTTGCTTGTTCCTTCCTCCTTTTCATTTAAAAAAGTACATGTATAGATCATGCTCATGAACATTGTGCAGAGATGAGAAAGTAGGCATGGGTTGGTAGTTCCTACTGCCCTCCCAGTCACTGTCTTTTGTAATATCATCCATTCTTTTCTGTGGACATTTAGTGTGTTCTCTTATTTCAGTTATCTTAAATATTTTTCCCTCAGTGCTTCAGAATTGAGCTTAGATGTCTTCTGTATGTACTCACATGGTCTTTGGCTAAGACTCTGCTTTATATCTTGCAAGTCAGGGGTGAACATCTTTGACAAGTGACATCTCCTTTTGTCCTTTGCCTGATATTAATGATCTGAGAGTCAAAGTAATTTCTCTTGTTGTCTTTCAAGAAATCTTGTATAATTTTGATGGCTGCATAGGAGACATCTTAGTAAGGGGAGAACCTGACTCTACCAAGTCACAAACAATAAGCACAGTGATCTTATATCCTTTGAATTTGTTATTTAGTTATGTCTTAATAAAATGATCTACTGTGGAATGTTACTTGCTAAAACCAACAATTTCCTATCAATACCCTCATCAAACCCTTAATATATGTACAGATTATTCTCACAAAAATTTTCTATAGATGATTCTCAAGAGATATAAATTGAGAGTTGTTGATGATCTCTCAATGCTTTGGGTGAGGGGGGAGTGTTCTTAGTAAAACACAAAGATTTTTTTTCTCATACTTTTGGTATGTCTCCCTCCTTAAGATAGCTTAAGAATTGCTCCTGAGGCCCTCGGTAGTTTCACTTCCAGCATGGCTTCTTCTCATGCATTCTAGTGCAGATGGCTTTCCCATCACCATTCTCTTTAGTGCCCTTTCTACATCCAGTAAAGGCACATCTAAGACTGATATTAAGAGGCCAAATGTAGTATTATTTCTGCTATCCTTGATGGTGAAGAGAATTTAGTATTACTTTTACAGATCTTTTCCATCTTTCATCCATTTGTTGTCATTTTTCTAGTTTCATCCTTAAATGACTTTGAGATAACTTTGCTTAATTGGAAATTTTGCCAGATTTTTTAGAAAACTGGCATTTAAACTTTGAATTGGATTTACTGTCTGCTGTTTTTGTCTTAGGAGGTAATATTGCTTGTAAACTTCTACCATCCTTTTCCACAGAATTCCATGGACAGGTGTCTGTTCAAGACTTATGTTGTCCACAGCTGTGTAGAGATGATGAAGTCCTCTGGATTCTTCTGTTTGTGGATGGCATTGTGCTTTGTTGCATGAAGCCTTAAAATATTGCAGTCTCTTGGATGAGATTCATAACCTCTCAAAAGATTTTAGTTTAGCCATCCACAAAGGGAAAAATCAAGTGGATGAAGGATGCCTTTTGTTTTGACTGTAGTGTACACTTAGATGGGTTGGGCAGCGAGGTGGTGCAGTGGATAGAGCACCAGTGTAGGAGTCAGGAGGACGTGAGTTCAAATCTCACCTCAGACACTTGACACTCACTAGCTATATGACCTTGGGCAAGTCATTAACCCCAATTGCCTCATCCTGGGTCATCTCCAGTCATCCTGATTAATATCTGGTCACTGGATTCATATGGCTTTGAAGGAGAAGTGAGGCTGGTGACCTGCACAGCCCTCCCTCACTCAAAACCAAGTCAAGTGCAAGTCATGTCATTATTTCTCTGATGACATGGTCTTCTTTGGCAACAAATGACAAACACACACATTTAGATGGATTAGAACCTACAGAGCTCATCCATCATTTTGATCAGAACTTGAAAAGACTGCAGATGGGCAATGAATTCAGCTCAGAATTGAACAGGAGACCAAAGTGGGCTGGAATACTTTTGGAACATTGCAAAGTTTTTTAATGATCCTGAACTTCTCTTAGAAACAAAGGCCTCCCTTATTAGTGTCAGCATTCTTCCATTGTGACTAGGTGGCTGTGATTCTACAACTTCCGGAGAATTACAGTGTGTATCACTTAGAGGGCCTTCTAGAGAGCTACAGACTTGTAGGATGTGACCAGAGAAGTTCATGATCAGGAAGGAAGGCCACATAATAAGAACAAGAGATTAACAGGGTCAGCCCGTATCCTTCCCTAGGATCCTCTCAATTCCACAGGGAAGGCCCCAGGTATGTCAGGTGGATCTTCCATGGTTAGAGGGGACACGGATTATTTACAGGTTCATCATCCCAGTGGCTGATATTGTCTGGTTACTTTTCTTGACTTCGTTTTTTTTAACTATTTATTTATTTTTAGTTGATTTCCACAAAATTTTGAGTTCCAAATTTTCTCCCCATCTCTCCCCTCCTTCTACCCCAAAATGCCTTGCATTCTGATTACCTTCTCCCCCAATCTGCCCTCCCTTCCCTTATCCCCATTTTCTCTCTTGTCCTGTAGGGCAAGATAGATTTCTGTACCTTATTACCTGTATTTCTTATTCCTCAGTTTTATGCAAAAACAATTCTCAACATTCATTCCTAAAACTTTGAGTTCTAATTTCTCTTCCTTCCTTCCTCCCTCCCTACCCATCCTGACTAAGAAGGCAAGCAATTCAGTATAGGCCATATATGTGTAATTTTGCAAATAACTTCCATAATAGTCATGTTATGTAAGACTGCCTATATTTCCCCACATCCTATCTCGCCCGCCATTTGTTCTATTCTCTCTTTTGACCTTGTTTATTTATAATTTCTCCCTCCTCCCATCTTCTCTTCCTTCTATCATCCCCCCTACCCTGCTTATCCCCTTCTCCCCTACTTTCCTGTAGTGTAAGATAGATTTTTATGCCAAATTGAGAGTGCATGTTATTTCTTCCTTGAGCCAAATGTAATGAGAGTAAGCTTCACCTTTTTCCCTCTCACCTCCCCCCTTTTCCCCTTCATTGAAAAAGCTTGCTCTTGCCTCTTTTATGAGAGATAATTTGCCCCATTCCATTTCTCCCTTTCTTCTCCCAATATATTCCTCTTTTACCCCTTAATTTTATTTTTTAGATATGATCCCTTCCTATTCAATTTACCCTGTGCTCTCTGTCTATATATGTGTGTGTGTGCATGTGTGTGTCTGTGTTTGTGTATGTATAATCCCTCCAACTACCCAAATACTGAGAAAAATTTCAAGAGTTAGAAATATTATCTTTCCATGTAGGAATGTAAACAGTTCAATTTTAGTAAGTCCCTTATGATTTCTCTTTCCTGTTTACCTTTCATGCTTCTCTTGATTCTTGTGTTTGAAAATCAAATTTTTTTTTCAGTTCTCATCTTTTCATCAAGAATGCTTGAAAGTTCTCTGTTTCATTGAATGACCATTTTTGCCCCTGAAGTATTATACTCAATTTTCCTGGGTGATCCCAGTTCCTTTGACTTCTGGAATATCATATTCCATGCCCTTCGATCCCTTAATGTAGAAGCTGCTAGATCTTATGTTATCCTGATTGTATTTCCACATACTCAAATTGTTTCTTTCTAGCTGCTTGCAATATTTTATCCTTGACCTGGGAACTCTGGAATTTGGTTACAATATTCCTAGGTGTTTTTCTTTTAGGATCTCTTTTCAGGAGGTGATCGGTGGATTCCTTGAATAATTATTTTGCCCTCTGGTTCTAGAATATCATGGCAGTTTTCCTTAATAATTTCATGAAAGATGATGTCTAGGCTGTTTTTTGGATCATGGCTTTCAGGTAGTTCCATAATTTTTAAATTGTCTCTCCTGGATCTATTTTCCAGGTCAGTTGTTTTTCCAATGAGATATTTCATGTTATCTTCTATTTTTTCTTTCTTTTGTTTTTGTTTTGTAGTTTCTTGGTTTATCATAAAGTCATTAGCTTCCATCTGCTCCATTCTAATTTTTAAAGAACTATTTTCTTCAGTGAGCTTGTGAACCACCTTTTCCATTTGGCTAACTCTGCTTTTTAAAGCATTCTTCTCCTCATTGGCTTTTTGGACCTCTTTTTCCACTTGCGTTAGTCTATTTTAAAAGGTGTTATTTTCTTCAGCATTTTTTTGGGTCTCCTTTAGCAAGCTGTTGACTTGTTGTTCATGATTTTCTTGTATAGCTCTCATTTCTCTTCCCAATTTTTCCTCCACCTCTCTTATTTGATTTTCAAAATCCTTTTTGAACTTTTTCATGGCCTGAGATGATTACATATTTATTTTGTAGGCCTCTGATGGTAAGCATTGTTCTTCCTTATCTGCAAGAATGGAAGGAAATACCTATTCACCAAGAAAGTATACTTCTATAGTCTTACTTTTTTTTTTTTTCTTGTTTTTGGGCATTTTCCCAGTCAGTTATTTGACTTTTGAGTCCTTTGTCAAGAGGAGGGTATACTCTGGGGACCTGTAACTTCTCAGTTCCTTCAGGATGGCACAATCAAGGGAGAGGAGTTTACTCTTCTCCTGGCCTGCGCACTGGTCTGGGAGCAACCAAAAACTTTTCTGCCCAGAATCTGTGAGTAGTAGAATTCCTTCTCCATAACTGCCTCCCTCTCAGCCACACCAGCACTCCTCCTCACTCCCAGGTCAGGAGATTGTGATCAGCTGCTCAATTCCCCCAGGGGCTTTAGGTGGAGGGCTCTACAAGTAGACGCTGCTCTACCACCTCTGCTGCTGCTGCTGCTGCCTTAGCATCTGTGGCCTGGAGCCTGGGCTGGGGGAGGACCCTGCTTCCTTCTCACCCAGTTGAAAACTCCCTCTCTCTGACCTTTGAAGTTGTTCTTGGCATTTGTGGGTTGAGGGATCTGAGGGCCACTGCTGCTGCTAGGGTCCTTCTCAGAGGCTTGTTCTGGTCCTGTTCCTCCAAGTGCCACTCGACCAAGGCTGGGCTGTGCTCTGCTCTGCACCCGGTTCAGTAGACCTTTCCTGTTGGCCTTCCAGGTTACCTTGGACTGGAAATCTCTTTCACTGTATTGTTCTGTGTTTTCTGCTGCTCTATAATTTTTTGGGTGTCATTTTTTACAGGTAGTTTATGGACTGTGGAGGATGAGCTAAAGGATGTGCATCTTTCTACTCTGCCATCTTCATTTTCTAAGTGCTGTATCTACTTCCTCATGTATCTCATTAGGAGCTTATTGAGTCCAGAGGTAGTGGTAGCTGGTGGCACAGTAGACAGAGAACTGGGTCTGGAATCAGGAACACCTGAATTCAGATCTTTCATTAGACACTTACTAGCTGTATAACACTGGGTATGTCACTCATCCCCTTAGTGCCTTAGTTTCTTTACCTATAAAATGGGGGCATATCCCAAATTGCCTTAAGAATTCTTTCCTAGCTCTAAATCTATCACTCTCATTGCTGATTAAAATGTTGATTATTGTAGAATTCTGGGAGATTGCTTCCATTTTTTTACCTATTTATCCCCCTCTGAGCATCATCTATAGATGCATCTGAGGCAATCTGCCTTAGTTAGGTCTCATGACCAGTCTTTCTGCAGATCATTTTTCCTGTCTTTGTCCTGATTTTGGGCAAGGCACTTAACTTCCCTTGGCCTCAGTTTCCTTCTCTATTAGGAATTAGACTACTCAAGCTCTGTGTTCTTTTCCAACGTTCATTCTCTGATCCCTCCTTTAGTTTTCCCAGTTTGATGATGTGATGCTGCCCGTAATCATATAGCTTCCTCCTCCAGAATCTTCTGTCCATCTTCTGTTTTGAAATGACTTCACCTTCTGAACTTTGTGCATGTAGGTTTACTGTGCCTCTTAGCTTGGCCAGAATATCAGAGTTTTTGGTGCTGGGGCCATTCCTGGACTTTGTGGCCACCTCAGGGTGTTCATTGCTTTGTGTTAGTTGAGATTTCCACAGGAGATTGTCATAACCGTGACTGGAGTTTGTTTCTTTTCTAGTTAAGTCCTGTTTAGGGTGTAGGTCAAATTGCAGGATTGTAGTTTCATGTGGTATTCTCTTTCAGTTCGTTTGGTTCTGACCTTTCCACAGCACATGAGTTATTTGGAGATGATCCCACATCAATAATGAGTTATTTCCTCTACCTTAAGATGCAGTCCTTTTAATTTTCTGTGACATTGTTTGGTCTTTGACTTTTGCAGAGCTTCCTGGCACCCTTTGCAGAGAGGTGCTCCCGCCGTCCCTTGTGCACAGCATTATCTCCATTTGTCTCCCCTGCCTGGAATGGCCCCTCCCCATCACCTCTGCCCCTGGGGGTTCCCAGCACCTTCAAGGTTCAGTTCCAATGCCACCTCTTTCATGAGACCTGGATTCCTGTAATTGTTCATCTCTTCCGCCCTCATCTTCTGCAGATCACTGTGTATTCATTTTCTTTATATCCTGTATTTACTTACCTGTGAACACATCAGGCAGCTGTGCGGGAAGTACACAGCTCACTGGACTTGGGATCAGGAAGACCTGAGTTCAAATCTGGATTCAGATGCTCCCAACCGTGTGGCTCTAAGAGGGCAAGTCACTTAACCTTTGTTTGCCTCAGTTTCCTTGTCTGTAAAGTGAGGATGATAATAACACCTAGCTCTCAAAGTTCTTGTGAGGAGTAGATGAGATAATATTTGTAAAGGCTTAACACACAATAAGTACTGTACGACTGTTAGCTCTTACCATCAATATTATCCATGGTGATGATGCTGGTGCCTCCCCCCAGTAGAATGGAGGATTCTTGAGAGCAGAAATTGGGTCGTTCTTTTGACCCTTGAATCTCCAGGCCTAATCCACTCTCTGGCGTGCAGTAAATTACTCAGTAAATGCTTGTTCGCTGATTATGTATGTAGGTGGCTGAGAAGTCTGTGGGTCCTTGGCCCTTTTCATTTCTTAATCCTCAACCATATTTTACAGCAACTTATTGTCTTTGTCAGTCTCACCAAGTATTAAGGTAAACAACGTGACTTGGTTGGGACACTGTTGTTGAGTTCTTTGCAGCATTTTTGTTCCTCTTTATCTCCTGCCATAGATTATGTTCAATCAACTGAGTTTGTGGCCGTCTTTTGACCTCCACTCATCCTGAGCGTTGCAGTTTGAGATGACCAGGTTTGCCATGAAATAATGTTTCTTGATGCCATTGGGCACACTAGGAAACTGTTAATTTCCTTATTTACTTCTCCAAGGACAGCCTCTGAACCATCCACCCATTTTGCTTCATCTTCCACCTTCCTTTTTTAAGGGGGAGGAGGAAGGACATCTGTCTAAACAGGATTCAGTTCTTTTTGGAATTTGTCAGCTTGTTGTCCAAGTCTTTCCCATAGGGACCTCATGTTTAGAATAATTGGTAAATTAGCGTTTATACACTGCATGAAAACTGGAGTGTATTTTCAGTGAAGCTATCATTTATTGTTAGTTTTGAAAAGGCAGCCTACTTATTTCAGAATACAAGTTTAAGATCAGAGTTTTCTTCCCTTGATCCAGCAGAGGGTGCTTTTGCTCACACATTCATGTGGAATGTGGAGATAAAGCAGCCCGAAATTGATGGTAAAGCATTAAAAATTGTTGTGAGTCTTGTTCTTACAAGTCAGGAGGGCTTTGCCAGCAGCTCTGTCTAGTTTGGCAGTGAGCTGGCGGCGCTTACCTTATCTTAGTCTTTCACAGAGTTCTCTTTAAGACCAGTGGCATGAGTTTACAAGTAAGAAGATTAAGATGGATCCTGTGCTATTTTCTCATTGATCCTCTTTATGATTAATTGATTTTGTCCTATAACTACTTTTGTCCTGTAACTGCTTATGTAATAGATCAGAGTTCAGGGACAGCTAGGTGGTGCAGTGTATAGAGCACCAGGGCAGGAATCAAGAGAACCTAAGTTCAAATCTCACCACAGACACTTGACACTCACTACCTGTGTGACCTTGGGCAAGTCAGTTAACCCCAACTGCCTCATCCTGGGTCATCTCCAGTCATTCATCTCTAGTCATCTTGATGAGTATCTGGTCGCTGGATTCAGATGGCTCTGGAGGAGAAGTGAGACTGGTGACCTGCATAGCTCTCCCTCATTCAAAACTAAGTCAAGTGTGAGTCATGTCATTATTTCTCTGATGGCATGGTCTTCTTTGGCAATGAAGGATGAACACACACACACACAGTTCAGGGTTCAGCTGGCTTGTAATGGGTTAAGTTTAAAAATTCAGCTTTTCTTGCCTGAAGGAATTTTGCTAACCTTGGGGAATGTGTGTGAAAGAAAGGGAGTTGGGTCTGATATCTTTACTCCAAGCTATATTTCAAGGACGTCTGGTTTGCTTTCCAAAAGTCTGGTCTGCTATCTTGCACCTGTTCTCAACTAATGAGTGCTCCTTGGTCTCATGAGAGAAGAATGGGGGTTGTTGGCAAACCTCCATTACCAAATTTCCAACCAGTCATGTACAGATACCTGCACCTCAGCTCTGTAGCCATTCATGCTGTCCTTAGCTCCATCGTGTCCTCTGTCCCACTCTGTTCTTTGTTCTGTACCCAAAAGCTGTATAAGCCTTCTTACTTAGGGTCTTTGGCATAAATGGAGGCAAGCCATTGACCTATTTATTGACAGGTAGCCTATGGTGATCTGCTTCAGTTTACCCTTTTGTTAAATTACATTTGCGATTGAAAGACATCTAGCCAGGATAACAGGGATAAAAACCATGGTGGCTTTGGCCTTATGAGTCCGGTATTAACTAGGTTACCACGTCATTAAAGTAGCTAATAATATGCCTAGACAAAAATCAGCATTCTGGGAGGTTGGTTTAGTTCTAGATTAATCTCTAAAGCAGCAGTTCTCAAATATTTTGGTCTCAGAACACTTTCACACTCTTAGAAATTATTGAGGACTTCCCCACTCTAGAACTTTTGTGCGGATTATAGCTATTAACATTTACTGTTTTAGAAATTAAAGTTTCTTTGTATTACTATGAAAATTGTTCTGACTTTGTGGACCCCCTTAAGATTTTCATGAGCCCTAGTGTCCCGGACCACACACTTTGAAAACCATTACTCTAGAAATTTGGGTTTAACCTAAAGCAGGTTAAGAGGAGTTTGTTCCAATAGGTAACAGCTCTAGGAAGACCTCTTCCTTATCCATGATTCCGTGGAGATCACAGAGGTAACTGTGATCACTGACTACTGGGACCTCTGATGGCCCAGGTGGACCTGAGAGAAGGAGGGACCTGACCTTGGGGTACCTGAGCCCTTCAACACCATACCTTGGAACTCCAGCAGCTTGTAGAGCAACACCCTTCATGAGACTTACTGGGGATATGCTGTTGGAGCATTTCATGGAGCATTTTCTCAGTTTTCTTATCTCAGTTACCCTCCTGGATATGCTCTGGCTCAGTAGCTTTTCTGAAATTGAATGCGTATGATGGAAGTGTTCTGGGTATGATCTGATGAGGGGATGGCATGCCTCATTTGGGGAGGCCTAAACTAATAGCGTGCCTTTTTTCTGCTGCCACTTCAGAGTCGATTCATATTGAATTTATAGTCCACTAAGCACAACAGATCTTCTTCACAGGTCTTGTTAGCTGTGCCTCATCCTGTATTGGTGAAAGTTTTTTTGGACTCTAGTACTTAAAATTTATCCCTATTATTCCATTTTATTTGATTATGCTTTTTGGTGTAGTCTACTGAGATCTTTTTGGATCTGTCATCCAGTTTGTGTCAGTTTCATGTTATTTATAATTTTGACAAATGTGTATCATCATGGAAGTCATGTTGAACAGTGCAGGATCAAAAATAGATCCCTGAGACCCTCTAGTGGAGACCTTCCTCCCGTTTGATATCCACCTGTCAGGGACTGATCTTTGGGTATGCTCATTTCAGCTGTTCAGAATCCACTTGACTATACAGTCATCTCAGATGCATAACATGAAAGATAGAAAATATTTTGCTGAAGCCTAAGTATACTGGAGTCATAGAATGTTAGAGCTAGATAGGGCCCTAAAAGTCATCTGGTCTACCCCTTCCTTTTATAGATTGTGAAGTATGTCTTTTGGCAGTAGGAGGAGCCTTAGTCTCCATGTCAGTTATCAGAAGTGGGTGTTGTCATTAGATTTGACAAATCTTAGGTTTGCTCCATAAAGTCCTATTAACGTGGTCATATCAGCTTAATATATGGCCACTTTTGTGGCCTCAGCAAGAAGTCACCAGCCACTTCTTTCTGTGGCCAGTAATGAAAGTCCCATGTTCTTGTGTATGTGTCCTTCATGCAAAGAACCACAAACATTTGATATAGGCCCATTTTCTCATTTTTCATTTTCTGGCTTTCACTTCTTGTCTCTTGGCATTGGTCGTAATGTCTAAAAAGAACGTTGCAGTTATCATGACGGAAGTACTGTTGTATATAATACCCAAAATAATGATTCCCAAGAAACATCTAAAAGGAAATTACTAGTGTAATCTTTTTGTGTAGAAAGTATTCATGTCAAGGCTGTGTTACCAGGTTACCTAAGGTCCCTCATCAGCAGTGGGAAACAGGGTGGCAATTCACACGTAGCTTAGGTACAGAAAATACAGAGACAAGCAGGGAAAGTGTTCCAGAAGCAGACAGTGTTGAGCTGGGGTAGGATGGTAAAGAAAGTCAGGTAGTGCTGGAGAAGAGCATGGAGTGCGGTAGGATGGGGAAGGGGCAGAGAGAATTACTTGCATAATGGGGATTGGAGTAGGGAACCCTCAGAAGCATAGATCTGATCGAGAGGGCAGAGGGCTCTGGGGACCGGAGTTTGAGATCTCATAGTGCCTGCCTTCTTGGGGTTAGTTCATTAACATATCCAAATCATCTCAAAGTTGTCCATAAAACTCCAAAGTTAATGTGTCTACATCATTTCAAAATTATCAGCACCTTTTGGTGATCTGGTCTTACTCTGGATGTCTGGAACTTGTCTGAGATTTACATATCACAGGACCAGGATCCAGACAACAGTACATAAATGGCTTCTGCTGATTCAGCACATACTACCAGGATGTGAATTTGATTAGCGTAGGAAAACAATTTGTAAATTATATTCCTTTGATCTTTGGAATGGTTTGCACATGACTTCTGGGTTCCCTTTGCAATCTTATTTCCTGTTCTTGCCCCTTTATGCTGATTACTTATAAATTACATTATACTGACTAGAAGGAGAGGGGTGTGGTCAGGGGATCAGAATAAGATACAGGTTTACACAGTCTTCCTCAATGACCTTTTTCCTAAAGATGAAAATTGGTGGTTTTAGTTGTAGGCCATGTGGAGTTCCAGTGGGAAACCCACATGCCTGTTACCAAGATTTAATCATCCTGACATCTGGGCAAATGCTTTTACTCCCTAGATAATTTGGGTCATTCATTCCTGTGCTTTAGGATAGTAATTCCTTGTGCCCCATTTGTTATTTCTGAAATGAAGGAAAGTATATGAACTCAAGTGTTGTGGATCTGGTTTTTAAAAAAAGTTTCCATAATCAACTTAGACAACTTTCTGAACCAATTGCAGCTTATTTTCTCTTTTTAATGATTAATGCCAAACTTTGGTGGAAAATTTCATTACTAGAAGTAGAAATAACACACAGAAAGTATGTGTGTCTGTATCTGTGTTTGTGTGTGCAGGGGGATGTTGCTTATATGAAAACATGATTGCTAGCTTCCAATTAAAGGGATGCTTGCAGCAAGGCTGGGGGTGGGGCGTAGTTGGGGTGAGGTTAAAGTAGAGGGAAATGGGGAGGAAAATGGACCCATGTTCTAAGTTACAAGAAGGAGGAGGAGGCGGCGGAGGTGGTCTGCAAGGAGACTTGTACCAGGGCGTGGGCAGGCTTCAAAGCCAAGGAAGAACTGGTACCAAAGGGCTTTGATTCCTGTCTTCTGTTACGTATTCCTGAGAATATGCTTGGACTGGGATCAGAGAAGTCCTCCTTGGACCTTTTTGGGTTAGGGCACTCTAAATTCCTACAAACGGAGAAAAAACCTTTCCTTTTACAGAGAGAAAAATTATTTCAGATCTGCGTGCCTATTCAGGTAACACATTGTAACTCATTCATGATGCCCCCCACCCTGGTTCAGACCCTGTTTACCTTTTCTCTGTACAATTGTTCTCCCTGCCTCATCGTAGCTGCTAAAGCGATTTTCCTAAAGCGCAGCTCCAACCATGTCGCTCCCCTCCTCAGTGAGCCAGGGGCTCCGTGCTACTTCTGTGTTGGGCATTTAACCTGGCCCAGTTCTGTCTTTCCATCTTCATCATGAATGCCTCCCTTTAAACAACCCTGAAAGGCCAGTCAAGTAGACTTCCTTGTCATTGCTCACACGCTTTATCTCCTCTCTCCTCACCCCTCAGAATCACAGGCTTCCTTCAAAGCTCAACTCAAGCCCCACCTTCTACATGAAGCCCTTTCCCATCATTCCCCCACATCCTGTCTCCATGTGTCTCTCCTCACTAGCCTGGAAGCTCCTGCAGGGCAGGAACTGTTTCATTTTTGTCTCTGAGGCTTGCAGATGATAGCAGTAATTTAATAAATGCTTAGTGATTGATTGATGCACACTAAAATGTAATCCTTGTCTTTAGTATTTTTGGCTGAGGAGAGAAGAGCTCTGGGGTGTATCTCCAGTGGTGGTGATGGTGTGGAGCAGTTATTGAGAGGAGAATGTAGAGAGGAGATAAGGGGATCTACAGAAAATAAACTTTAAAGGCTTGTTCTTGCCAAGCTTCAGCTGAAGAACAAAGAGAATCTGCCCAGAGAGGTATTTTTGTCATATGGAATATACATTAGACATGGTGGACAGTGCATCTATTAGACATGGTTGCTGTCTTTTGATACTTTATAAAGAAGCTTTTAAAAAATATTCTTATAAAGGTGTTTTAGGGGATTTGTCAGTGTGCTGTTAGTATTAATTTAGAGATCATTCCAACATGATTCTGTTGTACTTGATCTCTTCAAGAATATTGGGTGTAATCAGTTTCATTGGCAAAGTGGAGGCACTTTTTTTGATAAGTAAGGAGTAGCAATAGGAGAAGGGCAAGAGACCCTGGCATAGAGAACAGTGTGGTGCTGAACTGGCTTTGTAGAGGATAAATTGGCTGGGAGAGAGGCTGGAGGCAGGGAGACTAGCCAGGAGGCTGTTGAGGCTCAAGGGGATGTGAACTTGAGTAAGGCTCCATGGTGGCTCTGTGAGTAGGAGATGTGCAGGTGAAGATGACAGGAGGGTAGGGGCAAGGGAGAACCAAAGATGTTACTGTGGACTGGAAGGGTGGCAGTGCCCACAACAGAAGTAGGGAAGTTTGGGGAGAAACGTAATGTGATCTGAGATGGAGTTACATCCCATTGGTACCTACTCTCTTGTAAACTCATCCTGTCCCACCCCAAATGAATAGGGAGAAGTAGGGACTGTAGGGCTCTTCCTCACTGGTCAGTGCCCCTTGGGCAAAACTCACCTTCTCAGGGGCTCCTGCCACAGTCAGAAGGTGATCTGGGTTAGGGTGGGTTTGGACCAGAGTGGAGGGTTGAGATAGGAGCTTGCACATAAGAGGGAGAAAGTGGAGGTGGAGGCACGTTAGGAGATAAAGGTGGATGTGGCTCTGTTGGAGACAAGCCTCACAGTTTAGCTGTTACTGGGAGGAAGTTGGAATGTGACCACCCCTTCCCCCCAGAGTCCTACACACTGTGAGGGGGAGGAGGGGTTGTTCTCACTTTGGAATAGAAAGCATTAGACTGCTCTTTCCTAACCAGTCTATCCAGACTCTTTGAAGAATCTCAGAGAAGACTTTCCCTTCCCCCATTTGCTCCCTAGTCTTTGCTCCTTCTGATAGAGTAGAATTGGCAGCTTTGACCATGGTGGCATTAACGTCCTCCTGAAATCCAGGTCACCGAATCACTCCACATGTTCGTGGCCTGTGCCTTGAGCTAGGTTCTCCAGTCTGGCAGAGGGCCTCCTTTTGGGTGGAGAGATGAAGGATGCATGACCCAACTGTTAGTCTTTGTGACATAACCCTGGATGTTCTCTGAGTACTTCAGACAGTCTTTGTTTCCTGATTTCTGGCTTCCATCCTGGGGCAATGTGGTGCGTGGAGCCTGGAAAACTAGTCTGCTGGGCCAGCGCTTCCACACAGGGTGTCCCCAAAGTCTTAGCACTTTTAAAGCTGTTAAAGCTTAAAACTTCACTGAGAGTTTGGGCAGCCCAGTTAACCTCTGGCAGGTCATTTCTTCAGAACTCAGTTTCCTCATCTGTAAGATCAGGGATGGACTAGATCAGAGTGTCAAGTACTGACAATGCTGTCCTGGTGGAGCCAAACCAGATTAAAATCTCATTGGGAAAGATTTAACAAAATTAAAGAGTTGATAATGTTAATTTGTGATTTTCTTATTCAATATGCCGCCTGCTAGGATCTCTATTTGAGTTTGACACTACTGGATTGGATGATTTCTTAAGATCCCTTGAGCTTTAAAGTCCTAGAATTTGCTTTGCGTAAATTTTCCACCTGTTTTTTCTGTTTATATTGTTCCACTGGTCCAATTTAAATGTGGCCTTTATCCTTGTTATCTGCCTCCTCTGCTTCTTGGTTCTTTTACACCAGATTCTTCTTAATCTTCCACACACATACACCCTCTTTAATCCTTCACCTCTTTGCCCCATGGTACAGCATCAACTTGAAGGTTCACTAATACATTGACAGTTGCCTTACAAATACATTAGTTTACACAAGGGACTAGGCAAGAGATATTGATTCTGGCTTTTCAGAAAGATATTCACTGTTGAAAAATCGCTCAGGAAGTACAAGTGTTGGTGAGTATTAGTCAGTAGTATAATTTGAGGCATAAAGGATAGCATCCATTCCATACAACTCTTAAAACAGTGATTTTCCCATACTTTTTAGAAATTCTCTTTTCTAAGTCAATGAGTAGCAAAATTCAGAGTCAAAAGTAATTCTTTGTGTTTTTGTCTTCAGAGACACAAGAAAGGAGGAAACAAAATTGTGTGTTGGCATCTTGATTCCATAGTAAAAGGAAAAACATGTAGCTATGGAATTGGATGTTTGACATTGCTGTGATGCAGACAACAAAAGGCAGGGACTGGGGCAAGTTATTGAATCCTCTGAGCCTCAGTTTCGTCATTTGTGAAATGATAAATAATAATGCTTTATGTAGTCTACCTTGTAGGGTTTTTTGCAAGAATCAAGTATGAAAACATGTATGTGAAGTACTTTGTCAACCATAAAGTGTTATATAAATGTTAGGCTTTTTTTTTTATTGTTAACATTCCCCCTTTTCAAGAAATACACCCAGAATACAAACAGGCATGCTTTGATTTAGCTTACTCTTTAGAGCTTGCTATAAAAATCATAAAAAAGTTTCTTGTATTAATCCATGTTGCTTCAATATGAGTACACAGTCCGCCAAAAAGCAATAATCCCACATCTCATGATTACATTTATCAAAAAAGAAGAAAAAAAGATCAGATCACTTTCTGAAACAAAATTACTTTATTAGTTCAGTAATAATTTCAGGTCATTTTAAAGATAAGAAGCAGCGTTTGGGAGGGGATTCATTTCCTGCTTTGAAGCTTTATCTGAGAGAACTACATCTTGAATGTCTGAAGATTGTGTATTTCTAACTGAACTCTAATAAAGTGCTGCATACTGGAGGATCTGCACCCCTGACTTGGTCATTGTGATTTTATATTAGGTGCCAAACTATTTCCCCCCCTTTCTCCTTCCTTAAAAAATATTACTATGTATATTTCATTAAAATTTGGCCTAGGACTTAGAAGAGGTTTACAAGACCAGACCCACAACTATTGCTGTTATGTGTACTGCTAATGATTGTCAGTTTGAGTAATGAGTAAAGTTACTTTAGAAAATAACCCTCTGTTTCTAAGTATTGTAAAAGATTAGTTTTTTCTTTCGTTGGTGAATTCAAGATGAAATAAAATTGACCTTAGCCCATTTCACTTCCAAGTCATTGAAAAGTTACTTTTCTACTTTTTTTTTCTTTGTTAAACCCATCAAAAAAATGATATTGAGAAGGGAGATAGGGAGATGCAGCTTCTGATGTCTTTGTGTTGTATGTTTTAAGTATTTTCTGTTATTTTAGAACAAAATTAATCAATGTGCCTCTTCCTTTTTTGCATCACCTGGTGTTTGGTTGCTTTTCTTATATTAGTAATCACTTTTGTTTCTTTTGTGTGTCTTTTCCCAGTGAAAAGGAACCAATTTTTTTTCTGAGTAAACACTAAATTATCCATAAGAGCATTGATGTGAATGATTTTGAAAATTTTATATTTGGAATGCATTCTAATGTTTTTGGTAGCAGATTAACTTTAATTATATCTTATTGAGTTTTATATGTTAATTTTGTACTCTCAGAGCACATGTTGACTCAGCTGTGAGAATGCACTCCAGGGACATGTTCTCCTGTTTGAAGCAGGGGACAGACAAAGTTGCAGTGCAGTCTGCAAGAATTGAGGAGTACATGCCCATTTTCTGTAACTCAGCAAACATTTTTGGTGGGGGTGGCAGGGGCCACTGCCACTTTCCTTGTATAATTTGTACTGATTGCTTAGGGAGGTGGAAGAAGCTGACTCAAGTACTATGAGATAAGTATGAAGGGTGCCCCACTACCTAATACCAGAATACCCTAGCCTGTGGTCAAGTCAAAGGACTTTTGGATGTATGATGGAATGGTGGAGAGAGTACTGGGTCTGGAGGCTGCAGGACCTGAGTTTACATCCGGTCTCAGACACATATTAACTGAGGAGAGAAAGGGACATATGTGAGAAATGTTATGAAGGCAGAAATGACACTACTTGGCCAACTGATTGGAGGTGAGGGTGGATGGGAGAGTGGGGATTTGAGGATGATATCTGGGTATATTGAAGTAAAGATGTACTTCATGGGCTCCCAGAAATCTATCCCTAGATCCCCAAGGAGTCTGTGAATCCCAGGTAAAGAAACTTTGCCTTTCTTAGATCTGACCCATTTTGTGGTATTCAGGCTGTGCCATCTTGTACCTCAGCTTGGGATCTCCTCAGAGTCTGATACAGAGGCCGTCCGCCACAGAGTGCTCTGGAGGGAGGGCTCTGGGGCGTCGTTGTGAAGGCCTCCCTAAAGAATGACTTGGAGGCACCAGTCATCGTCCTGGTGTTTGAGAAGTGTGATCTGCGATCTGAAGCTAGGTCTGTTACGTGTAGAGCATTCTCCCTGTTTTGTAGTCTGTGGCCTTGTTTGAAGCTCAGAAGACGTGAATCTGGTGTATATTCGGTTCCCACAAAGTCACACTGACTCTTGGTTGTTACTTTTCCCTGAGTGCGATGTGCTCTGTAACGTTGCTCGGATGGAAGATCAGGCTCGCCGGCCTGCAATTTGAAGGGTACTTCACCCTCCTCTTTCTGAAAACCAGGACCACGTTTGCCCTTCACCAATTGTGCAGCACGTTTTCTGAGACCTTGACTCACCAACCTCAGCCACAAGTCCTCGTAGTACCCCAGGATGACTTGATCTTAGTGGATGCGACTAGGTACTCTCTTATGATCTCATTTTCTTGGGTTTCAGTTTTCTGTCATTTTTGTTTCATCCTTCTCAGTCTCCTTTGTATGTCATTCTCCTTGGTAGAGAAGCAAAAGAAATAGGATTTGAGTTAGTTCTATTTTCTTTGCTGTTGTTATCATGCTTTCTCTCCCAAGTTGCAGTTCTGTTCCATCTTGAGAGTCCTATTGCTAGAACATAGCTAAAAATAGTTCTCTTGGTTGTAGCTCAGTCTCCTCTCAGGTTTAGAGCCCTAGTCTTGTTCTTTCAGGCTATCACCTCTTTTCCATTCGTCCTGAGTTACCTGATTTTGCTTCCATTCTTACGGGCCTATTTAAAAATTTGCATTTCTTTTTTGATGTAATAGATTGTTTTATAGAGTAATGGCATCATTGGATTTAAAGCTAAAAAGCATATCAGGTGTCATCTCTTCTGATCCCCCAATCAGACAGATGGGTAAGCTGGGTATCCCTTAAAGTGTCTTGCTTAAGGTCATACTATTTAGTAGTATCAAAGTGGGGGATTTGAACCCATCCGGTGCTCTTTGCTCTACATCAGGAGGTTTCAATCCTTTTTTGTGTCCTGACACCATTGACTGTAAGGTGAAGCTTGTGGACTGTTTCTCGGAATAATGATTTTTAGTTAAATAAATAAAATATATATGTGGGAAGTAAAGTTTTGTTGTCCACATTCCTGGGTGATAGGGGGTTGTGACCTAGTATGGACAGGTTAGAGGTCAGAGACTAATGTGCAGGCCCAAGGAGCTGTGTGAGAAAGGGCCTGCCAGAGAGGAGAATATGGAGTCACGTGGCCAGGGGACAGTGTCATGGGAGATCCAAAGTTCAGAGGACAGCATAAGAAGCCCCATCTTCTTTCATGTGTTGTAGTCTTCCTGTAAGCTTACTGGGGAGGCTACTCGTCCATTCAGGGGAATGGATGTAACGATTAATAAAGGCCTTCCTGATTTCACAACAGGTATTGTTCTTTAAGGTGAACATGTTTCTCACTGTTGGGGGCTTGTTAAACGGGCTCACTTATAACATATAGAAATACAAAAAAAATTATTATGTTGAAGTGCAGCTATCAAACTGTTGTAAAAACAAGTTCACAGACTCCAGGTTAAGAACTCCTCTTCCACACCATGTTGCCTCTAAATCTAAGCTGGTTTATATATTCGTATCAAATAGTTTAACATGTAAAGACTTTGCAAACCTCAAAAAACTATGCAGTTGCTAACAGTTATTATCATTCTTTTATAGAGCACCTCATGTTCTTCTTGTCTGAAGAATCATTTATGTTGTCAGAATTTTTTCCTTCAGAACATCTTAACCTTCAGGAGCCAACTTCCACCACAGAATTTTGGGCTATGGGATGGATCCTTTCCTAATTTCTTTGTAATCTAATCTTCCCAAATCTATGTTGTTCGTCTGACTGCACCAGCTTTCACATTTGTCTATAACAAACCTAAGATGACGTGCAAATGATGCGGTCATTTCCTCTCAAGATTCCTATCATTTGACATATCTGGCTGTTCTTTTTTATTGGTCAGAATCAGACTCAGAATGAGTATTTGCCTTTGTTGCCTTACCTACTTTTTGAAGAATGAAATTATCCTTAAAGAAAGTCAAGAATTTATCAGCTGCTTTGCTTTAAGCAGAGTTCCAACAGATATTTCCTACAGATTTAAATTTCAAGCTATCGTTATGGGAGGAACAGCTCTCGAGTTCATGTGATAGGTAACTTGTCAAATATCTATTACTACAACACAGAAATAGGAAAGGTAAAAAACCTAGGTTTTATTATGTTCAAGCAAAGGTCTCAGAGAAACCTGAACCTTTGTTATGAGTCTATACAGACCTCTTAGAGGCAAAATTTTGTCACAATGACAGAGAAATAAGGCTTTAAAGAAATTTTCAGATTCCATGGGACAGGTTTTGGTCAGATGAGGTTATTATTAACAGAAGATGGTTTTCAGTTAACCAGAAGTTTCAGGAGGAGTGAAAGGAAACCAGTCATTCCTATTAGTAATGAATTCCTTGTAGTAATTAACCATTGAGGGTAGGAGAGATTTTTATCCTAGAAGTTTTTGCTTTCGATTTATTTAACCCCTGATTTACTTTTAGTTATGATTCATATTTTATTACATAGCTATCTTCAGTGTGGAAAAAAATTAAAGCTCATAAGATCTTGATTTTTCCAGATTAAAACTCTGATTTTGCTAACAGAATATTAGTTCTCATTTCTTTGAATTATACATTTTAAAAGGATTATCCATCTTTAATCTTCATCCCAAATGTAAAGGCTGTTTATTAGAAGAAAAACAAGGGCCAAACTGGAGGAATTTTCTTCCTGTGCAGTTGTTGGGTTTTTCTTTTTAAAAATATTTTTTAAGACTTTAATGGAATAATATGGTCTACATATGGAATAATATGGTCTACATATGATTCACCTTAGCTTTTTAGTAGCAATTCCAAGTCACCCAGATATACTTAAATAACATAGAACACATCTGATAAGACGTAATTCTGTTTATGATGTCTGTTAAGGTATTGTGAGTTGCCCTAAGACTTCTCAGTTTATATGTAAGCAACTTTATAGTGAATTTCATTTGATCCTCTTTATGTTGCCTTTAACATGGCTAGAATTGAGTTTTCCCTGCACATTAAGATCCAAGTGAATTGGCTTAAACACCTTTGTCAGATCTTTGATTATTCTTGAGATTTACTGCTGTTGTATTTAAATGCCAGCCTGAATCAAATAATACTGCAAATTTCTGCTCCTCACTGTTCTTCAAGTGCTCTAGGCTGTAAATCTTTGGAGTCTTGCCTCCCATTCCTCCTTCATTCCCAGGGTTCTATCTGACAAAATCTTTCTTCCTTTGAAATTCTCTTGCATTAACTGCCATCCAGATCCAGAGAAAGAACTATGGAGTCAGAATACAGAATGAAGCAGATATTTTCTCTTTTGTTATGTTTGGTTTTGTTTAGTTTTCTTGGTTTCTCCCATTCGTTTTAGTTCTTCTGTGCAATATGACTGATGTGAAAATGTGTTTAATAAGAATGCAAGTATAGAGCCCATATAAGATTGCATATTATCTTGGGGAGGGAGGGGAGAAAATTTAAAATTTATGGAAGTGATTGTTGAAAATTGAAAACAAATAAATTTGGAGGGAAAAAAAAGAAATTCTCTTGCATTTTTAGACATGGGATGAGAGGCTACTAGAAGTGAAAAAGGACCTGACAGATAATATAGTCCAACACACTCATTTTATTGAGGAAGAAATTGAGGCCTAGCATGTTTTTGTTTGTTTGACAGTGACTTATCCTGTAGGTTGTCACTGGTAGAGAGTGGGAAAATGAGTCTGAGGAAAGGTTGTCTTGAGAGCCAGCAGCCAAATCATCTCAGTGCATTTATGAAGGAATCCAGGACAACAGAACAAAGAGAACAGTGAATGCTCATCTACCAGTACTTTTGCTGTCGCCTGTGGCCAATGAGCCACCGTATTAGAGCTGTCCCTTTTGTGCCCTGTGAGAAAAAATAAAAGGTACTTAAGAAAGTGAAGCTGGCAAAAGGAGCCACACCCCAGAAGAAGCTCACATGTATACTGGACTGGCTCAGTATTCACAATATCAGAAAGAAAAGAATGATTGAAAAAATAGCGAGATTTTTTTCTTAAAAGGTAGGACATCAGGAATGACTTCCTCACTTACCTACTAATAAAACCTTCACAAGCATGATCTGCATGTGCGATCAGGAAGGAACAGGCACACTTTGTAGAGCATTCTTTTCAACTTACCACAGCTACAGTGTGGACTGAAAAGTTCTGAAAATACATGATTCTTATTATTAATCTTTTAAAAAATTATTACATTAGCACATAGTATAGTCTTAAAGGCTCCCAGGTTCCTGTCAGATTCCTGATAGATGCAACCACACATAACTTTGTCTAGTGATCTCTGATTTTCAGTGTCAGGCACGGCGTAGAGCAGAGTGATTGAATGCTTACAAAAGTACCTATCCCGGCCTTAAAGCATGTTCTGCCCAGAGTTCAGATGATCATATTTGCAGGTGACATCATTGTGATGGCTTTAAGAAGCCTCAGAATATGGCTTTGTGGTGGCCAAAAATTGGAAATCAAGGGGATGCCCATCAACTGGGGAATGGCTGAATGAGTTGTAGTACATGTGTTTAATGGAATACTATTGTGCTGTAAGAAATGATTGGTGAACAGGAAGACTTCAGGGAGGCCTGGAAAGACTCACATGAACTGATGCTGAGTGAAAGGAGCAGAACCAGGAGAACTTTATACACAATAACAACCATGGTGTGTGAGGAATTTTTCTGGTAGACTTAGTCCTTCATGGCAATGCAAGGACTGAAAAAATACCTGGTGGACTTTTGAGGCAAAGTGCCTTCCACATCCAGAGAAAGAACTATGGAATTGGATCACAAAATGAAGCAGGCCATTTTCTTTTGTGCTATGTTTTGTTTCATTTTATGGTTTCTTCCATCCATTTTAATTCCTCTATTCAACATGACTATGCTGAAATTGTATTTAATGGGAATGTACGTATAGAACCTATATAAGATTGCAAGCCGTCTTGGGGAGGGAGGGGAGTAGGAGGCAGAGAGAGGGGAAAGAAATCTTTAAGATATATGGAAGTGATTATAGAACATTGAAAACAAATAAAATAATTAAAAAAAAAGAAGTCTCAGAATATTTAGTGAAATCCATAACCACACAAAAAGGATTGGCCTAACACTCCACACAGGAAAAAAAGATGGTCAAAGAATGCTGATTGATCAGACTCTCACTTGCAGTTGATTAGGGGACCCCCAATGAGTTAGTCCATTCATTGGCATGATACATATATCTTAAACAGGCACTGTAGTTGAGCAGTGGGCTGCCAGTTCCATTCAGACAAGAGGGTTTGGCATATTTATAAAATTAAGCATTAAAAGTTTATTGCCATGAATGAAAGAACATTCAGATCTAATCCAGATACAGATATAGTTTGGTGCTAATAGTATTTTTTTCCCTTGAAAATAAATAATTTACACAATGTTCATTTCAGTTAGCTAGGATTTGGGCTTTTTTTTTTAATCTTGTTAAAAACAAAAACAAGACAAAAATTTTATGGCTAATTGTGACCAGGGCAACCCAAAATCTTATTTCTCTCTCTCTCTGAGAAATCGAATATTAGTCATCTTATAAGACTGTATTTTTTGATTCTTTAGGGAAATATATACCCAGAATTCTATGAAGTCATTGACTTAGGGACACACAAGTATTTCTAGATCACACTTTGATTTTGCTTATTATATTGCTTTAATGGTGATTTATATTAAATGCCTACAAGAAAAAAGATGTTTAATTCACTTCTTGGACCTTTCATGAGAAAATTAGTCAAATAACATTATTTGATATGATTATGAATTCTATTAAATTGTTTAATTACTTGAACCATGACATAATAAATATTAACATAATCTATAAAAATGGGAGACAAATAGATGGCACAGTGGTAGGGCACTGGCTTTGGATTCAGGAGGACTCGAGTTCAAATGTGGCCTCAGACATTTACTAGCTTTGTGACCTTCGGCAAGTCACTTAATCCTAATTGCCTCAAAAAAAAAATTGTAGGAAGAGAGCAGAGTAGGCTGCGCGTGGGAAATTTACACAGGGATCCAGTGCTTTCCAGGGAGCCTAAACTTCTCCCTAATACACAAACTTTTAGCAAGTATTCTTTCAGGCTGTAAGAATATATATATATATATATATATATATATATATATATATATATATATAAACTACTTGGGAATCTACCTTACAACTTACACATAAGAACTATATGAATACTACAAACAAATGCTTACAGAAATAAAACAGGTTGAAATAATTGACAAATATTAATTGCTCATGGGTAGGATGAGTCAATATAATAAAAGTGACGCTACTACCTAAACTAATTTTCTTATTCAGTGCCATAGCAATCAAACTACCAAAGGATTACTTTAGGTCTAGGAAAAATAATAACAAAATTTATATGGAAGAAGAAAAAGTCAAGAATCTCAAGAGAAACAATGAGAAATGGGAACAAAAAGGGTCTTGCAGTGCCAGATCTTAAACTCTCCTACACTACAGTTTGGTGAGAAATAGAGAGATCAATCAGTGGGATAGGTTAGATATACAACATACAGAATTAAATGTTATATAGTACCCTAGTATTTGGTGATTACAAAGACTTTAGCTACTGGAGTAAGGACTCACTTTTTGACAAAACATGCCGGAAAATTAGATAGCAGTATAGAAGAAATTAGATTTAGACTAAAACCTAATACCTTGTACAAAGATAAGCTCCAGATGGATGTGACCTAGATATGAAAGGTCACATCATAAATAAAGCGAAACATGAAAAATACGTCTATCAGAAAAGTTCATGACCAAACAAGGAATAGAAAGGATGGAAGAAGATAAAATAGAGAATCTTGATTACATAAAAAGTTTGATTATATTAAAAGTTTTTACACAAGCAAATCTAATAAAGCTAAGGTTAAAAAATGAAACAACTGACTGGGAAAAATCTCTGCAGCAAGTCTCTCTGATGAGGCTCTCTCTGTCATTTATATTTATACATACACATTGTTATTTTTTAATAAGAAAAATATTCTTTCCTCAGTTGATTAGTGATCTGAAGATAGGAAATAGGCTTGTACAGCAGCTGTGAGGAGAAAGGGTAACAGGTAGCAGGTAGCCTTTGAACTCAACTCCTTTTTTTATCTGTAAGTAGTACCACACAATTTACCACTCATCATACCTTAACTGTTTCATACTTTTTAGTTCTGTTTCTTCACCAGAGTATAAACTCTTTAATGTTGTTCACTTATTTTCAGTTGGGTCCAACTCTTTGTCACCCCATTTGGGGTTTTCTTGGCAGAGATCTTGGAGTGGTTTGCCATTTCTTTCTCATTGAATAGATGAGGAAACTGAGGCAAACAGGGTTAAGTGATCTGTCCAGGGTCACATAGCTATTAAGCGTCTGAAGCTACATTGGAACTTTTAGGAACATGAGTCTTCCTGACTCCAGGTCCAGGGCTGCTGTCCATTGAGCCGCCTTGCTGCTGAGCTCTTTAATGGCAGAGACTAAATCTTTTAATCTTTAGATTCCTCCACAAGAGTAATTGTTGAGCATTTGGTAGGGTTCAACAATAAATATTTGTTGGATATGTGTATGGGTGAAGTAATTGGTGAGAAAGATGATTTTCAGAAGCCTGGCATAACTTTCTTCCTCATTTGATCAAGATACAGGAAAATCATTACCCTTGGGATTAGTTGGATTTTATATGCTATCTTCAGAAGTTTTTTGCCAGTTATATTCACCTACCGAGTCTGTTTAACTTAGGCTTCACTTTACTCTCCTCCCTAAGCAAACTTCAGGGACCAAATACCATGTGGAGATTTAACCCTTTCCCCTTCAGAACACTGTGGAGCTATGATTAATGAGATATATACCTGTTAATATTTGAACTCTCCTTTGTAACATAGAAAAACAGTTAAGCAAAACCAATCAAAACAGCAACATTTAACATCTTTCTTTAGTGTCCTTCTCTCACTGAAAAAGCAGAGACCTAAATTTCATTTTTCTTCATTTATCTTTTTTATCATAATGTATACAAAATTATACAAGCCACTTAGGGAAGGGAAGTTTTGGAAGTGAAAGCAGACAGTAGTGTATCCTCCCCTTTCACTTTTTAAATTCGAATGGGATTGCCCCTAGGTATGTGGCAAATAACTAAGGAAAGTGCTGGAAATCCTGTACTGTTATACAGAACATGGCCATTAAATAATAAATTGCTGTTACTTTATGACTGCTTCCTTTCCTCCCTGGGTTAGCAGCTTCATTTATATTATTAAATTATCTTTCTTTCATCAAAAGAAATTAAGAAAAAAGCAGGATGCCTGAAAAGGGATTTCTGCTCATATCAGTCACCAGGAATCAATCTGCTGTTCCACAAAAATATGATAGTGAAAAGGCTTCTTTTTGAAATAACAAATTCAAAAGGTTCACCTGTCATTCATTTATCCAAAGTGCTGGTCAGCCAAGAGAAAGCAGATCCCTCTTCAAATGGTTTATGGTTATAATTTCCTGTTGTGCTCTGAGAACTGAGAGATGAGAACTTCCTGTTCTTTTGTATTGTTTTTACTTATCAATGGACTAGTTATTAAAGGAAGGCCTTACAAATCAGTAATGTCCTTTATGGACTTTGTTTGCTCACATCCAAACAACTCTAGAAGAATCAAGCTTACTTTATAGGTGATCAAAATTTTAACTTCTTGATAAAACATAGAGAATGTTTATGTTGAACTAATCATAATAACAGCACGCTCATAACAGATATGTTGTACTTTAAGGTATGCAAAATGCTTCCATGTGGTTAGCAGTTTGCAGTTCTTTTGTAATTTTTTTTTTTACTACTTTGCTATTGGGGAATGGTTTCTGCTCTTATATTTCTGTAAATTCTTAAGTTATGTTAATTATAAATATCAGGCTTCCATTAGAATTGCAATCCTTGAGGATAGGGCCTCTTTTTCTCTTTATTTATATCCCTAGTACTTTAGTACAGTGTCTCTCACACAGTCAATACTTAATAAATGCTTGTTGATTTGATTTTTTAAATAAGTTTTTATTTGTCTTTTTTAATATCACCAAATTTTCTCCAGTATCCTTTATCTTCCCCATCTCAGAGAGCCATCCCATATAACAAATAGCATGTTAAGACAAAACTAATGAAAAAGAAGAGGAAAAATGCAGCATAACTGATCAGTTGTAGACAGTTCTTGCTGTATGTAATTGGACCATTCTGCACAACTCTACATAATTTTTTTTTTTATGTAATATGAATTTGCATGCCAGCTTGGGGAAGGGAGCGGGGAAAGAAAGCAGGAAGGGGCCAGTGCACAATTCAAGGACACATGGGGCTAGAAGACAGAGAAGGGAGAATAGGAGGAAGAGCCCTGGAAGGGAGGGGGAGCCACTGAGAGGACACAAACAGGAGAGGATTGTTGCCCACATGGTGGAACAGACTTGTGAAACTCAAACACAGACCCAGGAAAGACATACACAGGAGGGCTGTCCATATGGATGGAGTGGGACAAAGGTCTTTCTTGGTGCAGGAAGTCTTAAGCCCCGCCCCCATCTGACTTTAACAATGTAAGCAGTCTCTCTGCCCCTGTTCTTTTTGGAGGGTTTTTTTTGGGGAGGCGGTAAGGAGTTGAAGCTGAAATATGGAGCCAAGGGTCAGGAGAGAGAGCACAGCACTATACAGTAAAGTTAACATAGGTGGCATTTTTAGTGCAGATTTCTTTTGGAATTCTTTACATAAAGTCAGATTTAGTAATGTGAACTTACTTAAAGTAAGAACTATGTGTAACCAAAAATGTCTGAAAATACATGCAACATACTACACTTGTGGACTTTCCACTTCTACAGAGAGGTACAGTGGATGGGAGTGGATGTCTTCCCTTTCAGCCATGCTTGTTTTTTGTAATTTTGCAATATTCACCTTTTTTATGGTTCTTTCTGTTAACTTTGTTGTCATTACTTTTAGGTTTTCACTTGGCTCTGCGTTCTACACTCATCCAATTCATGTAGACCTTTCCATGCTTCTTTATATTCATGACATTTGTCATTCCTCACAGTGTAGTAATATTCCATTATATTCATGTACAATGGTTTGTTTAGCCATTCTCTACTTGATGAGCATCCACTTTATTTCCAACAATTTTACTATCATGAAAAGTACTGCTCTACATATTTTGGTGTTTATGGGAAATTTCTTATCTATGACTTTCTTGGGGTATAAGTTTAGTAATGAACTCTCTGGGTCAGAAAGTATAGATATTTTATAGTCACTTTATTTGCAGAATTCCAAGTGTTTTCCAGATGTTTGTACTGTTTTTGTGCCTGAATTCTCACAGCCTTTCCAACATTGAATATTCCTACCTTTTGTCATTTTTGCCAACTTGCAGGATGTGAAGTGAAACCTTAGGGTTGTTCTGATTTTCATTTCCATGCTTGTTCCCCTTTGAGGAAGTTATTATAAGTATTATCATTTTTTTAAAAGTTTGTAGGTTTTTTGACATTTTATCCCCATTGTCAGTTTGACTATCCTCTTGCCATGCTGCCAAGCTACTGCTACTGCTTCACTTTCTGCCTCCACCCAGTTCCTTTAGGTCTTGTGCTGAGTTATATCTCCTTGGTGAGAGTTCACATTAGCTAGCAAGGATTGTGCTTTAGTTCATCCCATCTAACCAGCATCACCAGACTTGACCAAGATGCGTCCTGCCGTTTTCCTACCATGTTGCCCAGCTGCTGATACCACTCAAATTTCTGTCAAATCCATTTCTTATTTGAAGAACAGTAATCTTATCCATACCACCATTCTAGGAAAGGGTTTGTCTATCCCAGTGGCTTTTCTGACCAAATCACCCTCTTGCCCCTGCTCACTTATGTGTTTGTTTACATTGGAATGTAAACTCCTTGAGGTCAAGGACTGTCTCTGTTTTTAATTTGTATTCCAGTGCTTTGCACATGAGCAATCCTTTAGTGAATGCTTTTTCATTTAGCAGTTCAGTTTATGTCAATGTAATTGTTTAATAAGGCAAAGAAGTATATAATTAATAAAATATTTTTTAAATGATTTTTAAAAAATTTGGGTATTTTAGTTTCAGTTAACTAAAATTTTAGCTTATGTAAAATACTTTACCATTCTCCATTTCCCATTAACCCCCCAAAAACATTACTGTAGCTAGATGGAAAAGGTGTTTAGCAGATTGTCTTTGTAGAAATAATAATAACTATAATAAAGAAACAATAGTGCTAATGAATGAATATTAATTTTTTTTAGCATTTTTTCATTTCATAGAGTAGACAAGAGGAAAGGAACAAAAGTGAGTGGATGCCCTGTTTAACAAGTTATCTTCTGTAGCTCTAAGATTTACAAATAAACTTGTTTTGAGCTCTCATCCGTCCTTTAAAGTTCAGTTTGATTGTTGCCTCCTTCATGAAACTTTCCTTGGTCTATCCCCTTTGTAACAATTCCTCAGAGCTCCCAAAGCACATTCCTTCACACTTCTCTGCTGCATTTTTATCAGCCCTGTTTATCTGCTGTCTTCTATTAGACTGTCAGCTCTGCAAAGGCAGAGCTCTGGCTCTTCCGAACTTTGTAGCGTGGTACTCTGCACATAGTAGTTACTTAATAACTACTTGATAACGCAAATAGTTGAAATCAAATCATCAGGTATTTATTGGTTTTCTCTTTATGTTGGGCATTTTGCCCAATATTTAATGATTGTTTTAGATCTGGTATTTTAGATAGTGTTTGAAGCCTGGTTTTCAAGCTAACTGAAGTATACACTTTCTGGTATTAAAAGCCTCTTTACTATTACAAATGAATCATTCTGTCTATAAATGCCATTCTAACCAATTTGAATGTAGTTCTGAAACATCTCTTCAGGCTGCAAAAATGTGTTCCAACAAACAAAATATTCCTCAGCCTTTCCACCCTTAGCAGGTTCAGAGTCTAAGAGCCCGTGGAATATGTTGTGTGTCAGTTTATTTGAGGCTTTGTAGCAGCTAGTGGAGCAGCTCCTCAGTCTAGGTTGTACCTCATTACCTGGTTCTAAATTCATTTTCAGAAGATATTTTTTAACAAATTCCGAATTTAATGACATTGCCAAAACGAAGAGCATTTCCATATACAAAGTAGAACAGGAGGGAAAAGAGTGTTCTTTGGGAATCCATAAATCTCTTTGGAACAGCTTGATTTTTAAAGAATATAATAAATCCAGCATGAAGTACTTTCAAAGTTACCCTTCTTGTCTGTTTTCTTTTGAACTTTCTTCAGTTCTTTTTTGTGTACTTAGACAGTTCTTCAGTGACTCTTTTTTCTTTCTCACTCTTTTCAGGCGGTACTTTAAGGTAGCTTTTCTTTCTTCCCAAATCTCAACCACCCTAAGTGAAAAAAGAAAAATATGATCGTTGGAGCATAGGCAAACAAGATAAATCCATATGTTGGCCGTGTTCAACCTATGTCCCATTTTGAACCCTGAGTTCACCACCTTGCTTTAGGAGTGGGGCGGCAGTGGATGTTGTTTTCCATCCATCTTTTGCAGTTGTGATTGTTCCTTAAGTCTTCCCAAGTTGTCTTTGCAGTGTTGTTGTTACCATATATATTGTTCTCTTCACCTTCCCCTCAGCATCAGTTCATACAAGTCTTCCCATACTTCTCTGAAAATATCCCCTTCAACATATCTTTCTGTGGCAGAAACCTTAGAAAACCTTTGCCCTCCAAAGAACTTGCCATCTGTTTCTTCGTGATGTGATTCATACCGGTTCCTTACTGGCCAGAAGTATAGCCAGTGGTTCCAGAGGTAAATTGCATTGGGACATTAACATATTTGGGCAAGTAAAGCCCTCACAAGTTGTTGTAAGTCATATGTATTATTTCTTAATTTTTTTTAACCATTTGTGCATTTTAGAGGCTCATATTTGAAGGGCTTACAACAACTGGAATTATATATAAGAATAAGGGAATGTTTAAAGCTTTTATGCAATTCATGAATATCCTTACACAAATCCTTTTTCCTTCATCATTTATTGAATATCTACTCTATATAAAGCATGATCCTATGTTTCCTAGGGTATATGAAGATATAGCTATAGAACTCTTTCACTCTTTTATTCTCAGAAGTTTTGGAAGTAGATTTGAGCAAGATAGTCATTTAATATACAGAAACAACTGAACACTAGCTTTTATTGTGTTACTAATAATTAGAAAATGAAAGAGAAATTTTTTTAACAGTTTTAAACCAAGAGAAAACTGTTTTTCTTTTGACAGACCTCCGTGAGTGACAGTCTTCAAAGAGAAGCCTTCAAGAAGCAAGTGATGAAGCAGGTATGGGGATGAAGTACAGTGCATTGGACAAAGTCAGAATCTGCTTGCATTTTCATATCTTGTCTGTATATTTGGTGATTGGACCAATACCTGAAACTCATTTCAGTACCCAGAAGGCTTCCTTGATTAGGACTTCAGGCTTCCTATGTTAGTGTTGGAGGAAGTTCTAGTTGAATGAGCTTATTCTTTGCTGCTGGACTAGGAAAGATTAAGCCATTTTTGGCTTTTAGGTGACTTAGCAGTATGAGAAATGGGGCTCTTAGTTTAATTATTTCTGCTCTTGAACTAACAGAATAAAAGTGGGAAACAGCATTCCCTTCTCAAAGTAATTTCAGAGTTTCAGCAAAATCTATAAAGAATTATATCTATAGCTAGAGATAGAAGATAGCAGAGTAGAAAGACACACATCCTCTAGCTCTTCCCCCACAGCCCACAAAATACCTGTAAAAAAATGACTCTCAACAAATTCTAGAGCAGCAAAAGCCAGAGAATGACAGAGTAAAAGAGATTTCCAGGCCAAGGTAGCCTGGAAAACCAACAGGAATGGTCTGTCGTATAGGGCATGGAGCAAAGTGCAGCCCATGGAGCCCAGCCCTGCCCTGGCCTCTTGACACTGGCAGGAACAGGACCAGAATAGGTCTTGGGGGCAAAATCCCCAGCAACAGTGTTAGTTTTCAGATCCCTCAAACCACATCCCTCAAACCACAAACGTCAAAGAAAGCTTCAGAGGTCAGTGAGAAAGCTTTTTCATCTGAATGAGATGGGAACACCTTCTGGCCCTGCCATCAGCAGCCACTGCAGCAACGGCGCCCATTTTTGAAGCCCCCCGCCTAAAGGCCCTGGGGGACTTGAGCTGCTGAATCTCAGCCTTGAACCCAGCCCTGGGGTGAAGAGGAGGAGCACTGGCAAATCTGTAAGCAGCTGTGGAGAGGGAATTCTACTATTCACAGATTCTGGGCAGAAAAGCTTTTTGTTGCTCCCAGACCAGTGTGCAGGCCAGGAGAGGAGTAAACTCCTCTCCCTTGGTTGTGCCACCTTGAAGAAACTGAGAACTTACAGGTCACCAGAATAAACCCTCTTCTTGACAAAGGACTCAAAAGTCAAGTAACTGGCTGGGAAAATGCCCCAAAAAGGGAAAAAGAATAAGACAGTAGAAGGTTACTTTCTTGGTGAGAGCAAGTATTTTCTTCCATCCTTTCAGATGAGGAGGAGCAATGCATGCCATCAGAGGAAGATCGCAGGGTAAGGACCTCTGCATCCAAACCCTCCAAAGTGGATGTGCAGTGGTCTCAGGCCATGGAAGAGCTCAAAAAGAGAGGTGCAGGAAAAATTGGAAAGAGAAATGAGAGCTATGCAAGAAAATCATAAAAAGCAAGTCAACAGCTTGCTAAAGGAGACCCAAAAAAAATGCTGAAGAAAATAACACCTTTAAACATAGACTAACTCAATTGGAAAAAGACGTCCAAAAAGCCAATGAGGAGAAGAATGCTTTAAAAAGCAGAGTTAGCCAAATGGAAAAGGACGTTCAAAAGCTCACTGAAGAAAATAGTTCTTTAAAAATTAGAATGGAGCAGATGGAAGCTAATGACTTTATGATAAACCAAGAAACTACAAAACAAAAACAAAAGAATGAAAAAATAGAAGATAATATGAAATATCTCATTGGAAAAACAACTGACCTGGTAAATAGATCCAGGAGAGACAATTTAAAAATTATGGAACTACCTGAAAGCCATGATCAAAAAAAGAGCCTAGACATCATCTTTCATGAAATCTTCAAGGAAAACTGCCCTGATATTCTAGAACCAGAGGGCAAAATAAATAATGAAAGAATCCACCAATCACCTCCTGAAAGAGATCTGAAAAGAGAAACTTCTAGGAATATTGTAACCAAATTCCAGAGTTCCTAGGTCAAGGAGAAAATATTGCAAGCAGCTAGAAAGAAACAGTTTGAGTGTTGTGGAAATACAATCAGGATAACACAAGATCTAGCATCTTCTATATTAAGGAATCAAAGGGCTTGAAATATGATATTCCAGAAGTCAAAGGAACTAGGACTCAAACCAAGAATCACCTACCCAGCAAAACTGAGTATAATACTTCAGGGGAAAAAATGTCTTTCAGTGATATAGAGGACTTTCAAACATTCTTGATGAAAAGACCAGAACTGAATAGAAAATTTGACTTTCAAACACAAGAATCAAGAGAAGAATGAAAAGGTAAATAGCAAAGAGAAGTCATAAGGGACTTCCTACAGTTGAACTGTTTATATTCCTTTATGGAAAGATAATATTTGTAACTCTTGAGACTTTTCTCAATTTTTGGGTAGTTGGAGGGATTACACACACACACACACACACACACAGAGGCAGAAAGCACACGATGAGTTAAATAAGGGATGATATAAAAAAATAAAATTAAGCGGTGAGAGAAGAAGAGATAGATTGGGAGGAGAAAGAGAGAAATGAAATGGGGCAAACTATCTCTCATAAAAGAGGCAAGAAAAAGTTTTTTCAATGGAGGAGAAAAGGGAGGAGGTAAGAGGGAAAATGTGAAGCTTATTTTCTTCACATTTGGCTTAAGGAGGCAATAACAAGCTCACTCAATTTGGTATGAAAATCTATCTTACACTACAGGAAAGTAGGGGAAAAGGGGGATAAGTGGGGTGGAGGGTATGATAGGGAGGGCAAATAGGAGAAGGGAATAATTAGAATTAAATACTTTTGGGGAGGGACAAGGTCAAAAGAGAGAACAGAATAAATGGGGGGGACAGGATAGGATGGAGGGAAATATAGTTAGTCTTACACAACGTAACTTATGAAAGTCTTTTGCAAAACTTCATATATATAGCCTTTATTGAATTGCTTGCCTTCTCAGTAGGGATGGGTAGGGAGGGAGGAAGGGAGATAAGTTGGAAATTGATGTTTTAGGAACACATGTTGAGAGCTGTTTTTGCATACCACTGGGAAATAAGAAATACAGGTAATGGGATATAGAAATCAGTCTTGCCTTACCAGAAAAGAGAGAAGATGAGGGATAAGAGAAGGGAATGGTGTGATAGAAGGGAGGGCATACTGAGGGAAGAGATAATCAGAAAGCAAGGTGTTATGGGTGGAGAGAAGGAAGAGTTGGGAAGAAATTTTGGAACTCAGAATTTTGTGGTAATGAATGTTGAAAACAAAAAATAAATAAACATATATTTTTTTTAAAGAATTTTATCTATAAAGAATGATATTCATGCTAAGTCCTGGTGAGTATTTGGTGATTAAAAAACTAAAGAGTGAGCTTGTTAATAGAGTTAATATTTCTTGCTTTCAAAAAGGTGTTATGTTGAAGGTTTTTTAATTCATTTGTTTCAGCACTTACTAAGTGCTTGTGGTCCTCCTTATGTCTTTTTTAAGGACATGTCTTTCGTCTTTGGGCCCAGGACTCTTTCAGGCAAGTAGGCAGTTAGAAGACCCTCCAACTTTAGGGCACCTCTTCTCCTATCCTTACACCATCCCACAACCCATGCTGGATTGTAAAGAGCCCCTAGCACTCCCACCTCACTTTTTGACCCTAGACCTTGTCTTCCACCCTGCCATCCTGCCCTTCGGACATCTGGCCTTTCCATTCCTTTCCTGGCCCAACTTATGGCTCTCTAGACTTTCCTATGCTTCAGTCACCTTTTTACTTTGGAGGTTCCCTCAGAGTCTGTGACTTTTTTGCCTTTGAACATATCTCTGCCTCTTAGCCCCCTATGAGGGACCCTCCATGGGAGGAGGGGCCCAAGCTCTCCTGGTTGCCTTCACCTTCTGGCTCTGATTCTGAAGACTTCCCAGTTGCACGTCTATTAAGGCCCTTTGTACTGCGCCCCCAACTTTTAGCTCCCTTTCATGTACAATTAGCAAGTGAACTCTTTGAGGGCAGTAACTATCTTTACTTTTGCTTGTATCCATATCTACAAGGCCTGGAAGCACAGTGCCTGGCTGTGTAGTTAAGTGCCTAATAAATGCTTGTTGACTGGCTTTTTTTAATAAAGTATCACTTTCAGTTAGAGTCTGAGCTCCTCGAGTACATGAACTGACCGTCTTACTTTTTCTGGTTGTATCCCACTGTTCCATATATAGTAAATGCCTTTTCATTTCTTCCTTGCTTCCTTTATTTTACACATAATTACTTTTCTTATTCATCCACATAAACATTTGTTATCCAGAAAATATAAGATATTGCTAAGTAGGCATTTGAGGAATCTACAAGATACAGATTAATTGTAATCTCTGTCCCCTGCAGATTTATAGATTGGAAGGAACTAGAATGAGCGAATAATCTGTCAGAGTTGTAGCTGTACAACATTTTGCAAATCTCTGTAAATAGATCAATGCATATAGTAAAGTCAGGCATTTTTTAAGGATTTTCTTGGTGCTGGTCACTGCAGATTCAGTGATGATGGTGAAGAGTTTTTTCTTTTGTGTGTGTGATTTAATAACAGTCTTTCCAGAGGATTAGTATTTTTATCTAATCTTCAAAGATTAGGAGGGATTTGGTGAAAAGGAAAGGGGAGGGTTTTTGAAGCTTGTGCCACCAGCTCTGTAGAGGCCAAAGGTTCAAAACTGATTGAAGCTGATTAGTCACCCACCCTTGACCTGAACCCTGATATCTCATGGCGTGGCAGTGACCTATGCCTGTACAATTGGAAAGGCTCTGAACTAGAGCTGGATGAGGAGCTGTTCACTTGTATCAGTCAGTCAGACATTTATTAAGTACCTGCTATGGGCCCTGTACTAAGCACTGGGGATACAGATGTAAGCTAAATGAAAGGAAGGTCCTGTTCTCAAGGTGCTGACATTCTAATGAGGGAAGATTTCATTTCAAAAGGACCTGAGAAGGGCACCTGTCAGGGGAGAGGGATAGAATGATGGCAAAGTCAACCAAGTGAAGCTTAGATGGCCTGGGCCTTTCCTTAGAATGGAGATTCCAGTGGAAGAAAGGATTTGTAGGAGTGCAGTTGAGTCCTTGGATTTTGTAGCTATGCAGACGATCCAGCTAGATATAGGAAGTCAGTTCACTCAACAGCTCTTGTCATCTGTTATGTTTAGAACACTGTGCTAGACTCTCTGAGATAAGTATAAATACATATTTCAATCAGAAGGTAACTCTACATGCAGGAAACATAAAATTGACCAGTGACATAGTGACACAGTCTCCCAGAGCTTGGGAATCATACGTATGGATGGGAGAAGACTGTGGAAATCCTTTCAAAATGTAATTTTTACTTGACAGAGCAACAAAGAGCTGATTCAAAATTTTGAAGAGTAGACAGAGATTGATGATGTACACAAAGAAAATGGTTTTGGTCACAAGCAGAGGACTGAAAAAATAGGCCTGGAAGAGCCCCTGAAAGTGTAAAAAGAAGTTTTGTACTGTAAATGATGACACTCTCCTAGAAAAATTTATTAATCATCAGACCTTGAGGCTCTACCATACCCAGTGTGCCGGGCTAACCACAAAGAGAAATACAGAAATTTAAAAGAAATCCCTCTTTTAGACTAGTAGCTAGTTATAAGTAAAAGTTGTTTTCTGGGCTTCTCTTCCCCCCCCCCCCCCCCCACTTTTTTTCGGTTTAAAAATAAATTTTGTTTTTTTCCACCAATCACATATAAAAACAATTTTTAACATTTGGTTGTTTTTTTTTTGTTTTTGTTTTTTTTTAAGTTTTGAGTTCTAAATTCTGTTCCTTTGGGGCAGAGCCAAGATGGCAGAGTAAAAGCAGGGACTTCCCAGAACTCTCAAAGCCCTCCAAATACCTGTAAAAAATGACTCCAAACAAATTTCTTGAGCTACAGAACTCACAAAATGACAGCGAAACAAATTCCCAGCCCAAGACACCTAGAAAGTTGACAGGGAAGGTCTTTTTCACTGGGCAGGGAGTGGAGTGCTGTCTGGCATGGACCACTCCAGGAGACAGGCCAGAGCAGGGCTCAGGAGACTGAATCATTGGTAGCTGTGGCATTTTCCAGACTTTTAACCCATACACGCCAAAAGGGTCAGGGGAAAAACTCTGGGACCTGAGTGAAAGAGGAGCATGTGGTGTGGCCAGGTCCGGCCCCAGCCCCAAGGCAGTGGGGGTATGTGGTGGCCAGAAGCTGCTTGCGGAGCTCTGGGCTCACAGACACTGGAGGATCAAGCGTCTGATACAAAATCCCTGAAGCCTGGGACAGTACACCACCCCCACTCCCATTGGAAGCAGAGCCCTACCTTGACAAAGAGTTAGAAAGTCAAGTGTCTGGCTAGGAAGGTGAGTAAACATTGTAAAAGAACTCACACTATGAAATGGTAATTTGGTGACAAAGAAAATAAAAACATACAACCAGAAGAAGACAACAAAGTCAAAGCTCCTACATCCAAAGCCTCCAAGAAAAATATTTATTGGTCTCAGGCCATGGAAGAGTTCAAAAGGATTTTGATGAAAAATTGGGAAGAAAAATGAGGGTCATGCAAGGAAATCATGAAAATGGAATCAGTAACTTGCTACTAATTTGAGACCCCGAAAAATACTGAAGAAAATAACACCTTAAAAAATAGACTAACCCAAATGGCAAAAGAAGTCCAAAAAGCCAATGAGGAGAAGAATGCCTTAAAAAGCAGAATTGGTCAAATGGAAAAGGAGGTCCAAAAGCTCACTGGAGAAAATAATTTCTTAAAAATCAGTATGAAACAAATGGAAGCCAATAACTTTTGAGAAATTAAGAAACTATAAAACAGAACCAAAATAATGAAAAAATAGAAGACAGTGTGAATTATCTCATTGGAAAAAACACTGACCTAGAAAATAGATCCAGGAGATACAATTTTAAAAATATTGGACTATCTCAAAGCCATGATCAAAAAAAGCATAGACATTATCATCTTTCAAGAAATTATCAAGGAAAACTACCGTGATATTCTGGAACCAGAGGATAAAATAGAAATCGAAAGAATCCACTAATTGCCTTTGGAAGTGGATCCTAAAAGGAATATTGTAGCCAAATTCCAGAATTCCCAGGTCAAGGAGAAAATATTGCCACCAGCCAGAAAGAAACAATTCAAGTATTGTGGAAATACAATCAGAATAGCATAAGATCTAGTAGCTTCTACATTAAGGAGTGAAAGGGCTTGGAATTTGTTATTCTGGGAGTCAGAGGAGATAGAATTAAAGCCAAGAATCACCTACCTTGCAAAATAGCATAATCCTTCAGGTAAAAAAATGGACATTCAATGAAATAGAGGACTTTCAAGCATTCTTTTTTTTTTATTTAACTTTTTACATTCATTTTCACAAAATTTTGGGTTCCAAATTTTCTCCCCTTTTATCCCCTCCCCCCCACCCCCAATACCCCAAGCAATCTATTTTTCCCTATCTCCAATCTGCCCTCTCTTCTGTCATCCCTCCCTTCTCTTGTCTCCATCTTCTCTTTTCTCCTGTAGGGCCAGATGACTTTCTATTCCTCGTTAACTGTATGTCTTCTTTCCTAGTAGCAACAGCAATACTAGACAGTTGTTCCTAAAACTTTGAGTTCCAAATTCTCCCCATCCCTCCCTCCCCACCCATTCCCTTTGGAAAGGCAGGCAATTCAATATAGGCCATATCTGTGTAATTTTGCAAATGACTTCCCTGATAGTCATGTTGTGTAAGACTAACTGAATTACCCTCCATCCTACCCTGCCCCTCATTGTTTCTCTTCTGTCTTTTGATCCTGTTCCTCCCCAAGTATTGACTTCAAATTGCTCCCTCCTCCCTTTGCCCTCCCTTCCATCATCCCCCCCCTTGCTTATCTCCTTCTCCCCCACTTTCTTATACTGTAAGATGGGTTTTCATACCAAAATGAGTGTGCATTTTATTCCTTCCTTTAGTCAAATGTGATGAGGGTAAACTGTTTTTTTTTTTTTTCCCCTCAGCTCTCCTCTTTTTCCCTGCACTAAAAAGTCTCCGACTTGCCTCTTAAATGACATATAATTACCCCATTCCATTTCACCCTCTTTCCTCCCACTACATTTTTCTCTCACCATTTACCTTAATTTCTTTTCAGCTATGGTCCCATCCTATTCACTCTGTGCTCTCTGTCTCTGTGTGTGTGTGCATGTGTGTATGTGTGCATGCATGTACATGTGTGTGTGTTGGTCCCACCAACTACCCAGATACTGAAAAGTTTTAAATTTTTAAAATTTTTTTTAATTTTAAGTTCTGGTGCTGGGGTGGGGGCAGGGCCGCCTCCCAGGCTCGGCCTCCTCAGGGGCTTTATGCAGAGACCACCCCAGCACCAGAACTAAAATTAAGTTTTTAATTTTTTTTATTTTATTTTATTTTTTAAATTTTATTTATTTATTTAATTTTTTGCATTCATTTTCACAAATTTTTGGGTTCCAAATTTTCCTCCCCTTTTATCCCCTCCCCCACCCCAATACCCCAAGCAATCTAATTTTCCCTATCTCCAATCTGCCCTCTCTTCTGTCATCCCTCCCTTCTCTTGTCTCCATCTTCTCTTTTCTCCTGTAGGTCCAGATGACTTTCTATTCCTCATTAACTGTATGTCTTCTAAGAGTTACAAATATTGTTTTTCCATGGAGGAATGTAAACAGTTCACTTCTGGTAAGTCCCTTAAGACTTCTCTTTGCTGGGGGGGCGGAGCCAAGATGGCGGAGTAGAAGGACGCACATTTACAAGCTCCAACCCACAGCCCATAGAATTAATGTAAAAAGAGATCCGCATAAATTCTGGATCACTGAAAGGTGTGCAGAACCAGAGTGGAAGAGATTTCCGTGCCAGAGAGCCCTGGAGATCCATCCCCAGGGTGCGTCACGCCCCGGAAAGCAGACCCCACCCCCACCGCTGCCCTGGCCGCGGCCCGAGAGAAGCTGACCTGAGCAGGCTTCAGGGACGGAGGCTCCGGCAGCCGGGAAAGTCCCTTCGCCCACAGAAGCTACAGGTCAGTGAGAGAGATGGCTGGGTGGAGGGGGGGAGCGGAGTGTCTCTGACTCGGGCCCCCTCAGAAGGAAGCGGCGGGGGCAGAGGTGTGGGCGGCAGCGGATGCAGCAGTGGCTGCGGTGGCCCGGGACTCCCCCAGCAGCAGGCAGGATCTTCATTATGGAAGGTCTATGCATAAACAACCTGAGGGAGCTGACTGTGCAAGACGGCCCTGCCCCACCCTGCTCCACTGCTGAAGGCCTCTGCATAAAGCCCCTGAGGGAGCTGAGCCTGGGAGGTGGCCCCCCTCACCCGCTCCGTTCCTAAAGGTCTCTGTGTAAAGCCCCTGAGGAGGCCGAGCCTGGGAGGCGGCCCTGCCCCCACCCCAGCACCAGAACTAAAGCTTGCTGCGGAAACCCATTTGAACCTCAGACCCCCAAGCACTAGCTGGGAGGATCTAGGCGGGGGTGGACAGGAATCTCAGAAGTCAAGTAACTGGCCGGGAAAATGCCTAGAAAAGGGAAGAAAAATAAGACTATAGAGAGTTTTTTCTTTTCTTTTTTTTCTCTCTTCTTTTTTCTCATTATTTATTTATTTATTTAACTTTTTGCATTCATTTTCACAAAATTTTGGGTTCCAAATTTTCTCCCCTTTTATCCCCTCCCTCCACCCCAATACCCCAAGCAATCTAATTTTCTCTATGTCCAATCTGCCCTCTCTTCTGTCATCCCTCCCTTCTCTTGTCTCCATTTTTCTCTTTTCTCCTGTAGGGCCAGATGACTTTCTATTCCTCATTAACTATATGTCTTCTTTCCTAGTAGCAACAACAATACTAAACATTTGTTCCTAATACTTTGAGTTCCAAATTCTCCCCATCCCTCCCTCCCCCACCCATTCCCTTTGGGAAGGCAGGCAATTCAATATAGGCCATATCTGTGTAATTTTGCAAATGACTTCCCTGATAGTCATGTTGTGTAAGACTAACTGAATTACCCTCCATCCTACCCTGCCCCTCATTGTTTCTCTTCTGTCTTTTGATCCTGTTCCTCCCCAAGTATTGACTTCAAATTCCTCCCTCCTCCCTTTGCCCTCCCTTCAATCATCCCTCCCCTTGCTTATCTCCTTCTCCCCCCACTTTCTTATACTGTAAGATAGGTTTTCATACCAAAATGAGTGTGCATTTTATTCCTTCCTTTAGTCAAATGAGATGAGGGTAAACTGTTTTGTTTTTTTTTTCCCTCAGCTCTCCTCTTTTTCCCTGCACTAAAAAGTCTCCTACTTGCCTCTTAAATGACATATAATTACCCCATTCCATTTCACCCTCTTTCCTCCCTCTACATTTCTCTCTCACAATTTACCTTAATTTCTTTTAAGATATGGTCCCATCCTATTCGATTCACTCTGTGCTCACTGTCTCTGTATGTGTGCATGTGTGTATGTGTGTGTTCGTGCATGTGTGTACATGTGTGTGTGTGGTCCCACCAACTACTCCAATACTGAAAAGTTTTAAGAGTTACAAATATTGTCTTTCCATGTATGAATGTAAACAGTTCACTTATGGTAAGTCCCTTAAGACTTCTCTTTGCTGTTTACTTTTTCATGCTTCTTCTCATTCTTGTGTCTGAAAGTCAAATTTTCTTTTCAGCTCTGGTCTTTTCATCAAGAATGATTGAAAGTCCTCTGTTTCATTGAAAGACCATATTTTCCCCCTGAAGTATTATACTCAGTTTACCTGGGTAGGTGATTCTTGGTTTGAGTCCTAGTTCCTTTGACTTCTGGAATATCCTATTCCACGCCCTTCGATCCCTTAATGTAGAAGCTGCTAGATCTTGAGTTATCCTGATTGTATTTCCACAATACTGGAATTGTTTCTTTCTAGCTGCTTGTAATATTTTCTCCTTACCTGGGAGTTCTGGAATTTGGCCACAATGTTCCTAGGAGTTTCTCTTTTTGGATCTCTTTCAGGTGGTGATCGATGGATTCTTTCAATACTTTTTTTGCCCTCTGGTTGTAGAATGTCAGGGCAGTTTTCCTTGATAATTTCATGGAAGATGATGTCTAGGCTCTTTTTTTTGATCATGACTTTCAGGTAGTCCCATAATTTTTAAATTGTCTCTCCTGGATCTATTTTCCAGGTCAGTTGTTTTTCCCATGAGATATTTCACATTCTCTTCCATTTTTTCATTCTTTTGGTTTTGTTTGGTGATTTCTTGGTTTCTCAGAAAGTCATTAGACTCCATGTGTCCCATTCTAATTTTGAGAGAACTATTATCTTCAGTGAGCTTTTGAATCTCTTTTTCCATTTGGCTAATTCTGCTTTTGAAAGCATTTTTCTCCTCATTGGCTTTTTGAACCTCTTTTGCCAATTGAGTGAGCCTATTTTTCAAGGTGTTATTTTCTTCAGCATTTTTTGGGGTCTCCTTAACCAAGGTATTGACCCGTTTTTCATACTTTTCTTGCATCTCTGTCATTTCTCTTCCCAGTTTTTCCTCCACCTGTCTAACTTGCTTTTCAAAATCCTTTTTGAGCTCTTCCAAGGCCTGAGCCCACCTGACATCCCCCTGGGGTGTCTGGGGTACCGAGGCCCCGCCCTCCACGTCTTTCCCTGATGGCAAGAATATGTCCTCGTCATCAGATCCGAATGTCGGGATCATTTGCATTTGTTGGAAAAAACTCTCTACAGTCTTATTTTTCTTCCCTTTTCTAGGCATTTTCCCCAGCCAGTTACTTGACTTCTGAGATTCCTGTCCACCCCCGCCTAGATCCGCCCAGCTAGTGCTTGGGCTCTGAGATTCAAATTCTGGTGCTGGGGTGGGGGCAGGGCCGTCTCCCAGGCTCAGCTCCCTCAGGGGCTTTATGCAGAGGCCTTCAGTAATGGAGCGGGGTGGGGCAGGACCATCTCGCAGGCTCAGCTCCCTCAGGTTGTTTATGCAGAGACTTTCAGTAATGAAGATCCTGCCTGCTGCTGGGGAAGTCCTGGGCCGCCGCCGCTGCTGCCTCCGCTGCCGCGTACGCCTCTGCCTCCGCCACTCCCTGCCCCCGTCTCTGCTGCCGCCGCTTCCTCCTGAGGGGGCCCGAGTCACGGAGACACCCCACTTCCCTCAGCCAGCCAGCCGTCTCTCTCACTGACCTGTGGCTTCTGTGGGTGGAGGGACTTTCCCGGCTGCCGGAGCTTCCGTCCCTGAAGCCTGCTCGGGTCAGCTTCTCTGGGGCCGCGGCCAGGGCAGCGCTGGGGTGGGGTCTGCTTTCCAGGGCGCGACGGACCCTGGGGACGGCTCTCCAGAGCTCTCTGGAACGGAAATCTCTTCCACTCCGTTTCTGTACACCTTTCAGTGGTCCAGAATTTATGCGGATCTCTTTTTACATTAATTCTATGGACTGTGGGTTGGACCTCGTAAACGTGCGTCCTTCTACTCCGCCATCTTGGCTCGGCCCTGACTTTCAAGCATTCTTGATGAAAAGACCAGAGCTGAATATAAAATTTGACTTTCAAGTACAAAAATCAAAAGAAGCATGAAAAGGAAAACAGGAAAGAGAAATAAGAGGCTTATTAATGTTGAACTGTTTGCATTCCTACATGGAAAGATGATATTTGCAATTCATGAGACCTTTCTCAGTATTAGGATAGTTGAGGGGAAATAGGTAGATAGAGGGCACAGGGTGAGTTAAATATAAAGGGATGATATCTAAAAAATTAAGGAGTGAGAGAGAAATGTATTGGGAGAGAAGGAGAAAGGGAGAAATAGAACGGGGTTAATTATCTCACATAAAAAAGGCAAGAAAAAGATTTCACCATGGAGGGGAAGAAGGGGGAGGTGAGAAAGAATGAGTAAACCTTACTTTCATCAGAATTGGCTTAAGGAGGGAATAACATGCACACTTAATTGAGTATCTTACCCTATAGGAAAGAAGGGGGGGGGAAGGGGATAAGAGGGGGGAAATAGTAGAAAAGAGGGCAGTTTGGGGGAGGGGATGAAAGAAGTGGAAAAATAGTATATTTTGGTGTGTATTCCGATGGTTTTCTGGCCTTTTATAGGGATTTATTAATGACTTTGATGTTACTAGGTGAGTTTGAACTCTCATATCCAAGAATTTTAAATTCTATGTTAGATTATATTGATTTAAGAAATCTTAGAATTTGGAGAATTGTGCATTCCCAGATGACACAGAAACCTTCCCAGAGATTGCTGACTTTCAGAATTGTTTTAGGTTTACTGGCAGCAATGCTTTATCAGAAATGAAGGGCTCATTCAAACTTTTTTGTCAAGATGCTTTCAGGATTTGGAACATTTTAAGTTATGTGTTTGTTTTTTTTTTTAATCCATCTTTATTAGATTTTTTTTAAAAGGACCAGGACTCTTAGTCCAAAAGATGTTCAATTTACAAGGTATAAGGGAGTCTCTGTACAACTAGTTGTGTTTATAGTCATTAATTTCCTTGTAACTAAGGCTATTTTCCAAGTTCCATGAGATGAGCAATTAACCTTGAGGTAGGCTGGCAGAGAAGCATCGAATCATAAAAGCATTGGTTTAGAGCTGGACGGGACCTAAAAGGGCATCCAGTTTTTTTTTTTCTCCTTTCTGGGTAAGGAAACTGAGGCTCAGAGAGATTAAGTGGCTTCAGTATAGCTGGGAAATAAACCAAGGCTCTTTGACTGCAAGTCCAGCATTCTCCATCAAGAGGGTCTCCAAAAAATATATTAGCTCTCAGTTTTCACCAGCCCCTTCCACATATTAATTCTGCAGTTTTCTTTGTGGTGGCTTTTAAGGACTTTTCCTTTTTTACCCCTTCTTCTTGTGGTCATATTGATGAGAAATCTTACAGCTCAGCAGTAATAGTCAGAAGGAAAATACTGCATGTTGTATAGTATATATGTTGCTTTTAAAATAACATTCTTATTTGCCTCTCCCCATGCATGAGTGAGAATCTTTAGGGCCTAAATTACATAATGCACCCCCTCGCCCAATAGTAAATCAATAGTGTTCAAATGTAAAAATAAAGTGACCTCTCTTAAGTGTTTAAATATGGTTTATGTGAAAGTGTACCTCATACTTGAGAATATAATAGACTTTCAAACTAGGTTAACCAGTTTAATCCATAAAGAGCAAGGAAAGTCTTCAGAATTCTGAAGATCTTAAGCAGTATACCTAGAAACAATCATTTATTTTTAAGAAAACAGGAACTTCTTATTGACGTCAGAATAGCTTTTTTCAGACACCGTTTTTGTTGGTCTTCTGCGTGACTTTAATGGTACTGAATTAGTCAGTATTTATTGAGTACCTGACCCTGGGGGTGGGTTACTTCAGCACAAATCTAAGATCTGGACTCTGCCTTTTGGGATTGGGAAATGGAAATCACTGAGTAGCAAAGTATGTGTTTATTTCAGCTCATGATAGAACTTCTTGGCCTGTTTGCCCACTATGGCAGATGGCAGGGTCCATGTAGAAGCTGCTGTTACTTTTCAGCCAATTATTTCTTGTGAACTGAGATTCTTGGCATCCTGTGTCCCTTTTCCTGCCACCCCAGCACTGACATGGCCTAAGTAATAGGAGGCTACACGAGCTGAGGATCATCATTATATTTTTATTTGTTCACTTGTTCTTTGCCATAGCTAAAGAAGCCATCACCAGTCTAAAGGTGATGAGTCTTACCACATTTACTTTGTCTAGCCCTTTTAATAATGATGGTGATTATTATGTTGGGAATAGTAACTGCATTTATATCATGTCTGCTGTGTGCCAGGCACTGTGCTAAGTGGTTTTTTACAAATACTAGATCCCCACAACAACCCTAAGAGGTAGTTGCTATTCTTATCCCCATTTTCCAGGTAAGGAAACTGGCAGAGAGGGGTCTGCCCAGGGTCTACAGCTAGTAGATGTCTGAAGCTGGATTTGAAGTCAGGTCTTCCTGATTCTAGGCCCAGGTTCTATCTACTGCACCACCTAGCTACCACTTGTCCTTTGTTGGAACCATAATGAAACTTTTCCAGCGTAATAGAACTCACCAAAGCTAGTGGTCTATGAGTATAGCCTTTGAGAACCCTGGGTTATCTCCATATCACAGTGAGGCATCAAAATAGCTAAGGAAGGTAGGAAATATAATGAAAAATATAAATCAGGAAAAAGTAATGAGAAAGGTCAGACACTTATATAGACTACATAGAAGCCACATGTATATGTGTGACACACACACATACATAGATACATGATGAATTCTTTCTCCCCGAAAATAAATTGTAGACACTGTTTCAGGCTCCAAATTAAATCACAAGAGATGAAATACATATTTTACATATAAGAAATAACTTAATACTGATGTGTCGTTCCTTAATCAGTGATCTGGTTGGACAAGATCAAAATTAACAGAAAGCTAAAATAGAGATGGAAAATAAGATGTGGTTTGAACTTGAAATAACTCAATCTTGACTTATTTAAACAAGTTATTCATGATGACAAGTGGGTGATGGACAGAATGGAGGACATAGAGTCATACTATAATTTCATATAGAAATCTAACATCAATTGCCATAAAAGGGACACTCAGAAAGCCTAAAAAAAGCACCTTAATCAGCAAACATTGGACTTACATGTCAAGAAGAGAGAGATGACAGCCATAGACAATATTGGTTTAGAACATAAGCTCATTTGTAAAATCTTACAGAAAAGGATTATGAACCTCAAAGCAAAAAGAGAAGCGGGGTAGGTAAAACCAGTTAAGAGAGAACATTGAGAGAAAAGCAGTTAAGCAAATTCATCCTGAGAACTTTTCACAATCCTTTTTGAGCTCTTCCATGGCCTGAGACCAATTCATGTTTTTCTTGGAGGCTTTTGATGGAGGAGCTTTGATTTTGTTTTCTTTTGTTTGCATGCTTTGGTCCTCGTCACCAAAGTAAGATTCTATAGTCTGATTCTTTTTCCAGTTTTTGCTCATTTCCCCAGCCATTTACTTGACTTTTGAGCTCTTTGTCAAGGTAGTTCTCTGCTTCCAGTCGGTGTGGGTGGTACCATCAGTCCCTCGATCCCCCCACAAGCTGTGGGCCTAGAACTCCAGGAACAGTGGCTGCTGCAGGTTCCTTCATCCCCTTCCCCTCTTCTGCCCTGGGACTGGAGCTGGATTACTCCAGCCTCCTGCACTGGTCCCACAGACTTTTCTCTCTGACCTTCCAGTTTGTCCTTAGGGTTCTGAAGTCTGGAAACTGCCACAGGTGTGAGAGATTCAATCTCCCCAAGGCCTGCTCAGGTCCCCTTTGTGCACTTGCAGTCCACACTGGACTGTGCTTTGTTCCCAGTGTGGCATGATAGACACTTCTCATCGACCTTCCAGGCTGTCTTAGGCTGGAGATTTGCTTCACTCCGTCATTCTGTGGGTTCTGCAGCTCCAGAATATGTTTAGAGCCATTTTTTATAGGTATTTGGCTAGGCTTGGCAGGAGCTCTCTAGAAAGTTGGTGCTGTTACTCTGCCATCTTGACTCCACCCCGCCCCGCCTCCCCGTCCCCCACAAACTTTTAAAAATAAAAATGGAAGGAGAACAGCAAGCAAAAAATAGGAAAGTTCTGAAAAGATTTTTATGAGTTTTTCTTTTCCATCAAGAAGAGTAAAACCACCCCCACCCTCCCCACTGTTTTTGGACTCCAACAGTAGTAGTATGTTACTTATAGAGGAGATAGAGACAGCTCTTTAGAGAATATAAATGGGAATTCCAGCTTTATTAAGCCAAGAGCACAAAGAACAGAGAAATAAATGAATGAAGGAGAGAGTCTTGGAAGGACTTGTATTCACTAATACAGAGTGAAGTGAGGAGAGCAATTTCTACAATCTGTACAATAATGTAATGGAAAGCAATTTTGAAAGACTCTAGAACACTGATCAATGGACTGACCTATTTTGACTTTGAAAATTGATGATGACACATCTTTGGACCTCTGGCAGAGAAGTGATAAACTGAACAGAATGACATGTGTTTTCAGACAGACAATGTATGAATTTGTTTTGCTTACTTGTTTTGCAGACTTATTTGCTACAAGGGAGAGAGTCCTATTTGGGGCATGGGGTTATGGTAGATGATGACGATATTTTTTAAAAAAAGAGAAATAAAAGAGCATTAATGAGATATTTAAAAAATACTTAGAAGAGGGGGACAAACAGGACAGTTTTAAATTTTTTTATTATGAACAAGCATAAATGCTTCTGTGTACAAAAAAAAATGAGATTTTATGTGAAACCATGAAACTTTACCATGAATATATGACAGTATCATGTTAAATTTACTATACATGTTTTTTTTTCACCCTGTATAGTTCATAGTCTTGTGTAGTCTCTCTTTAAAAGATTGGGTTAAATTCATAATTTAAAATTTAATTTAGAATAAAAGGGAATTCCCTGTAGGGGTGAGGTCCTGCACATGCTCCTATTTGTGGACAATGTCAAGCATCAGACTATTGCAGTGGAAGAAATTTGTAACCACTCAAAAAAATTTGGCCTGACCATTCACACTGGACAAAATAAATGATGAAAAAGGTGTTTGCTAGATTATGACGTGCAGTTAGATAGATAGCTTGTGGAGCTTGTCCATTAGTATGTGTGTATGTATGTGTATGTGCACATATACATACTTATATAAATTTGTATATATGTATATTTGTGTATGTGTATGTATATAGAATAGAGAGCTATGCATGGATGTGAAACCAGAAATGAATAGCAGATCAGTTGGTTGGATGGCTTTCAGAAATTGCAAAGATCCTTCAATGACCCCAGAGTTCTCCCATCTTTTAAAAACCTGAGTTCTACACCAGAATTGTATGTTTAGGAGTCATGGCACACCGGAACCTCCAGTAAACTACCAATTAATACAGCGCAGAGGACTCATGAAACAAATGAAAAGGTTCAAAGAATTGGGATAAAAGATATCATTGGGGAGATGTAGGAGTGGGCTGGCCATGTGGGAAGGGCATACTTTCTGTTGGTACATTTGTGATGTTGGGAGAAGGCAAGGAAGGGCCCCACATGTTGGATAGATGCCCCCTTCTTCCCTGTGGGAGGATATGGACCAGGCATGGGTGATTTGTAGTCTGCATTGCTGGGGAGAAATAGATGTTGATGAGATAATAGATTTCTATGTGCATTTCACTTTCATTATTACACATCAAAGAGGATAAGTTAATCACATGATAAATATGTGATGTTGTTTCTAAGAACCAAAAGCCTTCTGAGATGAGAGAAGAGAGAGGTCACTTTAGATTTGTGTAGACAAAGAACCCCTTAGAGAAGAAGTGATTCCCAAGTCTGGGCCTTGAAAGATGGATGGAATTTAGACAGAAGAAGAGGAGAAAAAAACATTCAAGGCAGGAGAAATAGCACCAGCAAAGACACAGAGGCCCTTAAAGTGCTGAAATTTTGCTTTCAGCCACAGTGTACTAAATTATAAATTGTCCCAAGATAACAAGTTACATTAGAAAGTGCCTTGTTGTACCACAGGTCTGGATATATGTCTCTGTACTTACTGTCAAATGGTATATTGAGTCAGTTTGGTTTGTCATAAAGATTCAATCCTGAATTACTGGTTTGTAATGAAGCTGGAGTATACTGAGTTGAATTTTTTTTTAGTTATTAAATGCAGCTGCCCAATTTTAAATTTATAAGCAGATGAATGCTCTTCATAAGTTCATAAAAGATTAAATCTTAGGGTGTCATTTTTCACACGAATTTACTCAATTTCCGTCCTAATTGATTCCTTGTTCTGACGTGCACTTCTCCTTTCTGACGCCTCTTGTAGGATCAGAGGTTTAGAGCTGGACGGACGTAGTAATTTTACAAAACCTGAGGCCCAGGGAACATGAAATTATAGCAGTAGTTAATACTTGTAAGTACCATAAAACTTTATATCATTACTGTTACCTTATGAGTATTATAATACCTTTAAGATTTGCACACTTTACATATATTGTCTCACTTGATCACAGCAACCCTCTGAGGTAAATGGTATCATCCCCATTTTTCTACATTAGGAAGCTGAAACTGAGAGAGGTTAAGTGACTTAACCAAGGGTTCTATAACCAGCTAATGTCTGAGGTTTGGAACTTAGGTATTCTCCAAATTCAACCCTCTATTCACTGTGCTTACTTGTTCCCCAAAGATGGGGAATGATTTTCCCATGAACATATAGGTAGTAAGTGAGAGGCAGAGCCAGGATTTAAATTCTACTTCTTTGACTCCAAAACCAAGATTCTTGCCACTTTTAATGCTGCCTTTTACAAAATACTATGATTTTATTTTAAAATGTATCTAAGTTTAGGAAATCATAAAAATCAAAATGTATTTAATTTTCCTTTTTTTGGTAACATTGAAATTAATTTGCTCGTACTTAACTGAATTCATGGTTTCATCAGTTTGGGAGTTCCTTATAATGACTTGCATCCCCTTTGCAACCCATTCATACCTGCCCATACTGAGGGACTCCCATCCGTTACTTAAAGAACTGTAAAAGATATTTCTCATTAGCATCCATTAGTACTTTTATTCATGAGCCAGTAGAAAATAAAAACTCAGTCCCTCTAGACAGGAAAAGTACTGTGCAATGAGAGGGTTGAACTTGATGACCCCTAAGTTCCTTCTAGCTATAGATCTATGATCCTGCGCAATGATTAAATGCCTATTTAGATCGGAATTAGAGCTGTATTCAGTGGAAAATTGATTCTGGAAGGAGACACTAGAATAAAAGTTCATCATAAGAGGTCCAGTCCAACATGGGGGAGGTGTTTCTCTCAATGCCAAAGAGCTACCATTGCTGTCATCCCTCTCCTTTACATGGCCAGCCCATCTTCTCTTTCTGTCATGCAGCCTTTGATGACATCTTTTACTCCTGTTCTTTGGAGTTCCTCATTGGTTATGTTGCTGACATCCTTTCCATTGCCCTCTCTTTGGTGTTCATCAGAGACAAGTGCTAGTCCAGGTTTTGCTGCCATATAACGCCTTTGAGGTGTTTTGTTTTGAAAACATGGGCCTTTGCAGTTATGGGAAGCTTAGTAGTTTTCTCCAAGCAGTCTAGCCCACCCTTCTCCTTTTCAACTGTGGGCCCAACTCATTGTCTGTTTGTATTGTCAGTCCGAAATAGACATACTGTTGGACAAGCTCTGTATTCACATTTAGAATCTGGGCATTGTACATTCTTCATCCATCTATGGATGCATTTTCTGTATGCATGGTCAGGCCAAACACCTTTGAATGATTATAGATCTCTTCCAGGAGGCTTTGCAATGTCTGGGAACTTGATGAAATCGAGATATGTCTTCTCCAAAGAGGAGAATCTGGAAGACTCACAAAGAATCTCTCTTCAACCCAGTCTCTGCTCCTTGTCCCTTCCATGCCTGTGGCAAATATTTCTGGTGAGCATACATCTTTTGGTTTTATGCTTGCCTGATATTTATGATAGAGGGTCATTGAACAAATTTGTTTCCATTCTTATGTCTTTCAAGAAATCTTAAATGATCTTGCTATACAGATGGGAGACATTTTGCTATGAGACACTAAGTGGAATGTTTTCTTCTAATAAATAATAAGCACAATGAGATCATAAATCTCCTTATGAACTGGTAAAGGTGGATTCCATTGCTGAATATTATTTTTGAAAGCCTTCTTGTTTCTTAGTAGTGCCCTCATTGCAGATATCCTTAGTTCATGCACGAATGACCCACATAAAGATTCTACATAGATAGAAGAGAAAGCATATAGCCCAGTAGTTGTTGGAATCAGGAAGGTCTGATACTTCCCCCACGTTATTCATCTTCTACTTTAAATGTCCTTCAGTGCTCTCACAACTGTATCACCTTCAGCAAAGTTCTCCTTTATCCATGCTTGATCTTGTCTGGCTGCCTTTTCCCTCTTTGTTCTCTTTAGTGATGTTGTACTTCTGTAAACACCTCAGAGACTGTGCTGGAATGTAAGCGTGTGGATTCCACTATCCTTGATGGAGAAAAGTTTGTTGTAATGATTTTTGCAAATCTTTTGCATTTTTTTATATGGTAGACTTCTTTCTGTTCTCATCCTTGAATGTCCTTGGAATGATTTTGCTTAGTTGATTATGCTGCCAATTTTTCTTTAGACTGGTTTTACCCTCCACTGCTTCTCTGCCTTATGAGACGATACTGCTCATAATTGGCCACCTTTTTTGTAAGACTTTATAGGTGAGCTGACTTTCTAACTTGGTATTGCCTTTGGCGGATATTTCACTTTTTTTGGCCAGTGAATCAAATGTTTGCTAAGGTACTTTCATTCTCCTTGTTGCAATTAATTTATAGTAATTTAACTTCTGGATAGAATTATTACAGTTGGTATCAAAGTCACTTTTGTTTTCCCTTTCCCATTTTAAGTTTTCAGTAGCTTGTTTGACTAATTTTGGGTTGTCTTCATTGTATACCATATTTTTCTTATTATTAGACCTTGTTATAAATTCTGATTTTAGCTGTGATGAGTCAGTGGACTCACTGTGCACAGACAGCTGACTCAAAGATAACTCTTTGAGAGCTTTGATAAGCTGTTTTCTTGACTTGTAAGATATGGACAATTTCATTCTTTCTGATGTTGTTTGAACAACTGATTGCTTTTTTTTTTTTTGAGAAAATATTCATGATATAAAGGCGTGAAACTTCTCTATGAATCTACAAGTCTTTGACCTCTCTCATTTCCTTCTCCTGAGCCAGCCTTTGCCATATATTTACTGACCTTTTCCCACCTTTTCATTTAAGCCACCAAGTATCAGAGTGTGTTTTGATTTGTTTTGGAGGTCTGTGAAATGAAGGGATTGAGCTCACTACTTCACTTGCTATTTCTGAGGTCCCTTTCAGCTTTAAATCCCGTGACAATGTACATGGAGAGTGTAATTGATAATGTATTGGGCATGGAGTCAGAGGGTACAGGTTCAGGACCGGCCTCTGACATTGAGTCTCTGTGTGATCCTGGGCAAGTTGTTCAACCTCTTTATGTCTGAGATTCTTCTGCTCTCTAAAAAGGGAGGCTGGACAAGAGGAGCTCCAAGGGCCCCTGCCTTAAATCTTTGATCAATCCTGTGAGACTAATTCAGTTTTGATAGGGATGTGTGACCTGATACAATCCACATGTCAATGTGCAGATGCTCACAGTAGAGGAGGCTAGCCACTAGGTAATGAATTCTTTGGGTAGGACAACTCACGAGAGTTTGGCAAAATGTGTAAGATAAAACTGATGTTTACCATGGAATTGGGGGATTTTTTTGACTTTTTTCTCTCCTTTTATTAACAGACCAAACTTGAAATTCAGAAGGCGCTAGCAGAAGATGCCACTGTGTATGAATATGACAGTATTTATGATGAAATGCAGCGGAAGAAGGAAGAAAGTAATCCTAAATTGCTTTTAGTAAAAGACAGACAGGTTTGTGTTTGAAAATATACATTTCTCTATGGCCTACTTCTAAATGCTTAACATTTCTTCTCGGTTCAAGGTATTTTTTAAATTATGCTTTGGTTGACATGGCTTTTGCAATCATACTCAGAATTAATAAAGCTATATGTGTTTCCATCAGAAGCTTATTGCTAAGAATAAAACAAAAAACAACTTCTGATTTTTTTTAACCTTCTTAAAGCCTCTAATTCTAGATTCTTCAATTTTTTTGACACTCAAGTAACCATATAACATGCTGGAGGTTCTAATAACTGTTAGACCAATAGTTAACGAATAACTATTTCTCTTAATTGATTGGGAAAATATTGATATTTGCTGTAACAGCTTGCAAATAATTACACCACCCACCCCAGACTATCTATTTAGAAAATTTACAATTGATCCTCTTCACAGTTTCCAGAATTATTTATTTATTCCCATAACACCAAATAGGAAAAGGAGAGAAAGGAGAATTGGAATATTAAAATTGGTTTTAGGTAGGCTATCTGCTTGATTTTCTATAAAAACATTTGGACTTTTAAAGAAGCTGTGAAAGTGTATATTTCTTTTTGTGGCTATATTTTCCTATACTTTTGGTGCCCACCAGTAATGGGTTATAGAGAGATGCTATTAAAAAAGTTTCCACCAAACTAAACAGCAGCATCGGCTTACAGATTTTACATTAGTGTCATGTTTGGTAGGAGTGGAATAATCAGAAGAGATGGAGACAGCACAAAACCTGAAATGCATCTTCTTCTTAGAGAAGAGGAAATAGCAGTCGTCTATGTCATCTTCTGGATTCAGCTTTTCATTAAATACAATTCTAGCTTTAACCTCACTGGGCCACTAAAATTCCTTCTCTTATCTCTTTGGACTAATCGTTTCTGTTCCCTCCTGGTATGAGTTTCAATCCAGCCTGAGACACTTACTCGCTGCATGACCCTGGGCAAGTCACTTAACCTCCGTCTGCCCCAGCTCTCTCATCTGCAAAATGAGGGTGATAATAGCACTTGCCTTCCAGGGTCATTGTGACAATTATTGTAAAGCACTTAGAACAATGCCTGTCATATATTAGGCACCATATAAATGTATTAGCTATTATTATTGTCATAATTATGTGTTAATGAGAAGTCTTTTTGGCATTCCTTTAAGCAATCCATGGTATGTTTTTTCTTTAAGCCTAAGTACATCCACAGCCTACTAAAAGCGGTTGAGATAAGAAAAAAGGAGCAAGAGAAAAGAATGGAAAAGAAAATTCAGAGAGAACGTGAAATGGAAAAGGGAGAGTTTGGTGATAAAGAGGCATTTGTGACATCTGCTTACAAGAAGAAACTTCAAGAGAGAGCTGAGGAAGCAGAAAGAGAGAGGAGAGCTGCTGCTCTGGAGGGTGAGCGTTGAGGGCCTGGGCCAGGTGCAGGGGAGGGAGGGAGGAGAAATCATCGAGCTGCCCACAGGAGAAGAGTGTGGCTTTGTCACTGAACTTATACAGGACTGCGAAGCACACCTCTTAATACATTCTTTTTATCATCAATGCAAAAATTCCAAATACTTGAAGACATGAAGAGCAGGGAGATGGAGTGCATGACAAGGCTTGGACTTCTCTCATGTAGTTTTTGAAACACACACACACACACACGTGCACACACACGCGCACACACGCACGCACGCACACACTTTTCTGTTTGTGTTTCCTTGGTATTCATCCCTTTCCTCTGCACCTGCTCTTCTTTATCTTTTACCATTCTTACCCACCTACCTTCCCTCCTCCCCCAGGTAGAAGCCAGTATGTGTAGTCAGGCCAAGCCAATCAGCACACTGGCCTTGTCTGGGTCTGGACCTCTAGTCCGTCAGATACGTGTCATCATTAGTCTTTCGGAATCAGGATCGGCCCCAACTTTGCTCAGAATTCCAGTCTCTCTCCTCACATTATTGTGGTGGTACATCGTTCTCTTGGTTTTGTTTGCTCTGTCTCATTTCATATAAGTTTTCCTTGTTTATCCTGCTCCTCGTTTCTTATGAGCCAGTAAGGTGTCATCCCGTTCCTATAGCGGAATACATGCTTTGTTGAATAAACCAGTGGAATCAGCAAGAATTCAGCCACATGCCGCTTGTATCTCTTCCTCTCTAACAGGAGCCAGGCTTCTTAAACAGTAGCGCTTAATGGCTTTTATAGACATTGTGATAGAAATATTTATATTTTATTCCCAGAAAAATGCTTTTCTCGTAACAGTCCCTTGAAGGGGTGTGCAAATATGCAAATATTCACATGATCTCTGTTTTAGAATTGAAGAAGCTAGGCCTGGATGACTTAGCTACAGGACACATGTACCATGCGACCTCAGCATCCTGTCTGCTGCCCTGTCCTGCCTCTCTTTTCTGAATCTGTGCACTGCATATGAAAACCTGAGTCTGAAGCTCCACCCAGGCGGTTGTGGGCTGTTTGACCATGTTAGGAAAGTCACCTGGATTCCTCGAGTCTCAGTTTCCTCCTTAGTAAAACAGGGATGCTAATCCCTGCCTGGCCTCTCTCACAGGGTCGTTAGTTAGTACTTGTCACACCACTGATTATATTGTGGCTTTGGTTCTGTCTAGCTCGTCTGGATGTAACCAAGCAGAGAGATCTCAGTGGATTTTATAGGCACCTTTTAAACCAAACAGTTGGAGAAGAGGAAGTGCCTGAATGCAGCCTTCGGGAAGCCAGGTAAGCAGCGACTCCAGCCACGGATTCAGGGGAGATACCGTGGAGGGTTTGTAATGGTCACTTCCTGGGGCTCCTGTGAGGGACGAGGCTCAGTCGTCCAGGCCAGGCCAGGCCACCTGCCCCCGTTCTCTTCACTTTGAAACTCTGAGAGCGTCCATTACTTAGTCCTTGTGCAGGGAGGGACTTGTGCAAGGTCATTCTTGACATTGAACAGGCCCAGAGAGTCGTTGGCATCAACTCATTGCCAGTTCCTGATGTTTGGCATTACTGCAAATGAAAGCAGGTGTGAGTTGAGAATTGACTTTTTGTGTGACTGAGCTTCTGGGGGAGTATCTTTGTGCTGTGCATGGAGGGCAGTGAGGAGCCTGAGAAAGCTCCAGTGGAGGATAGTAGCCCTGTTTGAGATACTAGTAACCCACCCTGTAGCACTTTAGGGTTGTAAAGTGTTGTCTTCTAGCACTTCGTGGTGGAGATGATGAGAATTGTTGTTGTAGTATCCCTCTTTTACCTCTGAGGAGACCAGAGCCTGAGATTAAGCAACTGGCCCACAATTCCACAGACACATCCAAAGTGGATTCAAACTGGCCTCTAACCCAGAGATTTCACCCTTCTGTCCAGTTAGCCATGCTACTGTCCTCAGAAGGTCACCAAAACAACTGTCGGCTCATTTTTAATATGAAGAGGCAGATGTCTTATCAGTGCCATCAGTCCTAAATAAAGAAATCTCCTATGTATGTCTGATGGTGATCAAGAATGTGTGTCTTTTATACAATAACAAACCCAACTGTAGGTATCTATAAGAGCAACAGTTTAGATACAGTTGAAGAGGAGAGTTTGTCATGACACTGTCTTTAAATCAACTTATTCTCCTGATGGACAGCCCTACTCAGACCAGTCTTTTTGCAGGCAGAGAACCAGATTTGATTCTGTGTTAGCCTTTTCCCTCAGTTCTGAATGTGGTTCCAGGAGAAGTGGCAGTTTAAGAAAGTGTATTTGGAAAAACGATCTTGAGTGGGGTTTGTATTACGTTCTGACTTCTCTGAGTTTTCATCCAGAAGTAGACCTGAGGCCAGCTGAGAAATCCCACACCTGTTTTTCTGAGGTTAATAATAGTATTCTAAATTACCAGCAAGTCCTTTGGGCCAGGCTGCTCTGCCAGCAATTCCTGGAGAACCACAAACTGTTACTGTATTAGTGTGATTAGTAAAAATGAACTTGTGGGTAATGTAAATAAATCCACCACACTTATCAGCTATGAAAATATAGAAACTGTAAATTATTTTAGCTTAATTCCATTTTAATATCAGTACATGCTTGCACCACACATTTCCTGCTTTGTTCTAATAAATACTGATCACTACATCAGGAAGCTGGTGCTGCTCCACCACAAGGAGGGTAGACTTAGCGAGGGCACAGCATCATGACTGGATATGGAATCTTGCCTCTCTGTTGTTGTGAAAAATCTTACTTCATATAAGTTTGTTGCTACTGACAGGAAGTCCCATTTTTAAGACTTGGCCCTATTTGGTTTGTCACCCCCACATCCCTGCTGGCCCATGCTCTGAAATCTTTTTTGTGAAGTTCATGAAATTATAAATAGAAGCCAATAATTTTTCCAAATTAATCTTTTCATTTCAGTGCCTCACAAAGACACTAAAGAGCAGCTCATACATAGAAGAAGGATCATTCCTCCTTCTTTGGTTTAATAAGCGCTGACACTTGGGAAGAGAGGGTTCTGCTGCCTTGTAGATGTTGATCTGTGAAGTGGCTTCAGCTGCCTTTACTCACTTTTGTAGAGACAGGAAGCATCAGGGCTTCTTCAGTCCTGAGGGAAAGTGCATGAGCCCTTAATTTCTTCTACAGCTGACACTGTGATTTCATTTCGTAATTCTCCATTTTTCTAAAGCTCTAGGATAAAAGAGGAGAAGCCACAGAGTTATTCTGATGAATTAAATCCAGATAACAGAGTCCCTGAGGATAGAGACATACCCAAAACCAGAGCAAAAGAAGAGGAAAACCCTGATGCCGACAGCGACCTTGATGTGGACAGCAATGAAGATGATAAAATGGCGGATAAGAGTCATTCGAGCTGCAGGAGTGACAGGAGCCGTGCCCGCTCCAGCTCCTCTGGGGAGGACAGAGCAAACCATGACAAGAGTCACACCAAGAGCTCCAGGACGGTGAAGGACAGAGGTGACCAGCGTCAGGACCGTGGCTCTGAAAGCCCGATCAGGGAGCGGAACAGACATCCCGTTGACCATGGGCGCCAGAGAGAAAAAACAGATCCGCACAGGTCCAGGGAAGAGAGCAGTAAAGACTCTGTGCGGAGGAGGCACGAACAGGAGGATGAAGAGAGAAGAGAGATGAGGAAGACAGAGGGCCAAGAGCGGAGGCGCGAGGAGGAGTGGGAGAAGCAGCCCCCCAGGGATCGAGAAAGAGCCAGGCAGAGAAATAGTGAAGACCAGCGTGACCAGGAGAAGAGAGAGGGGGGCAGAGGCCGTGCCGAGAGAAAGAAAGACAGGCACGAGAAATGCAGAGAACGGGAGCTGAGTATCAAATCTGCAGAGAGGCCTGAAGGGAGGGAAGGGCAGAGGTCAGGTGCTGGGGCACAGGACAGGTTGTGTGGTGAGGAAGGCTCCAGCCAGGGGGGAGACTCAGAGAGGGCCTCCAGCCCCAAAGGAGCACAGGGCTCAAAGCACCAGCAAGAAGGGGAAGGAGAGGGCAAGCCAACTGAGACTCTGAGCAAGTTTGCAAAGCGTAGCAACAAAGAAACTGTGATGTCAGCAAGAGACCGGTACCTGGCCAGGCAGATGGCTCGCTGCAGTGCCAAAACCTACATTGAGAAAGAAGAGGACTGAGGGTCACTCAAGAAGGGCTGAGAGTGTGGAAAACAGCAGTGGCCAGAGTAGAGGTGGGGATGATTTTTTTTTTTACATTTGTTAGGGAAAGGAGTACAGCAGCTTATACATGTTTTCAGCACACTGTAATTTAATGTAAATAAAAATGTCCTTGATTTAAGTAAAAGATGAACTCTTTCAGCTTATGTGTTTGGCCAAACATTCACAGTATTTGGCAGCCCATTGTGGGATGTGTGCAATACACCATGGGAGTGTGGGTGAACTCTTTTTGGCACTTGACCAGGAACTCTGGCCAGCTCATATTATTGGCCCACAATCTGCCAGAGTAGCTGTGTTGTATATGCCAGGTAGTGGATAAGGACCAGAGATGTGGCTGAAATGAAAGAAAATCCTATTTCAAATAGGAACAGCTTAATAAAGCTAACTCCGTTGCAGCTACATTCTCTTACAAGTGCTGTTCTCTTTACAGACAGCCCAGTCTAGGAATGCTTCATGTGCAGAAACTGTGAGAGGGCCAGACCTGGCCTGTGCCTCTTGTCCAAACCTTAGAACCAGGCTGAACTGGCACCGTGGTCTGTACTCCCCAACTGCTGTCATTCATGGCCTAGGTTCCAGCTTTCTCAGGGAGCTAAGCTTTATTCTGCTGTTAGCCATTCGCCTAGCTCTGTGTGGAGCACTTCAATCCTCTTAGCCTCAGTTTCTTTATTTGTAAAATGGGTAGAATGATATTAACCCTCCCAACCTAGAAAATCTGTTAGGATTAGAGAACCTAATATGTACAAACACGACTCAGAAACTGACATGCCATATAAATCATAACTCATGGTAGTGTAAATATTACTGACTCCATCTCACAGATGAGGAAATTGAGGCTAGCCCAAGTTAAATAACTTCACCGAGATCACACAAGGTCATAGAGGTCCTGACTTTTTAAAAAAAAAATTTTAAATTAAATAATTTTATTTGTTTTCAGTGTTTGACAGTTACTTTCATATATATCTTAGATTGTTTTCCCCTTCATCCCCCTCATTCCCCTCTCCCCACTCCCTCCCTGAGATAGCATACAATCTTATATAGGTTTTACATATACATTCCTATTAAATGCATGTTACATAAAAGAATTAAAATGAATGGGAGGAACCATAAAACAAAACATAATACAAAAGAAAATGGTCTGTTTCTCTCTGTGATCCTATTCCATAGTTCTTTTCTCTGGATGTGGAAGGCGTTTTGCCTCAAGAGTCCATTGGAAATTTTTTAAGTCCATGCATTTCAATGAAGCACTAAATCTACCTGAGGTCCTGACACTTAAGCCCCAGCTCTTTCTGTTATACCGCTCTGCCTCTTGATGGCACAGAGAAGATTTTTGTTGGTAACTCTGTGATCCTGGCAAAATTCATCAAAGTAATTTATGGAAATGGATTTGAACCATTTAGGTTTGCATTTTCATTCATTAGTTCAATGGACATTTATTAAGTACTGACTATGTGTGAGGCATTGTTCTAAGTGCTAGGATTAAAAAAAGGGTGGGCAAAAGACCATGCCTTCCTTCAAAGACCTCACAATCTATTGGGAGAGACAGCTTGCAAACAAAGCAAGTTCTGTACAGGATTGTGTTTGTCCTTCGTTGCCAAAGAAGACCATTGCCATCAGAAATGATGACATGACTTGCACTTGACTTTGTTTTGAGTGAGGGAGGCTGTGCAGGTCACCAGCCTCACTTCTCCTCCAGAGCCCTCTGAATCCAGTGACCAGATATTCATCTGGATGACTGGAGATGACCCAGGATGCACTGCTCTATACAGGATAAATAGGAGTTAAACAACAGACAGAGGCCCTGGAATTAAAAGGTATTAGAGAAGGCTTCCTGTAGGCAGTGGGATTTTAGTTGGGACTTAGAGAAAGTGAAAGGATTTCAGGAGTGAGAGTGGAGGATGGAGAGTATTCAAGGCAGTTGGGGACAGCCAGAGAGAATGCCCAGAACTGAGAGATGGAGAGTTTGTTCATGGAATAGCCAGGAGGCCAGTGTCACTGGGAGGAAGAGAACATGGCGGAGCATCCAATAAGGGTAGTGGGAGACCAGGCTATGAAGGGCTTTGAATGCCGAACAGAAAATTTTGTGCTTCATCCTGGTGGCAATAATTCAATAAACTTGAGGAGAGCAGGAGAAAGTGTGTGTGATATAATCAGATTTGTGTTTTAGGAAAATCGCTTGAGTGACCGAGTGGAAAATGGATTAGAGTGGAGAGAGACTTGAGGTAGTCAGAGGAGAGAGTATCAAGGAGGAGAAGGGAAATCAGCAGTGTCAAAGGCTGCAGGAGAATGAGGATTGAGAAAAGGCAGCCAAGAGATTATTGGTAACTTGGGAGGGAACAGTTTCAGTGGGATAATAAGGTCAGAAGACACATTTTAAGGGGTTAAGAGAGTGGAAGGAGAGAGAGTGGTGGTACTTATTATATTAATAAGACAACTTTTTTTTAAAGTAATTTTTAGTATTTTATTTTTTCTATTACACATGTAAAAACAGTTTTTAACATTTTTTTTAAAACTTTGAGTTTCAAATTGTCTTCCTCCCTCCTTAACCCCCTCACTGAGAAGGCAAGCATTTCTATATGGGTTATACATGTGTCATCATGCAAAACATTTCCATGTTAGTCGTGTGAAAGAAAACACAGGATCCTCCTCCCCCCAAAAAAAAACCCCTCAAGAAAAGTAAAGTAAAAGTATGCTTCAATCTGTATTCAGACACTATCCACTCTCTCTGGGGATGGATAGCGTTTTTCATTGTGGGCCCTTCAGAGTTGTTTCAGATCCAATAGCTAAGTCATTCCCAGCTGATCAGCCTATAGTATTGTTATTACTTTGTACACAGTACATTTCACTTTGTATCAGCTCTCTCTGAGAGCGTCCTACTCAGCATTTCTTTTCTCCTTTTTCACTTCTATAAGATTTTTTTTTAATTTTCTCCCTCTCTCCAACGTGGCAGGTGTGCAATCTGCTATGGGCTATCCATAAACATTCCTATTAAACATATTTCACATTAATCATACTGTAAAGAAGAATTAGAACCAAAGGGAGAAACTATGAGAAAGAAGAAACAACAAAAGAGAAGCAAATGGTATGTTTCGATCTGTATTAAACTCCATAGTACTTTTTCTGGATGTGGATCTGCCCATCATTTCTTATGGCATAGTAATAGTATCATCACATATCATAGTTTGTTTAGCCATTCTCCAATTAATGGGCATCTCCTCAATTTCCAGTTCTTTACCTCCAGAAAAGAGTCACTATAAATATATTTTTTGGTTTTTTTATCTCTTTTGGGATATAGACATAGTTGTGATATTGCTAGGGGAAAGGGCATACATGGTTTTATAGCCCTTTGGGCTACAGAATGTTTGAATCAGTTTACAATTCCACCAACAGTGCATTAATGCTTCATTTTACCCACATCTCCTCCAACATTTGTCATTTTCCTTTTCTATAGATAACCTTTTTTGAGGAGTTGAGCTTCAAAGGGTAGAAGAGAAATAGGATTATAGCAGTGATGGAAGGATTAAGTGGGAGTATTTTCAGAATAGGGAGGACACAGGCATGTTTGTAGATGTCACCATCTACAAAATGAACCAGAAGAAAGGGAGAGAATGATAATAAGTCAGAGTGAGGATGATAGGGAGCAATTTAATGGAGAAGATAGGATGGAATGGGATTGCTCAAATAAGCAGAGAGGTAACCTTAGTAAGGAGCAAGGCCATTCCATCATGTGAGACAAGGATGGAGGAGGAGAAAGTGGTATAAGACAACTGTGTGATAGGAGACAAGGAAAAGGGAGCTCACAGAGAATGGCCTCGATTTTTTTCTGTAAAATGTGAGGCAGAGTTCTCAGCTGAGAGAGTGTGGGAGAGAGAGCCATGAGAGGTTTAAGGAGGGATGCACAAGTTTGGAAAAGCTGCTGTGGGAAGTGAGGGAAGGAGTTGATAAGAGAGGTATGATAGCATTGGCCAGCAGTGGCAAGACCTAGTTGAATTGTGTAACATTTATTTGTAATGGACCCAGTCATAATGGTTGAGTGATTTTCTCCACCTTCATTTAGCAGCGTGTGTATAGGGCAAAGGCAGAAAATGAAAGGAATGATCGAAGGTTGAGCCTTGACTGGATTTAATCAGTGACATAATAAGGTGCTTAGGGGTTCATGGAGTGGAGGGCATCTCACCTCTACCCTCAAGGACAGGCATAGCAGGAGATGGGAGGCCTGAAGTCTAGGGGAATTTACGTTGGAAGTTCTCCTTATCCCAGTCGGGAGATTGGACTGGCAGGAGGGAGTGGCAGATAGCTGAAACTGGCTGCTTTGGGCAGATGGAAGACACCCATCCTGGCCCCTTACACCCTTTCCACAGGGGGCATGCTATACCCAGTCAGAGAGGGAAGGCTCAGGGGCTAGAGCAACTTTAGTCTGAAGTCTCAGAACCTGAGGAGACAAAGAGGCCATATCAGGAAGTGGTAGACCTCCTGTGCAAATAGAAGAAGGGGCCAGCCCTGAATAGCCTGTCTTTGGGGGGACATGGTCTGCCCAGAGCAGTAAACGATGGAAACATTTGACCAAAATGAAAATAACCAAAGATCAGGTAATCTCTTTTGGAGAGTCCCACTTTCCGCTCTAAAAATAGTATAAATGTACCATGGAAGAGTGGTCCTCTCATAGTCATTTTCTTTAAAGTTGTCATTTCTGTGTTTCAGGGTATTTACTTTATCATGATACGTTGCTATATTTCCCTTTGTGTGTGTGTGTGTGTGTGTTTCAGTAAAGTAAACTTGGTTTGATAAGAATGTTGACTATTAAATGAAAACCCAATGTGTACTAAGGATTAGCTCCAGCACCCATGGATTATTTTATTACACTTCAAACACCAGAAAGGAGAAAATGACAGGAACAGTAACTGCTCATGTCTTGTTATCAAACAAGTGAGAAATTCTGGGGGGCATGTTAAAAAGCTAGCTGGGTAGACCTTGGCTCATGACCAAATGCCCTTTACTGTTGTGTTCTAACCAAGATTGTGAAGGGAATGTGAGAAACCTGCCATCTTCTATGCATTACAGGTCAAGCACACACTCATTTTGAATCTCAGCAGATCCCACGCCAACTAGAACACTAAGTATTCCTTAGAGGATGGGTAGGTTGAGCTTAGGCCTCTTCTCCATGTAGTACACATGGCTATGGGGCAGGTGAGAGCCACATGGTAGAGCAGGCTGGGGGCTGGACAAGTAGAAGAAGCTGGTTTGGGGCTTCAGTTCTGCTGCTTTTTAGTGGCGTGATTCCCATATATCTACACACAAGGTTGTGATAAAGACTCAATAAGGTGATGTCAGTGTACTCTAATTTTTATTAAAATATCATTATTAAAGTATCTCTCCAGCTTCCCACTCCCCTCCACTTTTCTTTTATGACTCTGAGTACATTCCTCTAATTAATACTATCCTATTTGAGAAATTTAGCACCTGGAATCTTGGCTTTCAGAGGCTACAGTTCTCAGAAATCTTCCTGTACTTGTTAAGTACAGCCTTCTCCCTGAGGTGATTCCTTATCTTCTTTACACTCCCAGGATCATCTCTCCTTCCAACACCAAAACACTAAGCATCTTAAGCATCTGTAGGTATTTTCAGTTATTTCTGTATCAAAAAGCCTGGGCCAGGCCATGGAAAGTGACTAGTAGCTTTAAGTCCTTGGCAAAAGAGTCCAGAAAACCCCGAGTTCTTTCAGAACTGGTTCTCTTTTCACTTTATCAAGGACATTTCTAAATTGTAGAATAAATATATATACATGTGCATATATGTATATATACATATACAAATACATACATATGTATGCAGGTATATATGTATATACATAGGCCTAGGTATTCAGAAAAATTCCACCTTGACACTGAGGTGATGGAAAGTGACTTGACAGACAGGCAGCTATTTTATGGTAGTGCTTTCTATCGATCATTGCCATTTAATGGGTGGATATTGCTTTGCCCAAACCTTGATTCTAATTAACTTATTACTAGTGAGCCATCAAAGTCCATATGTTCAGTCAGTATTCGATACCTTGTTGATGCAGACAGAGAGGGAGGAATCCTAGAATTAGAACAGATTACCCCTGAGTCTTCTAAAGTTTCTTAACTCCTTGTAAAACACTTGCAATGAACAGCTCCAGTTAAAGTCCTTTAAATAGGATATGAACTTTCTGCTGTAGAGAAAACACAAGTAGCAACTAAGAAAGCCAAGATAGGATGGGAACTCAGCCTGTGAATTGTACTTTTTGCATCGAATTCATTAATAAGATTTGGTGCACTTCCTAAGTAACCTATTCCAGAGAATGACTAGAAGTCTAGAAAGAGGCATCATTGCCACCAGATTGTAAGTTTCATGAGGGCAGGGACCCCAGGTCTTTACAGTTCTTCAATATCTTCGAATAAATGTACCAGTTTATTACTGTACACAATCCTACAGATGATGTGCCCATTCTTAGAAATAAAAGTAGAACACTTTTCAGTTAAATGTATTCCAGAACTAAGTTGAATCACGTTTTGGATTTCCCAGGCCTCTACCAAACAATGATATGCAAGGCCTGCACATGATGTCTGATAGCTTTGTTTTTGAGAAAAATGTCAACTTCATTATTTTAAAAAGAATGCATATTGCTCTCTGAAGACCTATATTTATATGCAAAATATAGTGCTTGATCTCTGAATCCCCTGCATTTTCTAATGCATTTTCCCTTTGAATAAAAAAAAATGGAAGCTTTATGCCCATGGAAGATTGTTAAATGTAATTCTAATGTTCATTTATCTGAAATTTATGGAGCATTTATCACAGTGAACAGAGCCCAACTCTACAGACTAAGAACCTGAGTTGTAATCCTGCCTGGGACTTTTAACTACCTATGTGACCTAGGCCATGTGATTTAACCTTTTCCAGACCAGTTTCCTCATGAGGGTGTTGGATAGACTGAGATATGTGGTCCTGCATGCTCAACTCTGAGGGGAGATCTGAAAATGAGTAAGATGCATCCCTACCCTCAAGAAGTTTATAATGAAGTAAAAGAGATGATACATGTACAAAAATACTGTAATCTGTTATTGATATTTATTGAAATGTAATACTCCCAATTGAGGGTTTTTTTAACTCTGAATTTATATTTATGAATGTTATGAGATTTGTGTTTTAAGGAAAGTGATTATAGATGTTTTGGCCCCGTGAAGTTAAAAATGAAATTTTTTGCTTATTCTGAAAGAGCTTAATATTCATGGAAGACAGAAGACAGAAACTTGTTCATTTCTTATGATCTTAAATTTATTACAGTAACAGTTAACAGAACAAGGCACATACTGTTGACTTATGATCTATCTTGGAACATTTATAACTAAATGGCTGCATAAATTAATAGTACTGGTGCACCATATACATGATATGGAGGGAAATGGTACAACTAAAACTATTTCAGCTACCACAGCTTGAAAATAAACATGCCTCTCACTTTAGAAAGAACCAGACCTTTGGAAGTTTCTTTGTGACCTCAGCTCAGTGTGGTAAACAATGAAGACCGTTTTTCAGGCTTAGTTAGTGGTTGGGAGAAGGAAAAGGTGAGAGATGAGGGTGGGAAAGGAGATGCCTTTCTCTTGTTTGCTTAAACATAACATTCCAGATTTGAAGAACCTCATAGGTTACTTGCTTTAGACGATAGGAAAGTTTCTTAAAAACAGTTAATAGTTCAAAACATTTTCAGTGAGTCAAAAAGGAATTTATTTTAGAGGAATCTATGTAGGGTGAATCATTTTGTAAAGAAAGTGTTCATCTACTAGATCTTTGTTGTGAACATGAATTTATGTAAAGTTTTCTTAAACAGGGCTGTACTTCTATTCAGAGTTTGACAGAGGCATAGTATTATGTATTTTGAATGTTTGTTAGAGTTTCACCAAATCCTGAGATGCTCCTTGTTAGAAATGCTGCAGCACAGTGGGTTTTCTTGATGATCTCGTGAAAGGCAGCCCATGACTAAATAAATGCCTAGATGATTGTCATTCTCAGACTTTGCAGAGATTAAAAGTAGACTCAAGAAGCCACACTGCCCTGTGATTCTGTCCTAGGTCTGTGAAATGTCAGTTTACTTGGAAGAAAAAAAATGGCTTTGTATGTAAATATGCAGTTCCTGTTCTTAGTATTAGAATTCAGAACTAGCCAAGAAAAGGAGAGGAGGAGAGGGGGAACTTTGGAATGCTGTTACCCAAAGGGAATTTTGTAAACAGTGGGCAATTACAGATGACTGCAACTAAATTCGCAATCAGGGTTGGAATCCTAAGCATAGAATTGTTATTTATTCTGTTTTCTTGCCTTTAGATGAATTGACCATCCCGCACTCTTCTGAGTTTAAATAGCCTGATTTCTTCCCTTATGTCAGGCAAAAGCCCACTGACATTTTGCCAAATGTAAGTTGGCCATCCAGAAATATGTATTTTTGATGACTTTTATTACTTGCCTGTAAGGCAACTTAGCTTTAGACTATGCTATTTGAGGTTAGAAGATGTCTTCATTAGGGATAACACCTTGAGTAATTTTCCAAGAAAGGGAGTTCTTTGTCAGAAGTCTGAATATCCTGGAACAGCTCAATTCAGGCAGACTTGAAAGGAGAGATGTTAACTGAACAGATTCCGACCTTAAAAAACCAAATGTGGAAGGTACTTAAGACTCCCTCTTTAATTGTTTTCCTTCTCCATTAGAGTAGGTGTCTGCTGAACCAAATGCTGGAAGTAGTTTGTTTAATCCCAAGCCCACCCTCCCTTAGAAGCCTTCAGGTCCCAAGAGGAGCAGACAGAAGAACTCCTTAGGAAGTCACTGCATTTTTAGCAGCTCCTAATGGAGTGTGGCTGAACTTCGTGAGATGCCAGATTGTTTCATTACCTTTAAACCCCGGGAACACACATTAACAATAAAGGGGAAAACCCATGTCATAGCTGCAACGATAAGAGTATGGGACTTGGGGATTTGGAGGATTCTTCTCAAAGGAGCAAATACATAATAAAATACATCATCCAATCTTAGGTACAAATGGGGAAACTAAAAGGAAAGATTGCAACTTTCCAGTGGAGTTTGAGGGATATGCTGTTTGAGGCAGGAGTACACCCTGAACAGTGTATGTTGTTCTCTTTCCCCTTTTTTAGATTTATAAATTTTACTTCCTAACAGTTGGAAGGAACCTGAACTGTGAGGCAAACCCCATTCCAAAGCACTAAAAACATAATTTGTGATTCCATGATGCCTAAGAATACACAGTTTGTTATTTGGGGTGATTTTACTTTTACTTCTCTAGTTAGGACATGCAGTTATTATAGTTTTCTTCATGAACCAGCTGCTTTCCCTTCCCTCCTCTCCTGCCACCTCCCCTACCCCTGCACCCTCAATACACATAGTCTTCTTGGATAACCCAGGTAGAAGATGGAGGTGGTCCTAAACAGAGACAATACTTCCAACGACACTTGTTGATGTATGGGTAAAGAAAAGTGTTAAGAAAGCAGCCAGCAGCAGTTTGGATTTCAACACTGAATGGTCCGAGTGAGCAAGCATTACCAAGTTGTGTGTATATTAACTATGGCACAGGTAAGCCGCCGCTTAGCTCCAGGTTTTATTGTACCACAATGGGTGAACTCTAAATCTTTGTCCTCGTATGGGTGTGAGGCACTTATTCAGTTCTTTGCTGTATATGTATATGTAAAACCAGGAATCTTCCTTTAAGTCATTTTTCTAATGCTGAATTATGAAGCTAATTGAGACATTTTTGTTTTGTTTTTTGAGGAGTATTTGAGCAGGAAAATGTCTTTCACTTAGGTTCTGAAATGAGCAGGACCAGGTTTAGAAGGTGAGGAGGAGAAGTGACTCACACCCGTCAGAGCAGTGACAGTCCTGGAATCCAGTTTATGGGTTTGGGCAAGTATTTTACTGACCAAGGATTTGGCAGAGTTTTCCCTAAAGGTGAAGTTGTTTAGGGACTATTGCAAGATTTCACAGTAAACAAAAAATTAATCTGAACCTTTACTTTTCTAGTTCAATAATAATGTTTTTTTATTTGCTTTTACTTAAATGCTACATTAGATTTGGGTTTTCTATAAGATACTTTATTTTACATTATTATTATACTTACTAATGCAAAATTCCCCTAAGCAGTTCATAGCCAGAAACTGTTCATAAGTTACCATCCTAAAATATAAAGCCATTTCCCATGAGTCATCCAAAAAGACCTGAAGTAGGGAGGAAAAGGTCATCACAATGGTGAATTTATCACTTCTCATTATTCAGTAAAATATTTTCTTCTGCAAAAACCTGACTAGAGTTTGGTTTGGTTTAGTTTTGTGTCCTTTTCCAGAGAAAATATTGTGACTTAATCTATTAACTCTATATTCCTGACAAATACACATCCAGAAACCAAGAACCACCTTCCATGTGTGTATGCTTGTGCGTGCATGCATGTGTCCCATCATACACAGACTGAGGTGGCTTTTGGATGTGTATATCACAGACTATTGTAAAGACCAGTGTTCAAGGAGGCATCACAACACTCTGTGTATTTTGAAGTGCGTTGACCTCCTCATTCGTCTACTGCTTGACTATGATACTGGCAGGCAGTCATGATGGCAGAATTTGTTTTACACTTCCATTTGAGTCAAAACAAATATCACCAAATTTGAAAAGAAACAGCTGAAATATAGGTCTCTTTACTGCTAGAGTAACTACCTGGATTCGTCAGATGATTACAGATAGGTTGAAAGATGCCCTACTTAATGATAACAAGCCCTTGAGAATGGAGAGAACCTGATTACAAGTGGGATTTTGCCTCTATATTTTATGATTTTAAAGCCATTTGGACAGCCTATGCCTGAGGCTTTCTTTCCTTTCAGCAGTAGGAAATGAAATAGAGAAAATCAGAATGTGACAACCAAAAGAAATAGGAAAATATAAGGTAAATAGAAAGGGGAAGCCAGAGAAGAATTGACTCTTTCAGTTCAGGGGTGAGCACCTGGGCCAGAGCTAGACTTTATTGCACCTCAGGCAAAATTTTAGCCTATTTTTTTGTTTGCAACATTACCTTCAAGCAGTATAGCAAGAGAAATGGTAAGATGGGTTCACGGGAGTCCTCTTCTTATTCCTAATCACTTTGAAAACAGTAAATAGAGCTGAAGGGTGAGGTTCCGGCATCTACCTTCAGAACAGTTCACATAACTTAAATGGGGTCAAGACAGGAGTAAATGAGCCAGAATGTCATCATGAAGGTGTAGTGGAAAAAGAGAGGGCGAGGACGCAGAATGCTAATGTCCTTGAAGACTGGCCCAGGTAAGGAAGGGGGGCGGGGTGGCTTGAGAGTGGGTGGTAGAGGTGTGCTGTGTGTGCACACACCAAGGATGGGCATCAGAAGCATAAGAAAAGAAGGATGGATATAGGACCTTTAGATCTGAAGCAATGAATGCACATCTGCAAATGTTTGTGTGTGTAAAATCTATAAATATAAGAAAAACGAGGATGACATATGGTTTGTAAAGTGCCAGAAAGTTTTAGAGTAATAGGAGACAGACGTGTACACTGTAATAGCAGTGCACAGGCACACACACACACCTACTCACACACACACACATAGCACCTTTCAGGTTAGCTTCCTACAACTTCCTCTGCAGGACTCACAGAGCAGAAGGCTTAGAGAGTTCCATTAGTTTCCAGCTACAGATTCTGTGTTACTCAGAGAATAGATATATATGGCTATCAGAACAGTTTCTGTGTTGTCCTACGCAGTTTATAGACTCATATGACTGAAACCCTTAGAAGCAAACACAACATGGTCCGATACAAATCACATTGGGCAGACACAGATTCGACTAAATGGAATCCTAACTGGTTCTATTTGTCCACTAGTGGTTTATGTTTTCCCTTTCACCCGTTCACACAGTAGCGGTCACGTACACACAACAAAATCCTCCCACATCCAAAATGAACCACTTTAGCTGTAGTTGCTGAGTGGAGTTTGCTAAGTGCCGAGCTGACTTCATGGAAGGAGGTGGATCTGAAGGCTGGAGGTCATGAGATTCTAGGCACCAGTGTCTTTTGAAGCTGGGCCTCTATGGAGAATGTCCTCTCATTCCTTGGCTCAGCAGGAAACTCAGTTCACTTGGAGGGGAGAAGGGTAGTGGGTGACAAGGAGAGGGCGGGAATCAAATCAAAAGGGAAGTTTTTTCCTCTTGTTTATTACTTGCTACACAGCATTCAAGCGAAGGTCTCCAAAGGGAATCTCTGTGGGTGTTTCTGGAGTGATACTTTTAAGAATACGCTGTTAAGAAGAAAATATACAGTTTTTTAAAAAGCCTTTTAATGTAACAAATACCACAGTATTAAAATACAAATTAGAACTCTTTAGCTCTACTGTGCTTCACTTTACTGCACTTTGCAGATATTGTGGGTTTTTAAAAAATAAATTGTAAGTTTGTGACAACCTTATATCAAGCAAGTCTATTGGTGCCATTTGTCTTTTTTTTAATTTTTTAATATTTTATTTAAAGTTTTGAGTTCTCAGTTTTATACTTCCATCCCTCCTCTCCCCACTTCCTGAGACAGTAAGCTGATACAGGTTATACTTGTGCAATTATGTAAAACATTTCCATATTAGTCATTTTGTACAAGAAGAATTGAATGAAAGGGGAAAAAGCAAGTGAAAAATAGCATATTTCAGTCGGTATTCAGTCACTATCAATTCTTCTTCTGAAGTGGAGAGTATACTTTATCATTAGGCCTTTAGGATTGTCTTGGATCATTGTATTGCCGAGAACGGCTAAGTCACTCACAGTTCTTTCTCAAACAGTACTGCTATTACTGGGTACAATATTCCCCTGGCTGTCGTAGAACTCTTTTAAATGGCACTTAAACCCTAAGTAATCTGTAATATTCTTTCGGTTTGAGAGGAATTTCAAGTCTATGGTTTTGGAGTCGCTAATGTTCCACAGTGGCAAAGAAGTCATCTCCCAAGCAGGGGTAAGATTAGCACTTAGGACCCCCAAGTATAAGAAAATAAGCAATTGGGATAAGTATAACAATAAGGAAAGTCAAGCTGAGATGATAAAATGCTTTAGTTCAAATGCAGAAGTCCCCAATAAGTAATGTTTACAGCAATGAAAATGAAGTTCAGAAGGATTAATAACTTGTAAATTCTAATTCCAGTGCCTCTAGTTCACCTCATGCTCATGTAGTCATCAGAGAGAAAATGTTCAGACCCTCCACTCTAGAAATAGCTAAGAGGTCCACTCGAGTTGTTATGACTGATTTAAACCATACTTGGGTCTGTGAATGGAAAATATACAAACTACCCTTTAAACTCAGCATCAGTGTACAGGAGAGAAAAAAAAAAACAATGGGCTTAATAAAATTAAGTAAAATCTTCCTTGCCTAAGGAAGTGTACATCTGTTAGTAGACAGAGCGAAATCTGAAAGCATTTTTCACTGCATTGATTTTAGTCAATAAATATTTATTTAGACAACCTCTGTTGTGTGTCCTTGTCTACCTTTTGGATTGGAAAAACATGTAGGACTTATGATGATTTCTTGCCACCCACCTTCCTGTGAACAATGAGTGCCCTAACCAGTGTGATATTCAGGATAACTCATGCCAACTTGGTCTACTCCTTCAGATCCTATGAGTGAAAAGCTCCACCCTCAGTAAATGTAGTTCATAAAATTGTGCCCTTTGTGATAAAAAATGTCTCTAGTATTGTGTTCCTAAATCACACGCACTGGAAGTCCATAAAGAGAGTACAGTGGCTGACTGAGCTTAAAATCCTGCACTCTGAGCACCAGCTCCTAGGGCTCTACCCCAGCAGAAGCAGGGGATTCCTTAATAGGAGCCCAGCGGTATCCAATTTTTCCTTTAGGTGAAGATCTCAATCTAGAAGTGTTTGTAAACAGACATGCCTTCTGTTCATTTAAAGCTGGTAACCAAACACTCTAAGTACTACAGTGGTATCTATGAGAAGAGGTGGTTTAAGGCATACGTTTGTGTGTGTAGGCTAAGGCAGCCCTAGATTAAGTTATAAAGTAGGGAAAGGTTATCATTTGTACCACATCTTCCCTTTACTCTCCAACATCCAGCATTCAGCTCTGTTGCAGTCACCCATATTGGGCTAGTTTTTTCATGGTCACTTGGAAGTGAGAGTGCCATATTTGGAGTCGGCTTGGGTTCAAAGCTCAACTCCACCACTAGCTTCATGAATTTGGGCAAGTTTCCTCTTTGGTCATCATTTTCCCCATCTATAAGGAAATAGGGCCAGAGATGGTCTCAAAGTGACTTCAGGGGCCATCTAGTTCAGCCCATACCCAAGAATCTCTTCTATAACATAAATGACAAATGGAGAGAGAGAGAAAAAGCAATTATTAAGAGCCTAAGATGTGCCACGCACTTGACAGATGTCTCGTTTGATTCTTACAACAACCCTGTAAGGTAGGAGCTATTATCCTCATTTTACTCTTATGGAAACTGAGGAAAATAAGTGATTTGCCCAGTGTCACACACCTAGGAAGTATCAGAAGTCAAGCTCGAACTTCCATCTTTCTGATTCCAGTTCTATCCACAGCACCACCTAGATGCCCACATAACAAGTGGTCATCAACATTTGGTTGGAGACCTACAGTGAGGAGGCACTATCTTCTGAAGGACTCTTACACTTTTAGCTAGTTCTCATTGTCAGGAAGGTTTTGCCTACATTAATGCTTCATGTTCCTTCCCCACTCCAGAAAAATAAAATCTACCTTGCGAGTTCCCATTTTCTGTCAACACCATCACCATGCTCCCAAGTACCCAAGTTAAAATGTTTCCAGATGTTTAACTTCAGTCATCAGGTTACCACTAGCCCATATGCTATATTAATGGTAAAGAGATTTTGATAAATGATTTTGATAATGATAAAAAGATTTTTTGGGATGACTTCTTTTATTATTTAATAATTCATTCCCTTCAATACTACCATAATTATTCTGATGGAAAAACTATGAAATTTTCATTGTTTTCACTAAGAAAATAATAACTAATTCGATTAATAGATACTACACAGATAATTTGCCCAAGTGTTAATATGCAAAGGCCATATACTTTTAAATGGTGAAATCCAAAAGAGATTTAGTCATAAAATCTGTGTTAACAAGTAATATCCAAGAGATTTTTGTTGTTCAGTAATTCTGGTCATGTCTGACTCCTTATGACCGTGTTTGGGGTATTCTTGGCAAAAATACTAGAGTGGTTTGCCATTTCCTTCTGCAGCTCATTTTACAGTTGAGGAACTGAGGCAAACTATGTTAAGTGACTTGCCCAAGGTCCCGTAGCTAGTAAGTATCTGAGATATGAGCTCATGAAGATGAGTCCCTTAGTCCAGCACCCTATCCACTGTGCCACCTAACTACCCTACCAAAGGGATACATTTTCTCAAGCAAAATCTGGTCACATGCTTCTCTCTATAATATAGATATTCTCTCTCTGGAATGTTTCCCACAAATGATGATTTCCCTCCAGAAGCGCTATTCCTACCACAATGTAGAATTTGCCTTGAGATGCTACCATATAGTTGCAAAAAAACCAACCAAACAAAACCCCAGAGGTCTGAAAAACTTTATAGATGGCACTTTGATGCTGCTCATGAGTAGGTCCAGGATCCCTTTGTCTTAACTAGCGTGTTATTTTTTATGTCCTTAATGTAACTGGAGGGGGGGAAAATCTTATGAATGTTCTCAACTACTAAAAATACATGGAAAGGGTTAAGTCATGATACTGGGTGGCTGAAAAATTAACTTTTAACGCAACCTCTTTTGTTCAAGAAAGAATTTTTCCTCCTTTATGTGATCTAAACCACCATGTACATGCTATCTTTTACATTATAGCCACTTGTGTATGTATCATACTCCTCATCTATACTGTAGCTCTGTGGTATAGCTCCGTGGAAAGAATACTGCATTTGAAATCTGACCTTGGTGTGCCACTTACTAACTCTGTAACCTTAGACAAGTTACAATGAATCTCAGTTTCCTCATCTGTAAAGTGAAAGAGTTGGACTAGAATTAGCTCATTCAGCAAGCATTTATTAAGTGTGTATTCTGTACTGGGCACTGATGAAACAAATACAAAAGTGAGACAGTCCTTCCCCTGGAGAGTTTTATATTTACTGGCTGACCTCCGGGGCCCCCTTGGAGACAAGTTCTAAATCTGTGATCCTATGAACTTTAATTCATTTTGGCTCTGTCCATTCTTTTTCGTTCCAGTTCACTGTGATTCTTGAATGGATCAGTGACTTTCACAAATAGCAGTAACGATGTATGTAGCAGTAATGATGATGATAGCTGATGTTTATATAATGCTGTTGGTGAAATTCTTGCTACAACTCCTCACGTGATCCTCAACAGCCTTGCAAGATGCAAGTGTTATCCCCACTTTATAGATTAGAAAACTGAGACTTAAAAAGTTTAAATAACATGCCTAAAGTCACACAGATGAAGGAAAGCCTCCTATTAGTGGAACTGTTGGTGGCTCAACTAGAGGTGTGAATAGATTTGTGCTGGTCTAGTCTTCAAGTATTGCCTGGTACCACATCTGTGACCAGCAGTGGCACTCCCCTTCAATACAGATAACTGTAATCATGTTAGAGGCTCAGTGTGTATTTAAGGAATAGACTGATGTTAACTGATTCCTACAGGGTACTACTAACCCATGACCTTTTCCTCAGTCCCTTAGTGTTCCAACTATTGGAGCCAACTACAAGCAGATGTTGCCAACAACAGATGACCTAAATGATTCACACTATTAATTCACTGTTCTCTGACTATTAACAGCATATGGAAATCACCTCTCTTTTCCCAAGCCCTTAGCCAACACAGCGGCATCCCTGAGGGATGAGCCTCTGCATGGGGTTGAATTACTGATTTGCATCTGAGTGAAGGATAACTGTAGCTTCTATGATCTTGGCTCAGATCCTGTGATACTCTGTGATCTGGAAAGATGATTGTGCTTGGTTGTTGGGAGAGGGAAGGAGGCAAGGTCAATCCCCCTCCTTGATTATTGTATGAACCAGAATTTTTGTGTCGTTACACTTTGCATGTCCCAGATCTAGTGTCCATGCTCAATTCTAATCTGAAAGCAGGGCAGCAATCTGGTTCATTTGGGACCGTTTAGATAGGCCAAAAGTAAATTTCTACTCTGTCCCCATATCATTAGATTGTACCAGGGTGCCCTGAATTTAGTAGTTAGGCTTAACAAGGTTTAAAAAAACATTTTAACGGTATAGCAACATATGCTGTTCAATTCTCCTTGGTATCATTTTATATCATTTGCCCATTTCCCTTAAAAAGACAATGGCACAAGGACTGTTCCCTTCCTGACCATCCCTTCCCAGTATATGAGAGAAGTGGTACCTCTTTGAATGTCCCTGGAGTGACAATCAACCGATAAATTATATAGGTGGGAATGCAGATGAAGGAAGAAGTCCCGATGCAGTACCCCAGAAGGACGGTCCAGCGAGGGTAATTGTAATTGAAGAGTCGCAGCTCTGGGGGGCTGCTCAGAAAGCTGCAGATGATGAACTGGAAGAGAAATGCTGAGAATCATGCTCAGTGGGGAGACCACAGATATATTTGAAAAATTAGGCATGAAGAATACCAGGTAGACAGACTGAGTGCTCTACTGTGGCAGGAAAGTGTCCCTATACAATGAACTCAAAGGAAACCTGCAGCCTGCATCAGTGAAGGGACTACACTGGAATATTTGGGGTTTTAAGAGTCAACTTTTCAAACTCCAAAGAAGTACTGAACCCCAGGTAGAACTCTTCAACTTAGAAATTATCAGTTTTGCTTGACACCCATCATTAGAGACTTCAGTTTTCCTAAAATATAGTCAAATTCTCAACCAAAATGCACCCTTGGCTAATACAATATTATATAATACGTAACATAAAGTCCACCTTTAGGTTCTGTGTTTCCAAGAAAAAATAAATAAAATCTCTTCCTTTCCACTTTCCCATCCTATCCTACCACATACAGATCTCATTTACCTTTACAGTTTAGGGATTTTTTTAGATCCTTGATAGCAAGAGCTGCTTTGCTTTTTTTATTTTTTTCATAAAATGATAAACTTTTCTAATTTCACTGACAACAGAACAAGAAGAAATTATAATCATAATAGCTAACATTAATTCAAGCCAGAAGAATTAGGTTAGATATTAGGAGGAACTGACTGATAAAGAAGATTGTGAGCCCCTGAAATGCTTCCTACAGAAGTAATGGGACCTCCTTCCATGGAGTTTTTTCAAAGCAGGATAGATTTTCATCTGCCTGGGATGCTTGGAGTCCCATCCTGCTTGACAACAAGACTAGTGGACCACACTGACTCTCCAGGGTCATTCCAAACCCCATGGCTTCATATTTCTCTCCACCATTCTCTTTATGCCCCTGTTCTATCCCCAGGCTCAGTGGTCCATGATGCTTACTGTGGGGAGTGGGGGAAGGTGCTCTTTGTCCTTTACTCTTTGCTTTCAGCAAGGACAGCTCTGCCATGGAGTAACCCTTGAATGAATGACTCTCTGCCATGGGTCCTCATAAACCAAGAAATTACAGGAGGAAAAAGCAGCCTAATGCAATTTTCACTTGAAAATTCAGTGAAATATTTGACCCAGAAAATTTCCACAGTGAACCCCTAACACCCACTTGATGAGTTTTCTTATTTTAGTTTGGTTTCCAGAGAGAGAGTGTAAATATCAGTTTTGCCTAGTAACCACCATACTGAAGCTTTATTGGCTTTAATTTTATTTTATTTTATTATTTCATGCTCATAAAGAAGACAGTAATGTAAATTATTTGTGTGGTTAAACATCTATTTATAGTCTTTTTCCCCCTTTGTCTTCAGGTAATAAAATGGGAAATGGCTAAACAGATATTAATCTTCCCAGCAGTGTTATCTGGAGTTCAGGGGGAAACTTTCAGACTGGAAGCCAGGCCAGGGGTCATATGCCACCATCTTGGCTTTCTCTCATTCCCACTTGGCACAGACAACTTTGGGGGAGACTCATTTGGCACCAGGAGACAACACTTTGGTTAAGAGTCACTGCCACCCTTTTCCTTCAATATCAGGTACCTGGACCTGCCTGATACCTGCGAGTGTGGAGCTCTTACCATATTCTGTTCTCTCATTCTACTTTTTCAGATAATCTGCTTTTTGTTTCAGTGTTCCCAAGCCTCTTATATTTTTTCTTTGCTGTTTAGTTTCAGTGGAAAAATAGGGAGCTGGTGAGGAGTAATATTTTTAGTAAGCTACCAGTTGTTTACCCAAGATGGCCATAAAAAAGGCCAGAGTGGTGATCTGTTAAATAACCCAGAGAGGGTAGTTAAACGGATTTGTCTTTTGTTAATTGGGCACTCTACTGCTTACCTTTAAGAACATCCTGGGAATTATGCCAATGACTTCCCAACTTATTCTTCCCCACCCAAGTCTGCCCACCAGCCAAGATTTACTTCTTGCTATAGTGGATTCGTAGTTTCATTACTATGGATACTCCACCAAGGGAGATGACCACTCTTCCACAATGTCTCATCCAGTGTAATTCTTGTCCCCTGTTTTTTGTTTTTTTAAATCAATCCTCTTAATGAGCCCTCCAATGGGCTGCAGACCTTCCTCTGTGGTTGCTGTCTTTGTTATCTTTATTATTTCAGTGATACCAGTATAAAGATAATGCTGTCCATCTCTCATTGTGTGACTTCCTTTTCTGAACTCTTTTGGCAAAGATACTGGAGTTGTTGGCCATTTCCTTCTCCATTTCATTTTTACAGAGGAGGAAACTGAGGCAAATAGGGTTAAATGACTCGCCCAGGGTCATTCAGCTAGTATCTGAGGCTGGATTTGAACTCAGGAAGATTAGTCTTCCTGACACCAGGCCTAACACTCTACCTACTGTGCCATCTAGTTGCCCCTGACCTTGATGTATTTTACTGCATGTCAAAAAAGTTATCATTGGGAATTTTTATGCCCACTAAGAGTATTTCCATTTTCCTTTTGGTTTGTCATTTCAATTCTTCCAAGACTATGGCCATATAATGTCACCAAGAAAATATAGGTATTAAAGAGATAGGCTTTTGCAGCAATGACACGCTTGGGGTCTTGGAAAAAGCTGCGCAGTTTTCCAAATATTATGCATTCTACTGTTTTCCTCCTACTTAATTCTGGTCCAGCTCATGGTTTACCTATTTCACTTACTCAGAAGTTACTTTACGATGGGCCAACTTGTTCAACCAATCAATCAGTAAGCATTTATTAAGCATGTACTAGCAAAGAACAATCCCCTTTTACAGTCTAATAGGATTCTAAGGAGATAACACGCAAACAAATTTATGCAGCACAAGCTATATCCAGGATAAATAGGAAATAATTAACGGAAGGAAGGCACCAGAATTAAGATGGTTTGGGGAAAACTTACTGCAGAAGATGGGATTTTAGTTGGTACTTAAAAGAAGCCTGGGAGGTTAATAAATGGAGGAGAGGATGGAGAGTGTGCCAGGTATGGCGGACAGCCAGAGAGAATGCCTAGAACTGAGACATGGGATGGTCTTGTTTGTGGAACAGCCAGGAGGCCCATGTCACTGGATGGAAGGGAACATGGGGGATAGTAAGGTGTGAGAAGACTGGAAAAGGAGCAAGGGAGTAGGTTTTGAAGAACTTTGAATACCAAACAGAATACTTTGTATTGGATCCTGGAGGTAATAGGGAACCACTGGAGTTTGTTGAGTGGTAGGAGGGATGGCAGACCTTCATTTTGGGAAAATCACTTTCTTAGCTGAATAGAAGACAGATTGGATTGGAGTGGGGAGACATTTCAGATGGGGAAAGCCACCGGGAGGCTATCATAATCATCCACATGTGACGTGATGAGGGCTTGCACCAGGGTGGTGACAGCGGCAGAGGAGAGAAGAGGGTTTATTTGAAAGATGTTGCAGAGGTGAAATTGGCAGGCCTTGGCAAAATGTGGACATGGGAGGTGAGAGATGGTGAGGAATCCAGGATGACTCCTAAGTTCGTGAGCCTTATAGACTGGGATGATGGTGTTGCTGTCTATAGTAATAGGGAAGGTAGAAGATGGGGTGTGGGTGGAGAAGGTTTGGGGGAAAATCATGAGTTCAGTTTTGAACGTATTTAATCTATTCTACTGGAAACTAGTTATCTGAAGCTTCAGATATCTAAAGCTATCTGAAAGGCAGTTGGAGATATAAGATTGGAGGTCAGCACAGAGTTTGGGGCAAGATAGGCAGATTTGAGAATTATCTGTATAGAGATGGTAATTAAATCCATGGGAGCTGATGAGATCACCTAGCGAAGTAGAATAGAGGGAGAAGAGAAGAGAGCCTTAGCAAAAACCTTGAGAGGCATCTATTGTTATATAGGGTGAGATCAGGAGGAGGATCCAGCAAAGGATTCTGAGCAGTGGTCAGAGAGGTAGGAAGAGAACTGAGAGAGAGAAAGAGAGGGAGGGAGAGAGAGAGAGAGAGAAGGAGAGAGAGGGAGAGAGAGAGAGAGACAGAGAGAAGTGTCCTGGAAACCTAGAGAGAAGAGGGTATATCAAGAAGGAGAAAGTGATAAACAGTGTCAAAGGCTGCAGAGAGGTCAAGGACTTAAATTCAAATCTGGCCTCAGATGCTAGCTGTGTGACCCTGGACAAGTCATTTAACCCTGTTTGCCTCAGTTTCCTCATCTGCAGAAGGAATGGCAAACTCTGCCAAGAAAACCCAAGAGTTAGATGTGACTGAAACATCTAAACAACAAGGAGAGAGTGGGAGGAGAGAAAGTAGAGGTGTCTATTGTAGATGCCTTTTTGAGTAATTTAGCTCCAAAGGGCAGAAGAGACACAGGGCAATAGTTAGCAGGGATGGAAGGATCAAATGAAGGACCTTTTTTTTCCAGGATGGGGGAGACATGACCATGTTTGTAGGCAGCAGGGAATGAACCTATAAGGAAAGAGAGATTGAAAATAAGTGAAAGAGTGGGGATGACAGGAGAGTCAATCTGTTGGAAGAAACAGGATAGAATGTGATCACTTGAACAAGCTGAGGGGTTAACCCTCATAGGAGTAAGGCCATTTCATCATGTGAGACAGGGGTGGAGGAGAGAGTGGCAGAAGGCACCTGAGTTACAGGTGATGAGGAAGAAGGGAGAAGAGAGGGCTCAGAGGGAACAGCCTTGATTTTTTGTGTAAAATATGAGTTAAGGTTCTTGTTTGAGGCGGGGGAGGAGAGGGATGGGAAATTTGAGGAGGGATGATGAATCTTGGAAGAACTGCTGTGGGGAGGGGAAGAGTGAGTTGATATGGGATGTATAGTAGGATTGCCTAGCAGCAGTGAGGGCCCAGTGAAAATTATGCAACATAAATTTGCAGTGGACCCAGTTGGAATAGTGGTGATCCGAGGGATGCAAGTCTAAGAATTGACTGGGTTTAAGGGGCAATATGATAAAGGATTGAAGAGAGAACAATGTGGAGTTGAATTGGCTCACCAAGGAGTCAAGATGGGGAGAAGAGAAGAGAGTCACTGGTGCATCAGGGGAGATGAATGTGGGAGAGAATGAGGATAAAGAGTAGGCTTTTGTAAGAGAAGGCAAAGGGAGGATTAGGAAGCCAATAGATTATGATCTCACAAGAGGATTTTAGAATTCTTGAACATAGGGGTGGTAAATTTTGGGGGGATGGCAAAAACAAAGGTATGACTGTTCGTGGGTGCCTGCAGTTGGATAGAGGAATATGTCATGGGAAGTGAGCAGGATGAGAAATGGAACGTTTAGGGTCTTTGAGGGAGAGTCAATATGTATACTGAAATCTCCTAGTATGTGGGCACGAGTTGGGGAGAAGAGGAAAATTGTGATCCAGGTTATCAGATTCACTGAGAAAACAAGCCAAGTGACCTGAAGGTCTGTAGACAGCAGCTACCAGGATTTTGATTAGGTGGTAGATATGAATAACGTGAGCCTAAGAGGAGCAGAGGATTCTGACTGATGAAGTAGCAGTGGGGGAACAAGTAATATCCCGACTCCCTCTCCTGCTGCCTTGACCAGTGAGCCAAGGGCAATGAGCTAAGGTAGTGCTGGAAAAGGTGGCCAGGGAGGCTGCATCACTGGGGGAATCAGGCTTCAGTAAAAGCTAATAGATGGACGGAGTGGGAGGGGAAAAGATTGAAGATGAAGGGAACTTTGTTGCCTATTGAGCAGGTATTCTGTAGTCAGGCAGGAGAATGATGCAGCAGGAGATGGAAGACCTGAGGCCAAAGGGAAGTGGCTCCTCTTTGCACCAGAACTCCACATCCCAGCTGCTGGGAGAGCAGACTGGCAAGGGGAAGTGGAAGCTGCCTTGTTCTGGCACAAATGGAAATCATGGCTTTGGGACAGATAGGAGTAGTCCTGCTCAGCCCTTTGCTGCCTTCCCTCAGGGGGTAACATTTCTGTTAGAGGTAGAAGGCACAAGGATTTTGCTTATAGGAAGGTTTGGCTTCTCTTCAGTTCATGGTCTCTGCAGCTACATGTTGTCTGGAGAATGCGTGTATTTTATCTTCTTACTTTTTTCATTATAGATGGTTAGACCAACTTTTATTTCTTTTTTCCCCTCTTTCCTTCCTTTCTTTTTCTTTCTTTCTCCCTCTCTTTCTTTCCTTCTTTCTTTCTCATTGCTCTGGACTTCACTGAGAGGTCTTTGCAATGTTCTCAGTCTCTTTGACACAGTCATCTGTAAATAGAAGCACTGGCAAAGCCTCACCATCAAAAAGGAGTCTTTCTTTGGTCTGAATTCTGTACAGAACATTGCTTCCAACACCAGTGAATCCTTTAGATGAGTGTGGAGCTCCTTGGTTTCACTTTGTTTGATGTCAGTACTTAGCAGACTGTCTGAGTAAAGTATAGAGTTTTTTATCATTTTAACATATGCATGGGACATACTTTATTTCAGGAGAGTCTTAAACTTTTTTTGTTCTCCCACATCAAATGCAAAGTCTATAAGCAGTGAGAAAAGAGAGATCTTTCATCCTCTCAACATCTTCATTATTTATGTGACAATGAAATGTGGGCTACTGTAGCAAATGCAAATATGGGTCTTCCAAAACCTGAAGTTTTCCTTCTCAGGTTTTCATCAAGGATACCCTGGATGCTTGCATAGGCCATTTTCATAAAGATATTTTAGAAATGAAGAAGTAGGCATGTGAGTTGTAATTTCTGTTGTCCTCTTGGTAGCTTTTTAGTTTTGGGTATAAGCATGCTCTATAATCTTTTCCTTAAAAAAGGTTGTCCCCCTTTCAGATTTCTAAAAAATCTTCCCCTGAGGACCCTTGAAACTGTGTCTTAACATTCTTTTGTAGTCAGCAAGCCTACCATGTACCAAGAACTGGAGGTGGTGCTGTGGGGCATATAGAAAAAAGTACAAGACTTGGGCAGTTCCCTCAAAGAGTTAATCATCTAGTTGAGGATTTTACTTTAACAATAAACATTGGTAAATAAATGCACTCACTAACATACAAATAAAGGTCATAAACATCAAGGCAACCCAGGACGGAGGAATGGTCAGTTGGTCAGTTAAGGGGTACCACTTAGGGTCAGCTCCCTGGCAGAGGTGAATTTTGAGCCAGGACTTGAGGAAGGTGAGGTAAGATAGCCAGGGAAAGGAGCAGGGAGGGCATTTCTGGACAGAGAAAGGCAATTTACAAGATAACACGAAGGCAGCAGGATTCGAGTTAAGATTTGTATGAGTTTATGTATGGAATAAGTTTATGTATGGTTATGGAATAACCAAAGGGTTACTTTGAAAGCAAAGATACAGAAAGAACTGTTTGGTCATAAAGACTCATGTTTACTCCAAGACTACAGCAAGATAAAAACTATAATGTGGCAGACATATCAACTCTCTGTAATTGACTGTGGCTCTAATCCTTAAGAACTAAAGGGACTGTAGAAGATCAAAATACCCTCCCCTTAAAGAAGTAGGAGAGATAGGGACGTATTGAGGAATAGTCTCTGCTGAGAACCAGCAGTGGTTCTTACTACAGAAAGATGTCTCAGAGCAGAAACTGGGTCATAAGTGGACCATAAGTGGTCATTAAGGGGGACAGATCCCTGAAAGGGCATCAAGTGCCTTTCATTGACTACTTTTTGGCTCTGAGTAGAAAGTATTCCTGTTCAGAACATCCAAGCTCACCTACTGATAACCCATGGGACCTGGGGCCATGCACTTTCACATTCTGAGTCTAATTTCTACACTATAAAATGAGGAGGTTGGGCTAGACGGTTCCAGAGGCTCTTTCTAACTCAGATTCTGTGGTATGTCAGTAATCAGGATCCCATCTCTCAACCAGGGTGCTGGCCATACCCCTCTCCAGTTGCTCCCTATGGAAGCTACTTGACTATGTCTTTAAATCCAAATCAATCTGGCTGTCTTTGATTGTCCAATGATAGGTCCCAACTCAGTTTTGATTGATGGCTCAGAGTGAGTATAAATATCAATGTTTCTGTTCTGACCAGAAATTCTGAGCATATTCTCCTCCCAGACTGATTCTAAAACCACAAGCCATATGGAATTTAAGTACATGTGAATATACATGAATGTGTCTGTATGTGTGCACGCGCACACACACACGCACACACAAGTCACAGCAGCTGATAGGATCGAACATTCCCTTCCTTATAACCCGTTGGCCATAAACCATTTTTAACTTGAGCGTAGACGTAGGTGTCTTTTACCGCAAAGTCCACGCACAAGACAATAACCACATCTGTGTGATGGCAAGAGAGGCCATGCAGGGGAGTAGTGAGAGATGATGCTAGAAGGGATCACCTCATTCTACAGATAAGGAAACTGAGTCTTAGGGGAAGTGACTTGTCCAGGGTCCCATAGACACTATTTGGCAAAGCAGGGCTTCAAACACAGGTCAAACACCAGACTTAATCTGATATGACAGCATCAGATTAGAATTAGTGTGATGGGGGGAGAGAAGTGGAAATCACTAGAGATTCCTGAGCAGAAAAATGAGATGATTTTGTTTTTTAAAGAGCATTGAAGAGAATTCCTCAGACAAAAAAGAACACAGGGAAATTCTAACTCACCAGCAGAAATATTGGGCTGATAGCTACCCAGCAGATCCTCCAAAACCAGCCAGGGCTGAAGCCAAGCATTTCTTTCACATCACTGCAGAACTGGTTGATACCTACAGGCAGAAAAAGTCACATTACACAGATTTTTCAGACCCTGTTCTCAGCACGCTCAGGGTCACATTGAACCTTAGTCTCAGTAGGATATAAAAAGAGCATGAGTGTATGTTTCCCTGAGTCTTAGGAGCAGACTAGCACAGCCTGCTGGTCCCTGCCTCTGCGGCCCTGAGTGTAAGGCTGATTGTAGGTTGTCAGGCACTGCTGGGATGGACTCATCGAGGTAGTTTTCTGCTCAGAGAGAGACTGAATTTGATCAGGTCCATTGAAAATTTTCAATTGTACTCATGAAGTTGCCTATTTAGACCCCACTTCTAAAAATCTCATTCTGCAGAAGGTAACGAGATACGACTTAGTGCCTGTCTTGTCCAACGCTTCGTGATCCACTGGGGGTTTTCTTGGTAGAGATACTGGAGTGGATCCCATCTGTGGCTCCTTTTGTGATGGCAGAGCCCTCCCTGTCGTAGTCTTTAGGACTGACAGGTGGCCAGAAGAATATTCTTACCATAGAACCAAGACACGGCAATTGTTTCCAAAAGCACCACTGTGAGCACCGCTGGTCCGGTAGCATATTCCTCCAGCAACTTCACCACATAGGCCCCTCCCTGGAAACAAAAGGGGGGGTCTGGGAATTAGAGGCCATTATTAATACCCGTCACTGCTCCCCACGCTCAAGTAACTAAAGGGTGTATGATTCTTTCCCTGGAAAAATTCTGACTTTTCAACTGAGGCATTAATTTTAGGATCCAGAGATCTCTATAACATTTTATCATCATCATCATCACTGCAACTACCACCATTTATGTATTACTTTAGGGTTTGCAAAGCAATTTGCATATCTTATCAACAATCATTTTATTCTGTATATTTCCAGTCCCTAGAACCCAGCCAGGCATATAGTAGGTTTTGAATAAATGTTACTGATAGATTATCACGCATAGTCCTAGGGTATAAGTAATATAACTATTATTCCCACTTTATAGATGAGGATACTAAGTCTGGAAGAGGTTAAGTGACCTTCCCACAGCCACACAACCAGGAAGTGTCAGAGGTGGGATTTGAACCCAGTTTTCTGTCAACTCTAAGTTCAGCCCTTTCTCCAGTTACCCTATATTATCCTTCCCATAATGATCCCTTTCCTTTTTTGCTTGGGCTTTATCCCACCTATCAACCTTCACTTCTTGTCTTCTTCTCCCTTAGAAGTTCAGTTTAAACCATTAGCTGCTGTTGATGCCTTCAGCAAGTATTTTTTGAGCACCACTTAAGGTACTTAGCCTTAAAGGTGCTTATTCTGTAAAGACTGGACTGGAGGAACCCATGTTATCCAACTCCATGTCCAGTCATCTGCTCCTTTCTGACTGTCCTCTGTCCCTCCCTGCCAGGGTGATTGCTAGGAACAAACGAGATACTATTTGTAAAGTGCTGAGGGTAGTACCCAGTGTATAGTAGGTGCTTAATAAATACTGGATCCCTTCCTTCTGTACTCCTCAATAATACTACATCAAGCACTTTTATAGCTTGAAGATTTTGATTTGCAAATACATGTCAGGATGGAAAAAATGAAGAGAAAGATTTGTGACTTTGTTAGACACCTTTTGATTCATTCAAAGCATGAGATAAGTAGTAAAAGGACTTGAGTTCAAACCCCACTGTGATGTTTCTTGCCTCTGTGACCTTGGGCAAGCTACTTCCCCCATCTCAGCCTCATTTTCCTTATTTACTAAATGTGGGAGTTAGACTAATTGTCCTCCAAGGTGCCTTCCAGGGCTAGATTCCCCATGGCATCAACCTCTGGGCTTCTCTCAGTAAATGGGGCTCTTCACATGGACAATATATTAAGATCTGGAACGTCTTCAAGTTTATCAAGTCTAAATCCCTCATTTTAAGATGAGGAAACTGAGGCTCAGAGAGGTTATATGACTCCGTGTTGCCTCCCAGTAGGAGAGGTTGTCTTCCTTCATCATTACTAGAATTCAGGAGAAGATGAAGTTATTTTGTTGCAGACTAGAGCCTCCAGCCCTCCAGATAATCTGTGCATTGGGAAAACATTTTTCTATATAATTAATATAGTAAAGTGAGAAATACATTGGAAACATTTTAAAGGGTACTAGCCCTCTTAAGGGCTAAGGTAAATGGATTGTGTCTGTCAGAGGCAAATGAGGAAGGATTTTGTGCAAAGGTCTGAGTAAATCAGCCTTGGAGAGACTTCCTGGGAGTCAAGACTGGCAGTCATCCACCTAGGTACCAACATGTGCATGTTAAAAATGACTTCTCTTTAAGGGATTTCCTTGGGGACTCAGGTGGTGAAGGTCTCATTTGGGTTTACCCCACAGCCTGCCCAGGAGAGGCTCAGAGTCAAGAGCAGTCAATACTCACAAAAGTCAAGGTGGACAGAGATCCAAAAAAACAGGTAATGACCACAGCAAGCACAAACCACTCCCGGCGTTTGGCCCAGACATGTGGGAATTCATCCAGCACGGCAGTGATCACACCCTCAAGTCCTGCGAACTGAGAGGTCCATATGGAGAGATGAGTCCTCCTTCCCATGGGTTCCCTGCCCAGAGAAGTCATCAGGGTGCCCACTTTGGCCCTTTGATGCCTGAGACCTTCTAACATGGGAATAACTGTTTGGGCACCGGGGTTATAGGCACTGGAAACAGACCATGGAACTGTCAGGATCAGCCCAAGGAAGGTGAGAGGTTGGGTGATTGGTGGAGAAGAGAAGCAGTGTTGGGTTACAACTGGCTCCCCTGTGAATGAACACTTGGAAGTAGCATCCCCTCCATGATTAAGAATTCATTGCTTGACCAAGAAGAGAAATTATATACGTATACACACATATGCATCATACATATATGTATATACAGTATGATATATATTAATTATAGGTATGTACATAGACATATATGTGTGCATGCATGTGTATACACACATTTATACATATATGTTAATATATACATGCATTCACACACATACGCACAGCATATATACACTATGTATGTACATATATACACATTATATATACAATGAATGTTTATGTGTATATACACACAGATATATATTACCTCTGTAAAGAAGGAGGCATGAGCATAGACATCGAGACTTACAAAATTTGTTGGTTTTGCCAAACTTAAAAAAAATTCCTTCTATGATGCTTTGTTATAAAAAAGATGGCTCTTCACAAGGGGAGGGATGGATTAGGAAAGGATAGGTGATATTAAAAAAAGACTTTTAAAAAGAAACAAGAAAACAATGAAAAAATAAATAAAATGAATAAATCTAGAAAAGGAAAAATAAAAAACATCTGGGAGACTTCCATGCATCGCTGAGCCCCGAGAGATTTTATTCAGGCTTCGTGTGAAGGGGCTCTGAATAAATGTCGTCCTTCTTGCCCCCCTCCCCATTCTACTCCCATCTGAGCTTTTTCTCCCATCACAGTCCACTCACCGTGCTGTCTAAACCCAGAGTGATTATCATTAAGAAGAAAATGATAGCAAAGAAGGTGGCAGCCGGCATGTTGGCAATGGCTTCTGCGTATGTGATGAAAAGGAGGCTGGGCCCTGAGGCAAGTGGGTAGAGAAAAGGAGACATTCATCAGGCCTCCAACTAATATAGAATAAAGCAACTTGGAGCTTAAAAAATCAGGGAGGGTTGGGAAGGCAATGAAACATAATGGAAGAGACTTGGAGTCCAAGGAGCTGGGTTCAGATCAAGTTGTTTTGCTTTGACTGGTCCTTAGCATCCTCATCTGTAAAATGAGAGGGTCAGAGCAGATGACTTAAGACTACATCCCTTCCAGCTAGGGGCCCATGAGTTCCATAGTGGCTGATAAACCCGTTCTGGCCCCGCAGCACAAAGCTTTCTCCCAGAGGGTGTCATTTGACTCTGAGATCTAAAGACAGATAGGGAATGAACGGTATTCAATGAGAAGATCCAGAAGCAGAATAGTCTAGTTCACACAACTCACTGGCAAGAATGCTCCTGTGCTTCATCCTTTCTAATAATCAGGTATTCTTAACCTCGTTTTCTTTTTTTTTTTTTTGCATCATGGAGGCTTTTGTCAATCTGACCTCTTCTCATATGTCTTGAAATCCTATACCTCTCTCATCCTCCATTGCCTGCTGATTTTACCTTCAAAATATCTCTTGCATAAGCCCCCCCTCTCTCTTCTGACACTTGCCCCATCTTGGTATAGTAGGTCCTTGTAACCTTTTGCCTGAACTACTGCAATAGCCTACTGGCAGAGGATGGGGGAGAGTGTCCTTCCTACTACTAGCCTCACCCCACTCTAGCTCATCCTCCACTCAGCTGTCAAAGTGATCTACCTCAGGAGCAGGTCTGACCATATTCCTGCTCAGCGACCTCCAGTGACCCCCAGGATCAAATATAAAACCCTCTGTCTGGTTTTCAACGCCCTGCATAACTTACTCCATGCCAACCTTCCCAGTCTTCTTACACTTCCCCTATTCCCTCCCACCCCAACGTACATTGGCCTCCTCACTGTTCCTCCAACATGACTCAAACTCTCTGAACTTGGTGCATTTTTATGGACTGTCTCCCATGCCTGGAACTCTCTCGCTCCTTATCTCCACCTCCTGGCTTCTCTGGCGTCCTTCAAGTCCCAACTAAAATTCCATGTTGTACAGGAAGCCTTTCCCAATTCCCCTTAATTCTGTACCTCCCCTCTCTTAATTATCTCCAATTCATCCAATCTATAGCTTGTTTGTACATAGTTGTTTGCATTTGGTCTCCCCCATGAGATTAAACTTGTTGATACCAGGGATCATCTTTTATCTTTCTCTATGTCCTCAGCTCTTACCACACTGCCTAGTACACAATAGGTTCTTCATAAATAGTGATGCACACACTTCATTTTAAAAATCTTTCAATAGATTTACAAATATTTATTGCCACCTCCTGGATAAGGACTTAGCCAGATGCTAAGGGGACAAAAATATTAAGACATAGTCCCTGGAGGCAGGGAGGCTGGTTAGGAGGCTATTGTACTCTTTTGCTCATAAGATGGTAGAAGCCTAGAGCAGATGAAACAGCAATGGAAACAGAAGAGAAGGGAAAGGTTTAAGAGATCTTTTGAAGAAAGAATCAACAGAATATGGCTGGATGGAGAATGAAGTGCTAGGGAGGAGATAAAGAAGACTGAGGTGTTAAGCTTGGGTGACTAGAAGAATGATGTCGCCATTGACAAAAAGAAGGAAGTCAAGAAGGATTCCTCATGGGGAGGATGATAAGATTAACTTGAAATGTGTTAAGTGAGAATGATGGCAGATGCTCAGGTGGCCGTGTCAAGGAGGCTAGATTTTTCTTTAAAAATCCAGAATTATTTATAGTGTCATTGATAGAGAGATGGAAGAAAACTCAGAGGACAGTATTTTAACCCCTATATTTTACAAAAATAGAGACTTGGAGAGGAAATGACTTCTCCAAAGTCAGGCAAGGAGTGACAGAGCTGACCTTTGAACCCAGATCTTTAGACTCATAAATCAAGAACACATGAAAGGGAGTAACATTTCCAAAGAAGGTGTTTTTCTAAAGCCTTCAAAAGTTTAAAAGGAATAAATCATTTGAAGCATATATATATACGTAACCTATAACATTATATATAATATATCATGTTACATATATTATAATAGATATATATATTATATTATTAATTATCTTAATAATAATATGTTATATAATTCTGCATATCCTTTTTAAAAAATCTTTAAAAAGGAGGAAAAGAGCTAGCCTTCCTCTCTCCCCACCCAGTCTCCCCTACCCTTAGCCAAGTTAACTCAAATAAGGACTAAGGAAGGAAATGAAGTCTAGGCTCCTACCTGTATCTTTAGCCACTTCCGACACATCTTCACTCCTCATCTCTGCCATATAGCCAAGTACGGTGAAAATGACAAACCCAGACATGAAGCTTGTCATACAGTTCACAATGCTGGTCACCAGGGCATCTCTGAAAAACCAGAACAGCTCGCAGACCATGGAATTCAGGGCAGGAAGGGACCTTAGCAACGATTTATGCCAACCCCCTCATTTCCCAGAGGTCCAGAGAGAGTGACTAACCCAGGAGTTAGAGACAGAGTTTTCGGACTTCAAGCCCAAATACTCTTTCCTTTCTATTATCCTTCCTCCCAGGGAAGTCTTTCTGTGTCATTCATAAGGATCATAGATTCAGAGCCAGAAAGGATCTGAGACCAGCCCACCTATTTTACAGATGAGGAAACTGAGGCGTAGGGAAGGAAAATGAGACTGGAAGAAAGTTAACTCCTCACACAAAGCTCCTTCTTACCCTCACATATATTCCCAGGCAGGTCTACTCAAGTCTTCCTTGGCAAGAGTAAGCAGATTGAGTTTTTAAGATTTAATAAAAAGTATCATCAGAATTATTGTATTTCCTGCCTTCCACTCTCTTATTTCCCAATCCAGGATGCCTCAGTTGGACCTGCCTTGCAAATTAAACACCACCATGGATGGAGGAAAGGACAGTGGCTCACAAGTTTTCAAGAAAACCAGTCATAGTTCTTACTAACAAAGGAAATAAAATATCAAAAGCTTTTCCATATGATTGTTTGGGGGTAGGGGAGTGAAATCTGGAATCTGGTGCAGCAGGAAAGGACCTAACTCATAGCATCATCCAGACCTCCTGCACAGGATCTCAGACACCCAGAGGGTCCAAGGGCTGAGATGACCATTTGCACACACATGGACCATATATTGGGGTTGCCAAATGGCTACATTTGATTGCTGCAGCCAGCATGTTATCTCAGGAACCAGCTGCTGCTAAGGACTTGTGATAGCTACATTAAAGCGCAGTAGTATTTAAACAATTCACTAGATTAGGGCTTGAGCATGCACATATTTTTATGGCCATTTGAAAAAAAATGTTTTATTATGGTTAGATGACTTATAATACCTTTCATGTCTCTGAGGTCAACTTGTTATGAACACAGTGAATGGGTGTAACTAACCTAAATATTCCTGTAGGGCCATCTGTATGAATTTTGTCCTATTGAGATTCCCCCACAATGATAGATTCATATAAAATACAGTGGATGAGACATTCTCCCTGCCCCTTTTTTCCATATCGGTCACCGGCTGGCTGAGGCACAACTACCCCATGAGAATTTCAGTTAGTGTTTTTATCTTGTTGGTTGTCCTGATTCTGCTTGATAGCTCAGCCAGCCAGAGACAAAAGTAGAAGAAACCCTGGGATGGGAACTCAACTAGAATTTTGATATAGGGAACTCCCAGGTGAGGAAACTCCCTCTACTGATGTAGGTTGCCACCCTGTAAGGTAATAAGGTGGGGGGCAGGAATTTTACCTCTAAACACCTGTAGAGGTACCACTGTCATTGCCCAGGGCATGAGTCCTTTCTAGAAGTCTCATCAAATTCATGCCCCCACAGAATGGTATGATGCTTTTACAATGGCGAAACACCCAACATCCTAAGATACTCACTGGTAACAGTTGTTATTGAATTTGTTATAGCTAGCATAGGCTAGTAAGACACCAAAGCCAGGACCCAGTGAGAAGAAAATCTGCGCTGCAGCATCCACCCAGACCTGAAATGCAACCAAGGGAAGAACTAGTGAGATGAGAGACCAGGATGGGGAGGCCAGCACTGATGTGCATCTTCACAAAGTTCAAATCCAATGAGACCAATGGATAATCATCTTAGAAGGTTCCCAGGGAAGGCTGCTTGTGACAATTGTTCCTGGCATACATCAAGATGAATCACCTCAACTCATCTTTCCTGGAGCTTCAAACATCATGAACCCCCTCCCAATTCCAGGCTCCCTAGTGTTCACAACACTAGCCCATACAGACTTAATCAGAGGAAATGGACTTTCCATCAGTGAAATGACACAACTGGCAAGTAAAGTCCTCAATTTTTCCTTGCCTCTCTTTGTCTTACCCCAGTTTCAAGGAGCTTCTGCCAGTTGGGTTTCAGGTAGAAAAGGACACCCCTCCAGGCTCCTGGAAGTGTGGCCCCCCTTACAAGCAGGATTGACAGGATAATATAAGGGAAAGTAGCTGTTACCCACACCACCTGCAAGGGAGAAGAGAGTTAAAGAGAAGGCAGGGTGGAGCCATCCTGGAGAGACAGACATCTCTTCCACCTTTAAAGACCTCTGTGAGTGGAAACTGGTAACATCAGCGGGATGGAGGAAAATGGAAGTGAAGGTTATTGAGCTTGAGATAATTTCTTGGTTTTAGATTTGCTGTGTGCAGTCTGAACACTGAAAAGCTTTTTAGTTTTTAGTAACTATTTTTATCTGTCCCCTGGATCTAGCTGTTCTTGGGTAGCAAGACCACTGGGTTCAGGGTTTGAGGGTTCTCTAGGGCATTGTACTTTTGACAAGAAATATATCATATTAGATATAACAGCAAAAGAGTGCTGCTGTCTTCCTCACCTTGCCAGATGTTTTGACCCCTTTCCAGATGCTAAAGTAGACAATAGTGAAGATTGACATTGTGCAGAGGGCCAGTTGCCAGCTAATGCCCCCCACATCATCTAGTCCTTTAGACTGATGGACCTGTAAGACATGACGCCTGGAATGAGATAGAAAGACTCATCAGAGGAATAAGGAAATAATTTCATTCTGTAACAGATAGATATATAATACATATATAGATACATAATACAGAAAGAGAGAAGGAAATGGCAAACCACTCCAAAATCTTTGCCAAGAAAATCCCAAATGGGGTCACAAAGAGTTGGACATGACTGAAAGTGACTGAATAATGAATGTGTGTGTGAATGTATGTATGTATGTGTATATATATACACATACACACACACAGACACACAGACACACACACATATATGTATAGTTCTAAGGTTATTCCAAGAGGGAAAAAACGGGTATCCACCATGTCATGGTGCACTTAAAGGACTCAAGATCTGATTGGTCATCAGGCTTCCTATGTTTCTCAGGATGGAACAGCAGACTCAATTAGCCATCACTTGGAAAAAGAGTAAAACTGGCAGATGACTTTCCTGTCCTCTTTCTCTTTTCTCCTCAGCACCTGGTATCTATACCCCAGGGCCAACTTCATGGAAAGGTGTAATATTCAGTCACTGATGTGCTGTGACTTAAAGGGCACTGGGAAGCCTCACTGCTGCCCCAGAAATCTCTTGTCCCTGAAATTCTGCTCTTAAAATATAAAACCTTTGGGTTAATACACTACCTCCCCTAGATACCTGGAGAAGAATGGCCCTGATAAGCTAAGAACAGCTATCTTCTTTGTATGAATTAGCTTATCACCTTTTTTTTTCCAGGCAGTGGAGAGAAGGGTAGAAGAGGAATGGGAGTTTTGATGGAGGAGGAGAGGTTTGGAACAGAGAAGGAGGGCAGATTTGGTTAGGACAACAGAACTTGGAGGGAAGATTTAGAGTGAGGGGAACGCTATTTCACTGTCTTGTCTCAGGCCAGCCCTACTGTACCTATGCTTTCATCTCTATAATACCTAGAGAACTTGGTGGAGGAGGAGTGAAGAACCCCTACCTGCCTCCTAAGAACAAAAGTCTAGGAGACTGGCCTGCCCCCCAACAAAGATCACTTACATGCACTTACGTATAAAATTCTTCAGCAGGTGATATGGAGTAGGAGGTCCAGGTGACATTGCCTTCTGAGAAGTAGTTGGTACAATTGTCTGTGTTCCAGGGGTTCTTGCAGCTGGTCCAGGGCAGTTGACTCGTGAAGGAAGAGATAAGGTAGTATAGGGCCCAGGCCATGATGGTATTATAGTAGGAGGCGATGTAAAAGGCAATGACGCAAATGGCGAAGCCAATCCCTGGGCAGTCAGAGGAAAATCAATATTATAGAGCAAGGATGTTCAGGGCTAACAAAGAAGATGAATGACCAGGGGGTGCTCCTGGTGCTCCTTGGAAATATCACAAGACCAAGAGGAAGGCCTCCTGGGCACTGGTTAGAACCATCTTAGGTAATTTCCAGGAAGACATGGATAAATATCTCATAAGGAGAGTAAGTAGAGAGGGGAGGGAGTAAGTTAATAGAGAAAAGCCCTTTGTCAACCTTCAGATGCCACGTAAATATCTATTCAATCCAACAAACATTTGTTCACTGCCTACTATTGACAAGCCACTGTCCTAGACACAGGGGTTACAAAGGAAAAGAAACATAGAGTCCCAAGACATCAAGGACCTAAAATTCTTCTTCTAGGTCCTCATAATTCACATTGATCAAATCCCAGCAATTCCAGGATCTCTGTAAGCAGTGGGCCAGTCCAGTGGGGCATTGGAGGCTTATCACAGCTCTGAAAACAGTTATGATGAGGGTGGATGCCTACTTACTCTAAAACAGAACCTCTTCTTCTAGTCTCAGATTTTTTCCTCTATTATCACCCCTACCAAGGCAAAAATAATCTCCATCCATTGCCCCAGGACCACCAGCAACAACCCTCTTACCTTTGAAAATGGGGCAAATTTTCTTCCATATTGAAATACATCCATTTCGATGATATTGGCCCAGAGCTAGCTCCATATAGAACAGAGGAATCCCACCAAAAATAGCCATGATGGTGTAGGGGATAAGGAAGGCCCCTGCAACCAAGGAGAAGGAGAAGGAATGTCATCTCTGACTTTGTCACTTCACTTTAGGAACTGGGAAGTCACAGATGCCTAATTGTCTGCAGGCACTGAGTTAATGACATATCCAGAATTTGAATTCAGGTTCGAAATGAATGGGTTGGATTAGATAACCATTAAGGTGACTTCCAATTCTAAAATTCTGAGTTCGCAGATCTGGATTTCAGACAAGCTCCCACCCTGTTTCCATAGCCCTGCAGTGCTCTATATTTGACTATATTTCCTGGTTTCCATTGTATCAGCTTACGGGAACCATCCCACAGTAGCAGCTGTGTCCACAAGGACAGTACAATATGGAACCACAGAACAAGTATCTGCTGGATTGGAAAGGGAATTGTTCAAGTACACAGAGAGGCTTCAGATTGATAGGTAGGGCTATACCAGTGGTGATTTTTATGAATGGCTTTCACTTTCATTAAAAAAAAAATGCATTAATCCTTTCAGAGGAAGAAAGTGAAAGATTATCCTGGTGGCCACATTTTGAGAATCTGGCATAAGAATAAATAAGGGGAGTTACCCTGTATTTCCACAGCATCTTTCCTCTCAAAATCTTTCCTGAATTGAAAGAGTGTCAGGGAAAAACTACAAAAGACTCACCCCTTTATATCAAAACCCCAGGGCAAAGCTAAACAAAAAGAAGTTAGTTCTCCTCTAAAGTGAATACTTCTGGATTTCCAGGATTCTTCCTAAACTGCCCCACACATCTTTCTGTATGGTGATTGAAGTGTTTCTGGCAAACTCCAGGAAATAGTTAATGTCTCTAAAATGGTCATGGGAGGGAGGTGAGGAGGCAGGGTGGATCCAGATGGGATTTAAACCCACATCTCCCAAATCCTATTCCATAGCTCCTCTGCTGTAGAATCTTCAGATGCTCCCATTGCCTATAAAATGAAATGCAAACTCATTACAGATTAACAGATTCCCTCTAAGCCTCATTTCTGACCTGCTTAACCATCCTGAGCCTATCACCAGAGCTCCAGAAAAGGAGGAAGATCGATGACTCTTGCCGGTCACATATGGGTGAGAAAAACACAGACAAATGAACACTTACTTCTGTCCACCCACAGAGTCCATTTTATTCTAGTCCAGACTTGCGGGGGCGGGGGGGTCCCAGTCATTGATTCAACAAATATTTATTAAGCATCTACTATGTGCAGGGCACTATGTTTGGTTCTAGAGTGAAGTTCAAGATGTGCGAGGCATAGTTTCTGCCTTTAAGGAGCTCATAACTCTGAGATTATCTCCAGTGTATTTGGACATCGCTTGTCTGTACACTTTTGCTTACATTATGTCTGCCCTGTTAGACTCTTGAGTATCTTGAGAGCAGGGTCTGTCTTTTGCCTTCCTTCCTTCCCTTTTATCCCTAGTCCTCAAAACTGTGCCTGGCCCAGCATAGAAGCTTATGCCTCTTGCCTTGATTTGACAGGACAGGCTACAGCCAACACTGGCTTCAGATTTAGCTCAACCCTGGCAGCCCCTTGTTCTGCAGGATTCCCAAGGAGAATCTGTCAAACTAATCTTGGGGCTTGCACTTTTGTTCAAATGCAAGGTCTCTTAAGTGATCTGACCTTTAGTAGAATTAAGAAACAGTCCAGAAAGTTTGAGTTTTAATTCCCAGTTGAAATAACAATTATGGTGTAGGCGGAAGGATCCTGAGTTCAAATCCCAGCACCATCAATTGCCAGATATGTATTGTCATCTCTTTGAGTCCTAGTTTCATTATCTGTAAAATGGAAACAGCAATCCAATCCCTTGCACTGCCCACTTTACAAGACTGTTGTGAGAAAGCATTTAATAGCATATGATATATGGCATAAATGAGCACCATATTATACCTGGACCCTCATTCACTTCTTAAGACAATGTAGATAATCCCAACAAAACAGGTCCTAATACAGAAAAGACACGGCTTCACCAGAAGCCTATTATATATAACTCCACACATCACCCCTCCCAGTACTGACCTCCTCCATTTTGGTAGCATATGTATGGGAAGCGCCACACATTGCCAAGGTCCACAGCATAGCCAATGACCGACAGAAGGAAGTCCATCTTTTTGGTCCACGTCTCTCGTTCCCCTTGGTGACCTTCAGTGCCTAGGGTGACGTTGTCTGCTGGGATGGAATTTTGGGTGTCTCCTTCCATGCCTGTGCTCTGAACAGCCGAATACCCATTTGAGATTTGTACTGCCTCTGCCTTGTCCCCTGGACCAGTGAGTCCCTTCTGCAGAATACCATTTTCCTGGCAGTCTTCTCCATCTTTGCAGGCTGACTGCCCTTTCTTAGAATTCAGTGGGGTGGTCTCCATCCTAGTGTTTAGCAGGTACTCATGTCCATTTGCAACCAACTGGAATGAGAACTCTCCTTCTCTAGCTCTTGGATGTCCTTACAACTTTACAATGACCAGGTCCTATTTCAAGAACATACAGAAAAAGGAGAAAAGATTAGGTGCAAGTGTCTTTGGGGAGAGGGGGCGATGGAGAGGGGAAATTAACACCAGAGGACAAGTCACATGCTCCATGGGAACCCTCAGGGAAATACTCAGGTTTGCTATATAGGGATAAAATAAAATCTGCCACTTTCAACCAAATGTGGAATCCCGAATTTTAATCTTAAAATTTCAAAAAAAAATTTTTTTCAAAAGTTTTTAGACCAATCTAATACAGTAAATCTCTGAGATTTTGAGGCTCTCTCTATAGAATGGCAAACCTTTTAGTTTCTAACTGAGACTAGATTTCTCACCCTCTAGAAGTTTGAGGGTGAGAATCAAGAAGAGGAGAAATGAGGAGGAGGTGTATTTAAGCTTAAAAAGACAGGGGGGAGCTCAGCCAGCTGTTTGAGCTGGTAAACTCAGCCACTTTAGAAGTATCTTTCCTTCCTTCCCTGATGAAATGAATTTGATGGAAAGGGGTCTTTCCAGATAAGGTAGAGAAGAGACGTCATGTGATGCTGAGGTGGTAATGAGAGAGCTGGAATAAGAAACAGTTTAAAATGGAGAGTTAAAAGACAAGAACTCTGAGACAATAACAGTAACTGATGTTTACAGAGCACTTGAATGTTTGCAAATGCTTTACAGACCATCTCGTTTCAGCCTCTTGGCAGTCCTGCGATGGAGATATTATAGGTATTATTATCCTTGTTTTTACAGGTGGGGAAACTGAGCTTCAAAGAGGTACAATGTTTATTAAATTGAACTGAAATGACTAGCCCAGGGTCACTCCAGTTAGGAAGTGCCAGAGATGGGATGTAAACCAAATTTCTCCAACTCTGGTACATGGTAGAGAACAGTACTGGGTCAGGAAAAAAATCATATTTTTGTGCCCAATGGATAATTAATTAGGCCAGCTAGATGGTATAGTGGATAGAATGCTGGACCTGGAGTCAAGAAGACTCATCATCCTGAGTACAAATCTGGCCTTAGACAATTACTTGCTTTGTGACCCTGAGCAAGTCACTTACCCTGTTTGCCTCAGTTTCCTCATCTGTAAAAATGAACTGAAGAAGGAAATGACAAAGCACTACAGGATCTTTGTCAAAAAAAACCCCAAATGGGGTCATGAAGAGTCATACAGGACTAAACAACAAAATGAATAAAAAATATAACATAGCAAAAGATAAGAGTTCAAAAAGTCCTGCTCTGTTTAGACCTTTGTGATCTATATCGTATGATATTAGAATCAGAGAAATCATCTTGGCTCTGGAGGACCTAGCTTCAAATCCTGCCTCTTATGACTCTAGGCAAGTCAATTCATCTCCCTAGAACTCCGTTTCCACATTTTTAGAAAGGAAGAAATTGTTCTAGAGGGTTGCTGAGATCCCTTCTTGATCTAAGATTCTCCCCATTTTACAAATGAGAAAATTGAAGGTTAGAGAAGTTAAAATATACATCTCTATCCTTGACTGAGTCTTGCTCTTGAAAAGCTTTCAGACAACCCCCCTGGCAGCATTTGGCACCATTCTGGCTGACTTTTGCTTTACTTCAGTTTATGGTATCCCCTTTATATTCTGGAAGGCCCTCACTGCTGCTGTCCGCTCCTCTTCTTAAGTCCATCAACCTCCCTGAAGGGCTTATGGAGCCAACACCCTTGAGAGTAGAGTTGGGGATGCATGGCATGGAGTCATTTTCGCCTATTAAGTGGCAGTTTTCATGTTCCCTGTGAGGTTGCCAAGGCCAGGCATCGATGGAGTTCTCAAGCCCATGCATTTTTCCCAGGAAGCCTGGGCGAGTCCTGTTGCCTGCATTCCTATCTCTACTATGAAGCAGGGTGGAGTCAAAGACAGGGCTGATTCCAGGCTGCTGGGAGCATTGAGACATCAACAATGAACAGAGAGAAAGAGAGAAACCTGAGCCCTCTCGAACTTTACACTTGTGGCTTGTTATAAACCAGCGGGCAGCCAAAGACTTTCAGCTGATCTGATTCCTTTAGAGGCTAAGTTTTTAAAACTCTCTAAGGTCTAGATGGGATGGCGCACATCGGCTTTGCTGGGATTACATTATACCTTTCAAGGAAAACATGCTCTAATGGAGAAGGTTGCCTACAATACCAGCTATGATAGTAGACAGAGGAGCTTCTGTTGGATAGGTGGGACAGGGAGGGAGGTGGGCAGGGGTTCACTTTATATGATGACTTGGGTACCTTAAAGTCAGAGCTAGCTGTCTGGCTCTGAGCAGAGAGTTCAGCAGCTGTGGATGGAATCCGGCAGCACATCTGAGCTGAGTTAGAGGTCTGAGGGGTAGACAACACAATTTTTGAAAGCCCCTTTCTGGTCTTCTTCAGCAACAAAGGAACATACATGAAAGCCCCTTTCAATTCAGAAACTAATATTAATAATAGTCTATTTACATAATGCTTAGAGCAGGGATTCTTTTTTTTTGTAATTAGGCATAGGTTTTTTTCATTTTATTTTTTTCCTTTTTTTTTTTTTTGCCTTTCAGTGCCTTTATTTCTTCTGAATTTATTTAGTATTTTATTTTCCCCCAGTTACATATAAAAACAATTTTTAACATTCATTTTTAAAACTTGGAGTTCCAGATTCTCTGCCTCTCTCCTCAACTCTCCTTATTGAGAAGGCAAGCAATATAGGCTATACATTTGTAGTCATGCAAAACATTTCCATATTAGTCATGTTGTGAAAGAAAACATAGACCAAAAACACAACCTCAAGAAAAATAAAACAAATTAAAAAAATATGCTTCAATCTGCATTCAGACACCATCAGTTCTTTCTCTGGGGATGGAGAGCATTTTTCATCACAGATCCTTCAGAGTTGTTTTGGATCTTTGTATGCTGAGAATGGCTAAGTCATTTACAACTGATCATCTTACAATGTTGCTGTTACTTTGTACACAGTACATTTCACTTTGCACCAGCCCATGCAATTCTTTCCAGGTTTTTTCTGAGAGCATCCTGCCCATCATTTCTTATAGTACAATAGTGTTCCTTCATAATCACATGCCATAGTTTGTTCAGCCATTCCACAGCTGATGGACATCCCTTTGATTTCCAATTCTTTTTCACCAGAAAAGATCTGCTATAAATATTTCTGTACATATAGGTCCTTTTGCTTTTTCGTTTTTTATCTCTTTTGGGATATAGATGTACTAGTGGTATTGCTAGGTCAAAGAGTATGCATGTTTTTTATAGTCCTTTGAGCACAGTTCCAAATTGTAGAGCAGGAATTCTTCAGAAGGGGTCCATGGAGAGATTTTCAGGGAACTGTGAAGTTGTATGGAAAAACAAATCACATCTTTATTTTCCCTAACCTCTAACTGAAACTTAGCATTTCCTTCAATTATTTAAAAAAACATTTTGAGAAGTCAATGGGTTTCATTAGACTGCTATAGCAGCAAGAAAATGGCAAAAAAAAAACCCAAAAACCAATAAAACCCCAGTAGCCTCCGAAATTTAACAAACTATTTTCACCAACTCCATTTTACAGATAAGGAAACTAAATCCAGAAAGGTTTATATGTGACTTGTTCACAGTCCCACTTCTTCTAAAGCAAAACTTGGGCCTTACTCCAACTTTTTTTTTTTTTTAAAAAAAGGGGAAAACAATTCAGTAAAACTGACCAATAGATTGAAAAAATCTGACAGCATGTGCAGAGTTCCACACCCATACCCTTCACTTCCCTCTGCCAAGAAGGGAGGTGCCTTCTCCTATCTCTTCTGTGGGGCTAAGGTGGGTCATAATTTCCACAGAATTCAGTTCTGTTGTTCTTTTGCTCCTGGTCCCCTTTTTCATTTGTAAGCTCATTTAATAATCTTCTACATCTAAGGCATATGTGTTTCTTAGCCTATGGATAAATCATTAACTGCTTCAGCTTTCAGACCTCCACCTAAGACAAGGTGATGCTGATTTCATTTCTTTATAAACAGAGGAGAGGCAGGGAAGTGTTAGGGTTAGGGCTAGGGAAAGACATTTCATAATTTTAGGTGCTAGGGATGTTTTTACTGCCTACTTGCAATACAAGTTAAGAATATAGTAAGAGTCACGACTAACTAGCATTTTGTTCATTTTGTTTTATAATTGAGCCCGAATCTAGTGTCATTTTCTCATTTAGTGTTGTTGAAGCTACCAGGTCCCCTTACTTGTCTATGACCTGTCAAGGATATATCTCTACATTAAACGACTAACATTTCAGCTGAGATATCAAATGCCACAGTCAAATACTCAAGTGGCGCCAGCACAACCTCTAATAGTCTGTGGGTCTTTGATTCCATTTTTGTAACCTGATTTAAGTCCACCATGGCTGAGGTAGCCATGCAGGCCTTCTTGCTGTCCCCTCCCCATGGTCCTCACTCCCCCTAACCCTAAACCTCCATGTAAAGTTTCCTGTGAAAATCCCTTTCATTCACTTAGCATTTTTTCCCCTTCTCCCTCCAATGACAGCTCAAGGCTCATCTGCAATAAACTGGCCCAACCCATCATCTCCCTGCCAACACAATCAGAAGGGCTGTAACAGGAGATGAATACAGCATAAATAAATAGTCAACAAAACCAGGGAGGTAGACCAGGAGACACCCTGGGAAAGGGCTTCCCTTCAGAACCTTGAAGCTCCTCATAACTTTGAACCTTTATTACACTTTCACATTGGCCTTTGTACCATACTTTATGGCTACAGAGTATTTCACATGGCCTCATTTGATTCTCACAGCAATCCCCTGCAAATATTAAGATGCCTATTTCATAGATGGTGAAATTGAGTATTTGAAACATTAAGAGACTTACTTATGGCTATCCAGATAACAGAGGATGAAGATGGGACTTGAACTTGGTCTCATGAATCCTATTCCATATCATTCCTCTGCTTGAGAATCTTCATTTGCTCCCTGTTACTCATAGGATGACAAATAACATCCTTAACCTGACCCAATCTGGCTCCAGTCTACTGATTATTTGTTTACTTGCCTTCTCTCTCCTATTAGACTGTTACTTCTATTAGGGTAGAAACTATACCTTATTCTTCTTGATATCACTGATGGTATCTTACACATAGTAGTGGGCATTCCATGAATATCTATTGAATGGATGAACCTATATGCCTAGGATGGATAATCATCTTTTTAGATTTCATACATTGATCCTAAGGGAAGATATATGGGAAATGTATATATGGACTGGTGATCTTCTGGACCTTCAAAAGTCTATTGACAACCAGCTCTAGTGGCCAATGTTCCCTATCCCCCATAGCCTGCTTTTCCACCATTTGATAATCTCATCTTGAACTGGATCAGACAGTATCAGAGAGAGCCACTGATTGCTTTCTGGTTTTGTTCTGAGCAGCTACAAAGTCCCCACATCTCTAAACTCCCACTGACTCTTTAACAGTAGGCAGAAGTAGCTACAATTTGATTTCATCATACCAACATTTACTGAATGCTTGCTACACATAAAGCACTGAGAATAAAAAGTTTGTTTAAAAAACAAAGTCATTTTCTTCAAGATGCCTGCCTTCTTCAGGGAGGTCTTCCCAAGTACACTAGTAGTCCTAAGTGATCTCTCCCTTCTCCTAGCTCTTCTCCTCTCCTCCCATCCCAGGATCAAACGAGGCAAGGGACCGGGAGAGGGAGACCTCAGAAGACATAGTAGAAAAGATTTTCCCTTCAGAACTCTGAAACTCCCTAGAACTTTGTCCCCTCTTTATTGCACTTTCGAGTTAGACTTTGTATGGTGCTTTATGGCTACTAAGGGTTTCATGCTGACTCAGTGATCTTCAAAACAACCTTATTTAGATCAGTTTTGCTTCCTATTCTCTTCCTTTCTTCCCACCGCCCTCAGATTGCCTCTGTCTATAAGACTTAGTGGATCTTTAGAATCCTTGACATATGTGTCATCCATTCATCTCTAGGAGAATGTGTAAAAGCATACAGGTAGAAGAAACCCAAGTACAGAAGGAAGAGCCTTGACTTTAAGCTCCTATACAAATGGGAGGGCTCTCCCTTCTGGAACTTGGAATCTGGACACAATGGTGCCCAGCTCTGCCTGACTCCTAGGTTACCTCAGGTTACATCCCCTGAGATGTACTGGCAGACAGACAAAAGTCTTCTGACTTTTCTTTGACTCCCTACTTCTTGTACTTCTCAGTTGTGAGGGTATCTTAGTTTACCTTCTGGACCTTATTTTTCTCATTTGTAAAATGGGGGAAATAAAGCTTGAGGGACTTTTGTCACAGAAGTGTTTTGAGGGAAGTCCTTTCTTCAAAAACGGCACTATATGAATGAGAGCTACAAATCTCATAGGAGGCTCATGATGTGGCGAGAGATGTTTCCAGTGGAGGATGAGCCTCTCCACAGACCTCCTCTTACATAGCTGTGGTCAGATGAGCCCCAAGCACAAAATGACCCATGCCTTGTAGAACCCCTTCATGGGGTCTCAGGGAGCAGCTTCTATTCTGGGAACATATCTATAACAGCCCTTCTCTTTAGAGAATCTCCCAACTTCTTCCAATAAGACCAATAGATGGAAAAGACTGGGGACCTGGAAATGAGAGGAGCTAAACTCACTAGTTTCTAAGAATGTTCTTCTCTAGGATCTTTTTTATTGAATTACATATTTTCATCTGCCTGGATTGTATAAGGTACCAGCCAGACTCAAATGGCTAGTGAAATCGTGTTTAGAGTCTCTCTCTCTTCCTCAAATGACCATAGACATACTTATCTTTTTAATGACCATAGACATACTTATCTTTTTGAGAGAGACCATAGGAAAGTGGATAGAGAGCCTACCTCAGGAAGGCCTGAGTTTAAATCTTGCCTCTAGCCTGGACTAACTGTTCTGGACAAGTCACCTACGCTCTCAAGCTCCATTTAAGACTCTTAAGTTTTAGGGAAGGTGTCAACCTGCATTGATAGAGAAGGAGTTTTCCTCATTGGAAGCTCCTACACTAAAAAAAAAATCTACTTATCTTTTTACATTTCTCATCCTCCCATTAGAACACAAACTTCTTAATGGTAAGAATTTCCTTTTTTGTTTTGTCATTATATCCCTAGCACCTAGGACAGTCCTTTGCACACAGTAAAAAAATGAATAAATGCTTGTGGAGTTATATTGATTCATTGTTGGTGTAGATGTAAATAGGCTCAATCATTCTGAATTCCCCCACAGTTACTAAACTGTACATGATCTTTGACCCAGCAGTACAACTACTATACCTATGCCCCAAAGAGATCAAAGAAAAAGGAGAAGGACCCATACAGACAAAAATATTCATAGAAGTTCTTTTCATAGTAGTAAAGAACTGGAAACTAAGAGAATGCCCAGCACTTGAGGAATAGTTGAACAAATCATGGTTTATGACTTTGGTGGTGGTCTATGGTCTATAATACAACTGTCTTTTAGAATGCTATGCTAAAGAAATGAAGAGATAGTTTCAGAGAAGCCTGGGAAGAATTGCATGTCAACTGATGCAGAACAAATGAACAGAACTAGAACAATTTATACTGTAACAGGATTGTGAAAATGAATACTTTTAAAGAACTTAAGAACTGTGATCAACTCATTGATCAACATTATTCCAGAGGCCCAGTGATGAAGAATGGTACCCACCTCCTGAAAGAGAGGCAATGGACTGAATATGCAAAATTATACAAACATTTTTGAGCATGCTCAGTTTGGAAATTAGTTTTTCATGAAAAGTGCATATTTTACTAGGATTTTATTTTTCTTTTCTTTTTCTTCCATTGTGGGGATAGAGAAAAAATATAAATGCTTGTTAATTGAAAAAAAACTCAATTTAATTTTAAAAAAGTAAATTTTTGTTGGATTAAGTTGGAATGTATCATATTGGATTCATGTGAATGAGGGCCAGTGTAGATATGGGTTCCATACTGCCAGCTTTCCCTGGTATCATGGACACAGTCTGTATACCCTCAGTCATTGTTGCGTATTCATTCAACCCATGTGTTAATGAACAGACAGGTCAGAGTGCATGGAAGGCTTGGCCTTCCTCATACTAACCAGGTATGCAACCTTGGAAAAATTACTTTTTCTTGGTCCTCACTTTTCTCATCTATAAACAGATAGAGGAAGGGCTGGCTGATTTCTTATCTCTTCTAGCTCTAACGTCACTACCACTGGGGGTAAGTCAAATCACGCCCTTGTTTAGGGACAGCATCTCTTATGTTAGTGCCAGGCACTTTCTATTCACACTCTTCTCTACAATATGAAATGCCAACAGTGGGGAGCTCTTTACAAGGCTACTCAGAAGCAGCCAGGGCTAATTAGTACAGCTCTGCCAAGAGGCCAATCCATTTCAATATAATAAACCTTCATTTGGCACATCCTCTGGCAGATCTCCTGCAAAGAAGAAAGTTGATTTCATTTCTTTACCATTATGAATCTGAATTCCCACCCTTTCCACAGGTGAGCAATCACTGGATCAATACAGAACTGTCATTAGTCATTAGCAGGCCCTGCCCTTAGAAAATGCCTGTGATTATATTTCTCTGCCTTATTCCAGTCAGCACATTCTAAATAGACCTGGGAATCTTTTATTTGGGTCCTATACTTTAACCTTACATGTCAATATTGTCTCAGAGCTAAGAGATGATGCAGGTGCAGAATCTTCTTCAAGAGTTCTTAACCCCCTTTTTGTGTCCTTGACCCCTGTTGGTGGCAATCTGACTAGTGCTAGTGGCACTTAACTAGTGCAATGCTCTATGATTATGATCCCAAGTCAAAATATTCACATGTACCCACATCCCACTATGTTACAGAGCCCTTCTGCAGACATATCAGCCCTCCCTTTTGCTAATATCAAAATAATCTGGTGAGATGAAGCATCTCACCTCCAGTGTACGGAGACGAGACTGAGGTCCAGAAGGATGAAGCTAATTTGCCTAAAGCTGCCCAGACAGTGGCAGAGTCAGGCTTAGACCTCAGCTCCTGCCATGCTGGAACCGTTCTCCCTCCAGACTGGACAATGGCACCAGCACTGAGGCAGCCAAGTAGACATGCCTGAGCTCAGGTCATAGAATTGCGTAGAACTGCTTTGTATTCCAGACAAAACAAGCACCAACTCTAGGGAGGAAAAACACAAAAGAACTGCTGCTGCATATTATAAAGTGAGATCATTTCAGCCTTCTTGCCAAAGCATGCCTGGACATCCCCTATTTCTAGCTCTAATTTACCCCTCAGGCTTCACATAATCCTTCATTTCATGGCTGTTCCAGAAATGCAGCAAAGAGAACTGTGACTCTAGGCCCTCACTCCCTGAGAATCATTTTTCACTAGGCATGGCCTCAAAGTATTTGGCAGGACGAGAAGATTTTATATAGATCTGCTGAAGGAAGACCTTATAGCCTGTGGTATTTCTGGGCCATAACCCACAGAGGTTAAGGGCATCCGGGTCCGTCACTTGGAAAAAAGTATATTGGTTTTGCCCCCTTCTCAACAGGAATCTAATTGGCAACTCAAACTCAGCAGGATCGTAGCTGTACTCATTACCTTTCCACCCAAACCTCCCCTCCCTTTTCAACATTGCCAGTTTCTGTCCAGGGCATCACAATGCTTCCATTCCAATCTTCCAGTTTCACAATCTTCTTTTTTCTTAATAGAATCTTTCCCCCAATTACATGTAAAGATTGTTTTCAACATTCTTTTTTGTAAGACTTTGAGTTCCAAATATTTCTTCCTCCTTTCTCTTCCCCCTCCCCAAGATAGCAAACAATTTGATTTAGGTTATACATGTACAATCATGTTAAACATATTTCTACATTAGTCATATTGTGAAAGAAGAATCAGAGCAAAAGGGAAAAACCATGAGAAAGAAAAAACAAAAAAAAAGTGAAAATAATATGCTTCGTTCTGCATTCGGACTCCATAGTTCTTTCTCTGGATGTGGATAGCATTTTCCATCTTCAGTCTTTTGGAATTGTCTTAGATCATTGATCATTGCTGAGAAGAGCTAAGTCTATACAGATGGTCATTGCACAATGTGCGATTTGTGCAACGTTCTCCAGGGTTCACAATCTTAACGTCATCCTCATCTTCTCACCTTCCCTTCCATCAGTTGACAAATCTCAATAATTCCACAACATCTCTTGAGGCTGTCCCTTTTCTCCACACCCATAGCCACCATCTTGGGTCAGACATTCCTCACCTCTTAGTCTGAAGTATTAGAATCACTTTCTGTTTCCCTACTTCTCCCTCTAATCCAGCCTCCACACAACAGCCAAAGTAATTTTTCTAAGTGCAGGTCTGACTATATCACTCTCTGATTCACAGAACTCCAATGTCTCCCTTCTACTTCCAGGAGAAAATACAGACTTTGCTATTTGGCTTCTAAATCCCTTCATACTCTCGCTCCACCCCAGCCTGCCTTTCCTAGTTTGTTGCTTATTAACCTCCTTTAGGCAGGCCATGTTTCAGCCAAACTGGGCTATTCTTAAAGGACATTCCCTCTCCCATCAGGAACACATTCACACCTCCCTTCTGGTTCCTAGAATCTCTCACTTCCTTCAAGTTCTACTCAAATACCACCTTCCCATGGATGCACACCCCAACACCCAGACCTCCCCCACCCCAAAATTACTCTGCATGTATGCTGTCTGCCCATGTGGGCTTGGCTATCCCCTGCAGGACTGTCCTGGGACAATGCGCGGTGGTCTTTATGGGTATAAGGAGATGTGACAACAGATAGACTGAGAAACTGCTAAGCTTTGGGTGCTGCGTGGGTTCAAGGGCAGAAATGAAACTCCAGAATGCCAGCCAGCTCCTTGCCCCTTGTTACTTCTTTGTGAGAGACTTGGGCTCTTCACAGAGGTTGACTATTCAATACTTACAGGATCTGTGGTTTCACCAGGATGAGTAGATTGTTACATCTTGCACATGATATCTCATTTACTCTCTTACTCTCTGCCTTTGCATATGTCTAGAATACCCTCCTTTCTCATCTCCATTTTCTAAAATCCCTAATTTCTTTCAAAATTAGTTGGAATACCCCCATTCATGGATTCAGATCATAATCCTTTTATACCCATTGATATAATCCTTATACCAATTCCAAAAGTGCTTGTGGCTGAAGATATCCCTGATGGCCAGGTATCTAGTGATGAGATTCTCTCACTTTTCTAGGCTGGTTGTGGGATGACAGACATACAGACTGGACAATACTTGAAACCTTTAGTTTTTTGGAGTTTCCTCCCAGGACTTGTGGTTCACTGATATGGCCTTTGGGACTTCAGCATGACTTCCACACTACCAGGAGGCTTTGGAGGAAGACTTTAGTGGAGATCAGATTGATATAAGAGAGAAAAGAAGCCTTAGGCAAGGAATGTCTGGACAAGAAAATGGTACTGAGTCACCCCTGGGGATTGGACTCATTTCTGCACCTTGGGTATAAAATTCGGGGAAATTAGTCATTTATTGTGAAATTGACTTATGCCAGCAAAACATTCCAAAGGCAGAACAGAAACCCAAAAGATTTTTCATCTTGGAAGTTTTTAAATTTAATGTAATGAGTTTAAATTAGACCCATAGGCTCTCCTATGTCCTATGGCACAGATGCCGTATGATGATTTGGAATCAAAGGCCCTGGCTCAAATGGTTACCACTTTTTCCTTGTCTTTCCCTCTCTCAGTAAAGAGGTGGAGGACTATGGGTATGGAATGTGGCATACATAGTCAGCAGCAGTCATTTTATTTGGTTTTGAAATTTTTTTGTCATAAAGGATGATTTGATGGTAGGTATGGATTAAGGGGCAATGACTGCTGTATAAATACAAAAAAAAACAATAATAAGATAAGAAAATATCATTGCTACATGTATGACTTTGAGCAAGGCATTTTAACTTTGAGTTTCAGTTTTTTCACTTAGAAAATGAGGGGGTAGTGATCTCTAAGATCCCTTCCATTTCAACCTATGATCCTATGTTCTGGGAGCCTTCTGTTCAAATGAAAAGCCCAGACTTCCCCTTGGGTTTATATCCTCCACTATATGCTTTAAGTGTCCACAACAGGCTGGTGATTAGGGTAAATTATAGTAGTCACAGCGTTTGGATGACTTCAGTTCAGTACTCTTCCTACTAATGCTGTACCTTTCTAAGTGATCCTTTGAATGTGATCTCCCCTTCTCCCACAGGGAAAGCCTAAGATGCAGCCAGACTGGTCTGTTAACTGTCTCCTACCACATCCCTTGCGCTGCCCTACCCCCTTCCTTCTACCTGCCTCTTCACTGGCTTATCCTTCTAACTCAAATTCAAGATCTACCTTCTCCATGAAGTCTTCTCCGGAGGCTTGGAACTCCAGGACTCTTTGGCATATTTTAGGTTTCTTACACACTACTTCATCTGTCTTATCTTTTTAAGGTTTATGTACCTTGTCTTCCTGAACTATAGAGTCACAGAATCTTAGAGTTAGGAGCAACATTGTAGGTCATGGGATCTAACTGGAAAGATATTTCCACTACAGCTACGGTTCCTAGCATTTTTTGTGGATCCTAGACCTCTTTGGCAATCTGGTGAAGCCTATGGACCCCTTCTCAGAATAATATTTTTAAATAATTGAAGAAAATGTTAAATTTCAGTTAGAGTTAATGTTAGAGTCAGCTAGTGAAATTAAAGATGCATTTTTTTCTCCCTCCATGTCCATGAACCTCCTGAAATCTATCCATAGTCACCTACACGGTCCATGGACTCCAGATTGGGAACTTCTGCCCTATAACAACCCCAACTTATGGTCATGAGGTCCCTGCTTGAGGACTTCCAGAGATGGAGAACTCACTGCCTACTCCTTCCTACATAAGATAACCAACTTCCCATTTGGATAGCTCCAACTAGTTGGAAGTTTTCCCTGACTGAAATGAAATCTTCATCCTGCCACTTATAAGATCATGAGATTATAGATCAAGAACTGGAAGAGATTTCAGAGGTCGCCTCATCTAATTTCATCTAGTCTCCAATTTTACAGATGAGGAAACTGGGGCCCAGGGAGTTAAGTAGAAGCATAGATTTAGAGGGGGTTATACCCCTTCCTCTTTTTTTGGACGAGGAAGGAAACTGAGCACCACCAAGAGTAAGTAACCTAAGGTGACAGAGGTAGTAAGATATCAGAGAGGATTTGAACTCAAGCACCATGATGCCAAGTTCACTGTTCCTTGTAGCTGTTCTCCTTTGACATCCCCCCAAATCCTCTTACCTGTGATAAACCTTCCAACGTTGGACAGTCATCATCAAGCCTCCTCTGACATGGCTTTTTAATCTTTTCACCCTCTCAGTCACTCTTTCTAGATATACTCTAGCTTCTCAAAGTCTTTCCTAAAAAGAGGGACCAGAGTTGAACACAATTTTCTCAATGTATTCTGACAAAGGCAAAAGATGGCAAAGGATTCTCACCTCACCCCTTCTTCTATTACACCAGCCTAAGTTTCTCCAAGCCAAAGATCACGTCTGTGACTGCCTAATCATAATTTTATCGATGAGGAAACAGGGCAAAACAAAACAAAATAAGACTTCTTGACTTGTCCAAATGCATATTGTTAGTGTTTAAGGCAGGATGTGAATCTGGGACAATAGTTCTAGAGCTAGAAGGAGCCTCAAAGGCCACCTTATCTGAGCAACTCATTTCACAAATGACGAAACTGACAAACAGAGTTTCAGTGATTGACCCAAGATGGTCAGTGTCAGAAGCAGGATTTGAACCCAGGTCTTAGGGTTTGGTCCATGTCTGGTCCAGAGACCAGAGAGCTTCTACTGGACCAGTGCTGCCTCCTGGGTCTTCTGCCTCCAAATCCAGTGTCATAGGGGATACTTTTTGGTCCGTTATGCCATAGGTGCCTCCGAATTCACCCAATTGGGTAATTATCTAGCCTGTGTCTCTTTATTTTGTCCACAAGGACAAAACTTTGTGAAATGCATGGCTGGAATCCAATCGCACTAAAAGTACTGGAATTTTAGCGAGAGGAACTAAATTCAAATGTTTGAATGATTCTGCCACTTACTCCCTATGTGACTGTGGACAAGATACTTAAATTGTTTGCTTCAGTTTCTTCAACTGTAAAGTGGGGAGGGTAATAGTACCTGCCTTACAGCATTATTGGGGATCAAATGAGATAATATTTTGTAAAAATTTGTAATTTTGTTTGTAATTTGTAAAAAAAAAAAAAAAAAAGCACTTACCATAGTGTCTGTTATACAGTAGGTGCTATATAAATGCTTATTTCCTTTCCCTTTCCCAAGTCACTTAACATCTCTAGGCTGTTTTCTCAACTGTAAAATAAGGAGGTTGAATTCAGTGACCCTATCTATGTCCAAGGAATTCCTCTAATCTGCTTCCCTTTCTATATGCTCACTACCGACTTCCTAGAATTTTACTAGGAACTGAAACCAAGCTCTATAGGTTGGAGAATCCACCTTTTCTTCCCTTTTGAAAATCCAGACATCTGATTCTCTCTAGTACTGTGGCACTTCTCCTATTCTCCAGAGGTTTCAGAGATCATCGCCTGGCCTGCAGTTCACACTGTATGTGATGGATCCTGCCATCTCACTTATCTTGGGTGTGAGTTCTCTGATAATTATTTTTGTTATTTTTCCCCAGTGCAAAGATCATTCTCCTTGTACATTCTTGGGGTTAAGAAGGGGGATGGACTTGTATCTTACACTCATTTCTAACTCCCAAGGACTCAAGCATACAATAGGCACTTGGGGAACTACTGATTGAAAACTCAATCTGTGTATGGATAAGCAATTGGTCAATCCATGCCTACAGTTTCTGAACACTATGCCTTCCGCAAACCAGTTCATAACCTGTAAAGTTGTAAGTTGTGATTGAGTGTGAAGGAGGATATTGTTTGCTCAGTAGATGATAAGAGGTAAACTTAGCATCTATTGCCCCAGCCCCATCTCTCTCTCTCTCTCTCTCTCTCTCTCTCTCTCTCTCTCTCTCTCTCTCTCTCTCTCTCTCTCTCTCTCTCTCTCTCCCCTCTCCTCTCCTCTCCTCTCCTCTCCTCTCCTCTCCTCTCCTCTCCTCTCCTCTCCTCTCCTCTCCTCTCTTCTCCTCTCCTCTCCTCTTCTCTCTCTCTGTCACACACACACACACATACACACACACACACGTTCATATATCAAGTGGTTCATAGCAGAACCTCAGGGATCTATTTGGATTATTATTTCGGGAATCACTATGAACTGGAAGAGATTGGCATGGCTCTCCAAATAGCATTTTAGACTTGCCTGGGAACAAATCTTCAAATATTTAAAAAACCGTCATGTGAAACAGGAATTGGTCCCCAAACTAGAAGCGATGAGTGGGCAGAGAGACAGATTTGGGCTCAAAAAAGTAACTAGGAAAACTTTCTAATAATTAGTGCCACCAAAAAGTGGAATGGGAAGACTCAGAATAGAATGGGTTCCCTTCCTTCAAGGGCTTCAAGAAAATTCTATATCACTTGAGTGTTTTGCACTGGGGAATTCCTTTCATGATACCTATGGGACTAGATGATTATGATTTGGTGGAAAGAGTCTCTAGAGTCAGAGCAGTGGGTTCAGATGTCCCCTTGAACATCTGTCGTGTGACTTGGAACAAATTACATCCTTTCTCTGCACCTCAGTTTTCTCACCTCAAAACGAAGGGGTTGGACTCGCCCTCTGAGGTCCCTTCCAGCTCTAAATCCTGTGATCCTTTTTAACTCCAAAATGCTGCCATTCTGTGAACTACAGGTGCTTCCTAACTTGGAAATGTGTTGTGTTTCAAAAGGCCAATTGTAAGTAGTCTTTTGAGAACATAAAATGCACTTTCCCATACAAACAATGTTATACATGGTTGAGTTCCCAGGCCGGCCCACAAAGACCTCTTGAACCTATTACGTCGATGAAATACTGTGGATCTGCAGCAAAAGAGGAGAGAATGATTGTTGCTATACTAGTAATTAGACAACATGAAGAAAATAATAGGACTGAATAAGGAATTGTTTGTCCCGAATGCTGATGCTTGAGGAAATGCCAATCTAATTAGAGGAGGAGATCGAGACAAAAACCTCTGTGGGAATTCGGAAGGGGACTCTTGGGAGTGTTTGAGGGCTTTGAAGGTTCAACAGCTGGTCCTGATTTACATCTGTTTCCACTTCAACTCTTGATGGGTTTTCTCCTCCAGGAGGGAGGTGAGTCCCAGGTATCCCTCTTACTTTTATCAGCCATAATTAGGCTCACCATGGAATGAAGAAAGAAGAGGGTAGAGGGAAGCAAGAGAAGGGATCAGAGAAAGGACAGAAAATGAGGAAAAGTAGGAAGAGGAGGAGGAGATTTCCTTCTAGCTTCCCCTCCAAAACCAGGAGAGACAACTAATCTGTTTTCATTCTCTCTGTCTCTGTCTCTCTCTGTCTCTGTCTTTCTCTCTCTGTCTCTCTCTGTCTTTCTCCGTCTCTCTGTCTCTGTCTCTGTCTGTCTCTCTCTCTGTCTCTGTCTGTCTGTCTGTCTCTCTCTCTGTTTGTGTGTGTAGGGTTCTAAACATAGGGTCCTTGAACTGATTTTCACTGATAATTGTCAGAACTTTATTTCAGTATAGTCACCTCTGTGACTCTTATTTTATACATTTAAAAACACGACTCTGAGAGGAGATCCATGAGCTGCTATCTGAGGCTCCAGGAAACACACACACACACATACACACACATACACTCACACATTCACACACACATACACTCACACATTTACACACACACATACACTCACACATTCACACACACATACACTCACACATTCACACACACACACACACATACACACACATACACTCACACATTCACACACACATACACTCACACATTCACACACACACATACACACACTCACATACACACATACACACACACACAGTTCCAGTCTAGAGGAACCCTTCCATTATGTGTCTCCAAGAAGATCGTATCAGACAAAGAAAGAAATTGATGCCGAGGACAGAGACGAGCATTTGGGGTTTCTTTATTTTGTTTTGTTGAATTTTTTTTTAGAATTTGATTGTTAGCTGTAGAAACATGATGTAAACCATTTATCCATGTTGGTAGTAAAAAAACAAACTGTTCTATTTGGAAAGAAACCAGGAACCCCAAACTTTCCAACACAGTTGTACTAGGCAACTCCCGTAACTCCTATGGGCCTTCCCAACTCTGAGATTCTTTGCTTTTTTGCAAACCTTGACATTTTGAAACACAAACACTAAACTGCACCCCAATATAAATTCTTGGTCTGAGTATCTGAATTTTCTCTTTTCTTCTTGCCTTTCTTTCCCTCTCCCTCTTCTCTCCTCTTTCTCTTTCCTTTTTCTATCCTCAATTTTCATCTTTCCCTTTCCCTCTCCCTTCTTTCTTTTTTCTCTCTCCTCCCTGTTCTCTGTTCTCTTTCTCCCCATCTCTCTCTTTCTCTATTCTCCCTTTTCTCTCATTTCTCACTTTTCCTTCCCTCTCTTTCTGTTCTCCCTCTTCCTTTCTCATCCTTTCCTATCTTTCCTCCCCTTTCCTTTCCTCTCTCTCATTCTCTTCCTGTATCTTTTCCTTTTTCTTTTTTCTCCTCCCTCTTTCTCCCTTCTCTTTTTTTCTCCTCTCTCCTCCCCTCTTCTCTTTAATATTTTCCCCTTTTCTTCCCTCTCTCCCTAGATCACAAGGCTCACACTGCTTTTGAGGATGTGACAGCACTGTGAAAAGCCTTTCCCTGTCCTCTGACCACCTGTCAGTGACCTGGTGACCTCAGACCCTTGCCCCCAGGTCTGGCATGGCTTCTGCCTCACATCACCATGATATTTTAACATTTCTGGCTGCTTTTCTGCTCTGGGAGCTCTCCCCTAGCTCACAGTGTCCTCACTTAATGACTATTTCACATTGAGACCCATCTGGTTTTGTCTCTCAGCCTTTGGTTAATGATCACTTGCAAGGCTGCAGGGATGTTCACCCCCTGTATTGTCACAATTCCCTCTTCTGCTAGAGTCAGAGAATGGCCACCGCTGGGGGCTCTTCACGGCATCAGACAAAGGGCTAAGTCAGTCTGAAAGCATCTTACTGACATTCCATACATACATAATGATGCAGAGCAGCCTGTGTCCAGGCCTCAGAGGTCCTTTCTCCCACTGCTAACCCTTCTGCCATTACATCTACAAACTATGATGGGTCTTCATTTATACAATGAGGGATGGGCATGGCCAAGCACCCTCTCAGCCCCAAGTCTCATGGGATCTACAAGGATTTCAGAATGTCAGAACTGAAAGAGACATGGGAAGCAGTTGGGTGTAGCACTCGAGACTTGGAGCCAAGAAGATTCAAGTTCAAATCCTGCCTCAGACATTTTACTAGGTATATGACCCTAGGCAAATGTCTTAGCCTCTCAGTGTCTCAGTTTCCTCATCTGTAAAATAAGGAGGTTAAACTCAACGGCTTCTGACTCCCAGTTCTAAATAACAACAGTAATAGTAGTAATTAGAATTTACATAACACTTTAGGGTTTGAAAAGTGCATTACAAATATTAGTTCATCTTATCCTCACAACAGGGCTGGGATATAAATGCCATTGTTATCCTTAATTTGAGGAAACTGAGGCAGACAATGATTATATGACTTGCCCAGCATCACATAGCTAGTAAGTGTCTGAAGCTAGATTTGAACTCAGGTCTTCCTGCACCTATGATCTCAACTAGGACAACCTCTCCCCATTCCCATTTTACAAAGGAGGAAGCTGAGGTCCAAATAAGGGAGATGACTTTCCTAAAGTCACATAGGTATAGAGTGTTTGATATACCCAGGACCCCTGATTCTGTGACTCTATAGTGCCCATTCCATACTGAGCCTCCCCACCACATGACATCGTCCTCTATTTGCATGCACGGTGAAGCAAAAACTGAAGTTTGGACTCAAGTCCAAAAAAAAGACTGGCAAATCAAATGATCATAGATGCCAAGTCTAAGGTACTCTTCATGTGGTCCAACCGCCTTTGTTTTATGAATAGAGAAACAGAAGCTCAGAGAAATGAAATACTTGTCCAAGGTCACAAAGGGAGTACAAGAGGCAGAGTCAAGATATGAATCCATATCTTCTGACTCCAGACTCGAGGCTCCTTCCAATGCAAGTCATTACCTCTTTTGAGTTTATAGGCTGTTGTACCTGCTTCCTCTGTTTCCTAGGACAAGATTTGCAAGAGCAATCTGCAGACTCACCTGGGGCAAGGAGGAATTAGTGGAAAGTGAACAGCTTAAAAATAAACAATAATAATACATTTAAAATAAAAATATTGAAAAAATAAAAAGTGAAGAAGTTTCACATAATTGCTTTGGGGGTACCCTCTGGAGATGAAGCAAGATTATTTTTTATTTTACTTTTTATTCCTATAAACTTAGTAATATCATCAAGCACACAAAATTCCCAAAGAATTAAAATATGAAAAAGATCTCTAAACAAATTCTTAAAATCCAGATTACTTACATTTTACCATAAATTATAATAGCAAGTAATTTATCTGGACATCCTTCCAATCCCTTTTCCATCTGGGTACTTAAAAAAATTTTTGTTACTCTTTGTTGGCATTTTAAAATGTGTGTTATTCTCGTTCTCTGATCTAGCCTCATAAAAGTCTTTCTCTATATTTTTGAATTCTTCACATTTATCTTTATAATATCCCATTATATTCACAAATCACAATTTTCACAGTCATTCTGGAGAGATGGGTCACTTCCAGTTTTTCTCTTTTACAAATAAAGATGTTTTCATAGAAATGGATGCCCTTCCTTTTTTTTTATCTTTGGATAACATCTGTAAGATAAAGTCCAAGGAGTGGAATGATTGAGTCAAAGAGGATAACCAGCTGCCTTATCACATGCAACCAGATAGCTCACCAAAAAGCTTATCCAAGGGTGGGGAACCTGCGGCCTCAAGGCCACATGTGGCCCTCTAGGTCCTCAAGTGCAACCCTTTGACTAAATTCAAACTTCATAGAAAAACATCCCCTTAATAAAAGGATTTGTTCTGTAAAAGTTGGACTCAACCAGAAGGCTGCACCCAAGGACCTAGAGGACCACATGTGGCCTTGAGGCTGCAAGTTCCCTACCCCTGCCTCAATAATGCCATTAACAATGCAGTAGAGGGTTTGTTTCTAACACTGAATATTATTTTTCTGTGCTATTTTTGTTGACTGGAAGGTAGTAAAGGTGGTTTCTTCAAGTTTTGATTTTTATTTTCCCAACTATTAGTTTAAATGTCTTGTCATGTGCTTATTAAATTTGTATTTGAAGACATGTATGAATGTGGGAATATTCCTATAAAAATGAATTTTATTCTTATAAGTCAGTATTAGTTCCTTATAAATGTTGTATGTCAGATTTTTATCAGATCTACTTAACCATGAATATTTTTCTGAATCCATTCCCTTTCACTTTAGAAATATTACTTTATCATGCAAAATCCTTTTATCTTCATATAATCAGCTCCCTCAAGTTTGTCTCCAATATTTTCTCCATTTGCCAATAAATTTGTTCCTCCCTGTTGCAGTTGAGATTAATATCCTATTCCTTTTTCTTCTATTTTTTGTGATTTAAAAAATATTTAGATGATTAATTCAATCAGAGATAACTGTGGTATATGAAGTTTAACCCATTTTTCACCATATGCAATTTTTCCAACAGTTTTTATTAAGTACATGTTCCCTTCCTAGCTTTGGTTTCTCAAACACCAATCTCCTATGTATTAGGTTCTGTTTCTGGATTTTCTATTGATTTATAGTTTTGCTTTTGTTTAAAAAAAAATCTTGATTCAATACTATTTGTATAATGTCCTCTTCATAATACATTTTGAGACCCAAGGGCCAGTCTGTGCAATAGTGTACCCACTGATGCCCAATAACCTCTGTGGATTTTTTTTCTCTGTAGTTCCCCCTAGCAGTTTTACCCTTCTCTTTTTCCATATTAATTTTGTTATGACTTTCAAATTCTATCGAGGACCTCATAGATGCTTTGGCTGGTGTTGAGTCAAATCTATAAATGAGTAAAGTATTAATATTTTGAGTTGAAAGGGTGATTTTTATAAAGAGGAAAGAAATGTATGGACTGGTCAATTCTTTGTATTTATTCACCAAGATGTGCCAAGTATCTATACATCCACAAGGGAAGAGGGTTATACTGCTTTTCCCCCCCACATAATACAGGTTCCTAAGGCAGCATACAGTTCTCTGGTGTTGTGTTCAGTACCTGATCCCATTCTACACACCCTTTTATCCAAATTTACCATGACTAGTTACAAGGAAAGCGAAATGGCCGAATCTGTAAGGAAAATAAAACACCCTGAAGTGTTCATTGTGCCCAGCCCATTTCTACCACATAAACATTGTAAGGATTAAGGCAAAAAACCATCAGAGTGATTTATAGGATTTAAATGAGGGAGGGGATTTTAGAGCCCATCAAATCCAACCCCCTAAGTTTAGAGCTATAGGAAGTTGAGACCCAGAGAAGGAAGCCGTCTACCCAGACTAAACAGGTAATTCACACCCAGATACTTTAGAGACATCAAGGTACAATGGAAGAAGTATTAGGATAGAGTTGGGAGACCTGGGTTCAAATGTTGTCTAATGTACTTACTACCTGAGTAACCTAACCTCTTTGATCTTACTGAAAAAAAATAGATATTGCACCATCAATGTTGCAGGATTAATGGGAGGAAAATACTTTGTAAATCAGCAGAGCTGATAGTCCTGGCTCCAGATGTGGAGTACAGTGACTTTGGTTTAAGAATGTTCTGCAGAAATAGTACAGGGATTGACTTCCACATGAGGGAGACAACACAAGGGACTACAGAGATGGTCACAGACCACTTCAGAGCATCAGTCATTCTTGCCATGGGTATCCAGGGTGCCTGGGAGGTTCCTTTGTGCTCATCCTTTGGGCTGTGATTCTGTTCTTACCAAGTACAAATAGAGAGAAGGTGGGAGAGGATGGACAGTGAAGAACAAGCTCATACCCCCTCTGAAAACCATTCACTCAGATCACACTGGCTTCAGACATCTTTAGATAAAGGCAAAGACTTGTGACCTCTTCCTATTGTATGTCTTCTCAACACATCAAGACTTAAACCTACCAAACTGCTTTCCAAGGAGCCCCTTACATTATTATATTATTGCTGGTGAATTCAGGATATTTTGGCCAGGTTTCTGTAGGGAAGAGTTTCCAGTGCTATCCCCCCCCACAAAGGAAGTACATTGAAACACCCAAGTGTACAGCACCTCATCTTCTACCATCATTTTGCACAAGGAGGCCCCAATACCATGCCTGGAGTCCACTTCCTTCTCACCCCATCTCACCATCTTCATCCGTCTATATACTTAGAGTTAGAAGGCACTTAGAGAGTACAAGATCTCAGTATGACAACTGGGTCCCAGAGAAGTAAGCTGCCCCCTGTCCTACCTCAGGATCAGGCAGTAAGTAAGTCTCTGAGGCAGAATTTGAACCTAAGATAGCATGGCATTTTGTAAAGCCCCCAGCTTCCTTTAAGGGTCCTCCTTCAGAAAACCTTCCCTGATTCATCCAGGCACTACTCTCCCTCTTGAAGTCATTTTGCAAATATTTTGCATTTATTTATCTGTATCCATGGTGTACCCCAATAAGAAAAGGTAAACTCCCTGAAGACAAGAATTGTTCTGTTTTTTGACAACCTCCCCAGTGCCTAACAGTGCCTAGCACTGAGACACTCTCCAATAAGAGTATGCTCCCAGTATGTTTGCTGAAAGGAATACACTGGTCACCTAACCATGAATAGCTCTTTCCTAAAGATTTTGGGGAAATCCCTCTGTCCTCCCTTGCTCAGGGGGCCAGCCAGATTGAATATTCCTCCTTGATCTTACTGATACCCAATAACTTCCTACCATGTCATTCCTTCCCTGCTTCCCACAGTACATTCAGAGCCCTGCAGAAGTAACTAGTGATGAAAAATATATTTGGATTTCTCTGTTGGCAGGCAACATCCCTGAGGTTTTCTAATTGGACTGCCTATACCCAGTTAGTAAGAGGAAGGAACTTTTATTCATTGACGGAGCCATGTTAAAATCATCACTCACTGTGGTTCCCCGAGGAAAAAACAAAACCCAAAATATCTTGCATGTCACGAGCTATGGGCTTCCTGTACCCACAGTCCTGGGCAGGCATGCCACTCCCCACAGCGGAAACTCTGAGAGGATGGTCACAAACCTTCCAACCTGAAGGGTTCTGTCCGAAAGCTGATAATGGGACATAGGGCTCAAGCTGCACATTTCTACAACCTCATCCCTCCAAGAGACAGGTTAGGTAAGGGTCTCTTCCCCTGCTCAGCTTCTCCATCCTTTTACATTCCACACTAACCCCAATGTTAGATTTCTTAGACCATTTCCTGATGGGATGGAAAGCAAAAGACATTCAATATTTGAACCAGCTGCCCTTTTCTCACCATAAAGGGAGCAAAGCAAACTCATAAATAATCCACTGACCTGATTCATCTAGTCAAAACATCACATGCACGTTTACCCAGGAAAAATAGACAGCCCGTCGGTAGTAGAGTATTGGATTTTGGCAGTGGGAAGATCAGAGTTCGAATCCTACCTCTGACAATTGCCAGCTCTACATCTTTGAGCAAATCATTCAGCTTTCCTGGTTCCTCCTCTTTAAAAATAAAGGAACTGGACCCCACAGTTTCTAAGATCCCTTCCAGAGCAGCAAATGTTCATTTAATGTGCAGTAGGTTCGGTGGGGAAGGGAACCAGCTGTTTGGAGGTCTCTGGTTTCAGTGAGTTTTGTAAACTCCTAAAGAGACTGATATAATTGTAATAACATACATTCTATTTTAAAATTGGCAAAGAACTTCATATGCCTCATCTGAGCTTCACAACAATCCTGTCAGTTACTATCACCTGCATTATTAATCTTACTTTACAGATAGGGAAACTGAGGCCCAGACAAGTGAAGCAGCTTGTCTAGGACAAGGGCATCCAGTAAGTCCTGCCTCTGAGTAGGATCTGAACGCAGTTTTTCCTAACTCTAGGGCCAGCACTCTCTACCCACACCACGCTGATTCACTGGCTTCACAGCCCTCACCCAAAAAAAACAAATCCATATTAAGTTCATCAGTTTCAGCTAGGTTGAACAAGGATTTGAGTTTGATCGAAACTCCGAACGCCCCATGACTCCTCCCTGCCGATCAGGGGATGCTGGCTCAGGGAGTGGGATCCAGCCCCGGTAAGCGTGTGTTCATTCATTCACCTTCTCTCAGTATTCGGGCATTTGTGTCAAACCGAAACGGGTCCCTGAAGATGTGCCTGGGTGAGGCAACAGGCATGGAACCACAAGAAAACGAAATTTCCTTTAAGATGTAAAGCCAAAACCAAATGAGATTGAATCAATTTCTCTCCCAGTGCCCCCGACCACACGGAGCGCTTCTCTATCCCCCAGCCAGACCCTCACCCGTTACAGAGACACCTGCAGCCCAGAGCATCCCCGGCCAAGTCCCCCGAACCTGCTCCGCCCCTCTTCTCTCCTCTCCTTTTCCCCTTCTCTGGAGCACTCTGGAAACTTAAGGTTGCCCAGAAAAGCGATAAGAGAAAGAGCACCGGGATCTTTCGGTCCAACTTAAAGCTTCTCTCCGATCCGATCCAGAGAGAAGAGGCTTGGAGAGAGAGGACAGGACAGCTCCCGAGCACTCCGCCGGAGAACGAGATTTGAGAGAGGTGTGGGCTGAAAAGAGAAAGGAGCTGGTACCTGTGTGCCAGATGATCCTGAGAGCCTTCTCCCCCGAGATTCATCCAAGTCTGAATCCCCCTGCCCCTAGAGTCACTCTAGTGCCTGACTTGGAGCGTGCGAGCAGCCCATGCGGTGAGGGAGGTTTTTGTACTCCAGTACCCCTCACATGGTCTGATTTCCAGATAATCGGCTGCCAAAGAGCTCTTTAAGAATTTTTGCGTCACTTTTAGCCGAATAAACTTTATGTTTCACCACGGCTGCCTCTGTGATTTCCTCCTAGCGGTGGGTGACTGCATGGATGCGCTTGGGTTGGCTCTAGGGAGCAGCAGCCCCGAAGCTGAGGGGCAGAGAGGACACACCAGAACTGCTCAGTTTCTCGGGGGCTCTAGGTCTCATCGTGATAGCTCCCCTCCTTAGGATGATAGATTCAGAGCTGTAAGGGATCTCACACGTTATCTAGTCCCCTCATTTTACAGAGAAGGAAATTGAGGCCCAGAGTGAGGAAGGGATTCATTCCAGATCAAACACCTAGTAAGTGGGAGAGTCAGGATTCGAACCAAAATTCTCTGACTGGGGAAATTGGGTGAGAGGCAGGAAGAGCTCAAATCGAATCCTGCCCTTAGCACTTAGAGGTAACTTTTCTCTGCCTCAGTTTCCCTCATCTGTAAAATAAGGGAGTTGGACTTAGATTTAATGACTTCTGAGGTCCCTTTCAGCTCTAAATCTAGAATCCTGTGACTCCAGTGACCAGCGCTCTGTCTAGACTGGCCCCCCAGGGATGCTTTGAGGTACTTGAGAGGGCCATAGACCCTGGGACAACTGGTCTTAGGATCAGAGTTAAGGAATCAAAGCCCCAACTTTGGGTTTTGGGAGTGGATGATTTTCAGAGACAGAGACACATTTTTCCTGTTTGCTTTTTCAATTTCAAAAACTATAACAAAAAAAATTTTCCTCTCACCCCCCTCTCCCAAAAGATTTAAGTCCCAGAAACAGACCAGACCACAGCCCATCCTTTCAGATCAATCATTAAGTTAGGCCATTAACAATTTTTTCCCTTCGTTAAGAAGTGCCCAAAGAGACTATTCTCCCCACCCCATCCCAAAAGGAAGCTGGGAAACAAGCAAAGCTTCCCGCCCCTGCCCCATCCTTCCCCCCATTCTATTAAAACCAGTAAGATTTTATGTTCTAAAAAGTCTCATCTAATATCGTCAGGTCTGTGTATCTGAAACTCACTTGGAGAGTTTTGTTCTGAAGTCTCAGAGGACAGAGCCCAGTATCTCAGAACTAAGATTCCGCAGTTGGGGAGGTATCTGCTTTTGGACTTCGGGCTAGCCGGCACATTGGGGTGGGGGTGGGAAGGAGGGAGAGTGGGGTAGGGCGGATTATCCGCCGCAGTCTCTGAGGAATCAGCGATAAGGCTTTGCTGCCACCTTGACATCACTGTGAGTACTACAAGTACTGACGCCCCTCTGGAATTTGGGGTTTTGAGAAGCCAGCAACTTCAGATCACAGGCAAAGAACCAGAGGGGTCCTTAAGGATTCTCCTCCCAGCCCCTTCACTTTACAGAGGAGGAAGAGGAGGAATCACTTATCCAAAGCCACAGAGATGGCAGAATTGACTTCTCCAGTGGAAACAGAGCTCCCTTTCCAGGATGTTGTCTCCTCGCCCCCAAATAAGGCATTGCTTCTTTCCTCAGTGGAATCTGTCATTTCTCCTCTCTGAACACAGCATCCTTACCTGCATCTCTCTCCTCCAGCTCACCCACTGAACCTCCCCTCAGACCTCACTAGGATCTTCAGTCACTGGAGGTTCCCCTTTCTGAGTAGGAGACTCCTGGAAAATAGAGATGGGTGCAGTCTTGGTCTCTGCATCCGGAGCACCTAGTACACTGCATAATCGGGCTTCATGAAGCATCCTACTTGACCGACGGCTTTATCCAATCTATTTGCTCCTTCTCAGCCACACTCCCTTCTCCACCATCACCTAGTCAGTACTGTGTTCAGCAGCCTGGGACTACCTCAGTCACCACTCGTGGATCGCCTGTGTCTGATTTCTCCCTTCTGTCTTCAAGGCTAAAGAAAATGAAGAATCATAAAGACCATTTCATCATCCATCGTCATACTTTCCTTGGAGATTTCTCCCAACATTGAGATTTTGATTGTTTTTCTCCCTGAGGTCCGTGGACCTCCAAGGGATCCAAGGATAGATTTCAGGGGCTCTGTTCACTTGGATGGGAAAAGTTTACATCTTTGTTTTTGTTAACCTTCAACTGAAATTTAGCATTCCTTTCAATGATTTAGACACATTATTCTGAGAAGGGATCCATAAGTTTCATCAAATCGCCAAAGAAACCCATGAAGGAATGCCTAAAGGAGTTCTGGTCTAAGGGAGACCTGAATTCAAATCCGACCTCAGACACCTACCAGCTCTGTGGTCTTGAGCAAATAATTAACCTCTGCCTGCCTCAGTTTCCTCATCTGTAACATGGGGACAGTAATAGCATCTGTCTCCTAGAGTGTTGTAAGAATCAAATGAGATAATATAGTGCCTGGCACACAGTAGGGTCTTTAACAAATATATTTGTTCATTTCCTTCTAGGACAAAATGTCACAGACCTCTAGGACCTCTCTCTCTAAACGTCAGATCTTTCCCTTATTAAGGTCCTCCTTCAAATATGCTTAGGTCCCCTTTTTACTGTTATTGAATTGTTTCAATTGTGTCCAACTCTCAGTGACCCCATTTGAGGTTTTCTTGATAGCAGTACTGGGCTGGTTGGCCATTTCCTTCTCCAGCTCATTTTACAGATGAGGAAACTGAGGCAAACAGGGCTAAGTGACTTGTCCAGGGTCACACAGCTAGTAAGTGTCTGAGGCCAAATTTTAATTCGGGTCTTCCTGACTCTAGGGCCAGCATTCTATCCATGGCACCACCTAGCTGCCCTCTTCCCTACTTTAAAAAAAAGCAATTTGAGAATTCCTTTCAGTGCCAAACTCCTTAAATAGATGATCTGCCTTGTTCTTATCTATTGGTTGGATTCCTAACTCCTTGATGTCTGACTTTTCTTCCTACCAGATTAACTTCCCTTTCCAAGGTACTCAATAAGAGTAACTTGCATATGTATACACATGTATACTTATTACTTTAAGGATCACCATGTACTTTCCTCATGTGGTAGTATATGTGTATATTATGATCTTCACTTTATATATGAGGAAACTGAGGCATAAAGAAATGCAGTGAGCTGTCCAAGGTCATAAAGCTGTGGGATGAACCCAGGTCCTCACAACTGCAGGTCCAGCCCCACCATCCTGCCTCCAATGAAGGCTTCTAAGTTCTCATCTTCTTTGCCTTTCCTAAAGCTTTCAAGACTCTGGGGCACCCACCTTCTGCAAATTCCTTCTTTGGACTTTTGCGGCACTGCACTCTCCTGGTTTTTCCTTGTAACCCCCAACTTCCTCTTCTTTATATCAGATGCTCCCATTCCCCCCTCCTCAACCTAACGGTGGCCATCCCTCACTTCTGGCTTTGGCCCTTTGTTCTTTACATCTCCAGCAGAGAGGCAGCATGGCCACTGGTTCTGAATCACAGTTTTAGTCGGGAGGGATGTCAGTGACCATCTAGACCAGGGTGGGGGGACCTGTGGCCTTAAGGCCACATGTGGCCTGCTACGTCCTCAAGTGTAACTCTTTGAATCTAAACTTCACTGAACAAATCCTCTTAATAAAAGGATTTGTTCTGTAAAACTTGGACTAGTCAAAAGGCTACACCCAAGGACCTAGACCATGTGGCCTCAAGGACGAGATTCCCCATCCTTGATGTAGACCAACCCATATGTGAAAGGAATCCCCAACTTAACAGCCCATTATGCTCTCCAGCCCTTGCTTGAATTCCAACAAGGACAAGGAGCTTACCACCTCTCTAGACAGCTTACATTCCATTTCTGAGGCTGAAATGTGATCATGGATGTAGTTCTATGTACTCATAGCAATTGTATTAGAAACAAACCTTACAAAGAAACAACAGGATTAGGTGATGGAAGGTTTTAGTGGAGGCTAAAGTATGCCTTTCTGCTCTATACCCTGAAAAAATGAATTCCTTTTTCTCCCTGGACGCTGTGCCTACCCTATACACCTGTTGTTATTCTTTTGCATATTTAAATGGCTCTGTGGGAGAGGGCAGAGAGGAGAGTCAAGGGTAAATCCAAGGTTTCAAACATAGGTTACTGGAAGGAGAAATTTACTATTAACAGAAATATGGAAATCCTATTTCCATGTGAGAGGGAAAGGGAGGAAAAAATGGGCCAGTCTTGACAGGAAGGGAAATGATGAGTCAGTTTCAAACATGTTAAGCATTTGCCTTACCTCCTCCCCACCCCACCCCCAAACCTGACCCTGGACTCTAGACCTCACTCACCTTAATCCAGTTCTGATGCAGTTTAAGGACCTGAGACACCAAACTAACAGGGCCACGTTCAGCCTTTTGGTCTGAGATGGAAAGGTCACATTTAATTTTCTGCCTCATCCTGGAAAATGGACTTCCAGGGATACCCAGAACCAGGTACCTGTTTTACTCCAGAACTGGGCTGGGGCAAAGTCAGTCTAAATCTTCTCAGGAGTCACGGAGGAAGCCCCAGCCCCATCTGGTTCCTCTGCCTCTGTTATACTGGTTCAGAAGGGGCACTGCTCAGCATTTCCCTTTCCTTCTGTCTTTTGTATCACAGCCCCAGAAATGGCTCAAGTCTTTAGAGCCACATACCTACAACATTCAGGATCCCGTTTGTCCTCATGCACATGTTCCTGCTCAACCACACAGCAATAGAACGGTACACAGCAGAAAAGGGCACTTCCTCTTTTGGCCCTAAGGGGAAGGGGACATCCATGGGGAGGGATGAAGAAGACCCTTAATAAATGTAAGGTAGTAACAGGAGACAATACATTCACAATCAGTCTCATTGAAGCCTCCCAAGTCCTTCTCTGTTACTGTTCCCATTTTACAGACGAGGATATTGAGACTCAGAAAGGGGAAGAGGAGTTGTCCGAGGTCACCCACACACAACAAGTGCCAGAACCAGGGCTTGCCCACAGCAGGTTGTCTGCCTCCAAATTCACTTGCATAGATGGTTAGAATCAAATCTCCTTTAAGAGGAGTTCTGTGTAAGCTGGGAAAAGGGCACAGAGTGGAGAAAGTCAGCACCTACTCCTCATTTGCTCCAGGAGAGGCAACTCTGCATAGTCTGTCTCCTTGACCATTCTGTGCAAGATATCGGGACTGTGGCCATTCTGGGCTGGAACAGCTAACATGGAAAACAATAATGCAATAGTAAAGATAATGAAATACTGACCATGCTGCAGGTCTGGGCTCCTGGTGACCAGCTAGTGACCTTGTGCCAGGCCAGTCCCCAAGGAGGGTGGGAGCAGCAATTGCCAGCCCCGTGGGAGGAGGGAGCCTCTCCTGGCACTGACACAGTGGGCGGCAGATTAAAGCTTCAGCAACCACCTGAGGCCAAGCAAGAGTGGCCCTTGCCACCACATCCTGAGGGTGGGCAGCATGACTCAGGCCCTGGTCTTGTTCTCTTGTGGTCAGTCATTTACCAAAGCTACCTCTGGAGCAGAACTCGGGTTGGCAAGGACCTTCCAGAGCTCAGGGAGCTGGGTTTTTTGCCTAGAGCTGCTGCTAAACTAGACAAGGCAAAGTACCGAGTTTTGCTATGTCAATTGGGGAAAAAAAAGAAAAGAAGGAAGACTGGGGAGAAAGTATAGCTATCTTCATGTATGTGGAGGAAAGATAAGACTTGTTCTGTTTGGTCCCAGAAGCCAGAAGCAGATTTGGGCTTCATGTCAGAAAAACTTTGTCCCCAAGTGGACAGCCTACTAGATGCCAGGCACTGGGCAAAGCACCAGGGATACAAATACAAGCAAAAAGATAGTCCTTGTCCTCAAGTTGCTTCCAATCGAATGAATAAGAGTTACACACACACACACACACACACACACGCACACAAACACATACACACATATATTAAAGGCATCAGTAAAATGATTTACTACTCTGGGAAAAATAATTCTAACCCCTCTTCAGGCAACCCTGCCATACACTCATGTTTTGTTATGATAACCCATATTAATAGCTACTATTAGCTATTATTACCATATTCTAGGGTGTACCTAGAATTTTTCTCTCTGTAATTTGCTTGATTCTTAGCATAGATGAAGCTTAAAAGAACCTTGCAAGAGAGATCTTGTCTCTGTTAAATGGAAAGGAATTGATATCTTAAAAATACCCAACTGACTTGCCACTCCCCGGGTCTATAAACTTTAATGGCTCCCTATTACTCTAGGATCAGATACAGACTGCTGTGTTTGGCATTTGTAGCCCTTCACAATCTGGCTTCACTCCACCTTTCCAGCTACCAGACATGACCCTGCTCCACACACTCTACATTCTAGCCAGTCTGCCTGTCTTGTTGTACTGCCTTTCTTGATGTTCCAATCTCCTATCTCTGAGCCTTTGCCCAGACTGTTCCCCAGGGCTGGAATGCCCTTCTTGGCTCTGCCTGTCAGAATCCTCAGTTTCCTTCAATACCGGGTTTATGATTCCCCTTCTGATCTCATCAGTTTCTCCTGACCTCTCCCCTATAAGCTACGTTGTCTATATTTTTTATCTACTTATCTATATACGTATTTTCATTCCCCCCACCCAGAGAGCTTATATTGCTCCTTGAGGGCAAAAATTGTCTTGTCTTTTACTTTGTATCCCTAGCACCTGGCAGAGCTCCTGACACCTAGTAAATTGCTCAATAAATTTTTGTGGAATGAATGAATCCCACAAAACCCTCATCACCAGGTAAAAGCAACCAGGCTCGTTTCTCCAGAGCTTTCCTGAAGCAACCCCAGAATAGAGGTCTGGCAAGTAGTATTATCCCCATTTTACCAATGAGAAAAGAGGCTCAGAACACAGTTAACAAGCATCAGGGCTGAGATTCACTCAGGTCTTCTGATGTGGAGACCAGTGGATCACTAGGTCACGACACTTAAAATTAATTTAATTTTTAATTAAATCAAACAAATCTGGCAAATAATCTATTGTTTAAACCAGGTCTGAATGAAGTTACATTTCTTTCAAATTTCCACCAGACTGGGAGCTCCTGGAGGGTAAGGATTGTGCTTTTGCCTTTCTTTGCACAGTGCTGGGCATACAGCAGATGCCTCATAAATGCTTTTTCATTCATTAATTCATTTATGAGAGAATTGGATGAACTGTCTTCTCAGGTTCCTCCCAGTTCAAGTCTATTTAGTTTGAACACCAACTCTGTGGACAAAAGATTCTGTAAGTCAAAATCAATTTAAACTAACACATACTTGAAAGAACTTTATTGTCAGAATTCAGAACTCAGACCCAACCAGTTGTGTCCCCCAAGGCTCTGACCTACGTTCATCCTTCTCTCATGACTTTTTAAATTGCATTTTTTTTCCAATTAATAACCATTTCTTTTCTTTCTCCCCCACCTTCACACAATGGAAAAAAAGAAAAAAAGACCTGTAACAAATATGTACAGTCGAACGAAACGAATTCCCATGCTGGCCATTGTAAACCTGTGCCTTATTCTTTATCTTGAACCCATCGCCTCTGTGCCAAGAAGTGGGCAGCTTCCTTCATTATCACATCTCTGGAACTCCAGGTGGTCATTATGTTGATCAGAGTATCTTAAGCCTTTCAAAACTCTTTATTTCTGCAGTGTTGTTGCCATAATATGGGAGAATTATGCATGGCACAGTAAGGGAAAGGAAGACCCTGGCTATATAAAAAGGGAGCAGCTTCAGAGAAAACTAGCAAGACTTGTATGGGGCTTTTGCTACTGTCTCTCCCCTGTCTATCTCATCTATTTACTAGTTATGAGTTAAAGATCTTCCCCACCCATGAATGGGTCTGCCATTTTCTTTGTAGGAAATATTGTTTTGTAGGAAGGCCCGCACCTTTTGTTAATTTCTATCTCACCTCAGGCACTTGACACTCACTAGCTGTGTGACCTTGGGCAAGTTACTTAAACCCAATTGCCTCATCCTGGGTCACCTCCAGTCATCCTGTTGAATATCTGGTCACTGGATTCAGATGGAGAAGTGAGGCTGGTGACCTGCACAGCCCTCCCTCACTCAAACCAAAGTCAAGTGTGAGTCATGTCATTATTTCTCTGATGGCGTGGTCTTCTTTGGCAACAAAGGATGAACACACACAGAATTGAGGCACTGGATCAGAGGGTCATCTGAAAAGTCTATAAATACTGAGGTGAGGTTTTACTTTGGAGCTTACTCATTGGAAGTGTTTGTTTGGCCTGATGAGACTCTGGGCAGCTGCTAAGGAGCCCCCTGGCTTTGAAAACCCAGATGTTGGTGCTTCTCTCTATGGTAACTGTGTATTTATGGTCAGACACTTGCATCTATCTGTTGGTCTGTGACATACATATATTGCTTATGGTCACACAGTTGGAAGCCCTGTCTGTTGGTTTTTATTTTCTGTATTTTCTCTTAAGTTCAGGGTGCTGACTTTTTCCTCTGAACTAAGTGAATGATAAATGTGCTTGATTAAAGTAGATTGTTGTCCCCTCAAAAGTTGCTTTCCTTTTAGAAAAGCAAATCGAAGAACCCAGACAGCAGGCCCTCCTGTGTATGCAGGGGTCCTTGCTGTTACAAGATGACATCTAAATCTTGCCCTCTTGCCCCACTGGCACCCTTGAGCTCCAAGCCCACATCTCCAGTTGTCCCCCTCCACCCTGTTGGACACCCTGCCACAAATGTTCTGCCAACCCAAATAATCCTCTTCCCCTCAAAACCTGCCCCTCCTACTTACTTCCCTATTTTTGTTGGTAGCACCCCCACTGCTAAACCTTGGAATCAGTCATCTTGGACTCTTCCCTTTCTCTCACTTCCCATCCACCCCAATCACATCCTCCAAGTTTACAAGTTCTGTCTGGTTCTACCCTTCTCATCAAACCCTTCTCCTACTGACCAACAGCCCTTGGGATTCAGAGCAGTTTTCTCCACCCTTCCTCTTACAATTCTCCCTTCACCCAACTGATGATCAGCTTTTATTAAGCATCTACCATGTGCTGAGCTCTGAGCTGGGCACTACAGATACAGAATCTAAAGTGAAACCAGTCCTAGCCCTTATCTCACATCTTGTTCAAGCATTTTCAATGGCTCCTTCATTGTTGCCTCTTGGATAAGACACAGCCCCCTTAGCTTGGCATTTAAAGCCCCTCCACATTGTGCTTTCAACATTTTCATCTATTCTGCTTTGGCATTTTGACCCTTCTCCTCACGCCACTCTCACACCCCAGGACCCTGCATTCCGGTAAGCAATCCTGGAATAAGGTTGCCATGCCATGAGCTAGCCCTTCCCATTCTAGCCTGCCCCACTGAGGGCATGGACTGTCTCGCTTCCTTGGATTTCCATCTCTGTAACTTAGTACAGTGCCTGGTGTAGAGCAAGTGCTTAATCAATGCTTTTTCATTCATTCATTCATTCATTCATTCACTCACTCACTCATTCTTTTTAATGACGTTTCACCTCATCTTCAGACATTTGACACTCTCCTTTATAATCTGGGAATGTGCTCAAGTAAAAATGTATATACAACAGCCACTTTTTAACATTATTTAACACTTTCCCCATCACTCTCTTAAGTCTAGACGATCAACGAAATAATTCAAACCCTAATATGTAGCATTTGTTAATTTCTATGGCAAAAACATTCATGCTGAAAATTTTCACAACTAGCTCTCAAAAGCCAGTACAAATGTAAAAGAAGGAAAGGTGAGGAGGTGTAGGGAATCAGGAGAGAAGATGGTATCTGACCGAGGCAGCCCATAGTTTCATTTATCGTGAGGATCATATGAAATAGTATTTGCACAGTGCTTAGTTTGGCCGGGCACATAGTTTGCTTCCTTACTTTTACAAAACTTTCAAATTCTTTGTTATAAATAGGGATGGGTCTCTGGGTAGAAAAGAATATAATGGAAAACAATGATGATGTAAAGACAGAAGGTTTTAGGATCAATAATTTTTAAAAATATATTTTTGTGTTTTGAAAGAGCAATATTCTCTTATGAGGACAATTTTTCACGTAGCCTAAAATGAGTCAGAAAAAAAATCATTTTAAAATCAAGCTGATGGGAGTTTTCTCTAGGTTTTTTCTTCTCTTTTCTGGAAAAAAAAGATGTGCTGACTTTTCAAAATATCCTTGGAATAAAACTGTTCCGTGCCCTTAATTTTCCTTCTGAAGGACACCGTGCACCTTCTGCAGGCCCTCCTGCCACAGGGTCTCTGTGCTCTCAAAAACCAAGGTTGGAGAACATCTGGGGACCTCAAGGGCTGTCTGAACCCTGCTTTAGGGAGACTAGGGGGACATTGGGGTTGGACTTTCCTCTTGCTCAGTCCTCTTCTTCGGACCTACATCCTCCTTTCTGACTACCGTCTTAATATCACATTTCTGAGAGGAACAAAGGAAAACCCTTCCCCACCTTCTCCAGACTGAATCTTCCTTTGTAACAGGTAAATTCAGACAAGACAAACCCCCTGACCACATCTGACAAGGCCCCTACAACATTCTGACCCTGTGGCCTCTTCCCATTTACTACTCCCAGCCACCATTACTGGCTCCACTTTTGGGTGCTTGGAGCCCAGTTTCTTTCTAGAGAGAGATGGCTCAGAAGAAGGTGAGGCTGGTGACCTTGCACGGCCTTCCCTTAATCAAATCAAAGTCAACTGCAAGTCATGTCATGGTCCTCTTTGAGAAGGAAAGACAAACACAACTTTCTATAGATCTTTCCCCTTACATCATCAGTCATTATGTACGAACTTGTTCTTTGGGTGCTGCTTCCTCAGTTTCTATACCTCTTCCCCTATTTCTCTGAAATTCTTGTCCATTTCTTACCACTCAATAATATTAGGATATTCATGTAGCAGAAATGACTGGTACCCATTTTGTTTCGAATTCTTTGCTACCACAAAGAGGGGCTGGGATGGTTTTACCAGGTGTTTGATTTCTGTCCCTGCCAGTGCCTTCCTCAGGCCCCAGGCCCAGCTCCGGGCCCAGAAGTGGGCTCCTGGGGCCACAGGGTCACTTTTCCTTCCTAGCTCCATACTTATCCACAAGTATTGGAATCACAGGTAATGGAAGGACCTGAAGCGACACTCCTTTCCTTACGACTGAGACTTCAGTATTCCCTTGCTAAGAGAAGGGAACAGCACTATAGCCATCCATAATTCCACTGGAGTCTCACACTCAGTGATTAGGCACTAGAGGTATTACTATTCCCATTTCACAGGTGAGGAATTGAGATTTAAAGGCAGCATTCAAACAAACCCTGGGCTCCAGACTCCAAGCCCAGGGAGCTGCTCCAGGGCACAGGCTGGGACGTTTCATTTTCATGGCCTTTATATGAGCTTGATACATGTTTAATTGCTGGGGCAAGAAATAAAACTCATCTTTTCCTCCAGACTCTGGTGCTTTGTACTTTCTTTTGAGAATGAAATGATTCACAGATCCATTCATGGCACCCAATGCAGATGCCAAGACACCTCAGCCATTCTTGTGCCATATTACTGAAATGCCACTTGGGCCCGGCCATGTAGCTCATCTCTCTAGCTACACTGGAAGTCCTGAGGGGAGCAGCCATGTCCTGGGTCACAGGGAACTGGACATAACAGATTCTCTATAAACACTAACTGAATCCTTGAGGCAAGAGACAGAAGAGAAACCCTTAGATAAGGTCTTGGCCCTAAAAGAACCTTTGGCAATCCTGAATTTTATTCATTTAAAAATGGGATTCTGAGAAAGGGTCCGGAGACTTTGCCAGCCTGTCTGTCCAAGGATCCCACAACACAAAGTAAAGAAGCCCTGGGCTGGCAGAACAGGTGGCCTGCAGTCCAGTTCTCCAGATAGTCCTTGGGGTCTGGGGAAGCCTTTTCTTGATCTTCACTCCTACTAAAAGGAAGGCAGACGTGCCTCCAGGAAGTAGGGTCACAAGTAAGTGCCACCAGCCGCAGCCTGGGTGGGAAGGTCCCTCAGGAGACTGTCTCTTGGGGACTGGAGCCTCTCACTGGGCTCACCCATATAGACCAAACACAGCAAATGTCTCATTTAGGAAAATGTTTTATTCAAAAGCTTCACAGCACCATCTAGTTGTCTTAAAGAATACAGCCCCGCCCCAGCCCCAGCCCCAGCCCCAGCCCTGCCCCCCTCCAGATGCAGAAGTTTAAAATGACACCATTTGGCTAGAGATTCCCCTATTTTTTTTTTTAAAATTCAGGTCATGATATGATTTTTGGTCACTGTCTCACCTCAAACTTCCTGAGCCCCAACTTTGATGGGATTTTAGCAGGTGGTAGTGTATCCTCTCTCTTCCCCTACCTTGTAACTCCAAGTCATGGGAAGCAGGCCAAACTGAGGGCCTCCTGTGCTCGTCCCCATCCCATGCTGGTAGAGGCACATAAAGCTATGATAGAAAAGATGAAATTCAGCAACCAGAGTTAACAGAGTCTCTCCATCATTGGTCAAGCAGCATGCAGCTCTGTGGGCTTAAATCTTGGGGTGACATTTTCCTTCTGAAACCTGAGAACCCCAGGCAATGGGGAAAAGCAGCCCAACCTACTCCATTCCCCATGTCCTAGAGGTCTTTCACTGCTCTACGGATTTCAATTTTTTCTTTTAGTTTGATTAAAATACTAAGAGATTTCCCCCCTCCCCCCTCCCTATGAATCAGGCAGAGCTTGTGCCAAGAGCCTGAGTGACTGTCATTGAGGAGAGGAAAGAGTATGACCCAGTCTTTTCATTTTTAAAGAGTAGCCCATCTGCAATGAGAGCGTTTGGCTTCCACAGGAGAGCAAAAAGCACAATTCCCCGAGAGGCTCCGGGAGCGAGGAGCTCAGCAAACCAGGAGTCTGACTAGGCCCAGCCACATCACTGTCACCTCCTCCACCTTGGCTTCCATTCCCAGGACTTCCGGTCATGCTCAAGGAAGGGAGAGCTGGAAGCCGCGGGAGTCATTTAGCCAAAGCCCCCATAGGATCCCAGGCCGGGAGCACAATGGGCTCCTGCTTCATGACGGCGAGCACATCTTCTGGCACATGTTTCTTGTCCACGACCACTTCATAGACATACTCGGAGAACCACTGGTCTGTCATGCACAGGTAGCCTGCAGGGGAGAGTGAGGAGGCAGAGTGAGCTGGAGCTGGGTGCCAGGGGCCCAAAGGAGAACCTGGGAGTCAGAGGCCAGGGGCATGACTGAGCACCAGCAGGGACGGGAGCAAACACAGGGGCAAGAGGGTTTGAGAGCCAGGGCCCTTTCACTGTGCTTCTGGGGGCCTGCTGAGGACCCAGAGGCCCTGGCTTTCTACTGTAACAGACTCTGTGGGGAACAGGAAGAAAGAGCTGCTGCTCAGCCTCCCTGACTCCAAAAACCTAACAATGGCACAAATGGGGCCTTCTACCAAGGAGCAGCCCCTCTGGTCAAAGCAAAGCAACAAACTCCACTTAGGAAATGGGAAAAGCACTCTTGTCCCAAAGGCTGAGGGCATATAAGGAGGGGAAGCCCAGAATACACTGCAGGCAGTCACTTCAAAGGGACAAGGAAGACCCCACTCATAGCCAGGACATGTCAATGCTGCAGGGGCTCAAAGGGAAAAGCAGGTAGCTGACAGCCTCTTGGCTGGGGGGTTCAGCACCCACGCCGCCCCTGGGCTGTGGGCAGGCTCTGGGTGAGGGACCTGCTCAGCAGTCTGTGGCACTAGGAACACAAAGAGCACCTCCAAGATGCAGAGGCTTCTGTGGGGTCAGCAGTGCCTATTCTACCGTTCCTTTCAGATGGATGGCAAACTACTCAGCCTGACACAGCATGGCATGCCTATCCTCGGAGGAAATATCCTGAGCCAGCGCTCAGAGCTCTCCCTTCCCCCCTAGTGACCTCCTCGCTCAAAGAGGCAGAGAAATTAGAGCATCTTCTGCTGTGGAACGGAAGGCTGCTGTTGGCTCAGAAAGCTCCAGCCTGGTCAGGGTGCTGGGGCCCAGCCCAGTTCAGGACCAGGGATGGAGACTTTTCAGAAAGCGCATCTCAGGAGTCTTGCCTGGGCTCTGCCATCCAGAGGCAGACCTCTCAATAAGCCCCTGAAGATGGGGATGCACTACCAAACAATACACCAGTCGAGACATGAGTCATCCGCCTGAAGTCAGAGTAAATCAATGCTCAAGCCTGCTCCCGGCAGGAAGGGGGGCTGGGCAGGTGAGGGACTGCAGCAGGTTTGTGTAATAAAGTCCTATGTCCTTATAAAATATTATCATCACACAAATAAATCTCCCCCAAATGCCCAAGGAATATGGACACTAAGTATCTACCTAGCCCATCTCCTTTCAAAAGCAGGAGATCAGATTACAGGCTTATGAATTAGAACTCCTATCAGCGGCCAGCGGCCTCGTGGAGGACCTGCGTGCCAAGTGTCTCTGCAGGATATGAGTTCTCTGGGGCTCAGTGAAGCTTCCCAGACAGGGTCGCCGCCAAGTAATTGTGCCCCGAGCGGATAATGAACCTGAGGCTGCTCCAACTGTTGACACGTAGTGTCTTGGAGTTTGACTGGGCCGATTAGGATCACCATGTCTGAAAACTGAGGGTGTGCTGTGCCAGGGCTGGCAGGGGAGCAAAGCTGGGGCTGCTCATTCTGATCCCAGAAGCGCAGTAGCCCACGGTCCGGTCCCGGGGGAGCTCTGGGAAACAGGCAGGTCCTCTCCAAGAGTGAGGCAGCCTCCAAGCCTGGGGGACGGGTCAGACTTCCTTTGGTTTGTTTCTAATATGGCCTGTTAACATAATGCTTTGTTTCTGTAATCAAATTAAAGAATATAGAGATACAAAAGTCAGCCAACGGCCAGGCTTTTAAAGGAGACTGATAGAATGAATGGTATTACAATCTGTAAGCAAGGAAGGGTCTATAAAGGGAGTTTCTGAACCGGAAAAGGCTCAGCTCAAACTGATTATGCCAAAGGATTCATTTGCCACTGCTGCTCAGTCACATCCAACCTGGGGCCGTACTGCCAAAGATCCTACAGCAGTGTGCCATTCCCTTGTCCAGTGGAGTAAGGCAAAGAGGGGGAAGTGATTCACTCAGGGTCACACATCTAGTGAGCACCTGACGTGAGATTTGTGCTCAGGTCCTCCTGACTCCAGAGACAGTGATTGGTTTTATCCAGAGTCACCCAGCTGCCCCTATGCTAACAGAAGAGGCACATTAATGATGCTAACTAAAAGCATATAGAAATATCATCCACAATAAACGTGATTTGTCAGGCAGAATCCTGACAGAAGAGAGCCAGGGATGAGCCGGTAAAACCTTCCGAGGAAACGAAACCCAGCAGATTAAGGAGAAAAATCCATCACTGAGCTGTTAGAGCTTTTCCCCCATTATTCTGCATTCTTGGCCCCTGGGGTATTCCTCAGTGATAATCTCTGCCAAGGCAATAAGCACGCACGCAGACTTAGACTTGAAAGGCCAGCAATAATGACTGAGGCCACCAAGTCCAACCCCCTCATTTTACAGATAAGAAAACTGAGGCCCAGGGATGATAACTGATTGATCCAGGGTCACGGAGGTAGTGATAAGCATCAGAAGCAGGATTTGAACCCAGGTCCACTGATTACAAATCGAACTTTCTTCCCACAGTTGCATATTGCCTTGGGAGAGATAGGAAGATAAAGGAGACTCAGTCACTGCTAAGGAGTTTTTACTGAGAAAATGTTTTATACACTTTTTGGACAAAAACTCACTTGCTGTCTCTGTATGTGTACGAGACAGTGTGGATGTGGATGTGTGTGTAAGGGTACATATGTGTGTGTAAGATACAGAAATGGGGGAGGGAAGGAAAGAGGGAGGAAGAGAGAAAGAGAGTGTGTGTGTGTGTGTGTGTGTGTGTGTGTGTGGTGTGTGTGTGTGTGGTGTGTGTGTGTGTGTGTGTGTTGCGGGGGGGGGGGGGGGGAAGGAGGGGCTGGGAAGCAGGAAGGAAAGATGATGAGAACTGAAGAACGTCAACATGACAGTGTGCGTGCCTTTTGGACCAAGATCTAAGGAGAGCCATCTCCATCAATGTCAACACCCAGATCCGGTTAGTGCTGGGGACAATGGAGTGCAGAGCACACCCTGCTGGGGCAGACTTCCCTGGGTCTCAGCTGGGCACGTGAGGGAGAACAATGCTGGAGGAGGGGAGCACTCCACTCGGCTGATGAGGGTTGAGGTTTTTTTGTCTTCAAACCATAACAGCGTTCCACGAGCAAATGGGCTTGTTCTCTTGGCCAAGCATCAAGGAGACAAACCCATGAGATCTGTCTATTCTGTTCTGCTGTTCTGTCCCCACCACCTAGCACCAGTCCTAGAACCTACTCTCTCCTGCTCAGATCCTGCTATCTGTACAACATTCAGACATTACCCAGAGACCTATTTTTCCAACAAAACTCAATGGCCTCCCTCTGACCCCCAAACTCTCTCTGCTCCGGTATTGTCTCAGGAAAGGTCTGTTTGTTATCATTCCTCAAAAGCCCCTTGGACAGCAGCACCCTGTTATTTCCTAATCTCTCTCCCTTAACTTGACCTGAAAGTATAATGAACACACCAAGAATAACAACCCTCGGCAGCTGCTTTATCGTTTTTGGCTGGTCCCTTTTCCTCTCCATTAATTCATGTTCCTCCTGCCCTCAAAGACTTCCTCCAAGTTCCCTTCATCCATGAAGTCTTCCTGAATTATGTTCTCCCAAGAGGAATTACTATGCATGCCTCCTCAGCAAAGTGGGGCTTTTTCCCACCATAATAATGTGCCCTAAGCTATGTATTTTTATGTTAATTTCCCACCTCCCATCATATGGTGAGGAAGTTCTTTTCCTCGCAGTTTCCCTATTTGTCTTCACATGGCTCCCCATGGAGCTTGTGCACAAAGTGAACGCCCAAGTGCCACTGATGTGACATGGCTGGAGAGTCTGGAACCTCCTTCCACCCTGCCCAAGGAATCAGTCAGTAACACTGAGCTAGGCACTGGGGCACAAAGGCAAGAAGCAAACTTACAACCAGCCTACATCCTAATGGTAGAGAGAAGCAATTTATACTTCACAAAGTTAGTAAGCACATATGGATTTTTATCCAGACACCGAGACAAAGCAGTCAAAGACAAGGTGCTGTGGGAGGGAGGGCTCGAGCAGCAAAGCCTTTGTGCAGATGGTAGTACGGGCTGCAGGGAGGGGAGGCCTGGCATGGGGATGGGCAGAGGCAGAGCGCAGGATGGGAAGTCAGGGAGGTGGGGGCTGGGCGGGGAAGGATTTCAGAGCTAAGCCTTAGTGTTTATCCTTCATTCTCCAGGCAATAAGAAGCCACCAGAGCTGGTGCCCCTGCCTACGAGGGGAGTCCTGACTCTACTTCTGTAGTTTTAATTGTCAGGAAGGTTCTCCTTACATTAACCCTAAATCTGCTTCCTTGTAACTTTGGCTCACTCCTAACTCCGACCCCTGGGGTCCAACAGAACAAATCTATTCTCTCTTCCAACACTCAAAAGCTAAAATCACACCCCACTGAGTGGAAAGGGGATGAGCACTGGCCAAGCTCCTGGCAATCACTCACCTGACTGTCACAATCATCCACCGTCAGTAAGGTGCTGTCTTACTGCTGTTTCACAGCTGAGGAAACTGAGGCAGGCAGGGTCATGCAGCTAGGAAGTGACCGAGAATGGATCTGAACTCAGGTCTGATTGCAGGCCCAGGGCCCTCGCCACTGTGCCACCCAGCTGACCAACTAAGGCTACAACTCCAGCTCCTTCAAACTGATTCTTGTAAGGCATGTCAGCTGTCCTGCCCTGGACATTCTTCAGTTGTACCAGAACGTCTTGAAATGCTTCACATAGAACTAAACCCAGCGTTCCTGCTATGTTTGGCCTCTCCCCTCATGAATCCTGCAGCCTGCAGAGGCCTCCCCTTTCCTGGCCATCCCTCACCCCCAGAATGCTGCTCATTCATCAAGATGATGAGGTCCACCCTCTAAAAGCCCTAGCTATTTTTTAGACAAACTGCTATCCAGGCATACTCTCTCCTCTTGTATTTGTGGTTTTGTTTTCTTGTGTAATCCCTTACAATGACTCCTATTAAATTTCTTTCTAGAGTTCTAGCCTGTTAAAATCATTTTGGCCCTTGATACCATTACCTGTAATATCATTAGCTCTCCTTCTCAACTTCAATGCATGTTTGTCTGATAAGCAAGCCCTGCATACCTTTATCCAAGTCACTGATAAAATATTTCACAGCATGTGGCTGAGCCCAGAGATTCCTGAGACACTCCACCCCAAGACTTTCCAAGGTGACACCAGACCATTCAAACCATTAGCTGTAGAGGGTTAAGTCACAAGCTTGGCACCTCACTATCTACAGCTGGGCTTCTGGTCTCTCCCCAGTACCCCCATGTCTGGTTCTAGCCCTCAGAGGCACTACAAAGGACATGGTGTCTCCTGCTCCTGTGTCCAAATGCATGGAACGTGCTGTCTCCACAAGTGTTCACTGACTGGCCTTGTAAGAGGCAATTAGATGACCAGAACGTTGGTTTTTCAAAAAGCAGCCAAGATTCAGCAGTAATCTGAATGGTTCACAGAAGTTTCTTCCCAGACTAAACTTTGATTTGCCAAATGTGCCAAACTGAAAACAAGAGGCTCCCTCTCTGGAGGGAGCCACCAATGAAGCTCCCAAATGGAGGGGCTAACTTGTAAAAAGAGATGAATCAGGACAGGACTGAGGAACACAAGATAAAATGCAACAAAAGCCAGGAGGAGAGATGAATTATGAAGCTGGGGATGAAGAACCATAACCAAGGAAGGGGGCACTGAAGCCTGTCCCCTCTCGCTATGAAGGGACCACCCAAGCTCATGACCTCAGGGTCATCTTCCTCCTCCTCTAGTCATGTGCCCACCACTCCAGTGCCCACCATCTCTCACTGCATCTGGAAGAGATCTGGATCTTACTAAGGTGAGGAGAAGCACTTGTCTATCAGCCCCCAACCCTACCCAAGTGAGTTGGCCTTCCAGGGGAACTTTAATGGTCTATTTATCAATCAGAAAGCATTCAGTGAGCACCCTATAGGTGGAGGGCACTGTGCTAAACATGGAGAATCTCTATCCTATCTACTCATGGGCTTCTAAGAGTCGTTTATGTCTCATGCATTTGGCAGGGCAGAGGACGGGGGCAGGGACGGGGGAGTGAATATTGTCCCATACCTTTAATTCATGTTATGGATGCCTATAGTACCAGGTGGGGACAAAATGAGCCAAAGGAAGGAAAGTACTCTACAAGACTGGACTTGATCCATGTGAACCCAGAGTCTGGGGGAGACCCAAAGCTGCAAGTTCCAAGTCTATTTTACCTTTACTTATCACCACCAGAAGAATGTAAACAGGGCCTATTTGGTTTTGTTGGTGTATCATCAGCACCAGGCCCTGAGAACACCTGTAGATGAAGGCTGTGAAGAAGTGCTCTGCTTTTCAAACTGGTGCATGCTGGTCTTGATCCACACCTCTTACCACTGGCCTAGGTCATTTCTAAGCGCTACAAGCAGCAGGCAGAAGAGGCACTAACCCCATATGCTTCACTAGGTAAAACTCTGACTGAAACAGCTTCTTCTCTCCTTCCTCCTCTCTCACAGGACAGATCCAAGTGAATGTCACAGCCTGGCAACATGCGAAAAGGCAGCTGCCCAGAAATTCCACTTGCCTACCTTCCCCACGTGCCAACCCTGGGCTCCAGCACCATCCTCCCTTCACTAGCAGGGACACCTGATACTCAAGCAAACTTTCTCTTTTTCCTACAAATCGCTGGAAGGCCACCAGACCCCTTCTGCAATGGACACAGAGTGAGTGTCCACGGAGCACAACACCCCAAGCACACAAATTTAGCTTGTCAGTGAGGACAGGCCTTGAGTTTCTCAGGTCTGGATCACCTTCATCCTTCTCCTGCAAGTAGAGCTCCAGCTCTTTTTGTACAAGCTGTGGTTCCATGGCCTCTGCTCATCAGTCCTCCACATTACATTTTTAGTCATCTGTGGTGACAGAGGGCCATGAAATTTTTGTTAAGTGGACTAAAGAGCCACACAGTAGGTCTGAAAGGGCATTAGACTTCCATACCAATCAAACTACCAAAAAAGAATCATCTTATGGAGCTAGAAAAAAATAACAAAATTCATCTGGAAGAACAAAAGGTCATAAATATCAAGGAAATTAATGAAAAAAAGTGAAGAAAGATGGTTTGCCCCTATCAGATCTTGAAGTCTCAAAATTATAAAGTGGTAATCATCAAAATATCTAGTACTGGCTAAGAAATAGAACGGTAGATCAGTGGGATAGATTAGGTACAGAATACACAGCATCGCCTCACACCCATCAAACTGGCTAATGTGACAGAAAAAGAAAATGATAAATGCTAGAGGAGATGTGGGAAAACTGAGCCAATAATAAGCTGTTAGTGGAGTTGTAAACTGATCCAACCACTTTGGAGAGCAATTTGGAATTATGCCCAAAGGGCTCTAAAACCATGAATACCCTCTGATCCAGCAAAACCACTACCAGATCTGTAACCCAAAGAGACAGAGAGAGAGAAGGACTTATTTGTACAAAAATATTTCTAGCAGCTCTTTCCTGTACTGACAAGGAATTGGAAATGGAGGGGATGCCTATCAACTGAAAAGACTGAAGAAGTTACTGTATATGATTATGATGGAATACTTTTGGGCTGTAAGAACTGACCAGCAGGATGCTCTCAGAATAACTTGTAAAGACACACAAGTGACGCAAAGTGAAATGAGCAAAAGCAGGAGACAGCGATGTCATACGATGAATAAGTATGCATGACTTAGCTCTTCTCAGCAACACAAAGAACTCCTGATGAAAACTGCTAGGGAACTCCAGAGAAAAAACTGATTAACATCTGAATGTACATTTTCATGGTTTTTTTGTCTGTGTTTTCTTTCATAACATGACTAACAAGAAAATATGTTTTGCATGATTGCACATGTATAACCTGTATCAAATTGCTTACATGTTCTTTCTCTGAAGGTAGATAGCATTTATCATCATGGGTCAGGACGTAGAGTAAGGAAGACTTGAGTACAAATCCTACCTTAGTCACTACTAGCTGTGTTTCTGGGAAAAAGTCACAACATCTCTGTGCCTCAATTTTCTCACATGTAAAACAAGGATAATAATAGCACCCAATTCAGAAGGTTGTTTTGAGGATCCAATTAGATAGCATATATAAAATGCTAACACAAAGTATTTTTAAAGTGCTTACTATATTCCAAGACACTATGCTAAATGTTGGAGACACAAATAAAAGTAACCCAGTCCCAATCTTCCAGAACACATAAAAGGGAACTGGAAAGTGGGGATGAGAGGGAGAGAGCTGTCTGGGGAAAGCTCAGGTCTGATGAGAGGAAGCACGGCTGGGGCCTGTTCTTAAATGACGGTCCTAGCAGCGTCACCAAGGTTTTGTTTTCTGTTTGCTTGCTTTTATTTTTATGTTTTGGAGGGGCGGAGGCAGGCACGTATGGAGGTAGAAACAGCCCAGGAGTGAATGAAGAGTGGCTGGACTACTGCTGGAAGCATAACTCATACTGTGCACCTGAGGAAACTGAGGCTCCCTTGACATCATGGGGTTTGCCCCGTTTTATGCTTTCCCGTGTAAAAAGCAGCCGCTGTGTTTGCTACCCTACCTCCTCTCACCGAGCACGGGCAGCTCTTGCCTCTCCAGCCTAAACGAATAAGCCATTCTGCCCTCCAAAAAACAGACCTCTGTCACAGGCTCCAAATGGAAAATCAGCTTTGGGAATCACCCACAAACAAGATCCAAAACTTAACGTCAATCCCTCCAAGAGCAGGGGAAGCCAACAACCCAGATCTTTGAGCAGATGTCGAATGCACTACGACATCAGAGTACAACTGAGGATGGACATCACCAGCAGCAGAAAAGCAAGGGCAAGGAGGCAGGTGCCCCTTCCTCCACTGACACAAGCCCAGGGGGCTCATGGTCGGAACAAAGTCCCAGGCTGCTTCTGGGTGCCATCAAATGATTCAACATGCATGGCTGTCTCTAAGCAGAGGGTCCTGGAAGTGAACATCAGGGGAGCCCCCACCAAGGGGAGGTCTTTAGGCTTCGCCTGCCTCCACAGAGCTTTATCAGGGGCAATCAATCTCACCTGGTAGAAACCTCAAAGAGAAGAGGGACACACTGTGAACATGCCTCTCTGTGGAAGGGCTGCCCCCACAAAGCTGCACCAGTGTAGTCTCGTGGGCCATGCCTGCTAACGCACAGTAGGATTATGGGTGGTAAACAAAAACCCAGGGAACATAATCCCCTACCTATAAGCTTCCCTCAGGAGATTCTAAAATGTGCCAAGAAAACAATTCACATGTTCCTGCCTTCCCAGTAAGTCTGAAAGGACCAAGCAGCCCCTGGGAGGACTTTATTTTGGATGTGGCTCCCTAAACCTCCCCCAAGCCCACTTATCTTTTGGCTCCCTAAGGAAATGTTTTGCTTTCCATAATCTCTGGCATTTCAGTCATTTGAAAACAATAACAAAGAGTTAGTCTAACCTCTAGCTGGACAGCTAAGGACTTTGTAATAGAAGACTGTGGGCAAACAGCAGGAAGGAGACCCCTGCGCTGCCTTGACTCAACAGAGGGACGAGGTAAGGGGAGACGCAAGACCACTGACTCATCAGGAGGGAATGGCTGAGGTTGGGTGGAGGGCTGGGGCCATGGGGGAAGGAGATTAGCAAAGCGATCTGAAGCTGGGCCCAAGGTTTTGTATTCTGTTTTGCTTTTAAATTAGAGCTGACCATATGGCTAGGGAACCTCAGAATGCACAGGAAAGCCATAAGGAAAAAGAGCTTTACTACATCCTCCAGCTCAGAAAGCAGCACTCTCCATGACCCAGGATGAAAAATGCTCCACTCAGAGGGAGAAGCGAGGACCTCTGAATGCAGATAGAAGCAAGCTTTCTTAAAACTTGATTGCTGTCGCTTGGCTTGCTGTCTTTTGCAATGTGGCTAATATGGAATTCCATTCGGCCCAACTTCACATGTATAATTGATGTCAGACATGCAAAGAATCTGGAACTCCAAAGTTTTTTTTAAATGATTGTTAAAAATCTGTTCACATGTAATTAGGAAATGTTTGGTGAAATAAATAAAAATAATTAAGAAAAAAAGAAAACACTATCCCTTTTGTTACCATTTCTGCCCTCATTCACAACCTAATGAACCCACTGACCCAAAGCCAGCCAGTCAATCACTTGCCCTGTGATAAACAACCCACCAAACCTGGGTTTGGTTTGTTTCAGGGCGGGTCAGAAGCTAACATGCCGGAGGAGCAATGGTGGGACAAATGAATGCACAACACACACAAAGCAGAGCTGAATGCTTCTGAAATTCACGTCCAGAAAGGTTTTCTAAAACTTAAAACATCCTACAAATAATCCTATTCTTCAAATGCTATCCCCATGAGTCCAGCCTGTGCCATCAGTCAGTGACTGCCTTGAGGCACACACGTGTGAACACACACACACACACACACACACACACACACACACGTGAAAACACACACAGAGCAGCGAATGTGTTTTCTTTTTTTTTTTTTTTTTTTTTTTTTTTTTTAAATTATTTATTTATTTATTTATTTTACATTCATTTTCACAAATTTTTGGGTTCCAAATTTTCTCCCTTTTTCTCCCCTCCCCCCACCCCAATACCCCAAGCAATCTCATTTTCCCTATCTCCAATCTGTCCTCTCTTCTGTCATCCCTCCCTTCCCTTGTCTCTATCTTCTCTTTTCTCCTGTAGGGCCAGATGACTTTCTATTCCTCATTAACTGTATGTCTTCTTTCCTAGTTGCAACAGCAATACTAAACAATTGTTCCTAAAACTTTGAGTTCCAAATTCTCCCCATCCCTCCCTCCCCACCCATTCCCTTTGGTACGGCAGGCAATTCATTATAGGCCATATCTGAGTAGCTTTGCAAATGACCTTCCTGATAGTCGTGATGTGTAAGACTAACTGAATTGCCATCCCTCCTCACCTGCCCCTCATTGTTTTTCTTTGATCCTGTCCCTCCCCAAGTGTTGACTTTCAATTACTCCCTCCTCCCTTTGCCCTCCCTTCCATCATCCCGCCCCCAATATCTCCTTCTCCCCCGCTTTCTTATACTGTAAGATAGGTTTTCATACCAAAATGAGTGTGCATTTCACTCCTTCGTTTAGTCAAATATGATGAGGGTAAACTTTTGTTTGTTTGTTTGTTTGTTTGTTTGTTTTTTTTTTTCTTCAGCTCTCCTCTTTTTCCCTCCACTAAAAACATCTCCTACTTGCCTCTTAAATGACATATAGTTACCCCCTTCCATTTCTCCCTCTTTCCTCTCACTACATTTCTCTCTCATCATTTACCTTAATTCCTTTTAAGGTATGGTCCCATCCTATTCAGTTCAATCTGTGCTCTCTGTCTCTGCATGTGAATGCATGTGTGTATGTGTGTGCATGCGTGTACATATGTATGTGTGGTCCCACCAACCACCCAGATACTGAAAAGTTTTAAGAGTTAGAAATATTGTCCTTCCATGTATGAATGCAAACAGTTCATTTCTGGTAAGTCCCTTAATACTTCTCCTTGCTGTTTACTTTTGCATGCTTCCTCTCATTCTTGTGTTTGAAAGTCAAATTTTCTTTTCAGCTCTGGTTTTTTCATCAAGAATGATTGAAAGTCCTCTGTTTCATTGAAAGACCATATTTTTCCTTGAAATATTATACTCAGTTTAGCCGGGTAGGTGATTCTTGGTTTGAGTCCTAGTTCCTTTGCCTTCTGGAATATCCTATTCCACGCCCTTCGATCCCTTAATGTAGAAGCTGCTAGATCTTGGGTTATCCTGATTGTATTACCACAGTACTGGAATTGTTTGTTTCTGGCTGCTTGCAAGATTTTTTCCTTGAGCTGGGAGTTCTGGAATTTGGCCACAATGTTCCTAGGAGTTTCTCTTTTTGGATCTCTTTCAGGTGGTGATCGATGGATTCTTTCAGTACTTATTTTGCCCTCTGGTTCTAGAATGTCAGGGCAGTTTTCCTTGATAATTTCATGCAAGACGATGTCTAGGCTCTTTTTTTGATCATGGCTTTCAGGTAGTCCCATAATTTTTAAGTTGTCTCTCCTTGATCTATTTTCCAGGTCAGTTGTTTTTCCCATGAGATATTTCACATTCTCTTCCATTTTATTGTTCTTTTGGTTTTGTTTGGTGATTTCTTGGTTTCTCATAAAGTCATTAGACTCCATCTGTTCCATTCTAATTTTGAGAGAACTATTAAATTCAGTGAGCTTTTGAGCCTCTTTTTCCATTTGGCTCATTCTGCTTTTGAAAGCATTCTTCTCCTCATTGGCTTTTTGAACCTCTTTTGCCAATTGAGTGAGCCTATTTTTCAAGGTGTTAATTTCCTCAGCATTTTTTTGGGTCTCCTTTACCAAGATATTGACCTTTTTTTCATACTCTTCTTGCATCTTTGTCATTTCTTTTCCCAGTCTTTCCTCCACCTGTCTAACTTGCTTTTCAAAATCATTTTTAAGCTCTTCCAAGGCCTGAGCCCACCCAACACCCCCCTGGGGTGTCTGGGGTACTGAGGCCCCGCCCTCCACATCTTTCCCTGATGGGAAAAATACGTTCTCGTCCTCCCCATCAGATCCGAAGGTTGGGATCATCTGCATTTGTTGGAAAAAACTCTCTAAAGTCTTATTTTTCTTCCCCTTTCTAGGCATTTTCCCAGCCAGTTACTTGACCTCTGAGATTCCCTTCCACCCCCGCCTGGATCCGCCCAGCCAGCGCCTGGCCTCTGAGATTCAAATGGGCTTTCCTCCTGCTGGCTGTCAATCAGTGAGCTTTAGTTCAGGTGCTGGGGCGGGGCCAGGGCTGTCTCCGAGACTCTGATCCCTCGGGGGGGGGGGGCTTTATGCAGCGACTCTCAAGAATGGAGCGGGTGGGGGCGGGGTGGGGGGCCCGCCTCCCAATCTCAGCTCCCCTGGGGGTCCCGAGCAGAAACCTTCAGCAACAGAGCGGGCTGGGTGCAGGGCCGTCTCTCAGGCTCAGCTCCGTCAGGTTTTATGAGGGAATCTTCCGTAATGAAGATCCTGCCTGCTGCTGGGGGATTCCTGAGTCCTGGGCCGCTGCCGCCTCAGCCCCAGCCCACGCCTCTGCCTCCGCCGCTTCCTGCCCCGTCTCTGCCTCCGCTGCTTCCTCCCGAGGGGGCCCGAGTCACGGAGGCTCCCTGCTTCCCCTCTCCTTCAGCCCGGCCTCTCTCACTGACCTGCTTCTGTGGGCGGAGGGACTTTCCCGGCTGCTTCAGCTTCCGTCTCTGAAGCCTGCTCCGATCCGCTTCTCTGAGGCCTCGGCCAGGGCAGCGCTGGGGGTCGGGTTTACTCTCCGGGGCGCGCCGGACCCTGGGGATGGGTCTTGAGGGCTCCCTGGGACGGGAATCTCCTCCACTCTGCCTCTGCACACCTTGCACTCACCCAGAATCTATGGGGGACTCTTTCTACACCAATTCCATGGGCTTTGGTTTCGGAGCTCGTAAACGTGCGTCCTTCTACTCCGCCATCTTGGCTCCGCCGAATGTGTTTTCAAATTCCTTTTCAGAGAACTGTCTGAAAATTTGTGAAGCCATGCTGGCCCTTCCTTAGTGAACCTCCCTAGCTTACCCCTAATTGCTGCCTCAAAGGAAAGCAAAGCCACCTAACAGGAAACCACCATTAAAAATGAACAGCTCAGCGGGGCCCCCACTTCCAGCCTCATGCTGCCTGAATTCACAGCAGGCCTTGCAACAAGCACCTTCGTAATCACACAACAATCAGAGAAATCAATGACGCTCTCTCCAAGGGGCAAGATGACAACAACCTGATGATGAACAGAAAGGCATTAAGAGCACTTGCGTGTGTTTAGACAAAAATTAGGCCACTGGCTTTCACAACAGAGCCAGGGGACAGGAATCCAAGCATTGCTGAAGATCATTTTCATGGGGAGATGAAAAGACTTGGGACGCCAAGAAGCCAAAAGCTACAGAAGAAAGTACAAAATGGCCTGCAGGCTGCAGAGATCTAAGGATGGCAGAGCTGTCAGGGACCTTGGAGATCACCTCACCCACTGCTCTTCTCTTCTGCCTCCATCCCAACCACACACACATAATGGAGGTCACCTGAGGAGTGACAGGCAGCAGAGCCAGGACACATCTCCGCACTCCTAATCCAGGGCTCTCCTCTGCCTTCATTGCTGTTTAACAGAGGAAGGGTACCAAAGTGAGCCCAGATGTGAAAATGCCCAACTATCTAGCTGCTGGATGACCACTGGGCATGAGATGGCAGGGATGGCTCTGGGTTGGGTTAGTTGGCCTCTGGGACCTCCAGAGAATGGACTGACATAAGTGACAATGTGACAAGGACACAGAGCTCCACTGAGCATCAGCTCAATGGGCGTGTCCAGACCCCCTCCCCATCCAGTGTGTCAGGCTGCTGCTGCCACCTCTTGGTGGACATGACCCAAACCAGAAATCCAGCTCTATGGAGCACAAAGCTCAAATCAACTGGCCCTTCTTGGTTGGGTGAAAGAAGGCTGCTTAGGCCTCTGCAATGTTCTACCTCAGAGGCAATGGGGTCTCCAGACCACGGCTCAGATGTCCATCTGCCCTGCCTTTCTGATCACTGCACAACAGTGGAAAAGGGATCCTGCTTCCCTAAGGGGATAACTGATGCCATGGAGGCATGTCAGCCTTAGGGAAGGTGGGTTCCAGGGCCATAACGTGCCAGGCAATGTACATACCAAGATCAATAGTCCTTTGGAATTCATGGCCTCTTGATCTGAACCTCGAGAAATTCAATAATGAGCACTTTTTAAAAGCTCTTATCTATTATTAAAAATATACATTAAAGGAATATTCTCCGTTGGTTACTCCTGACTTCTATTATGCCTTTCAACAGATCACGAAAGTCTTTTACAAAACTGAGTGATCTTTGGTGCTAACCTGAAACAGGCCCCTTTGCCCACCTCTCTTCTCCCTCTCAGAAAACCCGAAGGAGGCTGGTTACTTATCTGACAAATCTCCAAGGAGCAGGGGAAATCAGTTTTGGTCTATACAGGGGAAGGCTGCTCTGAGGTCCATCAGAAAAGCTGAGGTGCTCCTCAGGATGCCATAGTAACTATCTAGGATTACAGACCCTCACGTTTTCTCCTGAGAGTGGTTCTGATGCTGTCAGTCTCACGTCTGATGATCCAGGATCTGACCAGAGAGCCCACCCAGCTGCTTTTGTGAAGGGAAATAGGAGTTACCAGTCAAGCTGACAAGCAGCTTGAGTTTACCTTTGTGGCCATGGTCTTCACCCCAGGAATTCTCCACTCTCCACTTTTCATACGTTCCCTCACGAGCATCCTGAAAACAAAGCAAAACATAGGTAAGATGGTGAACAGTCCCCAAATGCCATGGTAACGACTGTTCCTGATCCACCAAGTGCTTTATCTCATCTCAAAATACACCCTAGAGAACTGACTTTGCCTGACTTGTGCCTAAGCCACGGTCAGATCCTGAGATGCTCAAGAATCCAGGCCTATCCTCTGCCCAGGATCACCACATGACCCTCATCCAGCCCGTTATGCTACACAACAGTCAGCAGCCCTGCTAACCCACACTGGGTTCAATACACAAGAACAGGACCAATTCTGGGGATGTTTTTGTTAGTCAGCAAGCACCTATTGAGCTTACTAGGTGCCAGGCACCATGCTAAGCACTGGAAATACAAAGGCAGAACCAGTCCCAGCCTTCAGGGAGCTCCCAATCTGCTGGCACGTGGCCAGCCACATGCTCTTCCTCCTCTGAATTCCATCACTTTTGCCAGGCACTTCCTCTCCTACCTGGTACTGGAATTAAGAGTACTTAAATAAAAATGTAACCTCTCTGAGGAAAAAGTTTGCGTCCTTATGTCCGCCAAGGTCTCTTTCTTTGCACGTAATCAGCACTTCATGAGCCTTAGATCTATGACTTACTGAATAAAGACTGACTGACTTCTCCCTGTTAAGCAGGTGAGGAAGCTGGCTTCTGGGCTCCCCCCAGCCCACAGGCTGCTCTGCCTGGGGCCTGAGGATGTGCCACATCTACAGGTCATCAGGAAGATGTTAAAAAAAGTTATCTCTGAAATGCTCTAGATTCCCTGGAGGGGAAAAAACCCACATCCCCCAACTACCAATGAATGTACCAAAAACAATCTGTGCATTTACATTTGCCACAAAACCAGATGAGAAGCAGCCCGGAGTCATGGATGGGGGCTCACCCAAAGCCAGGAAGATCCAGGTTTAAGTTTTGCCTCAGACACATCTTAGCTGTGATCTTGGGCACATCATTTAAGAGTTTAGCATTCCAGGTAACTCTCTAGAGTTTATATGGCAGGGAAGGGGCAATCAGTATTGATGGAGGGACCTTCATTACACCAGGGAAATCACAGGCCCTGCACCCAACCTGATCCTACTCCCCTGGAAGGAAGCCAAGCAAGTCACTTGAAGCTGGAATTGGTCTGCATAGATGGTGAAGATAAAGGAGGGAAAATACAACATGTTCATCCTTCCTAAGGTTTTATTTCAGGCTCTGCCCTGGTGAATTCCTGTCCAACTAGCTCTGGACATGTACCAGGCTCACAATCCATCTTCTGACTTTCCCCTAGGGGAGTTGAGTGCCAACCTTCTCCAGGATCTTCCTTCCTTGGTGGCATTTATGCAAAGACTGAATAGAACTCAACAGAGTTCAACAAAAGATTCAAAGAGAATAATGTTCAATCCTACAGATCCTCTCCTTCCATCACTGTTTTAAACAAACAAACTCAGAGGCAAAGCCCCATCAACCTGGAACTGACCACTTATTCTTTCCTCCACACCGATTCACATATGATAGCAGACAACAAGTGGAAAGTTCCCCTTCTCAGGGCAAAGTCTTCCTCTCCGTATTGTGCCCCCTCTACCCTCAGAAATGCAGACATTTCAGCAGGAGGGACAGTTCCTCACCTCCTCATCCATCAACACCCACTTCGGGACAGGCTTCCTTTGGAAGGTTGTGGTTTTCCTTTGGCGAGCCTGATCTCTTGGCCTTCATCACTGATCCAGGATCAACAGCAGCCAATAAGCTTCTATGTAGAAGGATTACGTGCTAAGGGCCCCTAGGAAATCCTCATTACTAATCCCTGTCCTTAGCACCAAAGATGCTCATCAGAAGCTACATGAGTCACACTGTGTGCTTCCTACTGGCATAATCAAGTGTCACAGGGTACTAGAGGTCCCCTGGATCTTAATGATCCTTCATCTCAATAATCCATTATTACCTTCCTTAAACATATCTATAAGTGTCAACTGCTACACCACTGAGATGTTAATTAAAGACAAAAACCTGTCCTACGTTTCCTTTGTCAACGACTCACAGGGTAATTAACCACTGGTTTTGGACAAGTCATTTAACCAGAAGAAAGGAAGGAGGGCAGGAGGGAGGGAGGAAGCAAGGGAAGAAGGGAAGGAGGGAAGGAAGGAAGGATCTTAGCCTAGGTCTCTTCCAGCTTTAAGGTGGCAATGCCATGAACATTTCTGGTCCAAACTCTGTCATGAAGAGATGATGAGATGAAAGGAAAGAGGAAGGCTGCACAAGGGGCCGCAGGCACTGAGTCCCTGGTGTACAACACTCCCTTCTGCATTGTGCTGTTTCCTACAACCTGCCAGTTCTTCTTCCTTTCCACAAATGTGGAAGATGAAGCAGGATCCCTCCCTCCACCTGGGATTCTACCAGTAGCCACCCTGCACTATGTGTGTTCTGTTGACCCAGAATCACTCATCAGACCTGGCTGAGAAACCTCCCCTGAGCAAAGCTGGACAGGAGAGAGACGTGGACATGGGTCTGTGTGGTTTTCATCTCTGAAAAGTAGAAATGACCAATCTAGTGCAAAGGGAAATTCGATATAACAGAGAAGCCACTGGCAAGCAAAACAAATTATAAAAGCCCTCTGATATTCAGATGTACACACATATATACATGAGCATCCACATGCAGGCATGCACACACACCCACACACCCCAACCCACACACACACACACACCTTAAACAAAAATGTCCCTTTAACCAAAAGCCTTTAGTGGGGAGTTACAAACCCAGTGAATTTTATAAGACAGCATGTCCAAACATGTAAACGTGAGCAACTTATTCAATATTTTATTCATGAAAAATCCCTTCCAACCCCTTACTTCTAATGGCAAAAGACAGCTCTTACTTAAAACCTCTTCTCAGCACTGAACTCTGTATTGTTTTGTGTAACCCAAATGTTCATCTGCTTTTTAAGTTATGGGATTTAATCTGTCACTGTCACACAGACACAGAGACACGGACACACACACACACACACACACACACACACACACACACACACACACACACACACACACACGCTCGCACTTCTAGGCCTCAGACTCCAACCTTTGTCCCTTGTTTCTAAAGCCATGTGAGGCCCAGCAGGGAAACGCATCTGTAGATGAGACCCCACCACCACTCTGCGAGGGCTGTCATTTCCATTTGCTTTTAAGTGTAAAGAAATCCCCTCCTATCCCGAATGACACTGTCTTCTCAGATCTGTGCAAAACGAGGACCAGCAATGCCACCACCAGCTTGGACAGCAACACCGCTACTGAATTGTCTGGCTTCCTGGCAACAAGTTAATACTGAAGAAAAATCTGACTCTTCACAACTGTTTATATAACAACTGCTCACAGGTTTGCAACTTGTAACCTTACAAAACAACAGGAAAAACCTCCAGCCCGCATCTTCTTATGAACATTTGTCACCATAACAGGTCACCCATAGTTAGCTACATTGGGAGATTAGTTCTTTAAAAAAAAAGTAATCCTTAGAGGTAATCTGATAAATTCACTTGGCAATCTTGTTTCCCTTCTCAAGTGGAAACAGCACATCAGGGAAGGATTTCATCCAATTATGTGCACAAACTATGGAAAAAACGGCACATCTAAGAGAACAATGACTCCATGCTTGATGATGTAATAGGATTCAAGGGCCACCAGAAAGGTACCCTTCCCCCAAACATGCCTCTCTCCCCTGTGCCCTGAGGCCTACATTTCCCCAACTGAAGTTTCATTCCTTTGGCTAAAAGCCTCTCACCGCCTATCAAAACACAAACGCTGTGCTCAGTCCTGAGGCCTCAGCCCTCATCCGTGTCCTTTCCGGCTCCGCAGAGATTCTGCCACTACCAAACGAGGCCATGTCAGGCCAAGTCATTTCTCCCTCTTTGGGCCCCAAATGCCTTGTTCAGAAAATGAGAGGGAGAAGATGGATACAGCTCTAAAGTGCTTTAGTTTTATAATTCCAAGCAAGAGACAGATGAGAACCAAGGGAGTGATAAGTGTACCTGAACCCCCAGGAACAAAAGGTGGAAACAGAAGCCACTGCCACAAGCTCCCCCCAAAGCAGATGTAACACAGCCAAACCAGAACAAACCAGAAGCTGTCCAATGGAATGGACAATCACAAATCCTCTCTTAGACCAGTGAGTCCCTCTGTAACCTCATCCTCAATATTAACACTCCACAGCTGGTCACAGGTCAGCAGGAACTGGGCCCAGAGTATTCTGTAATCATGGCTCCTAGCACCCAGGTGCCTCAGAGACCACACAATTCTAGACCCCCTGAGAGCAGGCATAGGGCCACACCAGCACAAAACCTCGCCTGGTGCTCTGCACACAGTGGGTAGCACTCACAAATATGTATGCAATCAAATTATCAACTCAACCGATCCTTCCAAGGGAAACAGAACCTCCACCCTCCTAGGTCCAACATACTCTAAGATAAGAGCACACAATACAGATTTAAAGCTAGAAGGGACCTCAGAAGCTGGATGGTTGACTAACTTCTTTCCCCTCATTTGCAAATGAGGAAATTAAGCTGAAGAAAGGTTCAGTGATTTGTCCAAGGCCACAGAGCTCCTATTTGTCTGGGGTAGGATTTGAACCCAGGTCTTCTGGACTCCAAACCTGGTACCCAGTCCACCCCACCACATCATTGTCCATCTAATAACAGGACTAGGAATAAAGGAGGTTAAAAAAAACACATGGACTCTCTCTAACACAGGCTGGTTTCAGCCAGGTCCATTTGCAACAACGGAGTCTAGAAATAACCACAATCCTTATTATCCCAACTTTGTGGGCCGCATCCCAGCATGATTGGTGGAGACATCCAGTGCTTTCTGCACACTCCCCTGATTGCCACAGGGATGGACACAAAGGACAGCTATCCTTATTCACTTCTATTTTAGGAAAACCCTGAAGCCTCCATGAAAGAAGGGTGAGTTACAGTAGAAAAGGAACCCAAGGTCAGGACTTCCTGCACACTCCATTCAAGGCTTATTTTAACTCTTTGAAAACAACAATTGTCTCCAAGTTCACTCCCAACCTCTTGCAAACCAAGAATGTCTGCAGGCTGGGCTGGGACGGGACCCTCTGACCCAGACTCTGCTCCTCACTTCACTGGAAAGTTCCTATTTGTACTGTCTCTGAGGACCCAGCCAAGCCCCAAGTGACGCAGGTGTGACATCCTGCCCGGAAGCCAACCTTCCCAGAACAACACACACACGGGTGAATGAAGCCAGGCCAGACAAATGGGCTAAGGGAGAATTCAAATCCATCTGTGCAAACACCGTTGGCGGCAGGGGACAGGCGGGTGGAGGGGCACCAGGCATACCTCCGTGACGGCTGTGAAGGTCATGGCATGGGTCATCAGGGACTCGCCAAAAGTCAACCTCTCTGCTTTGTTCATGTTCTTCAAGGAGACACCAAACACCAGCTCATGGTCATAACTGCAGACAAAGCACGTTAAAAAAAATATTAGGACACAAAAGGAAAAGCGCGTCATCCCTAAAAAGCCCTGGCCATGCCTTGTGAGGGGCACACAAGCCCCATCAGGGGCTGTTCAGAAGTATTCTACCAGAAAAAATGCAGAGGTAGCTTGTCACCAAAATGCTTTTCCCTATACCACATGTGGCCACTGGCCAAAAATCCAAGAGACTAAACGTATCCCCTCCAATCTCAAGGCCAAAGAGATCAGAGACAGGATAGTCTAGTTTAAGTCAGGGCTGTGGACTCAGAGAGTCTTGGATTCAAATCCTGGCTCTGATAGTTACTTCCTGTGTCAAGTTAGACAAATAATGTCACCTGCCTGGGCCTTAAGTTCCTCATTTGTACAATGAGCCTACACAACCTGAGGCTCCCCTTGGCATGATTTGCCAAGTACTTTAAAAACATCACCTCATCTGGGACTCACAATAGGTAGGCATCACAGGTATTACTACTTACCATCCCCATTTTATAGATGAGCAAACAGGCTTAGAGATGGCACATAGCTAGCAAGTCTGGGGGGTTGGATTTGACCCCTGGCCTTTCTGACTCCAAGTTAAGCAGCCTAAGCTACAATGTTGACTCAAGCTTCTGCTCTGATCTTCTAGGCTCTCAAGCAGAGATGCTTAACCAAGGGTCCATGAACTTGGGGTTGATTTTTTTCATTAACATTTTGATAACCATATTTTAATATAACTGGTTTCCTTTATAATTCTATATGTTTTATTTTACGTATTTAAAAATACTATTCTGAGAAGAGGTTCATAAGCTTTGGCAGACTTCCTGCCCAAGGGGTCTCTGATAGCTACACCAAGGGCAGAAAGGCCTGTCCTATCAGAGGGAGGAGGACAGTGATGCCCTTTCAGTAAATCGTGTCTATGGGTGAGCAACCCATTCCATACCAAGCCCATGGGTGACCCTCCCATGTGCTGCCTGCACTCACATCTGCATGTCACTGATGCCTAGCTTTCCGTTGAAGTGTTTTCCAACATCGCAGCCAAACCATACGGCCTAGAAAGGGAAGAAATAGGGAGACTCAGCACAGAATCTCCTCAGACCCTCCCAGACCAAAGATGGAAGAGGGGGATACACGCCAGGACAACACCCACCTCTCCTTCTTTAATAGAGGCTGCAACCATCTTTTTCAAGAAGTCAATGGGCTGGTTGTTGTAAAGGGTTTTTCTCCCACCAATCATATTGCTCAAGTATTCCACAGTGTACAGCCTGTTGTACTTATGCTGACTCCGAGGGTCATTTACGAGACAAATCTGAGGAGACCAAGGACAAGTAACATTACAATACAAACTAGGTTACATCTAGAGAGCTGGGCCAGCCCATCCATTCCAGGCAAGCTGCAAACAATTCACTGCTCTGGCATGTGCTACCCCAAAGTACAATGATGCCACAACCACGTGATGAAATAACACACAAATCAATGGAAGGCAATACTGGACCACCTGAACAGGGTCCAGAGGTGGCCTGCAATCTGAAAAAGGGATACAAGTCTATTTCTTGCGACCTGGACTCATTTTGAGGGTTTTACTTATTTACTGTTGACAATGAGTCCCCCCAAATAATTCTTCCAAACAACAAGCACCAATTGTGATAATGGGGTGATCTTAGAGTAAGTTCAACATCCAGCTATGACTTCAAAGAGCTGAAGGTCCAACTTTAAAGAAGAGGCCATTAGAACACAGAAGAGGGCCAGGGCTCTCTTGCTAGTCTTCTTGCTAAGTAGGTGGGAAAGATCTGTAAGTACAAAAAAGGAGGAAGAATCTGGGCTACCTTCCATGAAGAAGGAGGCCATTCCTTCTCAGTCCACCCACTCGTAATCCTATTGCCCAGCATGTCCAAGTCAAAGGCATCTACAGGGACAGCACTTGGCAAGGCCTGAGGGATGACTCTGAACTAGACCACCAGAGGTAAGAGGAATGGAGCTCAGGAGCAAGTTAAAAACAAGCCTCCTACAATTAGGAGAGCTGAGCTTCTAGTCCAGGGCTGGGGGCACCTGTGACCTTCAGGCCACATGCGGCTTTTAGGTCTATAAGTCACCACCCCTGAGACAACTAGATTCCTGGGCCCACCCTGTAGCCCAAAGCCAGTCACTACTAACAACAGTTCCCAACCTTGTCCTGCATGTTGAAGAAAGGCTTGATATGTTCCCTGTAGAACTCCAAGGGTGAAATGGGTCCAATCTTATGGTAAGTCTTATCCTTGTCTCGATACTCCCAGGTAAATTTGTCTGGTGGGGTGCCCAAGCAGATGCTGACCACTCGGAAGACCTGGTAGGGAGAACAAGAGATGAAGTACAGTCAGGAGGCAGCACCCCTTCTCACCACTGCAGCAACCCCAAAGAATTTAAAGGTTCAAATTCAAAGCCAGACATCTTCAAGGAAAGTCAATTTCCCTCCAAAATGCAGGGTCCCCATTGGGCATGAACCAACTCCTGACCCCTCCAATAAACACTCTGAACAACACATGTGGAACCGTCAAACATGTAACTCCCGGAGCTTGCTGTTGTGCCCTGCTGGAGTTTTTTAGGTTAAGAAAACGGGAGCCTGACCTGAACTGTGTCCCTGCCTCCATAAATGATAAATAATAACTTGTGTTTTATAAATTATTTCCTTCCCCCTAAACATCAGTTCCCCTTTCATTGTCCCAGGGTCCTCCAATCTTGGAGACGGACTCTCAACAGTCTTCTAATGGTTGTGGTGGCGCCCGTTGTCCGAGACACATCCGAAGGGCAGGCAGTAGCAGGAAGAGGAGTCTTGTGTTTCTAATGATGAGAGATGACCTTTGCCTTCTCATGACCTTCCCAGGAACTAGCTAGCATGGGTCCTCTCACTTTCTAGAAAGGGGTCCACAGAGGCCTGGGGAGGGCTTTTTTCAGGATGCTTCTAAGTATGTAATATAAATTGGGTCAGAAGGAGACCCTCCCACCCCCACATCCCTTTCCCATGTCCCCCCCTCCAGCTTTGTCCATTCTACTTTTCCCCTATATACTGTGAAGTAAACAAAGTCTGATGTCTCCAATCTAACTGGACCTAACACTTAAGGCAACTGACTTAAGGTTTGTCAACTGACTACTCCATCTGCCAGATCTGACCTTACCACCACTGCCATGGCTGTCCACTCACCGGACTTCCCTCACTACTGGCGATACCATATATTCTGGTACTGGGTTAGATTCAATTTGACAATTTAGCATTTATTGTTCCTGCTTGTATTACAGGTCTCGCCTCTCTGATGAGACTATATTCTCCCTGAGGACAGGGGTCCATGTCCCCTGCATCAACCATGAGAATGCAAGGGCCATGGCAAGTACTTGGTATTCCTTTTCAACGACCAGAGGTATCTCTGACTCATCTTTCCCCCTTTTACTCCCAGCATAACATGGGAAACAATCATTTCCATCCTATCTCTCCTCTCCTCCCCTCCACCCTAAACTGCCCCACTTGAAATAATGAAGTAAAATGAGCAGGACCAAGAGAACACTGTACACCATAACAGTAACACTATTCAAAGAACAACAGTGAAGGCCTTGCTATTCTGAGTATTATAAATACTCAAATCAGCTACAAAGGACCTATAAGGGAATATGTCATTCACCTTGAGAGAAAGAACTGATACTAGAAGTATGCAGAGTATGTTTTTACATATGGATATACACAAAGATATAGACACAGACATAGTTAGAGATCTATGTATCAAACAGTGGCCTTCTCTAGTGTGTGGGAGGTGGGAGTGGGGGAGAGAGATAGCTTGGAATTTAAAATGTAATTTTAAAAAATTAATTTTTTTTAAATGAAAAAAATAAACTGCCCCACCTGACTGGTCCCACCTTCCTAGTTTTGATGGAGCAGTGCCAACAGCCCCTGAGAGCAACCTGGGTGGGCCTCTTTCTCTCCCAAACAAGCCAGGCTTTTTCTCACTTGCATACATTTGCTTTTCTCAGTTTCTCCTCTCCTCTGGCCTAAGATCCAGCTGACGTCCTGCCTCCTCCTGGAATCCTTCCTGCTCCTGCCCTCCCTTAGGCAATCCTATGGTTCTTACACTCAGAAACCAAAGGTCACAGCCCAGCATTCTGAACGGCCATCTCTCTTCTCTAACTAGATGTGAGTACTAGTACTGTGAGAGCAAAGGCCACCTGTGTCTCACCCACCCACCCTGGCACAATGTTAGGGCCATAGTAGGTGTTCAGTCAGTACTGGATAGACCAGCACAGTGTCTATCTTCAGTGTCTATCTTTTTTAACAGTCTGGGTTTGCTACAGCCCCCATAGTGGGGGCCCCAGACAGGGACTTCGCTTTCTAGCAACATTATACAGAAACACACATTCTACTATGTACTGGTCACTTCCTCAGATTAAAAGACACGCCATGTGAGATAAGAAGGTTCCTCCTTCTATACATACCTGGGCTGTACCTGGTTTCCATGATGTCTCCCCACTTACAACCTGAGCTCCTGGAGGCCAAAGGCTGCTTTGACCATGCTTTACATCCCCAGTGTTCAGTCCAGTGCCTGGCACCCATTTAGGTGCTTAATAAATGCTTACTGAATCCCTGACTGCATAACTGAGGTATCCTTGACTGAACAATAGCGTTGGACCTGCCATTAATTGGGTCCAACACAGCACTATCATTGTGGGTGTGGAAAAAATGAGAAGCAGTGGACTGTGGACAGAAACTACCAGCTTTAGAATCAGAAAAACCTCAGTTCAAAACCCATCTCTGACACATACAGATTGGATGAGTCAGTCAACAAACGTTGTGCCAAGTACCAAGAAGACAAATTTAAATGTAAAGAAAAATAGCCTCAGCCTCCAAGAGCTTCCATTCCAAGGCGAGAAGACAATATATAAAAGAAGCTGAAAAGCAGGGGAAGAGCAAAGGGCTGGAGGAAGGCTCATAAAAGCATGACAGGGAAAATCCAGAGTGGGGTCTAGAGAGGAACAAGGCAAGGTCAGCCTGGGTACCATCTTACACAGAGGCTCTCTGGGAGCACCATCTGGTCCCAAAGGAGAGACAGAAAGGGCAGAGGGGAGTTTCAACATGTGAACTCTCTGAGCGCAGTGAGTTGCTGGGATGGACCTCTGGCAGGTCCTTAAACCTCTCAGTGGCCCAGGCCCTCAATGCTCTAAGAGGCACTGCCAATGAAATTACGGACTGGGTTTGGCAAACAGACCAATTCTATTCTTTCCCCTTCTCTCTGGTGGTAGTTAAAGAAAATGATAGTACCCACAACAAACCAGTATTTTTCTCTCATTCTAAAACAGTAACTAGTAGCAGATGGTAAATTCTATTATTGGATGGACAAATCTCCTTCCCTTTGTTTTTTCCAACTTTCTTCCCATCTCTCCCTCTGTCTCTTTCTCTCTATCTCTGTCTCTGTCTCTCCTCCTTCTAGGACAAATGAAGCTGGCTTTCATATCTACATTTCAGAAAGGCAGATACCAACCATGGGTTGGGCCAAGCACCTTCTATTCCCCAACAACAACAAGCCACCCCCTTGGAAGCAATTAACCCTAATTTTGTTTGGTTCAAAAAGTATGCTGTAACTTCTGTGGTCTCTTCCTGTCTCTAGGGTGATTTTTATAGTGCGTGTGGGATGTTTTGGCTCCAACCAGTACTAGCTAAATCATCCCAGATAAAAGAGGTGCTTGCCAATTCTCCATTCCATGGGTTTTCATAAACTAGATTCCTGGTGAGATGGAGACATTAAAAATCAATCTTTTGTTGTTCCAGAGGCCCAGGTGTGAAACACAACTCTCTTAAATGTCATTCTATAAAACCATGTGCCTGCCTGGGCTTGAATTCCAAAGCAGGAAAGCAAGCAAATAGGTAAGAGCCAAGAGAAAAGTCATTTGATTCAAGAATCCAATATTCATGTACAATAGATTGATGGACGAATGGATGGATGGATGGATATGGTCAAAGGCATGGAATTCTTAGAGATGGCAGGAAGAGATCTCTCTGTTCTGCCATCTATTGTCATATAAGCACCAGAGAGGAGCCACAGACAGCAGGGGCTAGGATTAAAGGCACTCTCTGATTAAGTGGGGGATGTCAGGAAGGCCGCAGAACCTGGAGATCCCCAACATCAGTCAGAAACCTGACAAAAAGGAAGGATTTGTACATCCCTAGCTGAAGGGGATTCACTCATTCTAGACAGAAAGATCGAAGCTCACAGAAGCCACTATCCTTGTCTTTCATTTCATTTTGGTCTCTTCTTTGGGGTTCCCTCGTTTACTAGGCTTGGCTGCCTACTTTATGAGCCTGCACAGCTGGCCTTTACACCATGTCTGCTTTGATGTGGAGCCAGACCACCTCCAAGCTGGCTTTAAAACAACAATTCTTACAGCTAACGATGAGGTGTAGGGGCATCCCGCTGGCCGCCACAGCTGGGCTGGGATTGCTGTAGATAATGAACCCTGCTTAATATCAGCATGGGAAAGATTAGGTGTCTTTACTCCAAGTCAAGGCTAAAATCAGTTAGGGAGCACTGACTGTGTCCCCAGTGCTAAGACAATGACACAAAGGAAAGAGTCAGTAGAGTGAGAGAAGCTGCCAGTCTCACAAGGGAAGATGAGCTTTAATAGCTTAAAACTACACTTAGACTTTCAGGACAGCCTTTGTAGACAGGTGTACAAATAGAAGCACAATAACTAGGGGCAGGGATGTGTGAAGCTGCCAGGAACCAAGGAGATGAGGAAAGCTGAAAGACATGCTTCTGATGTGTAGAACCTGTTACCTGCTAACTATGGACAAAGAAATGACACTTAAGGCATGTTAGAACTGGATGTGTTGGAGGGTCTGCATAAATCAGGGAGGTATAGAATAAAAGGGATTATTTCACCCAGCAACCTGCCAACAGCTCCACATAGCAATCAGCTTTCAATTATCCCAGAGTATTTACTTGTAACAACTTAAGCCATGGACAATGGGACTGAATCACAAAGAGGAGATCTCTGCCACTTCCTGTGTGACCCTGGGTAAGTCTCTTCACCACCCTGGGCCTCAGTCTCCTTATCTGCAGGATGAGATGGAGACTCTGAGGGTCCTTCCTGCCCTAGATCTAGATTCCTGGAGCTTAGGCTCAGCCTAGTGGGCCCAGAATGACCACATATTTGTGTTTGTCACTGTGGTCATTTGGAACAACATTCCAGTGACAAACACGATTCATTTGGCACTATCCAAAGAGACAGACAATGCCTTGCCTTATGTTTATACAGCACTTGAAGGTTTACAAAGCAATCTTTTCAAGACCTGGTAACTGGGCAAGGCAAGTATCAATTATCTCCTCTTACAAATTAGGAGGTGGAGGCTCTAACCACTTAAATGACTTGCCTAGGGTCACACAGCAAAGAAATGGAGAAGTCAGGATTAAACCTCAGGCTCCCAACTCCAAATCCTGGGCTCATTCCACCCCATCCTGCTAAGAGTGGGGAGAATCAAATTGACAAAGAGTTTGTCTAACACAAACACCAATTAGCACAGAGAAGCCTATTAAGGACTACTTTTTTTGACCCACACAAATGACAGGTGCTGAGCTAAGCTTCATACAAGGGGAAAGGGCCCTGAATGCCCCAGCTGGCCTCTGCTCCTGCCCCAAGGGTTCTCTGGATTCACTGACTTGGTCTGGCCCACAGCTACCTCAACTGGCTACTACAGGTCCACTGAGCCCCAATCTAACCTTGAAAAAGTAGAGAAATCCCTTCTTCTCTTGGTTTCTGTCAAGAGAAGGGTAGAGTTTTTCCAAAGCAATTTCTTATTTGCAAACTAGAGGAAAACAAAACATATAATTCCATAAAAATTAAGTACAATGAGTACAGGTTTTGGTCTCCAGCTAACTTGACTTAAACAATTCAGAGCTCTGGCTCCCAGCTTCTGATGCCTTTCACTCAGCCTTTGGGGTGGGGAGGCTGCCCTAAAGCCACCCCACCCCTCTTTTCAGACCTTCAGCTGTCCCCCTCCTACTTCCTTACTGTCTGTCCCTGCAGGAAACAAAGTGGATTATGAGGTGGGGCAGAAACTAGGGCAGACAGAGAGAAGAAATACAAGAGAGAGAAAGTTAGGCCCAGCTATAATCTACTGTCCTTTCTCTTCCCTGCCTAGACCTCCCCCTGATACCCTGTGAAAAGACTAGGATACATTATCTTACCTAGAAGTCATGTTCAGCAAGGGCAGCACACAGAACTAGAGCATAGCGGAAACTAAGTTTTCCAGCCTGAATTGTGGAAACAATCGTGGATTCACTCAGGCCCTGGTACCTTTTTTTAAAATCAGCAATTAAGCAAGGTCTTTTCAAGACAGCACAGTGGACTTGGAAACCAGGAAGACCTAGGTTCAAAACCTGCCTGTGACACTGACTAGTTGGGTGACCCTAGGCAAATCCTGTGTCCTCTCTGAGCCTGTCTCTTCATCTGTAAAATGGACATGTTACCTGTGGCAGCCACCTCAGAGGAACCCTGAGAATGCTCTATCAACATTACTTACAGGAAATGATCATTTCTATTACTTCCCCACCAAGTGGGTAATGGCTGAACAAGTTATAGCATGTGAATGTGATGGAAGTGTAAGAAAAGATGAAGAGGAGGGTTGCAGAGAAATCTGGGAAGACATATATGAACTGATACAAAGTAAAGAAAAGCCCAGAACCAGGAGGACAGTACTGTAGTGATGATTACCTGTGGAAGACTCAGTAATTCTGATCAATGACCCACCACCGTTCCAAACGACTCATGAGGAAGCATGCTGCCCACTTCTGTACAGAATGAAGCACATTTTCTTATATTGCTTTCTTTATCTTGCAACATGGCTAATGCGGAAATTTGTTTTGCAGGACTTTACTTTTCTTGCCTCCTCAATGGGGAGGGAAAAAGAGGAAGGAGAGAATGTGGAACTGAAAATAAAATAAAACTGAATAAAAAAAATAAAATATCGCCTCCTTTGATCCCAACAGTTGCTATTACTACCCCCATTTTAAAGGTGAGAAAACTAAACAGAGAGTGGAAGTAACTTTCCCAGAGTCACATAGCTAGAAGTATCTGAGGATGGATTTGAACTCAGGTTGTCCTTGTCTCTAGGCCCAGTTGCTTCTATCTACCTAGCTGCCTTGGGCAAATTCTTTAATTCCTGAAGCCTCCATTTCTTCCTCTGAAAAGTGGAGAGAATGATCCCTACTCTTCACAGAATCCCGTTTCCTTCAAAGCCTGGCTCAAACACCACCTTCCTTAAGTCCCCACTGCCAAGGCCTTCCCATCCAAAATGCCACTGAATTTACTTTGCATCCTCTTATATACATAAACGTTGTGTTCCCCATAGAACACCAGCCCCTGAATGGAGGGGATGTTTTCTGCTTTGCTTTCAGTCCTAATGCCCAATGCTGCACTGGGCACACCGGAAGTCACTTTCTAAGTGCTTAACTGATGGATGTTAAGAACTGAAGGAGAAAATGCATGTGGAGCATTTTGTAACTGTAAAGTGCCAAAGAATCTAAGCTAGCAGTAATAAACTCAAGTATAACAAACAAGGTGAGAAATACACAGAAAACAAGTGATTGAGAAGCGACTCTGGGTAAAGGGAGGGGCCAGCAGGAGGTCTGGGCAGAGGCGGGGAAGGCGCTGCGAATGTGACTACAAGTTGTTTTTCACTTTTGAGTGTTGTCTGAGCACAAATTTTCCCTCCCTAAAAAGAAGTCAGGTCTAGCAACATGTCCAGTGTAGCAGAAATCATCGTGTATAGTATAGCATGAGGTAAGGGGAGGGAAGAGAGAGAAGAAAGCAAATGGACAAAAATTAACTCTGTTGGACTGAAGGCACTGGGTGAATGGAAAAGGCTGCTAAAAGGTTAGCACCATCAGCCCTCCTCAAATCAGGACAGAAACCACACCCTAGTCTTTTCTATTTGGGAACACTGAAGTCTTAGGGAGAGAGGAAGGGAGGGAAGGAGATAAGAGGAAGACATGGAGAAAGGAGGGAAGAGATAAATACACTGATTTCTACTGCTGACTTTTACTGAAGGCTGGCATTTGTCCACTGGCGCCCTGCCTGCTGGAACCAATGGCATGTTACTTAGACACAGTATCTATTTACAGCCACCCCCGTATCCAATCTGCTGACACTGCCGTTTGAGGCTGAGAAAAGAAATTACTTCACCAAGCCCCCAAATCTATGGGCTGCTGAGGGGCCTAACTTCCTTCAGCCCTTAGATGAGGAGCTGACTTCTAAGGCCTAAAATTTTTCAGGCCCGGGTAAGAAAGAATGACACAACCGCCCTCAAACAGAAACACGGGCCTCACCCTGTCAACTACCCATGACAGCTGCAAACTGTCCTCAAAGATGAGAACTTGGGCACATGCTCTGCTCTGCAATGTTTTATGACACTGGGCATAAATTAAATTTCTGTCCAATCATAGCTTCAGTGGATGCTGAGACCTTTCTATGTAATGAATCATACGGTGACTCCTTTTTGCAAAGCAAGGAGCTGCCCCCAAAGAGGTCAAAATTTGTCTCCCCACCCCAATATATTCCTATCAACAAGACACAGCCAGACAGGGAACAAAACCCCCTTCTATTGTGGAATGCCAATGTAAGATTAATAGTGGGTGGGAGGAAGAGTTAAAGAGCTTCCCCACCCATTAATAGGACTCAATACCTTTTGTTAATTTCCATTGAGACACTAGATCAGACGGTCTTGCCCTCTGGCTCCGAAAACTGTAAAAGTATTCTGATGTGAGGTTTCGTTTTGGGGCTTATTCATTGGAAATGTTTATTCAGCCAGGCAAGACACTGAGCAACGATTAAGGAGCCCCCCAGCTTTGAACACCCAGACGTTGGTGCTTCTCTCTCTACCTATGTATGTAACTATGTATGTACGGTCAGACACTTGGCATCTGTCTGTTGATCTTTGATGTATGCACTGCTTCTGGTCAGACAGTCTGTGGATCTTTGTTTCTCTAAGGTTCAGGGTGCTGACTTTCCCCTGAACTAAGTGAATGATATACATGCTTGACTAGTGATTGTTGACTCCTCAACAGAAAAGCAGATCTAAGAACCTGTACAGCAGGCCCTCCTGCGTGGCAGCTGGACAGGAAGTGAACTGAACAAAGTAGTTTTACCTAGTCTCCAGTGGAAGACTTACAGTCATCCTCTGATTTCAGATATGCTGATTTATTTTACAATATTCTCTTAATTATCCAAAGTTAAACAATATACAACTCAGGGGTCATTTGGATTTAAGTGCTGGTTTTAGCAAAAGAGTGGACCTAGAACTCAGCTTTCCAAAACACACATCAACATCAACACTACCGTTGCCCCCCCAATCCTCATCATTATCACTAGTATTTATATAATGTAAGGTTCACAAAGCATTTTACAAGTATTATCTCATTTTATCCTCACAATGATCCTGAGAATATACCCATTTTACAGATGAGGAAACTAAGGCAGGCAGTGAGGCTAAGTGACTAGACCAGAGTCACACAGCTTTAAGTGTCTGAAGCTAGGTTTTCACTCAGGTCTTCTTGCCTTCAGGTCAAAGCTCTGCCCATGGAAGTACCCAGCTGACTTCCACAGAAGGCTTCCCTTTCATCAATACACTGCATTAACACTGCTGTCCCTAAGCTATGAATTTAATAAACCAAAGCCTGGATACGTTTTCATGATCCCACTCTGCTCTCTTGTGGGCAATTGTTGCAGTTACTTTTTCCAAGATGGTCTAAATAAGCTTGTGGAAAAAAATAGCCCAATCCTAGAGGAACACAGACAGCCTCACTCACAGTATCTTACGCCAAGGGTCAACCCATGTATCTCAAAACATAACTATACTGTGAAAAAGCGTGATGAAGGGATGAGAGTTATCTCGGTCCTCTTCCCCAAGGCAATCACAAATAGGACTCCTGATCCTTTAGCTCCTTCCTAGCCCTACCCCTGCATTCCTTCCCCATCCAACCCCTTCAGTCCATGAACTGCGGAAATCTGAGCTGGAGAACTGTGCGATGTGTGTGTGTGTGTGTGTGTGTGTGTGTAAGTGTGTGTGTGTGTAAATGAGAACATACAGAAAGACAGAGAAGAAAATTACATCTCAAACTCAACTTTGAAGTCTTTTTACGAGCAACACCAGAAGGAGCTGCTCCTTAGGGACTTAGAGCAATTTGAGGACAAGCCTTGCGGTCACTTAGAAACACCAAGTAAAAAGATGTTAAGAACACTGGGAACGCTGCTGGCAGATCCACAACAGAGGCAGTTGTGGTTGGCAAGAATAGGGCAGATCCTAAGGGAAGGGATGTTAGTTGGAAGGTGTTAATGGTAGCCTCTGGTTACTGGTCATCCTAATGAGTGGGCAGAGCCACTGGGGCCCAGAAGTGAGACAGAAGAGCACCAGCAAAAGGACAGGATCAAGCCCTCAACAAATATTTGGAACGAAATGCCAGACACTGGGAATACAAATCTGATAAAGGAAATAGGTCCTGCTCCTGGGAAGCTGGCAATCTGACTCAATCCTAACAGTGTTGGGGCAGATGAGAAACAGAGAAAAAAGAATCTTATCAGGACAGAGATGGTGGCTGCTGGGGAATGGAGAAAGGAGATGGGTGAGGAGTTTCCTTTAAGGTTAGCACTGTAATGATGATGAGGAGGAGAAGAGGCCCAAAGATGCCTGGAAGTGGAAGCAGGATGTTGTGGGGAGGAGACAGGCTTCCAGAACGAGTGTGGCTCCTTCTGTGATATGAAAGGAAGGCAGCCCACATGGAAAGTCAATGAAGTAACCCATCACAACTCCAGAGAATCTATGATGCAACATGCCACCCACTTCCTGCCATAGGTGAGGATGGATCAAGGGTGAGGAATGAGACACTTCTGGGACACACACGATGAAGGAATCTGTTTTGTTTGAATATGCATATTCGTCGCAAGAATTCTTTTTTTTTTCTTTTATATGGGGAGAGGAGAGTTATGGGGGAAGAAGGAAAAAGAGAGAATATAGATTTTGAAATGCAAAAAATTAAATTTTAATAAATCTACTGGGGGCGGAAAACATGTACACGAGTCCCAGCTTAAGAATAGAAAAATATTATGGGAATTTGCTATTCTATCATTTGTTGTAGAGGAGAATTCAGCAGAAAGTGTTTGCACCTTGGACCCTTTCCTAGGGTATTTTTTTACCCAAGTGTTACAGGAAAACATGTCTCCATTTACATTTTTAAATTTTTCATAAAAAAAAAAAAGATTGGGACACAGAATTTGACCTGCCCTAAACGGAATGGAAAGGAATGGAGAATCAACACGACCTTGCTCACTGTCTCTCAGCACAATGGAGAGCGCCCTCTAAAGCTTGCACAGGGCAGTTTTAGAAGAAAAAAGAAGAAATCAAGCATTTTCTTTTATCCTGAACCTAATCCCTAGGGGCATGCCTGAATGGTCCCTCTTTCCAAGTTGGAACTCACTACCACATACTGATCCTCAATCCACAGAACAGACAGGCACCACTTATATGGCAGTGGGGTGGTCCTAGAGGCAACCCCCAGTGCTCACAGAAACAGAGACAAAAAGCAATTCAGGTTGCCAAGGGCTACACAGACTGTCAGAGGATGCCATGGGGGTCAGGATCAGCTTAAGAGGGAAGAGGAGAAGAAGGCATGTAGGTACCTTGAAGTAAACCACCACAGAGACGGGTCAGGGAGTCTGACTCTTGTTTAAAAGACTGTTCTCAGCCACAAGAAATGGCAGAAATTGCCAGGAGCTGTTTCATTTCTGTGTTTGAATACCCCATACCCAGAACAGTGACTCATACTTGGCAGGTACTATCTTCCAAGTGTTTGTCGAACTGAATGGAAGGATTTGGAGAACCATCAAAAGCCAGAGAGCAAGAGGGCACCTCCAGATATCAACTCTCTCTTTACAGAGAAGGAAACTACAATCAGAAAGAAAAGTGACTGATGTCCTTAACTTTCTAGGTTGATGTTGTAGCAGTCAAGGATGTCTCCCGGTGCCATTATTAGAAACAGAAGACTGGACTGGACAGATTCTCAGTCTGTCCACCCTGAAGCCAAAGACTTTGAACATTCCAAACCACCACCTACTAGCACCATGGCCACAATAATGTAAAGGGAAACACCACAGGAAAAGTAAAGAGCTTGAATCAGTTTGTGACCAATCGCAACTCCAGAGGATGGATGAGGCCAGATGTGGAAAGAAATACAGCATCAGAAATGGTCAGCATGCTGATGTGGCTGGTTTCACTGGATGTCCTTCTTACAAATCGGAGTGGTATTGGAAAAGAAAACAAAGGATCAAACATCATTGTCACCTGGATTTTCAAAGCCATACAATACGATGATAAATTTCTTAATGGATGGGCAAGCAAACCCAATACAGTATTCATACATCCTTCTAACTATTCAAGGTTTAAAGTGCTTTTCAAATGCTCAGTCTTCACACTACCTCCCTGGGAAGTCCAAAATCAGAGGCAGACAGCACCGCTGCAGAGAAGGTCAAGTTTTAAGCGAATAAGTGACCAGATCAGATTCAAGCTCCCTGGAAGTCCAACATTAATATGAGGATGGAAAGCTCCAATATACTGAAGAAAGCAGTGTCTCATCTCTATGTTGCTTCCATTCTTAAGACACTACTGAGTCACCATAATGGAGACTTAATTTAGAGCACATGATTAGTCAATTCTCTCTTTAAAAGAGATGAAAATATGTCTGAATTCTAGTGGCCCTTGGCTTAGGAAGACCGAGCATGGTACACAGAGGCCTAGGATTGACTCAGTTAAACATAACACTAGCCGTGTTGCTTCTAGATCCCTGTTTAATCAAAAGAAAATGCAAAGGTAGAGTGGACACAAATTTTTTCAGGAATGATTTAAAGACCAACACAGGGGAAGATTCATCCAATTAAGGGCTCATCCAGGCACTGGCATCAGCAAACTAGCTTCTCTTCTCTTCCCTCCCTCCCTCCCTACTTCCTTCCTTCTTTTCTTCCCTCCCTTTTCCCCTTCTTTCCAGAACCCAAGAGAAAAGACCACAATGGCACCTAGTTAGCAACGCACATCTAGAGAGAATTCCCATCTCAGGTCAAAATCCTGCCAATGGTTCTAACTTCTCTCTGCTCTTTAGGGAACTGAGAAATTCTGGAGATGGAAATGCAAGAGGGAGGTGTATGGTTGTTTTTATGAATGAAGTATTAGTATTAAATATACTAATTCTACAGAATTCTATAGAAATTACATCCCTATTTAATCAAAAGAAAATCTTAAAGCATAAATCGATTTTACAGGCACAAAAGCAGAAGCTTTAAACCACTGTTGTACCATGAATCCCTCTGGCAGTCAGTCTTGGGGAGTCTATAGGGATCCTGTCTTATAATAATGGTTTTAAATAAAAATTTACTGGATTACAAAGGAAACTATTCTATTTCTGAAATACAACTGTTAAACTGAAAATACAATTATTTCAAGATATTGAACTGACATTTAGGCAAGATGAAATCATACCATGGTTCCATTATTTCAAAGGATGTTTGGGGATTGGAGGGAGGTCTTTTAGACCAAGGGTATCAAGTTCAACAGAAATAGGGACACTAAACTCCCTCCATAAGGATCCCTGCTGGTGGCATACTGATTTAGAAAACTACATACTACCATTTTCTATGCTCTCCTCCACTTTTCTTTTGTTATATATTTCCCAATCAATCTGCTTCTCCAGCTTAGAATTTGATACCTCTGTTCTAGACAGCTCTGCTGAGTCTCCTTCCATAATCCCACTGGCAGTGTGTGGGGACCCAGGATATCACTGATGCAGAATTAAGCCACCATACAAACTCAGTTCACTGCTCCTTTAGATTGGCAAAGGTCAGCAGTATAATTACCACAAAGAGGCCATTATGTCAATTTCCAAGGATTATGATGCCCATTACTAATGAAACTTTAATATCATGGTGTTGCAAAATCTTCCACCTGTAATAATTCCTGCCCCTCCCCATGACGCAAGCCATACAAAAAATTAATTACACACAAAGTGCAATTAAGTACTGAAGTGGTGGAGATCCAAGGTCAGGAGGCCTGGATTTTAGTCTCAAATCCAGGATTACATTTTGTCCCTTCATCTCCCCAGTTGTAAAATGGAAATAACAATGACTGGACCTCTGAACTGCCTTCACAAGGTATTATAAATAAAACAAACGTGAATGTTCTTTGAGCTCTTTGGAAGGGTGTTAATGACAGTCAAATCACCATTACTACCTCTTCCATCATGGTGTCCTGGGTGGTACAAATATCTTCTTCTGTTGCTCCACTTTTCACCAAGTTTCTAAGTCGTATACAATATTCTCTCATCTGTGAAAAGAAAATGCTGATCATTAAAGAATATCCTAAATCAGCTTTAATACAGAACTGCCACTGGTCCGCTAACTCATCCAACATAAAACTGGTGCTGACTGATGCCGAAAGCAACACAGCACACTTGAACTCGAACCTGATCCTATTTACCCTTTTTTCCCCCAAGCGGTCCATTTAAATTCAATCTAATGCAGAACAAGGTATTGGTAAAAACACTTTTCATGAGGATTAACCACCAGTGCAATCAAAAGGTGCTAGGGAAAGAGCTGCTTGACTAGCAGACATAGGTAACTCCATGCCACCTTGTAGCCTGTGACCAGGGCCAGGTACCACCTAGTCAGCCTCTTAGATATGACCTTCTCTGAATTTTACCTGCTGGCAACTTTTTCTTCCCCACCGAGCAGTTGTGACTAATGCTATGCTACTACCTGAGAAATGAGAGTGGTCTCATTTATAGGTATGTTTTGGGGTGGGATACACTCTTTCAAGCAGCAAAGCAAAACGGGCCATATTGGAGATAAAAGTGAGTCATGTACTGAGCACAGAGCTCCAAAGCAGAAACAAAAAGGAGACACACTGGTTATACTGAGGTACAGGGCATGGACTGGGCAGTCCACAGGTAAATTCCAGCTCACTTCCATTGATGGGAAATTCACCTAAAAGTAAGTCATTATAAAGCTGAAATCCATCTCCTGGGGAATGGCAAGGCCAAGTCAAACCCTTTGGTTTACCATAAAAGACTAATAGCCTTGCCACTCCTCCACCTAAAAAGGTTTCAGGTTAACAAAGCAGCTTCTCTGAGGGCAGATCAGCATGAAGACAGGTTAATAACAGCAGCCTGCATTACAGCTTCCCTCAGAAATCCAAACCCACATCTGTCCCAGTCTCTTGCCCACAGATGATAAGCCAGCACTCTGTTTTATGATACTGATGAAATGAGAGGAAGCCTGGTAGAGGGGGTAGACAGCTGACTTCCCAGTCAGGAAGAGCTGGGTTTGAGTCCTGCCTCTGACCCATACTGGCTGGGTGACCCTGGACCAGTCACTTCTTCACCTCTCAGTGCCCCAGGCCACTCTCCAAGACTAGAAGCTGTAGAAAGTGATGGATCCACTCAGGTAGAGGGGAGCTCCTCATACTAAGGAAATCACAAGCTTTCCAGTCAGGAAAGAGATCAAGAAAGAAAGGAGCAAAAACACTGTTACACTTGTAAATGTGCACAACAAAAAACACACAAAAAAGTAGCATTACCATGAAGTATGCTAAGAAGAAAGATCATTTTTGTCAAATGACAACCTGGAAGAAAACACTGGCCCCAAGGACACCGCAAACCAGGGGCTAAGCATATGGTGGGCTGCCCTTGAGGGACCCCCAGGAATACCAAGGCTGAAGGCCTGACGACTAAGAGCAGCTGCCCATGAGCACACTGGTCAGGAAGACAGATGGGTGCTGTGGAGTGCACACATGAGCCCCTTGCCCCACATCTCTTACCTTGTGATTCAGAATGTCATTCATTCTTCTAGATGCTTCTGTTGTATGAGACTCAGGGAAGCACTTCTTAGGAACAACCCCATATTTTTCTAAAAATAAAAAATATGTCCACTGTTCAAACAAGTTTCAATACAATTCAGAGTTAAGGAATCAGCACCCCTGGAGAGGACCTGCCAAGCTCTTTGTAAACCACTGAGCAACAGCCCTTCACGGGAGGTGGTGAAGGCATTAGTATTCCCTACTACACACCTGAAGAAAGTGAGGCTTGGCTCAGTTTTTTGGGGGACTTGCTTCAGATTAAGCAGCCCCTAAAGGAAAGAGCTAGAAGCAGGAAGCAGGCCCCCTTACCCCATAGCTCACCTCTTGCCAATCCCCTAACCTGAAGAAGAATTAACAAGTCAGGGTCACTTTCTGACCTGATATGTAGACTATTCACCTGTATATTTTTCAGTCTCATATTGGATAACAACGAGAGGGAAGTCAGTTTTTTTAGATTACTTCACAAAGTTCCCCAAGACATCTGAGTGCCAAGCGCCTAACGATTTTCTCAAGAAGACTTTCTCTGACTGGACTACCTACAATAAGCAATATTTTCAGACCAATCCGTGGCTCTGGTTCACTCCTGGTTTCCCTTAGAAGAGAACAATTAAGGGGCTTCTAGGGAAATGAAAGCCCCCTGAGGGCCAGCATGACATAGGGGGCAGATGGCCCATGTAGGGCCAAGAAGACCCAGTTTCTTCTAGTCTTGCCTCTGACCCTTCCTGGCCATATGGCCCTGGGCAAATCACTTCCCTTTCAGGTCTCCAGATAGCACTCCTGGTAAGCACCAACCTGTGGTGGTGGTAAAGGGAATCTCTTCACCAGGACTAGACCAGTGACGTCACAAGCCCTATCCCAAACACCTATTAAGTGCCTAAGTGATTAAATGGCAGGTCCTTGGAATCCATTCAGCTTTAAAGACACCTGAGGTCTCTAATCCAATCTCCACAAGCTTTGTAAGGATAGACTCTTACCAGGTCCCAACAAAGAGAAGCTTGAGTGAATTGACTATGGGCATTCAGAGAACGTATGCACATTAAAAAAGTCAAAGCTACCCAATCAGGAATAAAAGCCCCACCCTTGACTTGAGTCTGATCTCTTACAAGAAACGTTGAGTGCTGGCCCAAGACACTGAGCTAAGGGCTTCTATTCCAATATGCCATGGTTACTCTTCTTTCCACATTAGTATCCCACTGGATGTCAAAGGAAAATCAGTCTCAAGTTTGTGGCATGCTAGGCTTCCTGGAAAGAGGTTTTCTTTCTAACACTGTGGGGACAGTAATGAGATGAGCTACAATTACACAGCAAATTCAAGTTTCCAGTCACTCACATAATACATGGAAGCCAGGGACCAAGCTGTCCTTGAAGGGCACCACCCTGCCCCAGCCAGCTCAATCATTAAACTGTGCTTTCTGCTGCTAATTGCAAGTATTTCCCCCAAAAATGCTAGTGAGAGAAAGAATACAAAATTCAGCACTTCCACGTGCGGCTGTCCTATGTGATATACCCTCTGCTCTGGCTCCTAGGCCACGCTCCAATAGTTACATTCCAGAGGGGAGAAGAGCAGGGAAGGAGCAGAATGATGACGTCCACAGCAAGGCCATGCCTGAAAAGGTCATAGCATGGCCATTTGGGGGAGAGGTCCCCACAGAGTCCAGACCGTCTAGTCTGTCTCTAGATGAACAGCACCACATGCTCCAAACCTATCTGTTCTAAGGCAGGTCAAAGAGACCAGGTAAGGAACACCTTTCCCCTTCGTTTGTACGTCTTAACTTTGCTGAGCTCACTCATCTTTCTGATTAAAACCGAATGGGGAGCTGTCATGAACACTTTGAAAAGTAGCAGGCCGGGCACGCTCAGGTCACAGTTTGAAGGTAGATGTTTATTTGTCAATTAGGGCGTTGGATCAGATGGTCTTTAAGGTCCCCAGCACCTCTAGAACTATGACACTGTGTGCCAACCCCAAACTCTGAGGACACAAGAGAAAAGGGAGGGGACAGTCAAGGCTTTTTGGCATACACAGAGTATAAGGTATCCTCTCTACACAAGAATCCTCTCTACAACAGCCCCAACCAATACTCCTGCACCTTAATCTGACAACTTCCAGAGAAGCAGAGCATGTTCCTCCCTGGGAAGCGCTAGCTGGTGGGAAGGAAGGCATCATAGTGTCGGTTCAAGTTCTACCTCTGCTGCATGCTGGGCACATTGCTCCCTTTCCCAGCGTGCCAGGCAGCTCTCTCTTGCTCTGCATTGGTAGAAGGGCTTTACTCACCAAAGTTCCCTCTCAGTGAAATCCCAGGGCAAGGCTAAAAACACTGTCATGAGGTGAAACCTAGATGTACCTCTGTGCAGGCCCAGTCTTTGCTCCTGGCCATTGCCCTATCAAATGCTGTGCTAAAATCAGCTGGTCTAGAAGCCTTATAAAGAAGTCATATGGCACTTTTTGATCACAGCTGCCTTTTCTAGAGTTTCCCAGGAATTTCTTCCAGCTCAGTGGCCTCTGCGTGCAGATCCCATTATCTTTCCCCCCTCCCCCTTTTAAAATCTGAGATAAGAGCCCTTCTTGGGGACCTCTTGCACTCTCCATGATCTTTCAAAGGCTACTGCAAAGGCTCATCAATCGCATCTGACAGTTCTTTAGCACCTGAGGACTCCGTTCATTTGGAAGCGGTGCCCTGAACTCATTAGAGGTAATGAGATCTCCCCATCCCCTGATTTAACCTAGGTTCTCAGCTCCCTGTAAGTTATTTCTGTTTTTCCTTGTCAGCCCAAAGATCATTTTCTTAGCCAAGAAAACAGAAACAAAATAAGACTGACTATGGGCCTTCTCCTCATTTGAGGTTTTTACTGTTTCATCCCTCCTTTATTTCTCTTCTCCTCAATATGGCTCAAACAAACCAAAAACAAGACCAGCCCTTTCCAGTGTGCTTATATTTTCTCACCATCTTTAGCTTCACCAGTCTTGGCATGATTTTTACAGGACCCTACCATGCTCTGATAGCCATCCTCCATTGCTGGCTCTTGCTTCTATCCTCTGTACAAGGTGTCTTCCCATAAGCTAAGTTGGCTGAAACTCTCTTCAGACAAGTTCCTCTTTCCTTCTCCATCAGAACTGTTTCCCTTTTTGTCTTCATAATTTCATTCTTCCCATCATTCCCCTAGAAAATTTTGGTCCCTTGGGATTTTACCTTGTCTATTTTTACTCAGAATCCTCTGAAATCTGTTCTCCTAAACCTAAGGTATATGTCAGGCTATTCTTGGTTTACCTCTCTTCTACCACAAATTCTAACAAAGAGAGGAATGGGGCCGCTGTCATCCCAATACCTGGACAATTACAATAGCCTGATGGTTGGTCTCTCTGTCTCAAGTCTCCCCCCACTCCCATCCTTCATCCACTCAGCTGCCAAAGTGATCTCCTAAAGCCCAGCTCTGACCCTGCCCACCCTCTAATTCATTAAAGTCCAGTGGTTCCCTGTTACCTCTAGGATCAAATGTAAAAGCCAAAGTCTGGACTTCAGAGCCCTTCACATCTGACCCATGTGCTTCCAGCCTTGTTCCATCTGTTACACCTTACTCCCCTCCATGTACTCTGCGATCCAGTGACACTACTCTCCTCACTGTTTCTCACACAAGACACTCCATCCTACAACTGTGTGGGTTTTCACTGGCTGCCCCTCAAGCCTGGAATGCTCACTCTCCTTATCTCCATGTCCAGGCTCCCTTTGGATCCCAGCTTTTCCTGATTTTCCATAAATACCAGCACCTTCCCTTTCATGGAAGCTCCAATACAGACTAGTAATAGCCTGTTAGTACACAGATGTTCACATATTGTCCTTCCCATTGAACCATGGGTTTCTCTGAGAGCAGGAACTGTCCTTCTTTTGTATCCTCAGTGCTTGGCACAGTAACTGGCAAACAGCAGGTGCCTAATAAAGACCTGATGACTTGATGTCTCCTTACTGCTCCTACCTTCCCAAATTCCATCATTTCTGACTCTGCAACAAGTTCTAACTTGTGGGTGAGAATTGAACCTCCTTGCTTTCTCTACCTTTTGAAGGACAGAATTATTAAGGAAAGCTAAGACATTAGCAGCTATCACGCTTTGGGCAGAGATCCAGTAGGTATGTGAATACTGTCCCCTGTGGTTACTACATCAAGCTGTCCCTTATCAGATTAGTGAATTGTTTTCTGGCCTTATCTATTTCCACTCCTGTCCAGGTGGTCTGCTGTGTAATCCATCCTGTTTCTGCCCACACACATCTTCACCTTCCTCCTCACATAATAACTAATCTGGTGCCTGAAGGCCAACACAGACCTTCAAGAGCCTATCATTTGTTCAACTGCCTCTCTTTCTTGAACATGTATACAATTTTAATAACCTCGCCAAAACACACTGATTTATTCTGTGTTGCATTAATTAAGAGAAGTCAGGTCATCAACAAAATAGAGGGTATATGAGAAAGGAATGAAGTACCGTGAAGAACAAAGCTGAGACGGGTTCCCCCAGCTATCCACAAACTCCTGTCAAGTCAAACGTATGTCATGAATTAGCTACAAATTAAATGTCCAGCATTGGAATCCTGGGCCTTTAATACAGTCCATTTCAGTTTCTTTAATTCAACATTTGGGGAAATAATGTCTTACCAACAATGTTGACTAACATATCCCATTGCCCACCGTCATTTGCAGGATTAGTAAGTAAGTACTGCACCAGCCTTCCATCCTCTGGTTCCTCGGCCGTTTCAACAAAGGCATTCAAAAAGAAATAACAGCGTTCAACCTGGAAGACAAAAAAGCAAGTCAGACAAGAGTGAGATGCAAATCCAACAGATACGCTACATGAATTTAGCCAACGGGACACTCACGGGCCTTGCGTACTGTTTTATTTCCCAATCCATCTGGTTTCTGGATGCCAAACCATGCCTTCGAGTGTCTCTTGTTGGTTCACTACTTCTTCTTATACTTGTGTCTAGACTGACCAGCCTATTCACACCATAATAATGATTGATTCTGCCCTACATTAGTAGGAGTACGGACACAAGACCAAGGGAGGCCCTAGCCCCACCAGAGCAGGGGCACGGACAAATGGAGTGCATTCAGAGGATCAGTCAGGGTGCTGCGTCCTACGAGGCCTAAACACTTGAAGGGAACATGATCACACTCTTGGAAGGGCTTTAGTATGGAAAGAGGAAGAGCTCTATTCTGCTGAGCCTGAGAAAATCTAACTAGGATCAACAACCGAATATCCAAGGATTCCGATTTGGGCTCATACCAACAGAGATGCCTAAAAAATGGAACTCACTGCCTTTCCAATCTTCAAGTGGTGGCTGAATGACCACAGTCCGGAAGGTCAGAGAAGGGACTGAAGCTTCAGGTAGAGGCTGAACTAGGTGGCCGCTAAGGTCTCCAGATGAGATTCTGAAGCATCACTGTTTTCCCTCAAGGCACAATCCAAACTTGTTTTCCTAACAAGCCCTATATGCAGTTGGGAATGCAGTCTTACAAAGGCTAAGGAATGACCTATGATTCTACATAGTAGAATGATCAGAAATAATGCAATGAAGGCATTTCCCTGCCAGCTGCTAACAGCTGTGCCTTTGCAGGAGAAGGATTTATAATATCACAGAGAGCGCAACAATACTGCTTGCTCTGCAGGACTAGGGGTGGCCCCAGACTGGAAACCCAAGCTCTAAAGAGGAGATCTGTACTGAGAAGCTGTGGTGAAAATGCAATGGAAACGGGTCTGCAAGGAGTTCACTCCCATACCTTGTCCCAGAAAAACAGGTAAGATTGACTGAATTCGAATTCTTCAATATTTAACTTTTTCATGAAAGGAAGTCTCATAACATTCAGACATGAAAAGATCCAGCATCTCCCTACAAACACAAAAGAAAACAGAAGCCCAAGTCATTGTATTTGCCTAGCTCGTATTAGACACACAACTGCATTTCCTGGTGAGCATCATATTGAGTCGTGGACAACTCAAAAACAAGACGGAGAGAAGACCACATATACAGCTCCTAAAAAGAAGACCCGGACCCATTCAAAAGAATTTTCCAAATCATTAACAAGGGAAATGTACATGGAGACAACTCTAAAGTTTCACCTCATACCCAACAAACTGGCAAGACAACTAAAGATGGGAACAGTCAGAGTGGCAGGGGCTGTACAAGGAGAGGTAGGCACTCTAGGGCACTGGTGGTAAAGTTACGGATTGGTCCAAGAAGTCTGTAATTATACTAAGACAGTGACCAAAACATCTATACCTTTTGACTAAGAGATCCTACTGCTAGGCATATACCCCAAGAAGGTGTAAACCGGAAAGGTCTTACCTACAGCTCAATGTGTACAGCATCACTTTTTGTGGGAGTAAAGAACTAGAAAATATACACTCTGACTGGGAAACAGCTAAATCAGCAGGGACAAGTAAATGTCATTGAATATCACTGTGTTATAAGAACCAACAAATAGGAATATATAACCCCTGTAAACCATGGTCTGGGGGACCACAGTATTTCTAGATGTCTTCTATTTGTCCCTAGCACTGTAGGTGTGTCTGTATCTCCCTGTCCCTTTCTCCTCACTTCATATATTTTATTTTGTGGATCTGTCTCCAGTGTGCTGATGGGTTTGGGGACAGGCAAGGAAAAAAAACCTGCTTATCTTTCCAGTATGTAATAAGAACTTTAAAATTACTGGAAAATAAATGGAATAGTCTAGGTGACCTTGTCCAGTATCTTATCTTTTGCATATGGGAATGAGAGACACCAATCAAGGATCCAAACAGCTACTTTTCTCTCTAGCACAGATGCTGGACAGCAGACAGCCCAGGAAGCTGGGCCTCATTGGATGCCTTGAATAGTTTCCTCTCTTGGAAGTTAATTGGCCCAAAACCTTGGCTCATTTATAAGTTTTACTATTCAAGCTACATATGCAAATGTAACATTTTAATGCAAATATACCTGGAGCCTCTTTCCCACTTCTAACAGTTGGAAATGGGCTAGAATTAGCAGAGGGAGGCTGGAGCTTTGCCCTAGGGAGCCAGGGGCAGCGGTTCCTTCAGGCAGTCCCTCTCTCCCACCACCCCCCTAGTTCCTGGGCATCACTCTCTTCTCCTGGGACTCTCCTACCTGTGACAGTGTCCACACATCTTGCCCACCAAATCCTTCCTGATTCTAAACCTTCTGATTTGTCACAGACACGACCATCCTTCCCAGTTCTTAACCTTGGCATTATCCTGGCTAGACTCCTCATTTTCCCACCCAACCATTCAGTTGCCAAATCTTGGGGTTTCTCCATTCACATTTCTTGCATTTAATCTCTTCTGTCCCTCACACCTCTTCCACCTTGGTTCAGGTCCCCATTATCTCTTCCCCAGAGTGTTCCAGCAGCCTCCTCTTTGGTCTCCCTAACTTGAGCCTCTCCCTACTCCAGTCTGTCCACCATTCACTCACTGCCAAAGTAATTCTCCTTTAGCATAGAACTGACCACATGACTTCCATTATTCAGTTAACTGCAGTAGCTTTCTACAGGCTAGAATCAAATATAAACTCTGTTCAGCATTTAAAGCCCTACCCTACCCGGTCCTGCAAGAGGCCCTGGCCTCTACAATAGTCAAAATGACCCTGCTGTTCCTCCATCTCTGTGCCTGTGCACAATCCCTTCCCTTTTCCCCTCCCTCACCTCAATGCCCTCCCTCCTTACCTCTCTACCTTTCCGATGCCACCCAAGTACCATCTTCTGTATGGAATCCTTCCGGATCCCCCCAAGCTTCTAGATCTGTATTTATTCACTTTATATTTACGCTGGATGGCTTTCTATCACCCTGGCATCTCACTATCTCATGGTCTCATTCCAGTGCCACCTCAGAGTTCCAGCACTTTTCAAAAAAGGCCTGCTGCGCTGGTCATAGCAGACCACAGTGTGTAAGACCCTAGAGAGGACAGCAGCAGCATGAACACGGATATGAAGGATATATTAATACTGATTTATTGGGAAATCGGCACTCACGGCACCGTAAGAGTTAAAGTACCGCAGGAAGCAAACCCAGCCAGTCAGTCTCTTCGGGCAATTTAAGCAAACTTTTCCCCGTGGTCTGCGCGCGGGGAGCCGGGCCAGGACCCCGGTCAGGACCCCGGCCTCCCCGCGTCCCGCCCCTACCTGAGTTCTTCTGGTTGGTGACGGGCTTGCCCTCCTGGGGCACGGCGTGCTGGAAGACGTGCTGCGTGTCTTGCACAGTGGAGCGCCGCAGACACACGTCCAGCAGGTCGTGGCTGCTGCCCACGTTCTGGGCCAGGGAGAACAGGGGGTCCCCGCTGAGCTTCTGGAGCACGGCGGCCACCTTCCGGGGGCTCAGGCCCGCGGGCCTCTCGCCCGCTGCAACGCAGAGAGGCCCCTTTACCCGGGGGTCCGGCCGCCGGGCGCACCACGGGGAGCTTCCCGGGGGCCCCCCCAGCTCCGGGGCCTCGGGGACCCCGGCCCCGCCGCCCCCACCCCCGCCTCGGTGTCCCTGTGGAAGAACGGTCCCCTCCACTCGGGGCCTCCGCTCCCCCGGCCCCGCCTCAGCCTGCCCGTCCGCTCCCAGCGGGGCTGGAGCCCGGGGGTCCCTCCCCCCTTCTTCCGGGGCGGCGGGCGCGCGCACGCAGGGTCCCGACCCCCCCGACCCCCAACGCTCCCCCCTTCAGGTTCTCACTCGCGTCGTTCATGGCGAAGGCGGCGCGCGCTCGGCCTCGTAACGGTCGCGGTCCGGGGGTCCCGAGGCGGGCCGGGGGCGGCGCTGGCGACGCGGGGCCGGGGCCGGGGCCGGGCCGGGTCGGGTTCCGGCGGGCAGGGGCAGGCGCTGGGGCGAGCGGAGCGCGGCCGGGTCAAGCGGGGCCAGCGGCGGGATGGGGCGCGCGGACACCCCGGGCGCCGGAAAGAGGAAACGGGCTCGGCCCGGCGAGGCCGGAGGGATAAACGGGGTCCGCCGAGGGACAAACCTCGCCCCTCGCGTTGCTAAGTCAGCGCCGTCGGGGGAGCTGGCCCCGCCCTGGGGGCGGGGCGCCTGGGGGCGGGGCGCCCGGCTCCGTGAGGACGCCCTCCCCGCCCCCGTGCGGGGGCCGCGAGGGCCCCTCCCATCCCGCCCTCCTCGGGCAGCCGCGCCCCGCGAGCCCGGGGGGACGGCGGCCGGATGCGGGAGAGACCCTAGGCCTGGGGCTGGAAGCTGGGCCCACCCCCGTATTTTACCGAGGAGGAAACAGAGCCCAGGGCGGGGTCACTCTGCGGCCCCAGTGTCCCAAAAGTCCGAGTGCGCCGAAGCTTCCAATGGGGTTCGCCCCCGCCCGCGTTACAGGCCCAGGCAGCACGTGGAGGGAGAGCCCCACACCGGGAGTCCCAAGGAGGCTGGCTTGGGCTTAGCAACTAATGAAGGCAGGGACCACCCCCGGGGAAAGGGGGATCCGACCCGGGGAAGCAGGGACCGGACCGAGATGCTTAATGAGATGTGGCTGTCCCCGACGTGGCCCTCCTGAACGTGGCCATCCCGGACGTGGCCCTCCTGAACGTGGCCATCCCGGACGTGGCCCTCCTGGACGTGGCCAGCGGCTTACTGAGCTGTACACTGCAGCCAACCTCCATCTCTCTCTCTCTCTCTCTCTCTCTCTCTCTCTCTCTCTCTCATTCTGTCTGTCTCTCTTTCACACAGATGTGCATTCCTTTTTCTCTCCTGCTTTTATCTGGTTACTTATTTTAAAAGTCCAAAAACATGCTCCGAGGCAGCTAGATGACTACTTGGAGTTCAAATCTGGCCCCAAACATTCAGTAGCCCTGTGATCCTGGGCAAGTCCCTTAACCTTTGTTTGCCTTAATCCACTGGAAAAGGAAATAACAAACAGCTCCAGTGTCTTTGCCAAGAAAACCCCAAGTAGGGTCTTGAAGAGTGAGACAGCACTGAACAAGGACACCGCCTGTGGACCTCACAACTGCATGAAGGGGTAGGGTGGGAGGGGCTTCTTATAAAAAAAAAAAAATCAGTTAAAAAGAGAAATGGCTTTGGAATCAGGGGACTTGGGACATTGGCATGGATGCTTCCTTTTTGATCTTTGCTGGGCTTGGGTTTCCACACCTGGCTGGATGGTCTCTCTAGGTTGTCCTACTAGATGCTGACCCTCCCCAAAGGGTTTCCAAAGGTTTGGCCTACACGTTCACAGTCTTCCCCTACGAAGGGCCTCTGAGGTTTTTCTTCTAATAGGCCCAAGTTGGACCTGGTGATATGAAAATGCCCCTTTCAAGCTTCTTGGTGAACTTGAAGAGTACTTGAAATGGGGGTGAGGGAAACATCACTGAGGTTGAAGCACAAGGAACAGAGAGGGGTGATTTTGGCTGCCAGGAACTTAACAGTCTCTCCTGAGATCTAAACCACCTTCCCACAGGGCCTCAGCCCAGCCGACCAGTTATAAACTGCCCAACACTTGAAAGTTCCAAGTTCGTAGAACTTAGAACTGGAAGACACCTTCAAAATCACTCCTAATTTTAGGAAGGAGGAAACAAAAACACAGAGAAGCAATCAGATTAACTTATCCAGTGTCACCCATCAAGCAAGAAGTGAAGCTGTAATGTCTATCAAAGGTTCTCTGATTTCTAATCTAGTGTATGATACAATTGCAGCCATGTTCTTGGGAAGACATTTGAACTGGTTCTGACACTGCCAGGATTGGCTCTACATACAATGGGATCAAAATGAGAGATCAAAAATTCCAAAACTGCCCCTATCCTAGATTGAGGAGTATCATAAAACCAGGAGCAGCTTCTGGCTATCCTGGAATGTAGAAACCCCTCCCATTTGACTTAAACAAAGGAAAAGACTTGGGCTAAAGACAGGTCTCTAGAAGCATGAGATGCCTAATATGACTGACAATAGCTGACCATCACATAACAATTTCCTGTTTACAGAACATCTTTAGAGGCATTTCTCTCCTTTGATCCTCATAACTGCCCACTGCTAAATATGGAATAAAAATTATTGTCCCCTTTTCATATGAGGAAACAGAGAGCTAAAGCATCTTCTTTCAAAGTAACAGCCATAATTCCAAACCAATACACCCCTGACTTCTAGACCCAATGTTCTCATTCATTCAATAAGCATTTATTAAACATATTTTAGGAGCCAAGCACTGTACTGGAAGCTATGGATAGGACACAAAGACAAAACTGAAAATTCACTGCCCTCAAAGAACTTTGTGTTCTACTGGGGAGAAAACAAATATTGGGTGTCCCTAAAGTCATAGCACAGTTTTAAGAGTTGTGTCTGATTCTTTGTGATCTCATTTGGGGTTTTCTTGGCAAAGATCCTGGAGTGGTTTGCCATTTCCTTCTACAGCTAATTTTACAGATGAGAAAACTGAAGCAAATGGGGTTAAGTGACTTGCCCAGGGCCACACAGCTATTAAGTGTCTGAGGCTGAATTTGAACTTGTCTTCCTGACTTGAGTTCTGGTGCTCTCTTTGCTGTACCACCTACCTGCCCCAGTTTTAAACTAGTTTAGAACTTCACTAAGTTTTTGGGACACCCAATATGTTTTCCTCCACAAGAACAAAAAAAACTATTAAAACGTTAACTTGCACTAAAATTGTTGAGACATTCTGCACTAAGAAATAGAAAATATATGCAAAGTAAATACACAGCATTCCCACAGGGAGAAGGTCACTAACCACTGGGGTGGGAAAAGAAGTGAGAGAGTGGAAGGTGGAGTTTGAGGTGTGTGTTCGTCCTTTGTTGCTGAAGAAGATCATGCTATCAGAGAAATGATGACATGACTTGCACTTGATTTTGGTTTGAGTGAGGGAGGTCTTGGAGCTTGAGATGAGCCTTGAAAGATGCCTGGGGCCGGCACTCTGCAAACCTACCAGATGTAACATTCTAACAAGTGATTTCTCCATGTTTTTTAGTTAGCGGAACCTTTGTGTGGTGCCCTGAAAGTCCAGTCCTTTGTGCAGTCTTGGGATGAGAATGTAGGGCTACTGAAGCAGACACAAATAGTACTTATCTGCTGTGACAGTGATGAGAATTTGGAACTCTCAGAGAGTCTGAGCAAAGTTGAAAATCACCCTGGCTCTACGGGGTTCTGCATTGTTGACAACCTCTTCTTTCAAAAAAAAAGTTTATTTAATATTTTATTTTGGTTAAATATATTTAAATTATAAAATATAGTTATATATTATGCAATATATAATAATATATTATACTTGCATTTGTATATTATGTTTATATATTGTATATTGCATATATATAGTATCTCTTCTCCATTCTCTTTCTCTCCCCCCCACAGTTTTTAGTGCTCTGCCTACAAGGAAGATATAAGAAATTATAATATAAGTATTATATAAATATGATATTTAATATTCCCAATTGCATGTAAAAAACCATTTTTGACATTCTCTTTATTTTCAAATTTTGAGTTTCTAGGGGACTTTCAAGCATTCCTGATGAAAGAACCAAAGCTGAATAGAAAATTTGAATTTCAAATACAAGATTTAAGGGTAGATAATCAGGATAAGATAATCAGGAAAGAGAGATTATGAGGGATTCAGTAAGGTTAAACTGTTTGCCATTCCTATATGGTAAGATGATATTTGTAACTCATTGGGGCAGTTAGAAAGAGTATACATAGACAGAGGGCACAAATGTGAGTTGAGTTTAATGGGATGACTGTAAAAAAAGAAAATTAAGGGGTGCTAAAAGGGGATGCACTGAGAGAAGGGGAAAGGGAGAGGTAGAATGGGGTAAATTATTTCACATAAAAGAGAAACAAAAGAGCATTTATGATGGAGGGGAAGATGGAGGAGGGGGACAGGATAGCGGGTGAACCTTACTGTAGTCAGAATTGTCTCAGAGGCAATAACATACACTCTTAGTTGAGGATATATCTTATTCTATAGGGAAGGAGGAGGGGAAGGGGATAAGACAAGCAGGAGGGCTGATTGAAGGTAGGGCAGATTGGGGAAGGCAGTGGTCAGAAGCAAAATACTTTCAAGGAGGTATAGAAAGAAAGGAGAGAAAGATATATGGAAAAATAGAATGGAGGGAAACACACAGTAATCATCACTGTGGAAAAATGTTTTACTTTGTTTCTGTGATGAAAGCCTCATTTCTCAAAAATATAGAGAACTGAGTCAAATTTATAACAATGCAAGTCATTCCCCAGTTGATAAATGATCAAAGGACAGGAACAGGCAGTTTTCAGACAAAGTAATCAAAGCTATCTATTGTCATATGAAAAAATGCTCTAAATTCCAATTGATTAGAAAAATGCCAATTAAAATGACTGAGTTACCTCCTTACACCTATCAGATTGTTAATATGACAGAAGAGGAAAATGACAAATATTGGTAGGGATGTGGGACAATTGGGACGCTAAAGCACTGTTGGTAGAGTCATGAACTGGTCCAACCATTCTGAAGAGCAATTTGGAGCAATGCCCAAAGGGTCATAAAACCATGCATATTCCTTTGATTCAACAATACCACTACTAGCTCTATATTCCAAAGAGATTTTTAAGAAAAAAAGGAAGGAAGGAAGGAAGGAAGGAAGGAAGGAAGGAAGGAAGGAAGGAAGGAAGGAAGGAAGGAAGGAAGGAAGGAAGGAAGGAAGGAAGAAAAAGATTTATTTGTAAAGTAATAGCTGAGCAAGTTGTGATATATGATTGTGATAGAATGTGACTGTGTTACAAAAAATAAGGAGAAGAATGTGTTCAGAAAAATCTGGAATTTTGATGCAAAGGGAAATGGGCAGAACCAGAAGAGTATACATAGTAACCGCAATATTTTGTACAATGACCAATCGTGAATGAATTATTCAAGAAAGAGAGAGAGAGAGAATACAATGATCCAAGACAATTCCAAAGAACTCATGATGAAAAATGCTATCCACCACCAAAGAAGGAACTGATGGAGTCTGAATGCACATCAAAGTATACTTCTTTAAAATTTATTTTTCTTGGGTTTTTTTTTTTTTGGTCTGTGTTTTCTTTCACAGCATGTTTTGTATGACTACATGTGTATAACTTATATCAAATTGCTTGCCATCTCAAGGAGGGAGGGGAAGGAGGGAGGGGAAGAATTTAAAATTCAAAATTTTAAAAAACTAAAAATTGTTTTTGCATGAAATTGAGAAAAAATATTTTAAAAATAATTTCATCCCATTCTGAAAAGCAATGTAGAATAATACTTTAACAAGAAAAAGGTTACTAAAATGTCCATATCCATTGACCTAAAGATCTCATTGTTTGACCCCAAGGAGGTTAAAGACAGAAAGAAAGGTTTTATATATATCAAAATATGAATTGCAACACTTCTTTAAAACTTTTTTCATTTTTTTTGCAACACTTTTTGATGATAGCAAAAGACAAAACCAAACAAAGGTGCCAATAGTTTGGGGTGTGGCTAGAAAAATTGTGATACGTGAGTGTAATGGAATATTACTGTGTTGTCAGAAATGATGAAGATAAAGAATTCAGAGAAGCAATGAACTGATGTAGAGAACCAGGCCCCAAGAGAACAATATCCATGATGAAAACCTTGTAAGTACAAGTTCCCAAAAAAGGAAACACTGTGTAATTGTGATGACCAGATTTGGCCCTGGTGAAAAGTTGAGAAAATGCACCTCCCTCCCTTTATTTCAGGGGTGGGGGACTATGGGTGTAGAGTGTTGTATGTGCTGACAAACAGTCAAGAGGTGGGTTGGTTTTGCCGGAGTTTTGTCTTTTTTTTAATCATTGGTAAGAGGGAAAATTAAATCATTAAGGTAAGGAAGGGCATATTTAGAAATGAACGTGTCTTTTGTTTTTACACAAAAATGTAAAATGTTTATAAATAAAATGGTTCCCATGTCAGTCATCCTTAGGCAACCGTACACCTCTGCCACCCTTTTCATTCTTGTGTTCTCATAATTATATTTCTCCACCCCATGCCCAGAGATTCCTATCACCTGGGCCTTGTCATGTTTCTCTCTTACTTTGACCTCACTCATAGGGTGACACCCTCAGGACTAACCTGACACTTAATGACACACACCCATCTTAGCCCTCATAAGCAAGATGTCGAAGACAGAGGTTTCTCTATTGAGTCTACCCCAAAAGACCCACGCATTGAGCCACCAAAACTCATTTCTCATTATTGTCCCCAAAAGCAGGATAAGTGAGCCTCAATTCCCTCATCTGTAAAGTGAAGAGGTTGGAACAGATAACCTACAGAGAGCTTGTGATGCAGGGGAACGTGTGGGGCATTTCGAATCAGATGACCTAGATTCAAAACCCAGTCTTCTGTGACCTTAGGTAAGTCACTTAATTGCTGTGGAGTTCAGTTTCCTTGTCTCTAAAATGAGAGGGTCAGACTCGAAGGTCTCTACGGTCATTTCTAGCTCCATGTATGATCCTCTGAATCTGACCCCTTAAGGGGCTCTGAAATCCCTTAAGAGCCCAAGAATTACAAACAGGAGACTTGGCCTCAAATTCCTGCTCTGCTTTTGGGACCTTGAGCTGGCCCTTCGTTCCCTTATCTGCCAAAGAAGGCGTTTGGACCAGATCTTCACACTAGAGAATCTCAAAGTTGGAAGGACCTCAGAGGCCCCACCTAGACTAACCCATCCTTGCACGAGACGTATATGGACGTGAAGGTGCTGTAAAAACCAATAGTAATGTCAATAAAAATTGAGACAATAACTGTATAAACAAGGCCCACCCTAGGTCAAATCAAGTTGTCTTCAGAATTTGTCCTGGACTCCTAAATTCTCTCCCTGTTCCCCTCTCTCATATTTGTTTGTCACAGAACTTCAGCATTTGAGAGACCCTCAGAGGCCTGAATAATATGCCTTCTGTGACCTCCCTGACAAGGATCAGTCATCTACTGCTTGAAGACCTGAAATGACAAGGAACTCACTGCCCTCCTCCAACTGCATTTTTACTTCTTTGTATCCTTTGTATCCCTTTCTCTTTCTTCTTCTCCTCGTCCTCCCTCCTCCTCCTCTACATGCTTTTACATCTTTGTATCTTTAGTGCCAAGCACAAAGAAGGCCCTTAATGAACGGCTGTTGAATTGGATTCTTAAAAAGCACAAATTTAAATTAAAAAGTAACCTCTCCTCCTCCTTTGTCTTCTTCCTCCTCCCCTTCATTTCCCTTCCCACCCTCCTCCTCCTTTTTGTCCCCCCAGGTCCTGCTTCTCGCACCCAAGACTCCCTTCTCCAGCTAAGGCCGTGGAGGGCAGAGTCCTCTGAGGGCAAGAACTGCAATTTCACACCAGGCTGCTTCATCGATCGGGATGGAACCTAGGATGGGATGCCCAGTGTGAGAAGGAAAGCTCAGCCCCTGAGAGGTTCCCCTATAGAAAGAAGCCATTCAGTCTAACCTCTTCATTTTACAGATGAAGAGACTGAGGCCCAGGGAGGTTGGGTGACTTGCTCTGTGTCACACAGGGAGTTAGTGTCAGAGGCAGGTTTTGAACCCTAGGTCTCTGGCTCCACAGAACCAGTCTTCTTTCCTCTCCACCAAAGCCAGAGCCATTGAACTGGAGGAGTGCCTGCTTCTACTGCTCACCAGGTGTGTGATCATGAGATACTCACCCCACTTCTTTGGATACCAGCTTCCTCAATCTTAAAGTAAGGCGGGGCAGGCGCATTGAATTCTAAGGCAGGGATTTTTTGCCTGGGGGCCCTAACTTGTTTAATTTTCTTATACATTTAAAAATATTGTTTTGAGAAGGGGCCCACAGACTTCACTACACTGCCAAGGGGGTCCATGACACAAAAAAGGTTAACAATTCCTCACTGAGAGGTCAAAGAGACCCCTCCATCTGGTCTAAACCCCTAGTTCTACAGGATAGGTAGTGTAGGGGCAGCTAGGGAGTGCCATAGTGTACAGAGCTCCTGGCCTGGAGTCAGGGAGACTCCACTGTCTCTGAGTTCAAATCTGACCTCAGGCATTTACTAGCTGTGTGACCCTAAGCAAATCACTTTAATACTCTTTGCCTCAGTTTCCTTATCTGTCAAAAGAGTTAGAGAAGAAAACAGCAAATCATTCCAGCATCCCTGCCAAGAAAACCCCAAAAGGGGTCATGAAGCGTTACGCACAACTGAAGAACAACCTCTAAATGCAGGGTCAGAGAAGTCTGGATTTGGGCTTTTATATTTGTTGATTACATCTTGAAGGGTTTAATTAATTGTTCTGTTGATGGTGAAACTTAGGAAAGTGATGGAGAAAATTGAGATATTGAGTACATTTTTTTTTGGCGAACCCGATTGTTAAACATTTACTAGTACATTGCGGCTGACGTGACCATCTCAGTTGGCTTTTTAGTTCTTTGAAGGTAAGAGCTAGAGTTGGGAGCTCATCTAAGCCAATCTTTTCACTTTATAGAAGAGACAGAAGCTGAGGTCATGCCCAACTCACAGAGCTAACACAGTGACAGAACCATCCTCAGTTCTCAGCCTCCAAATTCAGCCCTTTTGTCATTGAACTAAGCTGCACAACAGGAAAGAAGACTGTGTTGTCAAGAGGCGTAGGCTCACACCAATGGGATGTGAAGTAGCAGAAGGCAGAAACTAACGGGGCTGAAGATACTCCATCAACAAGGCTTATGATAATCATAGTTAACATTTATATGTACTGGGCCTGGAGTCAAGAAGACTTGAGTTCAATTTGGTCTCAGATACTTACTAGCTGTGTGACCCTGGGCAAGTCACTTCCCCCTGTTTGCCTCAGTTTCCTCATCTGTAAAATAAGCTGGAGCAGGAAATGGCAAAGCATTCCAGTATCTCTGCCAAGAAAACCCTAAATGAGGTCACAAAGAGACTAAAGAACAAACATTTACATAACTATTTAAGGCTTGCAAAGTGCCTTACATACATGACCTTGTTTGATTCTCACAACAACCCAAGAAGGTAAGTGCTGTTATCCCAGTTAATAGGTTCCATTTAATAACAATTTCCATTTTGAGGAAACAGACTAAGATTTGAACAGGGTCACACAGCTGTTAAGTATCTGAGACAGCATTTGAATTCAGATCCTCCTGACTCCAAATGGGGACATTCCATCTACTATGCCACCATAACCCAACCTATCCTTAAGTGAACCCTATTCTTTGGACCTCAGTTTTCTTATCTGTAAAATAAAAGGGCTAGACTAGATTCTTTTTGAATCAGTTCTCCATCTTTGATCTATGAGGCCCAGGGAGAACATCCCCAAAGTCTTCTCTGGCTAAAAATCCTGTGATCCTATAAGCTTCTCTCTACCTTGGCCATCCTCTGCCCCAAGGTTCCCATAGACATGTGATTCTCTGAAAGGAGCAGCGTGGATGATTTTGTGGCCCCAATCTTCTGCACCCCTCTCACTGGAATCAGAGTCTACCTTGGAGAAGGATAGGAAGAGGAGATTCTAAATACATATTCTATGTTTTCTGGTCCATTTGATCTCATTTTAGTCACCATTTTATGATCTTTTTTCAAATTATCACCTTTTATCTGACTACCAGAAGTGCAGCCCTGCAACAATGTCTGTTTATATTGTATTAACACCTGATATTTACATAGCACTCAAAAGTTTGCAAAGTCCTTTGTGGCCATCATCTCCTTTGCTCCTCATATTAGTGCGATGAGGAGGGGAGTATAGATATTATCATCCTCAATTTATAGATAATATAATGCTCAAAAAAGTTGCCATTTGTCCAATATCAAACAGCTAATAATTGGAGTCCATATTTGAAGTCACTTCTTGGGAGGGTGGGGGTGGAGAGGGAACTAGGTAACTACCAGCTTTAGAGCTGGAATCTTTTGACCTTTATTCTGAAGACTTTGGCTTATTTGTCCAGCAGATTATTTAACAGTAAACACACACACACACACACACACACAGAGTCTCTCTATGTCGCCCATGCTGGAAGAGAAATGGACACTCCTAGACTGGAGCCTGCTCACTGCTGATCAACCCTTTCTGATCTGACTGGTTCACCCCTCCCTTAGTTGGCCCTACTCCCTCTCTCCTGGAACTTAGTTTGGATACCCAATTGGATTTTGCCTGACTGCAGCTCTGACCTCCTGAGCTCAAGTCTACTCCAGTCTTCCCTAGCAGCAGGGATTGATTATAAGGGTGCACCATCACATATTTTTGTCTACTGACCCTTCAGTCCACTTAGACCCCCAGATCTTTTCAGACATTGAAATGCCATACTTCCCATACATTGTACTTGTGATGCCAGTTTGGTCCAGTGTAAGAGAAACTAGCTAGTACAATGGATAGGGAGTTGAGCCTAGAGGGAGGAAGACCTGAGTTCAAATTCAGCCTCAGATAGTTACTAGCTGTGTGTCATTTAATCTCCGTTTGCCTCAGTTTTCTCAACGGCAAAATGGGGATAATGATAGCAACTACCCCACAAAATTATTGCGTGGATCACATGAGATAGTATTTGTAAAGTGTTTAGCACAGAGCCTGGCACACGGTAGGTTACATATACATGCCTATTCTCCCACTGCCCCTAAGGCTTAACATTGTTTTATCCTTATTAAATTTCATTTCATTAGTTTCAGCCCCCATGAAAGGCAGCGTGGGTTAATGGATAGAGAATTGACCTCAGAGTGAGGAAGACCTGAATTTAAATCCTGACTGGCACATCCCAAATGCATGACCCTAGACAAATCTGACCTCCTGGAGACCCAGGCAACTGTAAGACTATGAAGAGGATGTTGATCTTTACTGATAGAGGGAGATTCCTCTTCTAAGAATGCCATGCCAATGAACTTGCAGATCTACTGGCCCTTCCCTCTCTTGGATTCAGCCCAGTGTTCTAACCTGTTCTGGCCTTTTGGGAGGCTGATTCTGACCATTTAACCAACAGGCATTTACAAAGTGGCAGCCATCATGCTAGGCACTGGATACAAGTACAAAAGTGAGATAAGTCCTGCCCCCAAGGAGCTTACATCCTCCTGGGGGAATACAACATATTCGCAGGTAAGTAAGTACAGGATGGATACAAAACGAAGACAAGTTATTTGGAAGGGGCCAGACTTACAGCTTGGAAAGTCAGGAAATACCTCTTGAAGGCTCAGCCCTTAAGCTGAGCCTTAAAGCTAGCTAGGGTCTCAAGAGGTGGAGGTAAAAGGGAGAACATTCCAGAAAATGGAGGAATGGCCTTTTTAAGGACACAAAAGCAGGAGCCAATGTCATGGACAGGAAATACCAAGAAGGCCAATTGGACTGGAGTGCAGAGTAATGTGCAATCAGCCTAGAAAGCCAAACAATGGAAGAATTTGTATATAATGTGTTAGCTGTCCATCCCATGTTTGTGTCACTTGTAAAGTTGGTCAAGATATCACTCATACCTTTATATGTCCTTAAAAAAATGTAAAATAGCCAACCACTAGCTGTGTAACTCTGGGCAAGTCACTTAACCCTGCTTGCCTCAATATCCTCGTCTGTAAAATGAGCTGGAGAAGGAAAAGGCAAACCACTCCAGTATCTTTGCCAAGAAAACTCCAAAGAGGGTCATGAAGAGTTACACATAACTGAATACAACAGCAACAAACTGCTACTATCTAGGGCAATCTGCTGGCGACCTTTCCAGTTGACATTAAACCATTAGTGAATTTTGGATCTACTCATCTACCCATCTACCCAGTTCTCAATCCATTTCAATCCATCAGTCCTAGGTCAGAAGTGTCAAACACATGATCCACTCCTCACTCTGAGGTCAATTCTCTATCCATTAACCCACTCTGCCTTTCACAGGGGCTGAAACTAATTAAATGAAATTTAATAAGGATAAAACAATGTTAAGCCTTAGGGGCAGTGGGAGAATAGGCATTTATATGAAGTTGGTGAAATAGATTAAAATGCAATTGGGAAATATTTTTTAAAATAAATAAAAATATGATAAAACATAAATTGTATTATATTTCAAAACTAAGTCAATATGCAGCCCACAGTGATCTTTATGAACAAATGAGTGATCCTATTCCTGTTTGAGTTTGATTCTACTGGTCTAGACCAGTAGTTCTCAACATTTTTGGTCTTAAATTTCTTTGTACTCAAAACATTTTTAGAATTCTGTAAAGAACTCTTTTTATGTAGGTTATATCTAGCAATATTTATCATGTTAGAAGTTAAAATATCTTAGTATTATTATGAAAATAGTTTGGGCTCATAGAACCTCTAAAATAGTCTCACAGACCCCAAGGGTTTGCAGGCCATTCTCTGTGAACTTCTGCTCTAGGTCATAGCTCCCTGTCTTTTCCACAAGAGCAGGAGAGCATTGATCAATTTCTTTACTAAAAGTAGATGCCCGGCAATTGAGGAATTATGGCACATGAATGAAATGGGATATGATTGCGCTATAAGAAACAATGGACAAGAAGAATTCAGAGAAGCATAGGAAACTTTCCATGAACTGATGCAGAGTGCATTCAGAGGAACCAGGAAAACAATACACAAAATGACTGCAGCAATGGAAATAGAAATTGTTTTCAAAAAGGAAATTGACATGTATATTTGTAATGACCAAGCTTTGCCTGGAATATGAGATGAGAAAATATACCTCCGTCCCTCTTTTGTGGAGGTAAGTATGGAGCCAGTGATGTGTTAGGAAGTTTTGTGAAACTGCTTTGATTTCCGTTTTTTTATACTTTGTTATAAGAGATGATTGTGGGAGGGAAGAGGTATTTGGAAATCAAGGTAGAGGGAAAGACAGAAGTTATTGACAATTTTTAAATGTGTTAGCTAGGGGCAGTATCCTTAAGGGAACTAAGCTTATACTGCACTTCTCCCAGATTTTATTCTTTGGTCCCATTTTCCCTTTTCGGTAGCCAGCAACTGATAGAGGAGAGTTGGGGCCTTATTGAGGAGTGGGGAAAACCCAGAGAGCTGAACTGGGGGTGAGGACACCTGTGTTCCAGTCTGGCTCTGCCCTGCTTAGTTGAGAAACCCTGAGAAAGTCTCCCTCTCTGGGTCTCAGTTCTTTCCTCTGTAAAAGGAAAGGGCCGGACCAGATCAAACTTAAACAGATCCCTGCAGGTTATATATTGACTTAGAAAACCACATAGTAGCATCATCTATGTTGTAACATATTTTTGTTTGTTTTGTTAAATGTTTCCCAATTCCATTTTAATCTGGCACAAGTTGGATTTTTTTTTTCTTTGGTTACTTACCAGACTGTTGGTGGTGAGTTTGACATCTCCAGACCAGATTTTAAAATTCTGTGATTCTTTGGATGGAAGAGTTCCTTGTGGCAATGCCAGAGGAAGATTTTGAAACTTGAGACGTAAATCTCTGGCCCCTAACTGGCTACAAGTTTATGGAAAGCTTTTTTTCTCTACAAAGTCTTTTTTTTTAATCTCCTGTGTCACTTCTTTAAAATCTAAATCTGCTATTAGAAGAGAGAAGAAAACAAAGAATCTAGCAAGAAGACTACAAAGGCAAACCAGAAGGAAAATGACCCAGTAGGAATTACAAGGAAAGCTAATCCTGAAAAAAGAAGATGCTAATGACACCCTCTGAAGAGATGGCCTCAGCTTCCTTTGTGGAATGCTGTTTGGTATGCCTGATTAAACACAGCAATAAATGGAAAGGATGTTGCCTTTCACCCTTCACTTGGTAAAAAGAATTCTTTATTACCTAAGCCGAGGATCTTGAAGTGGTGTATTGTAAGGGAATTGCCAACCCCCAGCCTCTTGGACGGCATTCACTGGTCACGACTCAGGTAAACTGAGGGGAGACTGGTAAGGCATGAACAAGATGGCGCTGGGAGGAAGGGTTCCGCCCCTGTTTTGCTCAAGGCTATTTTCCCAGGCTTTTGGAGAACAAAGAAGGCCCAAAATGTTTTTCTTTCTATGGGCTACGTGTCCTCCCTGGGCAGTCCTGGTCATAGGTATATTACTTCCTTATAAGGGCAAACTGATTGCTGATAAGTTCACTTAGGGCTCTAGTGTCAGAAAAGAGATAAAAGCACTGCTCACTGCTTCAATATACAGAGTTCTTCACTGTCTTGTCTCCCGCCTCAGTCATTGCTTACAGCTCACTCCACCAAGGCCTGCAGGCCCCTGCTGGTCAGATAAGGCCTGACTCCCGGGTCCCTAACAGTGTATGAGAAGTATAAAAAAGCAATGAGGTCTTTGAACAGTGAGATCTCACACCAAAGTCATAGGGTTTAGAAATAGAAAGATTTTAGTAACCATAGTTGTTTTAGAGCTAGAAGGAACCTGGGATGCCATCTAGTTGAACCTTCATATTTTACAGTGAGGAAACTGAAGCCCAGAGAGATTAAATTAATAGAATCATATCTCTAGAGCTGGAAAGGAAACTTGGAGATCTTGTCCAACTCCCATATCATACAGATGAGGAAACTGAGGTGCAGAGAGGTTAAATGGTTTGCCTATGGTCACACAGGCAGAGCCAAGATTCAAATCCATGTCCTATGACTCACTTTCCTTACAACCTTATAAGTTAGAGATTAGAGAATATTATTTTCATTTTACATATGAAACAACTGATGTTCAAGAAGGTAGTGATCCTGTGGCAAAGGCAAGATTCAAACCCAGGTCTTTTTAAAACCATCCAGGACTTAACCAGGCTGCAGTTAATAAAGCCTTTCAGTATCTACAGTATCTAAGTCACCACAGTGAGTCAGAAGATTTGAATAGAACCTGCCTCCATTCTTGAAATTACAATGAGATCAGAAAGACAGAAATAGAAGCAAGAGAGAATGACTACTATTAATGGTAGATGTTCCACGCATCAGACATTGAGAGCTTATTAGTAACAAAAGAAACCTCACATTTATATAGTGCTTTATACCTTTGTGTGTTAAATGTACACATACACATCCCCTCACTGGATCCTCTTGGCTTCACAGTGAAGTAAAATACTTAAGGTATTCTCATTCCCACTTCACAGAGGAGGCCTCTGAGGTTCACAGAGATGAAGAGACTTTCCCACAGAAGCACAGCCTAGTGTCAGAGGCAGGGCTTCAAGCCTAACACTCTCTACACTACAAAATCTTTCTACTCTAGAGGAACTCTCACTGTGCCAGCTGTCTGAAGACCCTATCAGCTTATATGAACCAAGTCACTTCACCAATCTATGCCTCAGTTTCCTCATCTGTAAAATGGAAATGATTAACATCATTTGTAAAATGGAAATAATGCGTACCTCACAGGGTTGGGTTTTTTTTTAACATAATTATTTAAAGTTTTGAGTTCCAAATTCTATCCTTTCCTCCTTTCTCCCCTCTAAGCAATCAAATACAGATTATACATGTGCAATTATGTAAAACATTTCCATATTAGTCATTTTGTACGAGAAGACTTGAATAAAAAAATGGAAGAAAGTGAAAAATAGCATGCTTCAGTCTGTATTCAATATCAGTTCTTTCCGTGGAAGTGGATAGTATTCTTCATCATTAATCCTTTAAGATATTGCTGAGAATAGCTAAGTCATTCACAATTTTTCATTGAACAATATTACTGTTACTGTGCACCACATTCTGAGTTCTGTTCACTTCACTATGCATTAGGTCATGTAAGTCCAGGTTTTTCTGAAATCATCCTGCTTTTTCTTGTAGCACAATAATATATTTATATTACTTTTTATATTATATTTATATAATCAATAATATTCCATTATAGTCATACACCACAGCTTGTCCAACCATTCTCCCAATTGATGGGCACATCTTTGATTTCTAATTCTTAGCCACCACAAAAAGAACTGTGATTTGTTCTTTGATCCACTTGTTTTTTAGGATTCAATTATTTCATCTCCAGTTGGTTTTTAATCTTTCTTTCCATTGTCTATTATTGAAAGTAATTTGTATTGCATTATGATCTGAATAGGATGCATCTACTATTTCTGCTTTTCGGCATTTGGTTGTGAGATTTTATGTCCTGATACATGGTCAACTTTTGTGTAGGTGCTTTTGCTGAGAAAAAAGTATATTCCTTTCTACTCCCATTCAATTTTTTCCAGAGATCTATCATATATAACTTTTCCAGAATTTTATTTACTTCCTTAACTTCTTTCCTGTTTATTTTTTTATATTTATCTAGTTCTAAGAGGGGAAAGTTGAAGTCTCCTACTAATATAGTTTTGTTACCTATTCCCTTCTGTAACTCATTCAACCCTCCAAAAATTTAGATCCTATAACATTTGGTGCATATATGTTTGGTATTGACACAACTTCATTGTTTAGGGTACCTTTCAGCAAGATATAGTTCCCTTCCTTATCTCTTTTAATTAGATCTATTTTTGCTTTTGCTTTTTCTGAGATCATGATTGTTATCCCTGCTTTTTTGGCTTCAGCTCCAGCCTTTACCCTATGTGTATCTCTCTGCTTCAAGTGCCTCTCTTATAAACAGCATGTTGTAGGATGTTGGTACATAATCCATTCTTCTGTCCACTTCTGTTTAATGGGTGAATTAATTGCATTCATATTTATAGTTATGGTAACTAACTGTGTATTTCCCCCCTTCCATTTTTCCTTGTTTATCTTTCTTACCCCTCACCCTTTCCCTTCTAACAAATGGTCTATTTCTGATCACCACCTTCCCTAATCTACTGTCCCTTTTATCAGTCCTCCTTCCCCTTTCTTTTAGCCTCATCCTTTTTTACTTCCTTACAGGATAAGATAGATTTACACATCCAACTGAGTGTGTATGTTATTCCCTCTTTGAGTCAATTTTGATGAGAGTAAGGTTTAAGTTTTACCCGACACTCCCACCTTCTTCCCCTCCATTATAATAGCTCTTTCATGCCTCTTTGATGTGGGATAATTTACCCCATTCACGCTACCCCCCTTCTTCCAGTACAATTTTCTTTCTCACTCTTTTGGTTTTTTTGGGGGGTGTATCATCCCATCAAAGTCACCCTATATCCACACACTCCTAATTGCTCTTATAGTTCTTAAAAGTTACATATAAAAATATAAACACTTTAACATCATTGAATTTCCTGTTTTCTGTTTTTCCTTTTTTTTTATGTTTCCCTCGAATCTTGTATTTGGAGGTCAAATTTTTTGCTCAGCTCTGGTCTTTTCATTAGAAGTGCTTGAAAGTCCTCCATTTCATTAAATGTTTACTTTTTCCCCTGAGGGATTATATTCAGTTTTGCTGGGTAGATGATTCTTGATTGTAATCCTAATTCCCTTGCTTTCTGGTATATCACATTCCAAGCCTTCTGGTTCTTTAATGTTCAAGCTGCCAAATCCTATGCAATCCTGGCTGTAACTTCACAACATTTAAATTTTTTTCTTTTTGACTGCTTGCAATATGTTCTTATTGATCTGTGAACTCTAGAATTTGGCTATGATGTTCCTGGGAGTTTTTCTTTTGGGATCTCTTTTAGGCAGTGATCAGTGGATTCTTTCAATTTCTATTTAACCTTAACCTTCTGTTTTAGTATAGCAGGGTAGTTTTCTTTCATAATTTCTTGAAACATGCTGTCTAGGCTTTTTTTTTTTTTTATCATGGCTTTCAGGTAGTCCAATAATTCTTACATTATCTCTCCTGGATCTATTTTCTAGGTCTTGTTTTTACAATGAGAAATTTACATGTAATTTTTTTCTTTTTTGACTGTTTTATTATATCTTGATGTCTCATAGAGTCATTAGTTTTGATTTGCTCAATTCTAATTTTTAAGGAATTATTTTCTTCAGTGAGCTTTTGTATTTCCATTTCCATTTGGCCAGTTTTATTTTTAAGGAAGTTATTTTCCTCAATAAATTTTTGTATATCTTTCACCATACTGTTGACTCTTTTTTCATGATTCTCTTACATAACTCATTTCTTTTCTCAATCTTTCTTCTACTTATCTGATTTTTTAAAATCCTTTTTAAGCTCTTACAGGTTTTCTTTTTGGGCCTGAGACCAAATTACATTTCTCCTTAAAGTTTCATATGAAGCCATTTTGATATTGTTGTCCTCTTCTAAATTTATGCCTTGATCCTCCATTGTCACCATAGTAACTTTCTGTAATCATTCTTTTGTTGTTTGGCTCATTTTTTCTGCCTTTATTGTGATTTAGTGCTTTTATGTGAGAGTTAGGATGTGCTTCTGCACTGTCCCAGGCTTTCTGTGCTAGGGCTCAGGGTCTTACTTCTGACTTTCATTGGGTTTCAGGGCTTAGCTGTTTGCTTTCACTGGAGTCTAGGCTACCCTTCTGGCTTGTACTGTGGTGTGTGGCCTCCCTGTTGTCCCCCACTCAGGGTTTAGCTGCTGACCTGCCCCATGGGTAGAACCCTACTGCTGGGTTGCTATGGAAATAGGATCTCTTTGCTGGCCGGCTCCAGGGAAGGGGTTTTGCTGTTGGCCAGCTGTGAGGTGGGACTTTACTGTACTGTGCTGTGCTCGCTTGCCCAGGGGGCTGCTGGTTTGCAATAGGATCTCTTTGCTGGCCGGCTCCAGGGAAGGGGTTTTGCTGTTGGCCAGCTGTGAGGTGGGACTTTACTGTACTGTGCTGTGCTCGCTTGCCCAGGGGGCTGCTGGTTTGCAAGAGGGCAGGACCTTGTTAGTGGATTGCCCCAGGCTTGCAGCCTTGTTGTAGGCCACCTGCTGTGAGGCTAATTAATGCTTCTGCTCTTAGACTTTGCTGTGGTCCCACCCCAGTGAGATGGATCTTTCCTGCCCATCTGGTAAATTGCTTCCTTGTTCCTCAGTCAATGCTGAGGTGATTTTCCAGTTGTTTGTAGGGGAATCTGGGAGGGCTACAGTGGGTTCCTTCCTTAATCAGACCTCCCTCACACAAAAAACAAAAAACTGAAGCGCAAGTCATATCTTTATTTCTCTGATGACATAGTCTTCTTTGACAATGAAGGATGAACACACATCTTGGCCACATAAGGTTGTTTATTAGATTTCATCTGACAAACATTTATTAAGCACCTTCTAGGTATGAGGCATTGTGTGATCTTTTTCTTTCAAAGTTTGATGAATGCATTTTGGGTATTTTTAATATGATAATTGTTTCCTGATATACCCCACACCACATAACATCCTCCTTTTTATCCAGGAAAAGCAGTTTAGCAAAACCAACTGTGACTGTGTCTGAGTGTACATGAAATATTCCACACTCATAGTCACCTATTTTTCTTCTGACAAGTGGAAAGTGTTTCATCACCTGCTTTCCCCAGGCTAAGATTGAGTATTTGCAATACAGTATTGCAAACACAATGCATAAATATGAACAAGTTTTATGAACCTCTATGCAAATGAAAGAGATTAGTATTACTATTAAAGAAATATTTTTGTGGTGATGTTACTGTTGATTACAAGTGTCAGGAAAAGTAGGGACAAGTTGATCAGGTATTTCAAAAGGAAGACTTTCCTAAGAGAGAAGAACATGGTGACTGAAACTCTCCTGTATTGTTAATAGATGGGCAATGTCTCAGGACCTGGGATAGCATCAAGGATCTAAAGCTGTCAGAGACCTTCAAGGACATCTACTCCAACTCTGTCTTTATTTTACACATGAGGAAACCAGATGAGAGAACCAGCATTCAGAGAAGTAGTGATTAGTAGTAAAAGGCAAGATTTGAACACAGGTCATTTGAAATTCAGCCAGGAAGCAACTGGCCCAGTATGGCAGGAGTGCCAGTGTCTGCTGGCTTCAGATCTAGGTCTCTTTCCAATGTACCACCCTGGGACAATCCTCTAAGAATATTGGTTTCTTCCAGTTGACCATAGATTCTTTTAAAGTTCCCATTGGCTATTCAATGTAACTCTAAGCAAAAGTTTTTGCATGATATGCACTGGAGATAATCTATTTATAATTAATGTTTATAATTAAAATGTTTATAATTAAAATGTTTATAATTAATGTTTATAATTAAAATGTTTATAATTAATGTTTATAATTAAAAAAAACACCTTGATGCTCTCTGATAATTTATGGGAGAAGATGACTGAGCATTAAGGAAATAATTCAGGTGTGGTCCATTTTCTTCTTGGTGTTTACTGAAGGATTAGGAGTAAAGATTTTTTAAAAAGAAAAGCTAAAAAAATCAAGTGATTTTATTATGCATAACCCTATTTCTCTAGATTTGAAAGTAGCAGCTTTAATTTTTGTCTTGGAATCCCCAGACCATGGCATTTTTTTTTTAAGGAGGGGAGCGTGGACGATTAGACTTTGATTTCACTGATATCACAAACTACTGAGGAGAAAAGTCTGTATATGGATGCAGGTGGGCATCTATTAGCAGGACTTCTTAAACTTTTTCTACTTGAGACCCTTTTTTAGTTTTGGCAGCAGCATTCCTTGGCATCATGTGGTCTGATGGCAGGTGCAGTGCAAAGTGAGTATGCTTTGTGTTCATAATCAAGGCTGCAGTGAAGTTTCTGGATGTAGTATGGGCAAGCACTGCCAGAAACACCTTGGATTCATTACACATTTGATTTGGAATTAATTTTTGGTCATTGCACATTCAGAAACCTTTTGCTGTTGCCAAATTTTTCTCAGCCCCATATAGAGTCAACATCCACCGTTTAAGAAGTGCTGTGTTAGAAGGTGATTGGAGCTTGGAAAGGTTAATAAATTTCCCCAGAATCCCAGAGGCAGTCCTGGGCAGAGGTAAAACTTTTGAAACAAGGTATTTCTGAAGGTGCCAGCCCCTTTCATTTTGCCAAGTTGCCTGGTACCTTAAGTAGAAAGAAATGCTTGTTGATGATTGAATATGAACTTAAAGGAAAAATTGCAGAGTGTTTATGCTGGAGAAGAGATAGCTTGAGGGATGAGAGAGCAGGGCTGATGAATGGAAAAGAAATCTGAGAGATCTGTGGTGAATAATGGATGGAAAGCTGGACTTGAGGCCAAAGTGCTGAGTTCAAACCCTACCTTTAATATATACTAACTGTGACTATATGTATCCCCTAGGTGAGACCCTGTTTCCTCATCCATAAACTGGGTGTAATAATGCCCGTAGTAACTATCTCACAGTTGGAAAACTTAATCATTGCCTAACACATGCCAAGCCAAGTATTTCTTAAGCATCGAACATGATCTGTCTCTGACATCTCCTGGCTGTGTGACCAAGTCACTTAACCTCATAGTGCTTTAGGGCTCTCTCTACCTCATTTTTCTCACCTATAGAATGAGTATAAGAATAGTATCTATCTCCCAGGATTAACTGAGGATTAAATGAGAAAATATTTATAAAGTACTTTGCAAATCTTTAAGCATGACATAAATGCTACTTTATTATTATTATATGAACCTGTTTTTTATTTCACTTTATTTTTGAAAGCAATGAGTTTCAGTGACTTGCCTAAGGTCACACAGCTAGTAAGTATCAGAGGTCACATTTGAACTCAGGTCCTCCTGACTGTTTATATGTTTTATCTTCTACATCATCTAGCTACCTCTGAACTTGTTTTTGTTTGTTTAATAACTCAATAGCTGAATTTCAACATAATTTGTTTCCTGTGTATTTTACTTTATGCATTTTTAAAAACATTTTTCTAAGGAGTCCATAGGCTTCACTAGATGCCCAAGGGCAGTAGGACACAAAACAGGTTAAGAACCCCAGCTCCAAGACTCTAAGTTTCAAAGAAGATGGTCATCAACATTGGTAAGAGGGTTTTTCTATGCCAATGAAATCATAGATCCTGTCCCTATCCCTATGTGCCAAGGCACTATGCTGGGGGTTAGGGATACAGAGGCAGAATGAAATGGTTCCTGATTCAAGGAGCCGATATTTTAATAGAGAGACTCTTATCTCTTCTCATCTTGGCTAGTGCCATCTCATACTCTTCCCTCCCTTTCCCTCTCTCTGTTTTTCTCTTTCTCCCTCCCCCATCTCTCCCTTTTTTCCTCTCACTCCTCGTCTTTTCTCTCTCTCCCCATCCCTCTCTCTCTCTGTCTCTCTAATATATATATAACATATATAAACATATATAACATATAAATATATAAACCTATAGCAAATACAGATAAAATAAATAGAGGCACATGAGAAGGCACTAAGAGCTTGGGAAATTAGGAAAGGCTAGAGAAGATGATGTGCATAAATCACTCTGCAAACCTTACAATGAGAGCCCTCCAAAGAGGGGATGGGCTCCCCCCTTGTCAGCAGGTAATAAGCTGCCCCTTTCCCCGTTGCAGCTCTTCCAGCAAAGACTGGTGCCCCTTGTCTAGTGTGGTGGGGAGGAAGTTCTTGTGCAGATGGAAGCTGGGCTGGATGGGCTCTGGTGAAGATCTGGTGAACTTTTGTGAAGTTATGGTAATAGAAGCAAGAGGGGAGAAGGAGAAAATGTGACCTTGGAGATAAGTTATTCAGCAGCCTGTCTAACTCACAAGCTGTGCATAGTCCAGGCTTCACTTTTAATTACATAGTTACTGGTGAAATGACTAGTCAACAGCATTTCTCACACAAACTGAAACACATTTTCCTTCAGAAGTATCAATCTGCCTTTCTGTAACATTTCCTTAGGTTCTTTGGACACATATTCCTCCAGAGATAAGAAGAACTCTCTCTCTCTCTCTCTCTCTCTCTCTCTCTCTCTCTCTCTCTCTCTCTGTTTCTCTCTCTGCCAGTCTCTCTCTCCGTCTCTGTCTCTTTCTATCTCACTCTCTTTCTTCTATCCCTTTCTTTTTCCCTTTCCCCTCCCCTTCGTGTGTGTGTGTGTGTGTGTGTGTGTGTGTGTGTGTGTGTGTGTTTAGGAGTAGGAGGAGGAAACTTGAAAGTAAGAAGCAGAAACCTACTGAAATATATTCCCTGACTCCTAATTTAATTGTTAATCAGACTTAGAACATCAAGACTTTTCAGAGATCTCCTAGTTCAACACTCATTTTACTAAAGAGGAAATAGGCTGAGCTAGAGTAAATGACTTGCTCAAGGTCACACAGAGTGCAAACAGCAAAGCATATTTTGAACACAAGTCCCCTCAGTCAAAAATCAAAACGAAACTAACCTCCTTTAAAAAAACCCAAAGTTGGAGACACAGACAGCCTAGGGTGGGAGATTTTCACATTATTTATATCCCATGGCACGTTTGGCAGACAGTCTGGTGAAGCCCAGGAGCCCTTCTCAGAATATTTTTATTTGCATAAATAAAGCACATAAGATTGCAATGGAAATCAATTAGGTTGAAACATTTATCAATAAAATTTTTAAGTTCATGAATCTCAGGGTAAGAATCTATAGGTAGGTAGACAGGTGGCTTCAGAGTCCAAAAAATTTTTGTTCAAGTCATTCTCTGACATATTTTCCCTATGTGACCCAAGTGGCAAGCCACCTAATGCTCTAAGTTGCAATCCTAGTGATCAGTATCAGTGGAGTGAGTTTCCTTACACTGGCAAAGTTTCAGTAGAATTTAGTAGAGAATTCATGAGTAGGAAGAGAATGTGGATGTTGGAAGTAACCAACATCAGGCAAGGCATGAGCATCAATCCCAGCTTCCTATTTTGACTTCTTTTCCTTTTCCTTTGCAATGTCCTTTTCAGTCCTCTCTACTTCTTCCTGCTCTTTCCCAATCAAAACCTACTGCTGTAGAAAGATTCCAATAAATTCATTCACACTAAAGTGTCATTGATTAACAAGCCTCCTTTGATGGCCTCTTTAAAGAGAATTTGCATTTTACAAAATGAAAAAAATCCAAAGGACTGAAACTCAAAGAGAGAAATTTTAGGTATCATTAAATTCAGGAGGAAGAAAGAAAGAAATGGGAGGGGGGCTCTCTTCAGGGTCTCTTCAAATTTCACCATCAAACCTGAGATATGCAAGAAACTGATTCAATATTTATAAGAAACAGAGCCATTACCCAATAGATAAATAGTCACAGGATATGAACAGGTAGTTTTCAAAAGAAATCCAACCATCAACAGCCACATTGATGGTTTGGAGCATTTTTTTCATGTAGCTAAGCACACTCAAGAGGTATAGGACTAGCAGCAATATCTCTGGGTCAAAGGATAGGCACAGTTTAATAACTTTGGGGGGCATAGTTTCATATTGTTTTCCACAATGGTTGGACCAACTCACTTTACCCACAGTGCATTGATAGTCTTGTTTTCCCAAAACACTTCCAACACTTGTCATTTTCCTTGTTTGTCATTTTTTGCTAATTAGATGGGTGTCAGGGTACATCAAAGAAGAAATAAAAGAACCATATATACAAAAAAATATTTATAGCACCTTTTTCTTTTTGTTGTAGCAAATTAAGGTGGTGCTCATTGATGGAGGGATGGCTGAACAAATCATAGCATACGAACATAATGGAATATTACTGTGCCATTAGAAATGAGGAAAGGAACAGTTTCAGAAAAATCTAGGAAAATTTATATGAAGTGATAGAGTGCAATGAGTAGAACCAGGAGAACCATTTACATAATAACAATACAATGAGTAAAGAAACATTTTAAAGATATAAGAAACTGGTCAATTTTTCTTGACTGTGCTTATTTGCTATATGGGTTTTGTTTTTCCATTCCCCACTCCCCATGGGACAGGGAGCAAGTTGAGGGATAAAAATAGTATTGTCAAAAAAGAAGGAAGAAAGAAGAGGAAGAAAGAAAAGGTTAACAAGGAAGTTCAGACGGAAATACAGATCATCAGGACAACTTTGAAAGCAAAATATTGAATTTATTATATATTTAAAGAGAAAGAAGCTATATATAATAGAAATACATGGTTTCATGAGAATTCTCATTATTTGTTTTATATTTTATATGAAAATTTCATTTTATTTGGTACTGGTTAAGTTTAAAATTTTAAATTTTTTTTAAAGAAATCTCATCATCAGGTGCCAGTTACTCTACCTCCCCACCTATTCCTTAAGCCAGAGCGCAGCTAGGTGTGACTATGGGAAAACGCAAGAAATAATTCTATGGTTTCACAATTCCAACACATTAGTAATCATTTATCTATCCAAATCACTGGTGGAGAATTAGCCCAGTGGTGGGAGTATTCCAAGTTCCCAAGTTCCAGATGCTTTCCTTAGATTTATTCAGATTGGGTTGACTCAACATATTTATTGTTAAGAAATATTAACAACAACAGTAATAGTAACAACACTAAATCACACAAGACCAGACTTTCCTTAAAAAGAAAATCAAAATGAGATTAGCAGATAGTGATATTGTAGCTCTTGTTAATTGTCTATGATACTTTGGTATCATAAGTCAAGGCTACTGGATTTTATAAGGGTAAATAAACTCTTTCCGACTGAATAAGTTTGCTTATGAGTTCATCAAGAGAATGCCATGTCCTAGAACAAAGTTAATTGGTAATTCTGGGAGGTGGAGCCTTTTAAGACATTAAATGTCTAATCTTTCCTGCCAACTCCTAGCAACTCACTAAACCTATCTATTTAATTAATTTAATTTCATTTTGATTTAATTAGCCAGCCAGCCAGCCACTCATTCATTTGCATCTCACAACAACCCTGAGACATAGACATCACAGGTAGTATTATCATTTCTGTTTTACAGAGGAGACCAACAAAACTCAGAGACGTAAAAGAAATTGCCCAGAGTCATCCAATTAGTAAGTGGCAAAGATAAGATTGGGACCTAAGCCTCTTCTGAATCCACGTTCACTTCTCTACATCATACTAACCTCTCGGGATCATCGAATCAAAGAATTTCAGAGTTGGATATGACTCCACTAGCTACCTAGATCAATTATACCTAGATATAACTCTATAGCCCTATAACATATATGTGTGTTATACACATCTCTATGTACCTGAATATACAGGAAATTCATGTAATATAAGATGACATAAATAGATAGATATATTAAATTAAAATATATGATTAATCTTATATATAATTAAATTAACTTTATTTTAATAATTAAATATATTGAATTAATTTAATGATGTATAAAATTTGTATATCATTAAATTATTTAGGTTGATTTAACTATCTAAATATCAACACCCATATGCATGCATACAAATATACATATATATGTATATACATACACACACAGAGACACACACCCCACACAACTGACAAGGGGTCACCCAGGCTTTGTATGAAGACTTCCAGTGAAGAGAAGACAAATACCTCTAATCTGATTTCTTGTTAATACCAAATCATCCTTAGGAGCTTTTTCTGGTCTTCAAGAGTCTTTGGATATCCAAGCAACTCACTTTGAAAAAGTCTACCCTATGGAAGTGAAATGATCACCTTCTGAGAGTTTCAGTTGGATTCAGCATTCAGCTACCTATGTGACCTCAGATTGTTTTCTCTGGGTCTCATTTTCTTCTTCTGTGGAATTAAGGAATTAGGCTAGATAACAACCTCCAAAGTCTCTTTAAGCTCTAAAATCCACCGATCTGGAGGCTTTCCTACTACCCTAACTGTTGCTCCCTTCCCCCAGAAAACTCTGAAAACTGCCCAACAACACCTAGACAGACTGCTTCATAATCTCTCTCCCTGACCAGCTGACATTGCTAAAGAAAGGGGAGTCATAAGGCAGGAAGATTTGGTCTTGACTACTTAGCAACACTGCTGCTAAGATTTTATGCATTCTGTCCATTTTTTCTCTTACTTTTTCCATCAATGAGGACCTTTTCTCTATCATGGCAGCCAGGCATTTCTACAGAGCAAAATGAAAATGGTCCTAAAATGGAAAGAGTAGGAGAAGCATCTTCTAGAGGAGAGAGACCATTTCACCAAACAAGCCATCAACCAACATTTATTAAGAACTTGCTCTGTGCCAGGCACTGTGCTAAGCAGTGGGGACACAAAGACAAAGTTCACAGGTGGACCACAAGCAGGCCAGGACTGGAAAACCATTTGTTAAGTAGCTCAGTAACTTGGGGGAGGAAAGAAATATAGTTACAATTTTTTTTCATTTTTCTTTTTAAAAAATTATTTAGGAAGATGGAGGAGTAGGTCAGAGAATTCTAAGTTCTCCAGATTTCCCTACGAATGAGATACGTATGGGGCAATGAATGAACCTTGGGGCAAACATAAAGTGATAAAAATAAATGAGTAGGGGCAAAACAGTGGTCCTCTTGGGACAATTGAAGTACTGGAGAAAAATTCCAGAACAAGGTTTGGTTCCTGTGAAGAGTAAACATTGACAGGCTAGTTCCACCTAAACAATTAACCCCAGTTACCTCATCCTGGGTCATCTCCAGTCATCCTGATGAATATCTGGTCACTGGATTCAGAGGGCTCTGGAGGAGAAGTGAGGCTGGTGACCTGCACAGCCCTCCCTCACTCAAAGTCAAGTGGAAGTCACGTCATTATTTCTCTGATGGCACGGTCTTCTTCAGCAACAAAGGATGAACACACGCAAGGGATGAACCTTGGGGCTAGATGAGTTGGGAGGCTGCCTCTGCCCCAGCCATAGGAACATTTATCTCCTGGACAGTAAGGGCAGTTGGGCAGTGGAGCTGGGGAAGATTGAGGGAACCTCAGCTGACAAAGAATGCCAGACCCAGCAGTGCTACAGAGACATGGTCTTGGATATGAAGGAACCAGGACACACCCAGTGAATGCAGAAGCAGTGGGATTGGGACCCTACTTGCTTCAGGCACCTACAGGAGGCTGGAGGTCTTAGTTTCAGTTCCAGGTTGGAGGGGAAAACTGAAGAAGTATCTAAGATCAGATGCACCATCCCCCATCCCCCAGGACTAGAAGCGATTACAAAAAATAAGCTGCTACAAATTAAAAAAAAAAAAAAATGAGCAGGCAAAGGAGAAAGAATGCAACCGTAGAAAGTTACTATGGGAATAGAAAACACCAGGGTTCAACTTCAGAGGAGGATACTAAACAGAAAGTAATGTCTTTCCCCAAAGAGTAAAGTCAAATGATCACCTGCCCAAAAAGAAGTCATAGAAGAGCTTAAAAAAGATTTTTAAAATCAAACAAGAATGATTGAGGAAAAAATAAAACAAACAAAAAGAACAATCCAAGAAAAATAAGAGGATTGTGAAAAGAAAGTCAAACAATTAGAAATGGAAATCCAGAATCTTAAGGAAGAAAATGACTTCTTGAAAATCAGAATTGGGCAAGGGGAAGCTAGCAAAGTCATAAGAAACCAAGAAATAATAAAACAAAATCTAAAGAGTGTGGAAAAAAAATAAAGATAATCCCATAAGAAAAACAACTGATCAAGAGAACAGATCAAGAAAATATAAGAAAAAGTCAGACCACCTGAAAGCTATGATAAAAAAAAAGAATCTTGATACAATAATACACGCAATAATTAAATAAAATTGTCCTGAAGTGTTAAAAGAGGGAAAGTAGAAATTGAAAAAAATCCACCAATCACCCCCTGAAAGAGATCCTATGAGGAAAACTCACAGAAATATCGTAATTTAATTCTAAAACCCATAGCTCAAAGATAAAATATTATGAACAAGAAAAAAATAATTTAAATATGACAGTGCCACAATTAGAATCATACAAGACTTAGCAGTGGTGACACTAGAAGACCATAGGCCTTGTAACTCTGTATTGAAAAGCAAAAGAACCAGGGCTCTGGCTGAAAACACCATAAAAGCAAAGCTAAGCATAATTCTGAATGAAAAGAATGGATATTTAATGAATTATCACATTTTTAGGATTTTGTTTAAAAAAGGAACCAACCCTCAACTTAATAGAAGATTTGACATATAAGATCCAAGAGAAATACAAGGTACATATCAAAGACTAATTATAAGGGACTCAGTCGGACAGACTTTTACCTTTTATATGAGGAAAAATAAAATGTATGTCTAAGCTTGTTATTAGTAATTGGTTCATTTGTAAGAAAGATTGGTGCAGACCTGAGTATGATATGATTTTGTTTTTTAATTAAGTAATTTATTTGTTTTCAGTTTTTTACAATCACTTCCATATATCTTAGATTTTTTCCCTTCCCTCCCTGTTTTTCCCCCTCCCTCATCACTCTCTCCCTGAGACAGCATACAATCTTAAATAGATTCTACACATGAAATACATTTTCACCTTAGTCATGTAGCATAGAAGAATTAAAATGAATGGGAGAAACCATGAAAACAAAACAAAACGTAACACAAGAAAAAATGGTCTGCTTCATTCTATGATCCAATTCCATAGTTCTTTCTCTGGATGTGGAAGACATTTTGCCTTGAGTCAGTTGGGAATATTTTTAGGTCCTTGCATTGCTGTGTAGGGCTAAATGTACCAGAAAAATTCCTTGCACACTGTGGTTGTTACTGTGTACAGTTCTGCTCCTTTCGCTCAGCATCAGTTCATATAAGTCCTTCCAGGCCTCCCTGAAGTCTTCCTGTTCATCAGTCATTTCTTACAGCACAGTAGTATTCCATTACATTCATATACCACAACTTGTTCAGTCATTCCCCAATTGATGAGCATCCCTTTTTTTCCCAGTTTTTTGCCACCACAAAGAGAGCTGCTATAAATATTTTTTTACATGTGGAAACTTTTCCCATTTTTATAATTTGTTTGGGATACAATCCTAGTATGATGTGATTTTAAAAAGTAAAACCATTTAGCAACAGCTAAAAAATGTAATTATCTTAAGCAAATGAGGTCCAAGAGAAAGAACTGACACAGAGGGATTAGATGGGAGAGGAAGGCTGGTAGTTCTGGATTCAAGAGTGAACAATACAAAATGCAAAATGAAAGTCTTCTAAATTCAGTAAGAAATAAAACATTAAGGGAATAGGGAGCGGGGAGAGAATAAGGGAGAGATCTTTAGAGGGGAGGGTGAGGGAATACGATAAAGAAGGTATAGAAGGATGTACAGATTAATGGGAATCTGAGGATAAGGGTACTCCTCTTGAAGGAGGAGTAAGTCAAGCAATAGGAAGGCAAGGTAGTAGCAGGTGGAAGTAAAGTAGAGGAGTCAGGAGGGGTAGGAAATAAGAGATACACACAAATATAAAAGAAAGAACAGAAGTAGAATTTGTTGAGGAAAAAGGAGCAGGGGGAGGTAATTATTCCCTCAGACAAAAGTAAGGCTAAAATATATTTACTCAAAAGAGAAAAATAAGGAAACTACATTATATGTAGTTATTCATCAGATGTTGTTTTGGGCTATTTAAAATAATTAGACAACATAAGGTTGGGATATTACTGTGGTGTAGGAAATGATGAGTTGATGAACTTGGAAAAATATGGAAAGACTTGGACTTATGAAGGAAGAGATTTGAAAGAGGACAAATAAGTATAGTACAGTCTGACATAGATGCATATGAATGTATTTGTCTATATAGAAGTATGATTATATATCTAAGCATATGTATAAGTGTGTATATATATATGTATGTGTATATATGTATGTATATCTTCGTATATATGTATGTATATATGTACATGTCTATCTATATATGTGTATGTTTATCTCTATGTGTATGTGTCTGTATGAATATATATATATATATATATACACATATATGTGTGTGTGCAAACTTAACTGTAGTCTTCTAGGGGCTGGGGAGGAAGGAAAAAAGAAAAAAAGAACAAACTAAGAAGTGCACAGCAGGGAACAAAAGAAAACTTACAAGGAAACAAACAAAAGATGGACAGCATTCAATACAGTGTGTAGTATTTGTCATATAGGCTTTCTTGAAATGGAATATTTATTGCTGTATATTTTGAATCCTCTCTTACATTCAACTGTGCATGTGACAATGCTCTTTTTATTTTTCTTATTTTGTATTTGTTTCAATATATGTTTATAATGTTTCTTTTTCTTTTCGTACTGTGTATTAAGTATTAGTGTTCAATAAAAAATTTTAAATATTTATTTAGTATTTTAGTTTCCCCCAATTACATGTGAAAACAAATGTTTTATTTATTTCATTTTAGTTTTCAATATTCTCTTTTATAAGACTTCGAATTCTAAAATTTTCCCCTCCTTCCTATTTCCTCTCCTCAAGATGGCATGCAATCTGATGTAGGCTATACATGTATAATCATGTTAAACTTATTTTCACATTAGTCATATTGTGAAAGAAGGAGCAAAATAAAAAGGAACAACCACAAGAAAGAAAAAAAAAGAAATAAAATAGTATGCTTCAATCTGTATTCAGACTCTACAGTTCTTCCATCATTAGTCTTTGGATTTGTCTTAGATCATCGCATTGCCAAGAAGAGCTAAGTCTAACAAAGTCAGTCATCACAGGATGTTGCTATTCCTATGTGCAATGTTCTCTTGCTTCTGCACACTTCTCTCAGCATAAGTTCATGCAAGTCTTTCTGGGTTTTCTGACAATTTCTTACAATTCTTAATTCTAACAATTATTAACATTTGTTTTGAAAATTTTGAGTTTCAAATTCTTCCCCTCCCTCCTGGCCCCTCTCGTTGAGAAGGCAAGAAATTTGATATAAGTTATACCTGTGTAGTCATGCAAAACATATTTCTATATTAGCCATGTTGTAAAAGAAAACAAAGACCAAAAAACCCCCAAATGCAAGAAAAATAAAGGAAGTTAAAAAATATGCTTTGATCTGTATTCAGAGTCCATCGCCTCTGGGAACGGATACCGTTTTTCATCATAAGTCCTTCAAAGTTGTCTTGGATCATTTTATTGCTGAGAACAGCTAAGTCATTCACAGTTAATCCTTTTACAATGTTGCTGTTACTGTGTGCAATGTTCTCCTGTTTCTAGTCATTTCACTTTGCATCAGTTCATGTAAGTCTTTCCAGGTTTTTCTGAGACCATTCTGCTCGTTATTTCATATAACACAATAGTACTCCATGATACTCACCATGATACTCACATTTGTTCAACCCTTCCCTAATTGAGGGGCATCCCCTCAATTTCCAATTTGTTGCCCCCAGAAAAGCTTGTTATAAGCATTTTTGTACATATAGGTACTTTTCCTTTTTTTGTTTGTTTTCTTTTCCTCCTTTAGGAAACAGACCTTGTAGTGATTGGTTGGTTGTTGTCCTTGGTGTTCTTAAAGAGGACCAAAATGACATTATGATGTTAGAATCAAGTTATAGTGCATCCAACTGTGGCTGATCAGACCAAGACAAGTTTGGAATGTTCTACCACAGGTCAGTCACACATAGTCCACATGAACATTTGGGGTGGATTCTCCAAATTTGCGCATCTCTTGTTTCTTTTGAGTTACTTCATTTCTGCTTTGCTCACAGAGCACAGTGCCTTCTCTGATGCCAGGGCATGCTGTGCCAGGCAGTCTTGTACCAGTGTCTCCCATGTCACACATTCCAAAGTTAAGAGAGTTCTTGAGAGTCTCCTTGTATTGTTCTTTCTGACCACCACGTGAGCACTTGCTTTGTGTGAGTTCTCCATAAAACAGTCTTTTTGGCAAGCATGTGTTTGGCATTTGAACAACGTGGCATTGCTGGGTCAAAGGGTATGCATGGTTTTATAGCTCTTTGGGCATAGCTCCAAATTGCACCACAATATGGCTGAATCAGTTCCCAACTCCACCAACAGTGCATTAGTGTCTCAATTTTCCCACATCCCCTCCAACATTTGTTACTTTCCTTTTCTGTCCTATTAGTCAATCTAATAGTGTGAGATAGTACTTTAGAATTATTTTAATTTTCATTTCTCCAGTTAATAGACTTAGGGCATTTTTCATAAGGTTATAAATAACTTTGATTACTTCATCTGAAAACTGACTATTCATAACTTTTGATCATTCATCCATTTGCTCTTATTTTTATACATTTGACTCAGTTCTCTACAAATCTGAGAAATGAGGACTTTATCAGAGAAACTTGGACAGCTACAAATTGAGAGGAAAAAGAAACTGGGAGTGGTGGCAAAAATTCGAGGGGAAAAAAACCACAGATACATTGACTTTAGGGAAAGATGGATGTGATAAATGAGTATAGATTGATTCATAACTAATGCATAGTTCTACAAATTGTTGTGCAAAAAAGAGTCGGGGGGTGCTTGTAAACAAACATTTCCTTGGCTCCATCTCATGCTAACCTTGTACAGTCATAAGTGAATAAAGGTCACACAAACCCAGGGAACTCCATTCAGTTGGGTTAATATTTATGAAGATGCCAGCATGTGCTGTGCTAGGGACTGAGAATAGAAGATTAGAAAAAAACAGAATAAAACCGCAAAACATTCCCTGCAGAGGTAAGTAGGGGACAGTGAAGGACACAATCAGTGCGAAGTAATTGGGAGCTAATAACTGGGGAGATTAGGAAGGGGTCTTACCAAGAGAAGTTATCTGAGCTATACTGTGAAAGGAGACAGAGATTCTAGGAAAAAGGGACAGATACTTAGGCAAAAATGTGGAGGTGGGAAATGGGCTGTTGTACAAGGGGAAGGATCTTTGGTACCATAACCCCTGAGGAGAGAAGCCTGGTCCAAATTCTAAGATTTCCTATTTCCAATCCATCCTCCTCCTCTTACTGCCTCAAATTAGCCAAAAGAAATAGACTGGCATTAAATGATTAATCCAACACCTCTTCATCATCAACCACTATCCAAAAGGAGAACATTTTAATAAAAGCAATGAATACACAAGAAACTGCACCCGAGGCCTTGGCACTGCCCTCTTCTCACACTAGAAAGGCTGCTTGAGTCTTCACCTAAAATCAGAGAAAAAGGACAAATAAACACCTAAAACTATCAATGGGGAGATGTGGCACACAGAACATAGGAGGAGAACTCAAGGTCTTCTAAGGGTACCTTATTCATTTGTTCTGCCCATTGACATCTCAGCTTTGAAGGGAGCCAGTGGTACTGTCATAGGCTCCAAAGAGGAAAGAAATCGAGCACTGAGGATGCAATTTGCAATCTCAGCCTTGCTCCCAGCTTAGCACGGAGGAGTTCAACCTGGGTGTCTTCCCTCAGGGCAGGCCCTCTCAGTCACTGACACCACATGGCAATAAAAAGGCAGTTTCATAAGCCAGAAATTGCTCAAAAGGAGGTGAAGGCCCAAGGCTGAAGGTGGTGCTTAGGTCTGGGCAGCCTGCCAACCTAGCTTGTCCTTGGTAGTCTTACCTCACTTCTCCTCCTACTAAAGGTAGGCATCCTCTCAGATTCCTTCTACCCTTATCCTAACCCCTCAAACAGAAGGATTTCCCAAGGAAAACCATCCACTTGGGTTATCAGCAGAGTTATAACTGTGGGGAAAGGATGAGGACAGTCTGTCCAACTGAAGTCATTCAGAAGAGAGTCCGGATTACCTACCCCACCCCAGAATTATTCAACTAAAGATCTCTAACCTTTCCCAGCCACCAACTGGTAGGAGGCAGAGGGGTGGAAAAGTGGGGAAAGTGGGCCCTGGGACAGGGATAACATGACCACAGGACCCTGGAGAAGCAGCAAGGCCAAGGAATAGAAGAGGAATATGAAGGCAGGGAAAGCAAGCTACCACAGAGAAGGATGATTCCTTCCACTGGGACCCTGAGACAAAGCCTCATTGTCCCACCTTCGTTACAGCTTGGTAACCAGCTACCCTGCTTATAGAAAATAATTGATCCCCAAATACTTACAGAGATGTATCACTTTGAGATTTCTTATCTTTAATGCAGAGCTAAAAGCAAACAAAATAGAAATGATCTTACATGTCTGATTTTTAGCCATCTCATTTAGGGTTTGGGGAGATGAAATTCATAGACTCACAGAGCTAGAGCCAGAAGGGACCTCAGAGGCTGTCTGGTTCAAGCCTCTTATTTTACAGATGAGGAAACTGAGACCTAGACATACGGAGTGATTCCCCTATGATCCCACAAGTAGTAAGTGGAAGTATTGGGTTTTGAACTTGGGTCCTATGACTTCAAGTTCAGTGTTTGTTTGTTTGTCTCTTTGGAAAGGAAACAGAATAGAAAACTGCTTCTAGCTCTGTACAATTAGTCCTTTGGCTTTTAAATGATTTTGACACCTCCTCTCCCCCCATCCCAGAATTCCCACGTACCTTCATTATCCTTTTTCTTCTTGCAATCAGTCCAAACCCTATGGTGAGGACAACCACCACAGTTGCAGTAATGATAGGTTCGATGGGAACAGTGAGTTTTTTATCTGTTAAAAATTCATATGTAGATCACAAGGAGGAATGGAAGGTGAGGTCTTGGAATAACCACACACACATATATGCACTTCAATGCTTTATTACATGAAGGGCCTGTGAGGTCATTGGGGTGGCCAGTCCTACCACCAGCATGCATGGGGCCCCTCTATGGCTCAGTAGACCAACTTGAGGAATTTTTGCATGAGAATAAATTAACATCCTGGGCCCAGCCAAATTTAGGCTGGTTTTCAGAGGACAGACTCACCACTATCCATTTCCTGCTCAGTTGCTATCTAGCCCAACTACTGTGTTTTACAAGTAAAGCTACTGAGGGTCAGAGCAGCTTGCTGTGGTCACCTGGGTAGTAAGTTTTAGAACTGGGACTTGACCCCAAATTCAGAATTCTTTCCATTGAATCACTGGGAGAAGACATTAGTGTAGAGGAATGCTCTGTTTATGTCTATGATGAGCATATGGTGTCTTTAGTGTGTAGAACTGGCCTTGGAGTCACGGTCCTGGATTCTAGTGGTTGGAGCCTGCCTCTGACACTTACTGGCTATATGACTCTGAGTTAGTTACCCAGCCTCCTACTGTCCTGGGCAACTTTCAAAGGTTGGTAAGTTGTGGCAAAGATGCCCATCTTCATTACGGGATGATGTTTCTCACCAGGAGCTTCCTACTTTCATGAAATCAGAGGTTAAAAAATATTTATGCCTGTGTCTACATATTTTTTGTTGAGACTCATGATTTCATCAGTGTAAAGAGTTTCCCATTAAGAAAACTCCTAAGAATTTTTGTGATTTGCTCAGGGCTACACAGCCAGGATGTATCAGAGACATGACCTGAACTCAGCTCTTCCTGACTTTGAGGCCAGCTCTCTATTCACTATCCATTATACCCACCACTGCCCATAAGTAACTAGCCAAATGAATTGGTAGATAACTAAGTGGATAGAAAGATAGGTGACTAGATGGATAAAAAGAAAGAGAGAGAGAGAGATAGAGAGATAGATGGATAGATAAAGAGATGGCTAGATAGAGATGTAGAGAGATAGATGAATGGATGGAGAGGTGGATAGACAGATAGCTAGGCAAATGAATGGATGATAGCTAAATAAATAGATGGATGGATAGATGTAAATATGGCTAGATATATAGGGTATGGATAAATAAATGAATAGGTAGATGGATAGAGACAAAGAAATGGATGGATGCATGGATGGTAAAGAGACAGATAGACAGACTGACTGACAGGCAGATAGGAACATGACATAGTGGATACATGGAGATTCAGAAAGACCTGGGTTCAAGTTCCACTACTGACAGTTATTGTCTGGGTGCCTGAGAAAATCATTTCACTTCTCTGAACCTGAAGCAATCAATCAGTAAGCATTTGCTCAATATCAACTATGTGCCATGCATTCTGCTGGGTAGAGCTACAAGAACAGAAGTGAAACAGTCCTTGCCTTCAAGAAGCTTAGTGTCTATTGAGAGGAGGTAAAGTAAGTAAACATGATATATAAAATGACAGTGATTTGTTTGGGGGGGCGGGTGGCCACTAACAGTTTGTGGAATTGGAAACGTTCTCTTGTTGGATATGTCACTTGAGCTAAGCCTTAAAGGGAACTAGTAATTCCAAGAAACAGAGGTGAGGATGTAAAGTGAGGAGCAAAAGCATTCCAGGCCTGGAGGATCATCTGTGCAAAGACGGAGAGACTGGAGAAATGTCACACAAAAGGAAAGCCAGACTATATTCTAGTCTGACTAGAATATAGCACGCATGAGGAGGGTTGATGTGTAATTAGCCTAGAAGGATGGACTGGAGCCAGACTGTGAAGAGTTTCTAAAATGACCAACAGAGGAATTTTAATTTTATCCTAAGGCTAAGGGGAGACCCTGGAATTTCTTTAGTGGGAAAGTGAGACAGTCAGATCTCTGCCTTGAGAGTATCCATTTGTCATCTGTGTGGAGGATGGGAGAGGGAAGAGACTGGATGCAGGAGCATGGTCCTGACCAAAAGCAATGAAGATAGCTACCAATGAGTAGAGAGAAGGGGACAGGTGAGAAAGTTTCTCAGGTGAACTTGATAAGACTAACAGCAAATTGATGAGAGAGGTGAGAGAATAAAGAATTAAGGATGGCTCTGAAGGTGAAATTATAGAAGGCTGAAAGAAATCAGGAAGCTAGGATTAAAGGTGGAAAAGATGATGAGTTCTGTTTGGGATATGTTATGTTTGACATGTCAACAGGACAGAGAAATGGAGATGTCCAATAAGCAATTGGAGAAGATAGACTAGAGTTTAGGAGAAAGATGTCAGCTGACTACGTAAATCTATTGGTCATTTATATAAAGACATTGGTCAAATCCTGGAGAGCTTAGATGAAATCACTTGGGTAGACAACAAGAGCTCTGGGGGTAAAGCCATAAGTGTGGGGAAGGACATAAACGACGATTTCTCAAAGGAGGCAAAGAAGGATTGGTTGGTCCTATAGGTCTGAGTCACAAACATCAGAAAGGAAAGATTATCCAAAAGGAAGGGGAGATCAACAGTGTAGGGCATGGCAGCAAAGACTGGGAAAAGGCCATTGAATTCAGATTGATGGTGACCTTGGAGAGGAAAGTTTCAGTCAAATGGTGAGGAACTAAACTAGAGTATGAGGTATTGAGATTATAAATTGTACACAGGTTAAGATCAGCATGGGTGACCTCAAAAATTATAGACCCTTGAAATGTGTGTAGATTCATGGCTAGAAACTGGAGAATATGCTAACTTATGATGGTAAATCATCCTCTTTCCTGACCATTTTCCATTAGGAGGTAACATGGTATGGCAGAAAGGACACTGGCTCTGGAGTTCAAATCTTGGGTTCAAATCCTGCCTCTGAAAGTGACTTGCCTATGTGACCTATTTGGACCTCTGATGTGGTTGGATCAAATCAGTGAAAAGCATTTATTTAGGCACAGTGCTAGATGATGAGGATACAGCAACAAAAAGCTAACAGTCTTTATCCTCAATGAGTTAATGTTCTTGTCCAGTGACCCCTGAGATCTCCTCTAGATCTATGACCCTATGACTACATGGTCTCTGAAATTCTTTCCAGGTCTACGTCCACTCCTCTCTCCCAACTGTGGATAATTTTCAGGAGTAAATAAATCAAAATTTTTTGGCTGCCCCTTTCCTGAAATGACATAGGAAGGCAGATTGGGCGAACCCAGTGGAATAGCTATGTTACTGCCTCTCTTGGTGACGCTCATTCTTGATCTGTCCAGTTTGGCAGGAGGCAGAATTCCCTTACTTAGCTTGTGGGTGGATGATTCCCGATGCAGTTCATCCTGGGAGGAACGACTCAGTCAGGAGTATAAAGAAAGAAAAGTGATTAGCCCAGAAAACTGAAAACCATCTGTGATTTCTAGCCACCCCCTCCATTTTCAGTTATTCTAACTGCTGGAAATTTGGATCTCAAGTCTCTATTGAGAATCTTGGCCAGATCAGGCTTATAGAAAAGCTTCTTTCCATGAATCAGATCACCTTGCTTCATGGTACCTGATTTTAAACTCACATTAATGCCAGCCCATGTAGAACTGGTGTTTTGCTGGATTTTTTTTACCCCTTTCTCACTCTGGTTCTTACAACATCATTTCCAAACATTTGGGCAGGACTCTATGTTCAAGAAAAGATACCTAGTGTCATTTAAATCAGTCTTGCTTTTTTATTAAGCTTCTAAATCTGGGTGCTACAGTGGGAAGAGAATAAGTCAAAGATTGATGTAGAGGACCTGGCATTCTAGTCCAACACTAACAACAGAGGTTATAACGATGACAGTTTATAAAGACGGTGAGGAGGGGAGGAAGGTTGGTTACTGGGATACAAAGAAATAAGAAAAACAAGCAGCTTTGGAATATCTCTACCCAGAACAGGATCCTACACATCTGAAAGCCAATCTGGCAACCTGCCTGACACATCAGCCTCATGTTCCTTGCACGACATGAAGCAATGCCTACACCATTGCTTTTTCACCAAAAACAATTAAATATGTCAGTGTCTAATTTCCCCATCTCTGAGTGTGGGTTGAGTTTACTATTTGCTAAGATATTGCATCCTGGGGCCTTTGTAAATCTACAAACTATGGGAGAAAATAGTAGCTGGAAATGTTATTGTGGCATTTCCTACTCTCCCTCCATACCACGGGTATCTTGTTTCTTTGTGGCTTGGATCTGGAAGGTTTGTACCCCCAGAGGCAATCACTTTCCTTTCCCTGTGAAACAACTCAGGAGCTAGGGCACCACTGAGGTAGGGAATCAATTAGCCTCTGCTCCCCATCTCTCACTTGGTCAGAACCATGTGGCCATTAACAGAGACAAAAGATCCAAACCCAATGGCTGGGCCACCCACTCTCTGTGGATGCTTCTGCTTTTGGAGGGGAAGGAGATTGATAAAAGTGACTGAAGTGAGAGGCATCTGTGTATTGGCAAAGTATGGAGTTAATGACCTATCTGCTTTTGTGATCAAGGAGAGGTTAGGCCTGCATGGTTGGTTGTATGTAGTTCACTAGTCCCAGACCAGGAAAAATGCACGTCATCGTTTTCACTTTTTACTAAAATGGGTATCTCACCTTTCCCTTTGTTCACACAAGAAATATGAGAAGGAAAATAAAAACCATACAGCACTTCAGGTAAACTCTTTGCATGGACCACAAACCTGGACAAGCCAAGCTTATTGGAGGGTAGTTTAACTTTCCACCCAGTATACTCTGGATACCCAATGGTTCAGAATCAGAGTAACCCAAGGTCAGATGTGCAAGGAACTGGAGAGATGGGCCACTCTAAAACCTTCATATATGTGTGTGTGTGTGTGTGTGTGTATTTATGTGTGTGTGTATATGTGTGTATATATGTGTGTGTGTGTGTGTGTGTGTGTGTGTGTGTGTGTGTGTGTGTGTGTGTATATATATATATATATATATTTTTTTTTTTTTTTTTTCTGTTTGCCTTTTCCTGGGATCATAGACTCCAAGCTGGAGAGGACTTGAGAGGTCAGCCAGCCTAATGTCTTCTTTGTATAGAGGATGAAACCAAATCTCAGAGAAGTGAAATATCTTACTCAGGAAATAATGATGGGAGTCAAGGTCCTTTTATTACAAAGCTAGTGCTCTTTTTCCTGCATCATAATTCCTTCCCTTTACTTTCCGTTTCTCCTCTTGTTCATGTTTCAGTGACCTTGGACCTGAAAATTCCAGTGGCTACTCCCTTCATTGTCCAAAGTAATTCAAGGAATATTCTCCCTAGCATTTCTTTTCAGGCACATGTTTATCCCCTGCACTAATTTGACTTGGAGGAGAACCTTTGGTCAAAACAGAGCTGAAAACAGATTGAATTTTCTTAATTTAAATTTGAATGTCATTCAAAAGTAGCCAGGATCTTTCGTGCCAGATACCCTTTGTAGGATCTATGTTTTAGCTCGTGGGATCACAGAATTAAATATGGAAGGGATCTTGGCACTAACTAGTTCAGCTACCTCATTTTACAGGTGAGGAAACTGAGGCCCAAGTGACTTGCCCATGGTCATGCAGGTTCATATGATTTAGAAGCAGTAGGAATGGTAGGTTTCCCTCTAATCCAGGGGTGGGGAACCTGCATCCTCCAGGACACATGTGACCCTCTAAGTCCTCAGGTGTGACCTTTTGACTGAGTACAAGTTTTACATAAAAAAACCTTTTATTAAAGGTTCTTGTTCTCTGAAGTTTGGATTCAGTCAAAGGGCCACACATGAGGACCTAGAGGGCCACATGTAGCCTCGAGGCCACAGGTTTCCCCCCACCGCGATCCAACTCCTTCCTTTTGCAGATGGGAAGAGAGAGGCCCAAGGAATTGAAATGATTTGCCCAAGGTCATTTAAGTGTGAAAGGCAGAATTTGAACCCAGTCCCTCCAAAGTCAGTGCTCTTTCTACTGTAACAGGTATGAATGACAGAGGCAGAATTTAAACCCAAGTCCTCTTTCTTCATGGTTAATATATCAGCTACTAAGTGGCAGTCAAGATTTGAGCCCAGTTCCTTTGCCTCCCCTTCCAGCGTTCTTTTCCCTGCACTTCAGAGTTTAATTCCAGGGTGGGGCTGGGGGTAGGAGTGGGAAATCTCCATCATCATCATTAATTAACATTCAAGTGCCTACCATAGCATAGGAAACCATTCTACCTTCTCCTTAGGAAGTCTCTCTTCTCTTTCTTTTATGTTTTAGTTACCTTCAACAATCAGGTGGAAATCCTTGATCTCCAATTTCAGAGAAGAATTTGCATGGCAACTGTATGTTCCGTTGTCAGATTTCTGAACTCTGGAGATGGACAACTGCAACAGCTCACTTGTCTGATATATTTGGTGATGGTCTTTCTCCAGATTCAAGAGACTGTCGTTTCTGTACCACATCATTTGAGCCGGGGGGTTGGACTTCACTTTACAATCTATTTTTATGTTGCTTCCTTCTTCAACTATTCGAAGATCTGTCCCGTTCAGAATAGGTTCATCTGCGTAGTACAATTGATTAGGCTTAGTTAGTGGATTGGCAAAGTTTTGCTTGATACTCTCTGTATTGTGACAGTGCGTTGTTGATGCTGAAGTTAGCTTTATTCTAAGGATCTAAGAGTCTTGCCCACAAGAAGTTTGGCCGAGACCTCAGAGTTCATTCAGAACAACCCTTATAATGAATGAGAATTCCTTCTACATTCAACATACCCAATAAGAGGTCATTTAGCCTTTGGTTGAAGACCCTGTCTACTCTTCAAGGCAGCCCATTTAATTTCTCAATATCTCTAATTATTTGAATGTTTTTTCCATAGGTACAATCTTAAATTTGCCTTACTGCAAAGTAGAAAGAGTGTTAGATTTGAAGCCAGAGGGTCATAAGAATACAAAGTCATAAGGTGACCTCTATTGCAAATTTCCAGAAATGAATGAGATGGAGTCAAATTCTCCCCTTCCCCAGGAAACTATTTCATTTGTCCCTGGAAGTTTGCAGGAGGAGCTACAATAGCACCATAGCATCTAGAAAAGCCATCTAGTCCCTGTTATAGATACTAGGCCTCTCTTCTTGTAGCCTAAGATTTCATCTACTTTATTGACTGTTATACCCCACTTTTGATTACTTAATCTTGTAGCATACAACTAAAAAACAAGATCTTTTTCAGATGAGCTGTTGTCCAGCATTACTTCTCTCATCTTCTATTTGCGAAGCTAACATTTTTCAGCCCAAATATAAGTCTTTACATTGTCTATATTAAATTCCATATTGCCAGATTGGTGCTGCGTAAAGGATACAGGATTTAGGAATCTAGAGATCTGGTTTCAAATTTCAGCACTATCACTACCTGTGTAAACATGGACAGGTCATTGATCTCTCTCAATTTCCTCATCCATAGAAGGGCCCTTCCAGCTTTAAATTTATGACTCTACTTGCTACCCTGATAAATTAATTCAACTCCATAAACATTTATTATTTACTCTCTCAGAAACAACCCCTGGGAAATGCAAAGACAAAAAAAATTAGAAAATGAAACAAGAACTGCCTTGAAGGAGCTTATATATTCTAGTGGAGCTAATTCATTCTACTGTGTTCAAATCCCTTTCCTTCCTTGGGCTCAGTTTCCTAATCTGTAAAATGAAGAAAATAGACTAAATTATCTCTGAAGTTTCTTACGGCTCTAAATCTAGTATTCTTGCATATTCTACATTATAGCTCATTCCAGTTTTATGACTAACTGAAACAAACGTATTACCCTTAAGCTTTATCCTAGCTAATGTGTCTATTTTTTTTTTTTTGCCCCAGTAAGGTAGAGTGAAAGACTTTAGAATTAGAAGAACTGAGTTCAAATCCTGCCCCTGGTGATTTCTACATATGAGACCTTGGGCAGGTCATTTGACCTCCCATGGTTCTGTTTCCTTACTTTCAAAATCAGGAAGTTTGACTAGATGTGGGGAGAGGGTTCCTTCCTGCTCTGCAACTGTGCTCTAATTCACAAGGACTTCAACAAGCATTAGAAGTGGCTGGTTTGAATTTCCCCTTCATTTCTATGCCATATCTGTCATCTGACAGAGGCACAAACTAGCAACAGGGAGGCCAAAAGGAGGGCAGCAGATTTAAAGTGGAGGAGTGAGAAAGAACCACAAAATTCACACAACAAATAATTATCCCAGGAGTAATGGAGGAGGGGTTGGCTTTTCAGAATTCTTCTGAATATGTTTCAGTTTTTCTCAGCCTAACAGAAATGGCACATGGGTATTTTTTGGATGTGTGGGATGTTGCTGGGAAAAAGCAAATAGTTTCCAAATGCCCTATGTTGTTGTGTTCCAAAAGTTTATTGTTCCATGTCCTAGTAGATAAGCGTTATCTCTTTCTTTTTCTCTTTCAAAGGCTCTACTAGGTATGCTTCTTTCCTTTCCTTTCCTTTCCTTTCCTTTCCTTTCCTTTCCTTTCCTTTCCTTTCCTTTCCTTTCCTTTCCTTTCCTTTCCTTTCCTTTCCTTTCCTTTCCTTTCCTTTGGAGTAGAAGAAGGGTAGGAGTAGGAAATAGGAAGAAGCTTATATCTATTGTTTCCTACTTGAATTCTTTTTGCTAACTAGGTGCTATGTTCCTTCATTTCTCTGCCATTGAATGATGGAAAATACTTTGAGCATTTGGAATCCTATTTAGGGCAGATTTTCAATTACTATCTGGGTGATGTTGGATAATTCACTAACCCCTCTAGACTTCAGTCTGCAATAAGATATATATAATTTATATAATTTATATAATTTTGAGAAACACATACATTAAACTTTGAGTACTTTAAGCACTATTTATTACTGTGGGTTCTCTCCTCACTAGTACAGGTGAAAACTCTTTATGATACAATAGATTTTTTTCAAGGCTGAAAAATTAATCACCCCTGCTCAACCTGTGTATGAGACTCACTGATCTTGGGTAGGTGGGTTTTCCTGTGACAGATGGCAAACATGGTCTGTCATGGGTCCTCTGTAGGAGGCTTTTATAGCTTGGTAGTACCTGAAAAACCTCATATGTTTCTGGAAGAGCCTTTAAGAAACCAGTCATCTCCACAACACAATAAGACATCACAAGATTGTTAAACATACATGTAGATTTATGTAAACACGCACATACACATATACGGAAAGGGACTAGATTGTATTTCTAGGGACAAGTAGAGGGAACTCCCAGAGAAGGAAACTCCCTTCTACCAATGTAGATGAGCACCTCTCCAATTTATAATCTGAATGAATTTCTAGAGCAAGGGGATGTACAGTGACTTGCCCAGGGTCATGGAGTCAGTCAATGTCAGAGCTGGGGTTTGACAGCCCGTCTTAATGGCTTGGAGGCTGGGTCTCCATCCATTGTGCCACACTGTTTATCGCATAAAAATAGGAAAATCAGTGTGGCCTTGTGGATGGAGATAGAGCTGACCTTAGAACCAGAAAGACCTATGTTCAAGTTGCCTCTCTGACATAACCTGGCTGTGTGACCCTGGGCAAGTCATATCCTCCCTCAGTGTCTGAGATAGCTCTCTAAGGCTATAAAGATTACATTGGAAGTCCATGTTGAAAAAGGAAATTCTTTCTTAGAGAGCTTGAAATCATAAGTCCAGTTTGTATATGTATACATGTGTATATGTACACACAGAGAAACACACACATACACATATATGTATATATGTAGAAAGAGAGAAGAGAGGGAGTGAAAGACAGAGAAGAGAGAGAAAGGAGAGAGAGAGAGAGAGAGAGAGAGAGAGAGGAGAGAGAGAGAGAGAGAGAGAGAGAGAGAGAGGGAGAGAGAGAGAGAGAGAGAGAGGGGGAGAGGAGAGAGAGAGAGAGGAGAGAGAGAGAGAGAGAGAGAGAGAGAGAGAGAGAGAGAGAGAGAGGAGAGGAGAGAGAGAGGGAGAGAGAGAGAGAGAGAGAGAGGGGGAGAGAGAGAGAGAGAGAGAGAGGGGGGAGAGGGAGAGAGGAGAGAGGAGAGAGAGAGAGAGAGAGAGAGAGAGAGAGAGAGAGAGAGAAGCCTGGTATAGTGGATAAAGGGTCAGACTTGGAGTCAGGAAATCCTGAGTTCAAACTCTACCTATACCAAATCCTGATTGTGTGATCCTAAGAAAGTAACTTAAACTCCCAATGCCTGGGGCAACTTTTAAAGACTAAAAATTGCAGAGGTAAAGAGAGTTTCCTCAACCTTGGAGTTCCTTATACCAATGAGATCACAGACCCAGCCCTTATCATATAAGTGGCACAGTGGAGAGATGCCAGATGCTGAGATCAGGAAGACTCATCTTCTGTATTCAATTTGGCCTCAGACATCTTAGCTGTGTGACCTTAAGTCATTAACCCTGTTTCCTTAGTTTCCTCATCTTCAAATGAGTGAGAAGAAGAAATGGCAAACCCTCAGTTCTTTGCCAAGAAAACCCAGAAGTCACCCAACAGCAATCACAAATATGGTATATATAATGATACATATATATGTATTATATATAATTTTCTATGAAGTTGGCAAAGGACTTTACAATGAACCTCAACACTACAGGTATCGCTGTCTTCATTTTGCAGAAGAGAAAACTGAGCCTTAGAGAGGCAAAATTACTTGGCCAAGATCCCCCAGCCTGTATTTGGCTCAAATACAACTTCAGACTCAGGTCTCCCCAACTCCATCCCCAACATTCTTGCCACCATCCTTCAATGTTTCTCTACATAATTGTATTTGCTCATTCATTGCTTGACAGTTGGACTATAATTATTCTACATGCTCACATCCATTGTAATCTGCAGGATCATCCACTCTTCCAGATCACTTACCAGGATTATGAGTTCTTCAACACCAATTCTTTCTTCTTCCAGGACCTAATCAATACTATGCTATGTATACAGTAGTTGCACTAATTAAATGAATAATTATGAAACTCCAGGGAGCCCTCACTTTAGTCATAGGACCATAGCTCTAGAGCTAGAAGACACCTCAGAGGCTTTATAGTCCAGTTCTCTCATCTTACATATGGGGAAACTGAGACCCAGAGAGGTTTAAGTGACTTCCCCAAGGTCATACAAGTAGTAGAACCAGAGTGGATAGACCTACTTCATACTTACTAGGAGGCAGCCCAGGGCAGAGGATAGATGACCCACCTTAGATTCAAAAAGACCTACCCTTGTCTTATACTAGCTATATATGGTATATCTATATAGTCTATAGACCCTGGGCAAGACTTTTCACTACTTGGGCCTAATGTAATTGTCTAGGACTTTAAAGCAAAGGCAGATTTTTATCAGTAAGAGGAATTTCTACAGTGGTGAAATCCTGCAGAAAGTGTCTGCTCATTCGTTCCATCCTCACATTGTGAACCCCGACTCAAAGAGAGCCATCCTAGGGGAGGTTTCTCACTCCCTCAACCTCATCCCTCATTTCTCCCTCTATTTCCATCCTTCTTCTTTTTGTATAATTAGAAGCCTCATTTCTTACCTTGATAACCTTCGCAAAGCTTACTCCTTTCGAAAACAACGTCTCCTATGAAATAACATGAACCTTTTCACTGCTCTGAGTTATATGGCTACTTCTAAATATTTTTATGGTCGTGGTGTCAAATGAATAAGGGAAATTGGGATCAAAGTCTGTTTCCTTTTATGGATGTCTGAGAGAAGACAGGATTCCCGAAAGACATCTTCAGGGAGGTATAATTAAAGCTGTCTTTTTTTATGTGTACTAGTTGGGAATGTTACTATACTTAGGGAGAATGACCTTTGGCAAAAAAAACATGCTGCCCATCCCACAAAACCTTTAATGACATGGTCATACTTTAGCCAGAGGAAATCACGAGAGCATAGATTGAGAACCAAGAGGGTCCTGAAATGTCTTGTGTGACCCCGTCATTTCACAGATGTGGAAACTAAGTCCTATAGAAGAGAAATGACTTGCCCAAAATGATGTGTTTAGTAAGTGGTAGAAGTTGAACTCCCTCATTTTTAGAGGCAGTGTAGGGTAGCAAGTAGAGGGCTGGACTCAAAGACAAGAAAGGCTGGGTTCAAATACGACCTCAGGTATTTAGTAAGGTATCACACTTTACTAGCTGTGTGATCCTTGATAAGTCAACTAATGTCTCAGTACCTCAGTTTCCCCATCTTAAAATGAGGAGACTAGACTTGATGATCTCTTAGGACCATCTCAATCTAGGACCCTGTGAAACTGAAGCCTGAAACCCAGAGGATCAAGGGATTTACCCAACATTGCACAGGAAGTGACAGACCTGGAATTTGAACCCAAGCCCTCTGACTCGGGCTGCTGTTCCTTCTACCATACCTGAGCTCATCTAAAAGTTCTGCTGAGTAAGTCAGGCAAGATTAATTTATGCTGCCATCAAAACCTTGACAGCCTCCCTGAATTTCAAGTAATCCTAGAAAAATGTGATGTCACCAGTGAGGAAAACAACAGCAGAAAAAATAAAGTGAATTAGATCACCTCTGTCCAAAGTCAAATGCAAAAGCACTGGTTACAGAATTAATCAATAAACATTTATTAAATGCCTACTGTGTACCAGACACAGTACTAAGTGCTGAGGATACAAAGAAAGGCAAAGGACAGTTTCTGCTCTCAAAGATCTCCCAGTCTAATAGGGAAGACAGTATGCAAATAAGTAGGGACAAACAAGCCATAGACAGGATAAATGGGTAACAATCAAAAGAACTAGCACCGAGGGGGAATCAGGAAAGGCTTCCCGTAGAAGGTGGGATTTTAGTTGGGACTTGAAGGAGGTCAGGGAGGTCAGGAGGTGGAGATGAGGAGGGAGAGCACTCTAGATATGGGGACGACCAGAGAAAATGTGCAGTCAGCAGGTGGAATGTCTGGTTGGAAGAACAGCCAAGAGGCTAGGATCACTGTAGAAGGGGCTTAGTTGGGGGAAAAGGGGGGTGTAAGATGTTAGAACACTGAAAAGATGGGGAGCAGGTTATAAATGGCTTTGAAGGGTAGTTAGAAGATATTTTATTTGATCCTGGAATTGATAGAGAGCCACTAGAATTTACTGAGTAAGAGTGATAGTAGGGGAGGTGACATAGTCAAATTTTTGCTTTAGGAAGATCACTTTGGCAGCTTCAAGGAGAATGAATTAGTGAGAACATTGCAATAGTCTAGGTATGAGGTTATAAGGATCTGTACCAGAGGGTGGCAGTGTCAGAGGAGAGAAGGGAGAGTATTCCAGAGATGATGCAAAGGTGAAATTGACAGTTGTTGACAATAGCTTGGACAATGAGGGGTGACAGATAGTGAGGAGTCTAGGATGACTCCTAAGTTGTGAGCATGGGTGATTGGGAGGATGTTAGTACCCTCAAAAGTTATAGAGAAGTCCAGAAGAAGGGAAGGTTTGGGAGGAAAGAGAATGAGTCCAATTTTGAATTTCTACTATCTACAGGGTATCCAGTTTGAGATGTCTAATAGGCAATTGGAGATGAGATATTGGAGGTCAGCAGGAAAGTTAGGGCTGAGTAAGTAGATCTGAGAATCATTAGTGTAGAGATGAAAATTGAATCTCTGGGAGCTGATGAGATCACCAAATCCAATAATATAGAGGGAGAAGAGAAAAGGGCCGTGGATAGAGCCCTGGGGAACACCCATTAACTGTGGGTGTGACTTGGATGAAAATCTAGCAAAGACTGAGGTAAGATGGTGGGAAGAGACAGTCATGTTCTGAAGACCTAGTGATAACAGGGCATGGAGGAGAAGAGGGTGATCAACACCATTGGTCTGTTTCTGTTGCCCACTCTTCATTTGCCGAGAGGCCAATGACATGATGATGTTGGGGTCAGGGTACGTTGTGCTTAGTTGTGGTTGATTACTCTAATACTAGTTTGGAAGGCTCTACCACAAGTAGTACATTAGAACATTTGGGATACAAGGAGACCATAAAAATGGGGAAAGGACCCACATGTACAAAAATATTTACAGCAGCTCTTTTTGTGGTAACCAAGAACTGGAAATTGAAGGGATGCCCATTGATTGGGGAGTGGCTGAACAAGTGGTGGTATATGAATGTAATGGAATGCTATTGTGCCATAAGAAATAATGAGCAGACGGACTTCAGAAAAACCTGGAAAGACTGAGACAGAGTGAAGTAAACTGAACGAGGAGGACATTGTGTATAGTAACAGAAACATTGTATGAGGACCAGCTTTGATAGGCTTGGCTCTTCTTAAAATGCAAGGATCTGAAACAATTCCGAAAGACTCATGATGGAAAATGTTATCTACATTCAGAGAGTCTTGAGTTTGAATGCAGATTGAAACATACTGTTCTCATTCTCTCTCTCTCTCTCTCTCTCTCTCTCTCTCTCTCTCTCTCTCTCTCTCTCCCTCTCTCCCTCTCTCCCTCTCACTCTCTCTCTCTCTCTCTCTGTTTCTTCTCTCTAGTGGTTTTTCCCTTGGGTTCTAATTCTTCTTTATGACATGACTAATGTGGATATATGTTTAATATGAATGTACATGTATAGCTTATATCAGAATGCACACTGTCTTGGGAGGGGGAGGAAAAAGAGGGAGAGAAAATTTAGAAATCAAAATCTTATAGAAGTGAATGTTGAAAGCAAAAAATAAATACATTTAATAACATTTTAAAAAAAGAACATTTGGGATAGAGATGGCTCTGGCAGAGAGGTCAAAAAGGATGGGGGTTGAAAAAAAGTCATTAGATTTGGCAAAAAAGGGATTGCTAGTAACTTTGGGATCAACCAGTTTTGTTTGAAGGATTAGGTTATAAACCAACTATAGAGAGTTAAGAAGCAAGTGACAGTAAAAGAAGCAAAAGCATCTATTGTAGAAGTTTCTCAAGGAGGAGACATGAGATGATCCAGATCAAGTAAAGAAAGCTCACTTTTCTTTATTTATAAAATGTGGAATAATAATATCTGTAGCATCTACTTCATAGCATGGAGGTGAGACTCAGTGAAATGACCTAGGGAAAGTGTTTTGCAAACTTCAAAGTATTACATAAAAATCACGACTGAGAGTGGTGATGCCCAACATGGGAGCTAACCCAGCCTCTGCAGAGGCTGAGTTTGATTGTCTCCCATGAGAGGCAGTGTGGTGAGCTGACAGAGAGTTGGCTTCAAAGCCAGGAAGACTTGAGTTCAGGTTCCAGGTCTAACACATATGGGTTGTATGATCCAGAGTAAGTTTGTATCTGTTCAGTCCTTTTCAATCATGTCTGACTCTTCATGACCCCATTTGGGGTTTCTTGGAAAAAATACTGGAGTGGCTTGCCATTTCCTTCTCCAGCTCATTTTACAGATGAGGAAACTAAGGCCAATAGGGTTAAGTGACTTGCTCAGGGTCACATAGCTAGTAAGTGTCTGAGGTCAGATTTGAATTCAGGTCTTCCTGACTCCAGGTCTGATGCTGATTACATTGTTACCTAGCTGCCCAAGCAAGTGCAAGTTACTTTAATCTCTTAGCAATCCAGGGAACTTTTTAAGAATCTAAGTTTCAGAGAAAGTGGCAGCCTGCATTAACAGAGGGAGTTTCCTCATCTGGGAGTTCTCCCTATTAATAAAACCATAGGACCAGTTCCTATACCTATCTTTATTTCTTCCATGGGTCAGGCAACATGAATTAATTGAGTGAGGAGGTTTGGATGTGCAAGGAGGGGTAAAGAGGAGATAGGAGTGCAGGGAGGATGACCCAGATTCTAATCCTACCTGCCACTATGCAACAAGATAAGGCAGCTAGGTGACACCATAGTGCATAGAACTCTGAGTTTGAAACAGCAAGACTCATCTTCATGAGTTCAAATATGGGGAAGGGGTTTCCCTACCCCCACTTTAAAAGTTTGCTCCCAGATCAGCTCTCTCTGTTGAGATTTCCACTGGTCAGTATTGGCTAGCTTTCCACTCTCAATCATCCTGTGATCAAAGAACCGTAGACTCTTTTGGGACAAATGAAATGGAGAAGAGAGAGTCGAATCTGCTGTCTCCTCCAGGCAATCATCCAACAATCTTCTATTGAGAAGGTGGGCACTCTGCCTGGGGGCTGGATACAAAGTTCAAAACTGAACCATCCCTAAATTCAGGACTGATTGAAGGTTTCAGTTAAATAGCAGCAGCTGGGTAGCATGGTATATTGAGCAGTAAGCCCAGAGTCAGAAAGACCTGAGTTCAAATCCAGCCTCAAATCCTTCCCAGCTGTGTGACCCTGGGCAACTCACTTCACCACTCTCTGCCTCAGGTTCCCAAACTGTAAAAATGAGGATTGCAAATAGCAACCAACTCAAGGTTATTGTGACAATTATATTTACAAAGCATTTAACATGATGCCTGGAAAATAATAGGCACTAATAAATATTTTCTTCCTCTGTCAGGAGATGTGTGGCAGGCTTCTTTGGATTCAGCCAGCATTAAGCACCCATTATGTGCCAGGTACTGTGCCAGGGAGGGAGTCAAAACCAAAGAATGCCTGAGTTCAGAATTTAATCAGCATGACTTCAGGGGACTGTGCCAGGCTCTAATAGATCTATGAGAAATACCCTTCAGTTCTGTAGACCAAGTCCCTACAGGATGCCCATCCAACATCCCGGAGGCCTTTTCTGCTCCCTCCTGCCTTTGAGAGGGTCTGAATCAGAGGGTTGGAGCCCTCTAGCCAACCATCTGTCATCTATCACTCACTCTTGCGACATGACCAGTTCCTCTCCTCTTCTCTTCCCATGCCAATTTTGATGATTTAGTTTACTCCTTTTCTCTGGAATTCTTCATGAATGATATGTTATAACAAGCCCATACCCACCGGGCATCCCTCCCTTTCCTTATACCTCATGCTCATCTTTAGTTCTTTGGAGGGAGTTATATTCCAAGTCTCATTGTCATATGATGAAGTGTCTAACACATAGTGAGTGCTTATTACCTGCTTTTGATTGATTGATTTAGCAACACTTCTGTTGCTGTTGCTGTCCAGTCATTTCAGTCATGCCTGACTCTTTGTGACCCCATCTGGGGTTTTCTTAACAAACTGGAGTGGTTTGCCATTTCTTTTTCCAGTTCATTTTACAGATGAGAAACTGAGGCAAACAGGGTGAAGTGACTTGCCCAGAGTCACACAGCTAGTAGATGTCTGAGGCCAGATTTGAACTCAGGAAGATGAATCTTCCTGACTCCAGGCCTGACATTCTATCCAGTGTGCCTCCTAGCAACACTGATAGCATGTTAATACTAAAAAGATGAACCTTTGCTTTCACAAAAGGTTGAGGGCAGTACAGAGCTTTGCAGTTTCCCAAAGGTAATTTAGACCTCTCCTCTCTTCTTATTGAACTCTAAGTCTGGTTTATTGTTCATCTGTACTGTCATTTCCAAATACTGATGGCCAAGCTTTCTTGTATGTTAAAATCTGAGCAATAGATATTTTTCATCCACTTGTGCAAATGGACAGATCAAACTGCCTTTTGAATTTTGTAAATATTTCTGTCTTATCTTCTTTCTCTTCCTTGACCCTCCTCACATTTTAGAACGAAGACCTCTCCCTAAAACCCCTTGCTAGTTCCAGTGCCCTTAAGCTGAAAACAATTGTTTCTCCCACATCCCCAGAAAACTTCATCATTGGTAACTCTCAATATTCATCTCCAAGAGCTGTAACCAGCACTTTTGGCTTCTGTTGTAAGCAGCATGAAACAGGTCGTCAGATCCCTTTGGAAGATGGAGAACAAGGCTGGGCTGGGCTAGGGTCTAGCTTATCTGTGGTATGGTTACAAGGGGGAGGAAGCATACCATCTGGTAGTTTCCTATTTTAATTATTCTTATTATTTAGAGGTTTAAGCTCAGTTTTTCTGGATCATAGACCATAAAGTCTGGATCATAGATCTAGGGTTGGGAAGGAACTGAGGAAATGTCTCCTCATTTTACAGATAATAAAACAGAGGTCCTGGGAGAATAAATGACTTGCCTAATGTCAAACAGGTAGATAAGTATTGGGAGCAGGATTTGAATTTAGTTCCTCTGACTCTAGAAATTACTATGCTGCTGAAAGTCTAAAAATCCTGTTAGCACCCTCTAAATGCATAGTGCCCTGGGGCCAAGCCCTGGTTATCCTATCCTAGTTATAACTCAGAAACCTCCTTTTAATTGTACTCAAGGGGAGAAGTTAAAGGGTCAGACCTGAGCAGGTACACAATCTAAATTATGGCAGGGAACCACCACATCCAGTTGGTTACATGTCTTTCTCATACATGGTAAGATAGCACATTCTAGAGCATCCAAAGCTGGATGGAGACCTCCAAAGAATGCTTAGGTTTCTGGAAATCTTTTGGCCTTGAGGCACTGTGGAAAAGAACATCTGGACCTCAACTATCCATGAAGATGTTGGTTTCCAAGTGATAGAGCTTCAATTCCTACACCTCCTATGAGAGAGGGAGGGAGAAATGGGACCAAGTACATAGGCAGAAATCATTCCTCTGAATAGTCTCTCCCCATGCCTGTGATGTCTTTCATCTCTTAGAATCCTTAATTTCCTTCAAAACTCAACTCAAATAGCACCTTTTACATGGAACCTTTCCTGAATTCCTCCTCCTCCCTCCAGGGCTAGTACCTTCTCCTTAAGGTGTCTTATGTTTGACGTAGTTTAATAGATTTTTATGTCTGTGTGTGTGTTGTCTCCCTTGATAGAAGGTGAATTCCTTGAGGGAAGGAAGAGGTTCACTTTCATTTTTATATATTCAGCACCCAGGACAGTAGCTAGCATCTCTCTCTCTCTCTCTCTCTCTCTCTCTCTCTCTCTCTCTCTCTCTCTCTCACACACACACACACACACACACACACACACACACACACATATTTTAACTAGACCTCAGAATCACAGTTTGAGACTAGGACAGGATGTTGGCAGCCATCTACCCCAACCTGTACACAAAAGGAATCTCACGATAAGTTACCCACTAAGTATTCAGTCTTTGACTTAAGAAAAGAGGAAATCCAGTGAGGAATTCTCTTCATGAATGCACCTTAGCATCTGCTCTGAAACTTAGGAGTCATAAAAAGTTATCTGGGCACTAAGAGGGTAAGGATCACCCAGAACCACCAGTTTGGCATATAGTAGGTACTTAGTAAATGCTCACTGATTGAGTAAATGGGCAGAGGAAAAAGTATTTCCTGATACTAGATATCATAAAGATGCTTATATAGGTTCAGGACCCTTTCCCATGAAAGTGAGTCTAAGTCTAAACCTAAACATCATCATCATCATCATCGTCATCGTCATCATCATGTACATAGTTGCTTTAAGGTTTGAAGAGCACTTTACATACATTATCATCATTTGATCCCTGTAACAACTCTCAAAGGAAGGTATGAGTGTTGTACCCATCTTGTTGTTGCTGTTGAATAATTTTCAGTCATGTCCAATTCTTTGTGATTTCATTTGGGGTCTTCTTAGCTGAGATACTAGAGTGCTTTGCCATTTCCTTCTCCAACTCATTTTTACAGATGAGGAAAGTGAAGTAAATGGGGTTAAGTGACCTTCCCAGGATCACACAACTAAGTTTCTGGGACTGAATTTGAAGTCAGGTCTTTCTGACTCCAGGACTAGTACTTTATCCACTGTGCCACTTAGTGGTACCATTTTACAGATAAGTGAGGTTGAGATAGGCTAAGGGACTCACTTGAGGTCACAAAGGCAGATCTTTCTGACTCCTAGTCCAACATTCTATCTACAGCACCACCTCATTGTCTCGTCTACTGGACTAAGTAACATCTGAGGTTGTTTCCACCTCAAAGAGCCTGCTTTTATTCATTGATATATAGGGCTACAGGTAAACCAGAGAAACCTAGCTATTTAAAGAGGTTACATCATCAGGAATGTCACCTTTGAGATTGGCCACTAGAGGGCTCATCAAGACTCAGTGATTTGGAGGTTGGACTTTAGCCAAGACCAGTGATAAGATGGAGGGACCCACTGGTGGACCGCCCACACATGGCATAAGTATAATGGATCCATTATGTATCAAGTAACAGAGGGAGGGTGTGGATGAGTGGTGCCAGTGTAATAAATCAGGGTAAAATGACCTCCACAAAGTAAGCTGGACAAATCCACAGATGCCAGGCTAAACTATACTAAACAGACTTTTTGGTGAATGACTGGACATTTCCTTTCTCCAGTCCCAGAAACAAGCAAAAAAAGAAAATGTAGATTCCCTCTAAGGTCCCTGGGCAAATGTCCAAACTTTCCTGTGAGAATAGTCTGACTCCAGGAAGTAGAATTTCAGAGAAGAGGAAAGGAAATTTAAAGGTCAAACAAATCCCTATGGGCAATTAATGAGATCCCATTTCCTTTGGGTTGATGTGCCAATGGAATATCTTGCCAATTTCACCCCTGCTGTCCTGGAACTGTGGGCAAACGCATGCCTCTCCTTCTTAAACTTCAGTAGCATTTAACAAATATTATGAGGTTGGTTAAAGTGTTGGAGATGAAGTCAGGAAGACTTCTTTGATATCTGCTAGCTGTGAGACTGTGGATAAGTACCTTCAGCTTTTGGAAACTGAGTTCCTTCATCACAAAAATGAGGAGTCTAAAAACAGTAGCACCTACTTGGCAGTGTTAGGAGACTCATATGACAATGTGCATAAAGGGCTTTGCAAACCTTAAGTTGTGATATAAATGTCAATTCTTATTATGTAATGTAGTATCATGGTGCAGTGGCAAGCCAGATTTCAAGTGCGACTTCAGATCAATAAGACCTAGGTTCAAATGCTGCCTTTGACACCTTGCAAGCTATATGGGCATGAGCTAGTCACAATTTCCCTAAGCCTCAGTTTCCTCACCTATGAAAAAAATGGGGATAATGGGAAACTACAGTGAGATTTTTTAGACACCTTGTATTTGTAGTAACTACAGACACAGGATGGTAGTGAGGGAGAATACTGCTTGAATTCTCAAACTCAACAACACATTCATTGTCTTTCACCCAAATCCATCTCTCTACCAAACTTCCTCAGTTTTGTCCAGGGCCCTACCGTTCTTCCAGTGACATATTTGTAATGTGAGAGTCATCCTTGATTTCTCTCTCTCTCTCTCTCTCTCTCTCTCTCTCTCTCTCTCTCTCTCTCTCTCTCTCTCTCTCTCTCTCTCTCTTTCTTTCTCTCTCTCTCTCTCCCTCCTTTTCCCTCTCGCCCTTTCTCCCTCTATCTTTCCCTTTCTCTCTCATTCTCTTTTTTTATCGTTATCTCCTCCCTCCTCTCCTCCTCTTCTCTCCCTTTCCCCTTCTTTCTCCTCTCCTTCTCTCTCCCCTCTTTTCTTCCCTCTCCTTCTCTCTCCCTCCTCTCCAAACTCTCTTTCTTCTCTCTCTCCTCCTCCTCCTCCTCTCTCCTTCTTTCTCTTCCTCTCTTTCCCCCACTTCCCTATCTCTTCCCCACAACTGATTCTCTGCCTTTTGTGGCAGACAATTTGTCTCTTTGTTAGAGCCAGCTGGAACTCGCTGTCAGGAAGCCCACTGTTAAATTTTCAGTGTGATCATTTACACCTCAAATCAGCAAACACTACAAATTAGGGCTTGATTTACTGTTTTGTCTTAAAATGGACCCTGGGCCCTAGGTTGAGAGATATCTGTTAGGTTACTGGGCAGGGTTGGATAACCTGCCTAGTAACAGGTTTTCTGTTGTTGGGCCCCTGTCAAAATGTTATTCTTTGGTTTAATATCTGATGAATTGTTAACAGTCATTTCTTGTTTAGTCCATTTGCATGGTAACCACCTGTGCCCCCAATGTTAGACCAACATTGCCAGGTAACCACTTCGTGCTGAGCTCCCCCACTTTCCTGATTGGCTACCTCTCCTGGCACCTGTTTTTTTAGGGTCCTTTACCTAGCAGTACCCTGACAACCATCTTCTGTTGGGGGGTTCTTGCCTAGCACCAAGCCCCCCTCTTGCTCTGTCAGAACTCTCTTTGTTGTGGAAACCTCAAGGCTGTACCGAGTGGCGCCGAAATGCTTAAAATGCACTCACCCACCTCAGTTTGGGGCTGTCTCCTCTGGGTCTCTACATGAGGCAGCTGCCATCTGGCTAATAAATGACGCTCTCAAAATTCTCAATTAATTTTGCCTATGACTTATTAACTCCGTCCATTTCAGTCTAGACTCAAGAAAGTGGAGGAGAAACTATTGGCAATACAAATTAAACTTAAAAATGTAACCTGCCTTCCAGAGTCAGGAAGACTTGAGTTCAAATCCAGCCTCAATCATTTACTAGCTACAATGTCTTGAACCTCTACCTCAGTTTTCTCAACTTTAGAATGGGGATAATAACAGCACCTATTGCCTGAAGTTTGAGAAAATTCAAATTAATATTGTGCCTCAGTTTACCTTAATTTTGATTTTAACAGGTTGTTGCAAGGAACAAAAGAGGTAATATTTTTAAAGTGCTTAGCATAGTACCTGCAACATAGTAGATACTATATAAATACTAGCTTTTATGATTACTTATATGTTATATTATTATGATTTATACACTATACTATTATGTATAGATTATTTATACACTATGCTATTATTTATATACTATATTATTATTCTATCTTATCTCTCCATTATTTCATCTCCTCCTTCCGTGCCTTTGCTCAAGAAGTACCCCATGGCTGGAATACCTTCCCTCCTCATTGCTGCATCTTGAAATCCATAGCTTCCTTCCAAGCTGGCTTAACTATCACTTTCCTTGGGAGGTTTTTTGCTCATCTCCCCAAGTGTAACTCTCTCTTTGTGGAAATCACTTCCTATGTTTTTTAAAATGCATTTTGTTCCAATTCTTCTGTATACATGTTCTATCTCTCCAGTAGAATATAAGCTCTTTGAGGGGAGGGATTATTATACTTTTTTGTGTTCCCAGTACATAGCATAGGGCCTGACACATAATAAGCCTCATAAGGGACGTTTAATTAAGTGTAACAGTTCTGTTTTATACCACACATAACCTTTTTTTAATTGTAACTGTTGTCGCTGTTCATGCTTCATTCTTGAAGAGGACCGATTATGACAGCGATGTCTTGGCTTGGATTTGAGTGAGGTAGAGCTGCATAAAGTTGTCAGCCCCACTTCTCTCCTCCAGAGTCAGTGAGCCAGACAGAAGTCCAGATGATAGCAATGGCCCAGGATGCTGAGGGTGTCCTTGGTCTTTCCAAATTAAGGTCTCTCCCAGGCTTCTGTTTGTCTGTGGCAGTGTCCAGTCAATGACTAAGGGCTAAGTAGGAATTGAGACAAAAAATGGCCCGATTTGTCATCACAAAAATATCGATTGGGAGGGGAAGACCCTCAGTTTCTGGCCAGAACGGAAAACAATTGGTATTTACACTCTTTCTAAGCCATCTAAGTATAAACAATGAGGCACCAAGGCTTGGGTTGGGGCTATTATTGGCCATTTGAAGAAAGCCAAAGTGACTTGCGTTTAAAGACATAGTCAAGTACCTCCATTTGAAACATAGTGAACTCAGCACAAAAAGTAAATTGCCCCAGCTTTCTGAAAAAATTAATTAATTATTCAGTTCATTAGAATGGAAAGAAATCTAGCCCCCAGACCTCAAAATATGATGATGAGGAGAACAAGGAAGCGAAGGAAGAAGATAACGAAGAAGAAGAGGAGGAGAAAGAGGAGGAAAAGGAAAAATTAGGAGGAGAAAGAGGAGGAAGAAGAAGGAGAAGAAGAAGAAGGAAAAGGAAGAGAAGGAGGAGGAGAAGGGGAAGGAGAAGGAAAAGAAGGAGAAGAAGAAGAAAAAGAAGGAGAAAGAGAAGAAGAAGTTAGTGATGATGGCAGCATTCCCCAACTTCTGTTCAAATTGCAGGATTGAGTCTCCAGAGAGCAGTTACTAATATTCTTAGATAATATGGTTAAAGACAGTTAATAAAAAATGCTCTCCTAAAAACCTGGTTGACTTCTTCCCCAAAATACACAAGTATCCATGGGAGAAGTAAGCTTAAAATTAGACTATAATAGTAGTGAAGCACATATGTAATTATTTTTTATTGGAAAACAAATATAAAACTTGGAATGGAGTTGAGGCAAATTGTGCCATAAGCAATCTTTTTTTAAATTTATTTATTTATTTATTTAACTTTTTACTTTCATTTTCACAAAATTTTGGGTTCCAAATTTTTTCCCCATTTATCTCCTCCCCCACCCCAATACACCAAGCATTCTAATTTTCCCTATCACCAATCTGCCCTCTCTTCTATCATCCCTCCCTTCTCTTGTCCCCATCTTCTCTTTTGTCCTGTAGGGCCAGATGACTTTCTATTCCCCATTAACTGTATTTCTTATTTCCTAGTAGCAAGAACAATACTCAACAGTTGTTCCTAAAACTTTGAGTTCCAAATTCTCCCCATCCCTCCCTCCCCACCCATTCCCTTTGGGAAGGCAGGCAATACAATATAGGCCATATCTGTGTAGTTTTGCAAATGACTTCGATAACAGTCATGTTGTATAAGACTAACTGTATTTCCCTCCATCCTGTTCTGCCCCCCATTGTTTCTATTCTGTCTTTTGATCCTGTCCCTCCCCAAGTGTTGACTTCAAATTGCTCCCTTCTTCCATTGCCCTCCCTTCCATCATCCCTCCCTCCCTGCTTATTTCCTTCCCCATTTTTCTGTACTGTAAGATAGGTTTTCATACCAAAATGAGTGTGCATTTTACTCCTTCCTTTAGTCGAATGTGATGAGGGTAAACTTCATGTTTTTTTTTCAGCTTTCCTCTTTTTCCCTCCACTAAAAAGTCTCCTGCTTGCCTCTTGAATGAGATATAATTTACCCCATTCTATTTCACCCTCTCTCCTCCCACTACATTTCTCTCTCACCATTTACCTTAATTTTTTTTAAGATATGGTCCCATCCTATTCAATTCACTCTGTGCTCTCTGTTTCTGTGTGTGCATGCTTGTGTGTATGTGTGTGCATGTACGCATGTACATGTGTGTGTGTGGTCCCACCAACAACCCAGATACTGAAACGTTTTAAGAGTTACAAATATTGTCTTTCCATGTAGGAATGTAAACAGTTCACCTTTGGTAAGTCCCTTATGACATCCCTTTGCTGTTTACCTTTTCATGCTTCTTCTCATTCTTGTGTTTGAAAGTCAAATTTTCTTTTCAGCTCTGGTCTTTTCATCAAGAATGCTTGAAAGTCCTCTGTTTCATTGAAAGACCATATTTTCCCCTGAAGTATTATACTCAGTGTTGCTGGGTAGGTGATTCTTGGTTTGAGTCCTAGTTCCTTTGACTTCTGGAATATCCTATTCCATACCCTTCCATCCCTTAATGTAGAAGCTGCTAGATCTTGTGTTATCCTGATTGTATTTCCACAATACTAGAATTGTTTCTTTCTAGCTGCTTGCAATATATTCTCCTTGACTTGGGAATTTGGCCACAATGTTCCTAGGAGTTTCTCTTTTGGGATCTCTTTCAGGCGGTGATCAATGGATTCCTTCAATACTTATTTTGCCCTCTGGTTCTAGACTCTCAGGACAGTTTTCCTTGATAATTTCATGGGAGATGATGTCTAGGCTCTTTTTTTGATCATGGCTTTCAGGTAGTCCCATAATTTTTAAATTTAAATTTAAATTAAATCTATTTTCCAGGTCAGTTGTTTTTCCCATGAGATATTTCACATTCTCTTCCATTTTTTTCATTCTTTTGGTTTTGTTTTATGATTTCTTGGTTTCTCATAAAGTTATTAGCCTCCATCTGTTCCATTCTAATCTTGAGAGAATTATTATCTTCAGTCAGCTTTTGAACTTCTTTTTCCATTTGGCTAATTCTGCTTTTGAAAGCATTCTTCTCCTCATTGGCTTTTTGAACCTCTTTTGCCAATTGAGTTAGCCTATTTTTCAAGGTGTTATTTTCTTCAGCCTTTTTTTGGGTCTCCTTTGGCAAGGTATTGACCCGTTTTTCATGCTTTTCTTGCATCTCTCTCATTTCTCTTCCCAGTTTTTCCTCCACCTGTCTAACTTGATTTCCAAAATCCTTTTTGAGCTCTTCCATGGCCTAAGCCCACTGGACATCCACCTCGGATGTCTGGGATACAGAGGCCCTGCTCTCCACGTCTTTCCCTGATGGCAAGCATTGTACTTTGTCATCAGAAATGAAAGGAGGAAGGAACATCTCTTCCCCAATAAAGTATCTCTCTATGGTCTTATTTTGCTTCCTTTTTTCTGGGCATTTTCCCAGCCAGTTACTTGACTTCTGAGATTCCTGTCCACCCCCGCCTAGATCTGCCCAGCTAGTGCTTGGGGTCTGAGATTCAATTGGGTTTTCCCGCAGCAAGCGCGGCTGCTATTCAATGTGAGCTTAAGTTCTGGTGCTGGGGTGGGGGCAGGGCTGCCTCCCAGGCTCAACTCCCTCAGGGGGTTTATGCAGAGACCTTCGGTAATGGAGCTCCTGCGTGCTCGGGGAGTCCCGGCCACCCCTGCCTCTGCCTCTGCTGCTTCCTCTGCTGCTGCCTCCCAAGGGGGCCCGAGTCACAGAGACACCCCGCTCACCTCTCAGCCAGCCCAGAAGTCTCTCTCACTGACCTGTAGCATCTGTGGGTGGAGGGACCTTCCTGGCCGCTGGAGATTCCGTCCCTGAAGCCTGCTCAAATCTGCTCCTCTGGGGCCGTGGCCAGGGCAGCTCAGGGGTGGGCTCTGCTTTCCGGGGCACGACAGACCCATGGGGACAGCTCTCCAGGGCTCTCTGGAATGGAAATCTCTTCTACTGTGTTTCTGTGTGCCTTGCAGTGATCCAGAATTTCTGGGGAGTTCTTCTTACAGGAAATTTATGGGCTGTGGATTTGGAGCTAGCATACGTGAGTCTTTCTACTCCGCCATCTTCGCTCCTCCCCCCTCCATAAGCAAATTTTTTTTAAAAAAACGACTGAACAAAATTTAAAAAGCAAGTAACAATAGACGAAAATGTTTTCTGGTATAAGACCAGTAGTAAAAAAACAAAAAAAATATGAATACCTGGGGCAGCTAGGTGATGCAGCGGATAGAGTATGAGACCTGAAGTCAGGAAGACTCAACTTCCTGAATTTAAATCTGGTTTCAGATACATACTAGCTGTGAGACCATGGATAATACACTTAACCCTGCTTGCCTCAGTTTCCTCATCTGTAAAATGGGCTAGAAAAGGATATGGCAAACTACTTCAGTATGTCTACCAAGAAAATCCCAAATGTGGTCACATACCACTGAAACGATTGAACAACCTAGAAAACATAGCCCTTTTGCAATAATGAATATTTAAGTAGATATTGTTGACTGTCCACAGCACATGCAGAGTTACAATTCCACACTTCAACAGCAACATGTTATTAGCTCCTAAAGAAAACTGCTTCTTAAAAAAAAGGTATAACCCACATATTCCCTCATTTGACCAATTCCATCTAAGTTTACATTGCAAAATGGTTTAGATATATCCAGAGTAAGCCACATGCAACATGTTATTTCATCAATTTTCCAAAATAAAACTTCTGAACAATGACAGAAAGATAAGGAGAAAACCCAATGAAGGAATGAAGTTCTAATTCCTACACATGCAGTAGAGGGTGAAAACCTTTTACAGAGAAGTTGCAGGCAAAGACAGAGAAACAAAGTGACACAAGACATTTAACGTCTCTCGTACAATGTCTTCACTTGGCCGTCATCATTTGAACAAATTCTTCATAGTTTACTTGGCCATCACCATCCATATCAGCTTCCCTGATCATTTCATCAACCTCTTCATCTGTTAACTTCTCTCCAAGGTTTGTCATCACGTGACGAAGTTCTGCTGCACTAATAAAACCATCACCATCCTTGTCGAACACACGGAATGCCTCTCGAATTTCTTCATCAGTGTCTGTGTCTCTCATTTTTCTTGCCATCATAGTCAGAAACTCTGAAAAGTCAATTGTGCCATTACCGTCTGCATCGACTTCGTTAATCATATCCTGTAATTCAGCTTCTGTGGGGTTCTGCCCAAGTGACCTCATTATGGTTCCCAGTTCCTTTGTTGTTATACTACCATCTCCATCCTTGTCAAATAGTGCAAAGGCTTCTTTGAATTCTGCAATCTGTTCTTCAGTTAGTTGATCAGCCATGCTGCTGGATCTCTACTAGAAGCCAAATTCCCATGAGCTAGCTTCCACCCTCAGTGACTACACCTGGACTAACTCATAACCTTTAACAACTTAGCAACAGAGTGTTGGATTATGACATCTTAGACAATGACTCTAATCTGCCAATCCAGTCTGACTCCGGATTTTAAAAACACAGCTGAACTCCAAATAATTCTCTGCTTTTAAAGGAGCTCACACTCTAATTGAGGTAGACAACACATGTAAGAAAAGGCAGCCACAGGGAAGATGGTAAGTCCCTCCAGCACCTATAAGGACGTGAGGCAGGGGCAGCCAGGAAAGGCTAACTCCCTATAGTGATTGTATAGGATCAGGATTAACCCATGAGAAATTTGCCAACTTGTAACTGACTTACTTTTCAAAGTCAGCTCTAATTCCTTTCTTCCTCTGAGGTCTCTTCCAGTTCTAAATTTCTAGGAATTCCCCCACCCCCACCCTAAGGCATACAACATAAGAAAAGCCATATTGGATAAAAGCAGTGTTTCATACAGCCTAGGCAACAATGGCCTGTTCTGTGAACCTCCCACCCCCACCAACTCTTCCTCCTCAACTGGAATATCAATTAATACGTGAATAAACTTAGTATGTGTCGGACACTGTGCTACATGCTGGGGATACGAAAAGAGACAAAAGGGAGTCCCTGCCCTCAAGGAGATCACCATCTGATGAGGAGCATGGGAACTCCTGATCTAAGAGGAAGGCGTGCTTTTTACAGGGGCCAAAGGCTAAGGGCAAGATGAATAAAAACCATGTTCTCACTCGGCTACAAGCTTCCAGAGCCTAAATATTATCTGGTGGAGAGAAGAAAAGCTTGCCAAAGGGAGAAGAGCTACTGTTGGTGTCTCCAGTCATCTAGACATTAGCTTTTGCGATGTCAGAGTATGCTGTATTGGTTTTAGATTGATGAATCACCATTCACAGAGTCTCTGACTTAAAACTGGAAGGGACTACTCTACACATATACTCTACACATTTTAGAGATGAAAAATTGACACTCAGGGAGGTTGTTAGTAATCTGGTCAGTCTTTATTAAGAATTTATTAAGCACATATGATGTGTCAGGAACTATGCTAAGGGAGGAGGATACAAAGAATGGCAAAAACATGGTCCCTGCCCTCAAGGAGTTTCCATTCTATTGGGGAGACAATACTCCATATTTTCTTGGTTTTTCTTAGGAACTAGGAAGAGGCATATTCTTCTGTAATGATCAAATTGACAACCAATTATATACTTAAAATATCATTTTGGAAATTAATTTCTTGGCTCTGTTCCTCTGGCTCCTTGCACTTTACAGAGAGCCAACTGTAAGCTTATTAATCACTTACTATGTGCCAGGCATTGTGCCAACGTCTGGGGTCTCCATGTGTGTGCACTTTGTGCAGTGCTAGGATATTATAGTAAGGTGGTGGTTGGGGGCTAAGGGAAATTGGTCAATGAGGGGGGAGTCTCAAGAACCCATAGTAACCAGATCTTACTCTGCCTTACTACAGCTCTCCCCCTCTTCCTCCCTCCACCCAGTCCCAAGTCATTTTCTTAAATAACCCCAATCCTTTCCTTTCCCCTTCTGCATCTTCATTGCTCACTCCCAAGATGATATTCAGCTGGCAAAATGCTCCCCTGGCATAATCTTGGAGAATCCAGAATCATCTCTATGCCAGGGAGAGGGATTGGCAGAGGACTGAGTCTTAAGGGGTCTTGGAAAAAATGAAGGGAAATGGTGGCCAACATCAAATGGCATTGGAGCATGGGTTCTCTTGACTTTCTTCATCTGAATCTCTTTTTATTATCAAGATCACATTGAAAATTCTGGTTTCCAGCTCACTGGAGGTCACTGAAAATTTTTGGTTATGGACTTGGATCAGTTTCAGTTCTTGACATTTCATCAAGGGATTTACAATAATAGCTACTTAAGTGCCTTTAGTCTCTGTTTCTTTCTCTATAAAATGAGATAATAATATCACCTACATCCCAAGATCCTGCTGAGGATTGCATCATCAAAGATTTTAGACTACTATTATTATTCAATGCTTCTAGGGGATTATTCAGCACCTTTATATTGATTACCTTATTGGCTTCTCACAAGCACCCTTTTGAAGTGGGCAGCTCAGAGACGATTGTTCATACTTTACAAATGATGACATCAAGAGAGGAGGGGACAGCATGGTATAGTAGAAAGTTGACCATATCGGGAGTCAAAGAACCTAGGTTCAAATCTAAGCTCTTCTACTTTCTATCTATGTGACTTTGGTCAAATCACTCATCCTCCAAACTCAGTTTGCTCGTATGTAAAATGACTTTAGAGAAAACCTCTAAGGTCCCTTCCAGCTTCTAAACTACCATGTTCCTATGAACATTAGAACTGGAAGAGAGCTTGGATGCCTTCTTGTCTTATAGGATAATGAGGCCCATTGATGGTGAGGCTTCAAAGATTAGATAGCAGGTTAAGGGAGCTGGGATAAGAGTCCAGGTCTCCTGACTCCCAGGCAGGACTAATCTGTCTGTGCTTGCCCAGACTGAGTTCCAGTGAATATCCATTGTCTGGGTTCCAGGGTTACCCTCAGGCAAAGCTATGAAGTCAGCAAAGTTCATTTTTGGCACTCCTGCCCTCTCCTTTTGGGCCTGCCTTAGTCCAATGTTCTATTTCCAAGAGAATTTTCAGGTTCTCTGCAATGTCTTCAACCGATTCTATTCTAAGTTGATCCTGCTAGTAGATTAATGACTTCCATCATATTAACTGCTTCTGGAAGAATGAACAAATTTTAAGAGCCAAAGAGTGAATGTCTAATAGTGTAATGCAGGCAGCCAGACAGGAATCAGGGGGGATCTTTTGGGGCTAAGGGAGGTCTTTTTGCTCTTCTTTGCTAACTTCATGGTGGACACATCCATACATATCCATGGACGAAAGGGATTTGTTTGTTAATCTTTCCTTTCTTACAAAAATGAATAAGATTGTTGCATGCTTTGGGGTTGTTTTCTATCATTTGAAAATATTGATATATTAGACCCCAAGGATGTCAAAGAGAGAAAGAAAAGCTTCATATATACTAAAATATTTATGGCAGTACTTTTTGTGGTAGCAAAGAACTGGAAATAAAAGATGTTCCCAGCAATTGAATGACTAATCAAATTAGTAATGTAATGGACTGTTTCTATGCTGTAGGCATGTCAAATTCAAATAGAATGGGGCCACTAAATCACACATAAGGATCCCTGTGGTAGCATATTGACTTAGAAAACTACAAATTGAAATTTACGTTTTATTGTATTTTTATTTATTTTGTTAAATATTTTCCAGTGACATTTCAATATGCTTCTGACCGTATTCTGGAATATTGAAGGCTTCATGGGCCCCATTATGTTTGACACCTCTACTATAAGAAATGATAAATATAGAGAATTTAGATAATTATGGCAGGACACAGATGAACTCAGCAACAGAAGTATGCTGAGTTCAAAATCCCAAGGTTGATGGATTGAAACTATTGTCTGCTAGTTGCGTGAGTCATCATGAACCTAGGTTCAAATCTAAGCTCTTCCACTTTCTATCTGTGTGACTTTGGTCAAATCACTCATCCTCCAAACTCAGTTTGCTCGTGAACAGTGCTGAATTTTGAGTCACAAAGAGCTTGGTTCAGACCATGCCTTAGACACTTATAAGGCATATGACTCTGGGCAAATTATTTAACCTCTCTGTGCCTCAGGTTTAACCATAAAACGATGGGGATGAATTCAATGACATTTATGGTACCCTGAAGCTCTAAATCTATGATCCTATGATACCAAGTGGCCCAGAGGGAAGAAAGATGAAGCAGGAAAACAATATACCCAATATTACAAGAATGTCAATGGAAAGAAAAATGACAAAACCTCAAACTAAATGCTGTATAATTACAACCACCAAGTTTGACTTCAAGAAGAGATAACTTGACCTTTTCACCCTTCTTTGCAATAGTGGGGGGAGAGGTCTATGGGTGATGATTGATGTATATATTTCCATATAGTTGACATACTTCTGCTGAATTACTATTTTTTTTCTTTTTTTATAAGAGTTGGCTCCCTATGGAGGAAAGGAAGGAGTAATATATTTGGAAATGAAGGTAATGAAAGAAAAGATATCAATAACAATTTTTAATAGAAAGTACTCATACTTTCATGGTTCATGGGGGGTCTAGCCCACATATCTTACTTGTCTGTCACTTCTCCTATCTTGGACAGAGAGGGCAGATGGGCAGTGCCCTGACTCCAGAATTGAATATGAGGTAGAGCATGCTTAGTAATATTTGGGAAATTTCATAGTACATTTCATGCTCCCAAACTTCTCCCTCCAACCCAGGACTGTGTCTATAATAAATACCAGCACTCTGGCAAAGTTATCTGGCTGTGAATCACGGAAAACTACAATATTTAAAGAATTAAAGTTGTTACTTACCCCAAAGGTCATAGAGAGATGAATGGTGGACATGAATAGGATAGCTTCAACATTATTGTTGATGAAGAATCCAATCAAAGAGTGGCTTGGAAGATATCATTAAAGACTAGAAGAGGTGGTGGGCCAGCTATCTAGCAAGAACAAGGAAGAAAGAAAAAGAAGAGGACAGGGATCTGGGGTAGAGGTTGGCTAACAATATAAAATAAAGCTGAAAGGTCAAGGAAGATGGATATTGAGAACAGGTCATTGGATTGAGTAGGTAGAAGATTGCTGATGAGGTCAGAAGTCAGACTGCTGGAAGTTGAAAAGAATGAGAGAAGAGAAAGTACAGGCAATGAGCATAGACTGATTTTTTAGAGGTGGTTGAGAAAGGGATGAAAGACAGGGCAGAAGTTAGTGGAAATGGAGGGACTTGATCATTATGCTTACGTAGCATTCAGTTTAGATTTTCTTTTTTGGATATATATATTTGAACAAGGGAAGGTACATGCCCAGATCACCTGAGATGTAGGCACTCACATGGGAAAACAGGAGGGCCAGCACAGGCATTGACATTCTACATTGGCCTACCGTGCAGTTGGGAGCAGCCTCTTTCTATGTACAGTAGATTGTCTTCATCATTATGCTGCTCTATCCATCATCAGTTTCTCCTTATCTATCAGTACCTTCCTTGCTGGCTATGATTGTTTTTAGGTTTCTATCTCAGAACTATTGTGGGACCATGTGACTATTATATAATAATTATGTCATATCCAAAATGTGAACTTTTGCTTTCTCCAAGTAAGTTTGAGATGGGTCATAGTATCCACGAAGAGGCTCTGATACCACATAAGTCAGATGAATGAGAAATTAGCTTGAGAAGTTACAGCAAGACAAATGCCAGTATTGTATGAAAAAAGTTTTTTTTAATTTATTTATTTAACTTTTTACATTCATTTTCACAAAATTTTGGGTTCCAAATTTTCTCCCCATTTGTCCCCTATCCCACCCCAATACACCGAGCATTCTAATTTTCCCTATCACCAATCTGCCCTCTCTTCAATCCTCCCTCCCTTCTCTTGTCCCCATCTTGTCTTTTGTCCTGTAGGGCCAGATGACTTTCTATTCCCCATTAACTGTATTTCTTATTTCCTAGTAGCAAGAACAATACTCAACAGTTGTTCCTAAAACTTTGAGTTCCAAATTCTCCCCATCCCTCCCTCCCCACCCATTCCCTTTGGGAAGGCAGGCAATTCAATATAGGCCCTATCTGTGTACTTTTGCAAATGACTTCAATAATAGTCATGTTGTGTAAGACTAATTGTATTTCCCTCCATCCTGTTCTGCCCCCCCTCATTATTTTTATTCTGTCTTTTGATCCTGTCCCTCCTCAAGTGTTGACTTCAAATTGCTCCCTCCTCCCATTGCCCTCCCTTCCATCATCCCCCCCCACCCTGCTTATCTCCTTCTCCCCCACTTTCCTGTATTGTAAGATAGGCTTTCATACCAAAATGAGTGTGCATTTTATTCCTTCCTTTAGTCGAATGTGATGAGGGTAAACTTCATGTTTTTTTCTCAGCTCTCCTCTTTTTCCCTCCACTAAAAAGTCTCCTGCTTGCCTCTTGAATGAGATATAATTTACACCATTCCATTTCACCCTCTCTCCTCCCACTACATTTCTCTCTCACCATTTACCTTAATTTCTTTTAAGATATGGTCCCGTCCTATTCAATTCACTCTGTGCTCCCTGTTTCTGTGTGTGCATGCTTGTGTGTATGTGTGTGCATGTACGCATGTACATGTGTGTGTGTGGTCCCACCAACAACCCAGATACTGAAACGTTTTAAGAGTTACAAATATTGTCTTTCCATGTAGGAATGTAAACAGTTCACCTTTGGTAAGTCCCTTATGACATCTCTTTGCTGTTTACTTTTTCATGATTCTTCTCATTCTTGTGTTTAAAAGTCAAATTTTCTTTTCAGCTCTGGTCTTTTCATCAAGAATGCTTGAAAGTCCTCTGTTTCATTGAAAGACCATATTTTCCCCTGAAGTATTATACTCAGTGTTGCTGGGTAGGTGATTCTTGGTTTGAGTCCTAGTTTCTTTGACTTCTGGAATATCCTATTCCACACCCTTCCATCCATTAATGTAGAAGCTGCTAGATCTTGTGTTACCCTGATTGTATTTCCACAATACTGGAATTGTTTCTTTCTGGCTGCTTGCAATATTTTCTCCTTGACCTGGGCCTTCTGGAATTTGGCCACAATGTTCCTAAGAGTTTCTCTTTTTGGATCTCTTTCAGGCGGTGATCAACGGATTCCTTCAATACTTATTTTGCCCTCTGGTTCTAGACTCTCAGGCCAGTTTTCCTTGATAATTTCATGAAAGATGATGTCTAGGCTCTTTTTTTGATCATGGCTTTCAGGTAGTCCCACAATTTTTAAATTGTTTCTCCTGGATCTATTTTCCAGGTCAGTTGTTTTTCCCATGAGATATTTCACATTCTCTTCCATTTTTTCATTCTTTTGGTTTTGTTTGGTGATTTCTTGGTTTCTTGTAAAGTCATTAGCCTCCATCTGTTCCATTCTCTTCAGTGAGCTTTTGAACCTCTTTTTCCATTTGGCTAATTCTGCTTTTTAAAGCATTCTTCTCCTCATTGGCTTTTTGAACCTTTTTTGCCAATTGAGTTAGCCTATTTTTCAAGGTATTATTTTCTTCAACATTTTTTTGGGTCTCCTTTAGCAGGGTATTGACCTGTTTTTCATGCTTTTCTTGTATCTCTCTCATTTCTTTTCCCAGTTTTTCCTCCACCTATCTAATTTGATTTTCAAAATCCTTTTTGAGCTCTTCCATGGCCTGAGTCCACTGGACATCCACCTCGGATGTCTGGGATACAGAGGCCCTGGCCTCCACGTCTTTCCCTGATGGTAAGAATTGTTCCTTCTCATCAGAAATGAAAGGTGGGAACATCTGTCCCCCAAGAAAGTAGCTTTCTATGGTCTTATTTTGCTTCCCTTTTCTGGACATTTTCCCAGCCAGTTACTTGACTTCTGAGATTCCTCTCCACCCCTGCCTAGATCCGCCCAGCTAGTGCTTGGGGTCTGAGATTCAAATGCTGTCCCCCAGCCTCAGGGCTTTCCGCAGTGGGCGTGGCTGCTATTCAATGTGAGCTTAAGTTCTGGTGTTGGGGTGGGGGCAGGGCTGCCTCCCAGGCTCAGTTCCCTCAGGGGGTTTATGCGGAGACCTTCAGTAATGGCCCTGAGCTCCTGCCTGCTGCTCTGGGAGTCCCAGGCCACCGCTGCCTCTGCCACTGCCTCTGCCACCACCTCCTGAGGGGTCCGAGTCATGGAGACACCCCGCTCCCCTCTCGGCCAGTGCAGAAGTCCTCTCTCACTGACCTGTAGCGCCTGTGGGTGTAGGGACCTTCGTGGCCGCCGGATGTTCCGTCCCTGAAGCCTGCTCAGATCTGCTCCTCTCGGGCCAGGCAGCCAGGGCAGCTCAGGTGTGGGTTCTGCTGTCCGGAGTGCGACGGACCCCTGGGGATGGCTTTCCAGGGCTCTCTGGAACAGAAATCTCTTCCACTGTGTCTCTGCGCGGCTTGCTCTGCTCCAGAATTTGTGGGGAGTTCTTTTTACAGGACATTTCTGGGCTGTGGATTCGGAGCTAGCATACATGAGTCTTTCTACTCCACCATCAAGGCTCCTCCCTATATGAGAAAAGTTAAAGAAAACAGTCTACAGAAGTCTAAGTAGCTGAGAGGCTGTGACAAGGTTGATAGGAGCTGAGCAGAGTGGAAGACAAGACTTTGTATCTGTGGTAGGGAACTTATCTGTCTGGAGGAAAGCTTTGATACTGGGAGCTGATTGGCAAAAGAAGCATCTTCAAAGTTAATCATCTCTCTGCAGACTTTGGGGGGTTTCCCCTCTCTCTATGGCAGCTAGCAGATGTAATGGTTAGAGTATTGAGCCTGGAATCAAGAAGACCTAAGACCAAATCTAACCTCAAACACTTATTTGACCCTGGACAGATAAGTTAATCACTATCTGCCTGAGGGAGAACTGCCTTGCTTCTCTAGGGCCTTTTATAGCTTAAGAGAAGAAGGAAAATGGAAAAGAGAACAAGCCTTTACTGAGTGCCTACTATGTGCCAGGCACTGTGCAAAGTATTTTATGAACATTTCATTTGATCTTCACAATAATCCTGTGAGGAAGATACTATTATCCCAATTTTACAGTTGAGGAAACTGAGGCATATGGTGATTAAATTACTTGTCCAAGGTCATATCAGTATTTGAGGTTAGATGTAGTCTCAAGTCTTCCTGACCCTAGGCTCAGCTCTCTAACCACTACATCTGCTAACCACTACATCCTAGAGAGAGGGGAAACCCCTCAAAGCCTTCAGGGAGATGATTAACTTTGCAGATTGTAGGAATAAAGGGAACTGCTTTTTATTGAAAGACTGTTGTGCTGCATTAGCCTCCTCAAGGGAGCAGACTGGGAAGATCTACACACCCAAGGCTTAAGGCTACTATTTGCTAAAAGAGCTCAACAGTACTTCAGTTGTCTGCCCATCCAGAAGGAGAACAGAGGCTCAGAAGGGGGTGGTGATGTGAGGTCCAGATTATTCCCTAAAAAGGCCACACACAGACATTTAGTCCTGCAGTCCAGAGTTGTGACCTGTCCCCAACACAGGGATTTCCCTACTGTGCCTCACTAATGGCACTCACTCTCCCTCCTGCCTACCTGCCAGGACCCATGTCTGTGAGCAGACTGGTATGTTTAGATGATTTCTGGTTTTGTCTTCTTTTGCGTAAATGTTGTGTTGTTATAGTCTCGTGTTTACCTTCTCATTTAGTAAATGTTTCATGATGAAGAGTTAATGATATGTTGTTACTGAGCTGTGTAAATGGGAAGAGTATACCAGTGCAGACTTCGGAGAATAGGTATATACTTACCCAGCACCAGGTTACCCCTAAGACCTTGAGAGTGAATTGTAGAAATGTGGCTGCCCAAGACTATTTCTCTCCTCCCCAGTATCCCCCAGCCCTGCTGTTTTGAATGTAACTTAAGGTGAGCAACCTAGCACACAGAGAAAAGCGGGGGAAGAGGAGGAAGCTGGGTGTGTACGTGCATTACATGGCCGCGCTTGCTTTAACTGTAGAGGGCACCACCATGTTTCAAGTCACCCAGGGGGACAACCTCATTGTCTCCTTCGACTGCTTACTCTTATTTACATCCCATATTCAAACATTTCTTTCTCTGTAACATCTCTCAATAGACATCCTCTTTTTTTTTCCATTCACACATCTACCCCTACTTAGTTCATACCCCCATCACTTCTAACCTCCCCTCTGCTCCCCAAAAATCTTCAACGGTTCCGTATACCCCCAAGGAATAAATACGAACTACTCTGTTTGACCCTAAAAGGTCTTCTTAAAGGTTACACCCCTCCTTGAACTCTTCAATCCATCCATACTAGCCTACTTCTTATTTTACACACACACACACACACACACCCCTCCCATTTTTGCCTTTGCTTTAGCCATCCCCCATGCCTGGAATGCACTCCTAACTTACCTTTGCTTTCTTCTAGACTCAACCTCTGTTCCATCTTCTTCATGAAACCTTTTCTGTTACCCCCAGCTGCTTTGCCTTCATTTGGTATATACTGTGCATACACTTGCATGCTTAGATGTTGTCTCCTCCTTTAGAGTATAAGCTCATTGAGGGCAGGGACTGTTTCACATTTATCTTTGTATATCTATGACTTACTATCATAAATGTTTGCTAGTTGATTGAACTCATCTCTGCTTGAATACTTCCAGTGAAATGGAACCTTTCCACCAAATCTTTGCTACTCTAGCCCATATCAAAATAATATTAGTAGTTAGCATTTACAGAACACATTGAATTTTGCAAAGTGCTATACATATCTTATTTGATCCTTACAAGATCCTGTGAAGGATAGATGCTTTTATTACTCTTATTTTATAGAGAAGGAAACTGTAGCTGGAAGGTTAATTGACTTCCCCAGGGTCACACAACTTAAGAAGTGTCTGAGACGAGATTCAAATTCAGGTTTTCCTGACTCCAGGGTTGGCCTTCTATCTACTATGCTACCAAGTAGCTGCTTCCTCCTTCACTACAAACTCAACTAAGGTGGTGCTGATAAACTAATCTATTATGCCTCCCAGGAGGAATCTCAGGGTCTTAGGGGTAACCCTGGTATTGCAGCATACCTGTCTACTTCTATACTTACAGCTGTAATGTCTAGGTTCTCACTCCTGTATCTCCCATTTACATAGATCAATAACAATGCTGCCAGTAACTCTTCATCCTGAAACTTACTAAATGAGAAAGTGAACACGAGAATGTCATTATATATCATTTACTCCATCTAAGTTTATATTGCAAAATGGTTTAGATATATCCAGAGTAAGCCACATGCAACATGTTATTTCATCAATTTTCCAAAATAAAACTTCTGGACAATGACAGAAAGATAAGGAGAAAACCCAATGAAGGAATGAAGTTCTAATTCCTACACATGCAGTAGAGGGTGAAAACCTTTTACAGAGAAGTTGCAAGCAAAGACAGAGAAACAAAGTGACACAAGACATTTAACGTCTCTCGTACAATGTCTTCACTTGGCCGTCATCATTTGAACAAATTCTTCATAGTTTACTTGGCCATCACCATCCATATCAGCTTCCCTGATCATTTCATCAACCTCCTCATCTGTTAACTTCTCTCCAAGGTTTGTCATCACATTGCGAAGTTCTGCTGCACTAATAAAACCATCACCATCCTTGTCGAACACACGGAATGCCTCTCGAATTTCTTCATCACTGTCTGTGTCTTTCATTTTTTTTGCCATCATAGCCAGAAACTCTGAAAAGTCAATTGTGCCATTACCGTCAGTGTCGACTTCATTAATCATATCTTGTAATTCAGCTTCTGTGGGGTTCTGCCCAAGTGACCTCATTACAGTTCCCAGTTCCTTTGTTGTTATACTACCATCTCCATCCTTGTCAAATAGTGCAAAGGCTTCTTTGAATTCTGCAATCTGTTCTTCAGTTAATTGTTCAGTCATGCTGCTGGATCTCTACTAGAAGCCAAATTCCCATGAGCCCATCTCCACCTTCAGTGGCTGCACTAGGACTAACCCAAAACCTTTTGCAATTGACCAGTTGAGTGCTAGATTATGACATCTTAGACAATGGCTTTGGGTTTTTTTTTATCTTGTCAGACCTGGGATTTTAAAAACACACAATTAAAACTGAAATCCTCACTGACAACTACTCAAACACAAGTTTATAGATATTGAGTTGGAAAAGGTCTAGAAATAGGGGTGGGGAACCTGTGGCCTTCTAAGTCCTCAAGTGTGGCCCTTTGACTGAATCCAAATTTCATAGAATAAATCCCCTTAATAAAATTTGGACTTACGGTTCTTTAGAGAACATTTTGTTTGTCTCCTTTGGCTACGTTGCCATCTTGAAATTGTTCTCAGTCATAGATTGCTATCTTGTTATTAGGCTATCTTGGTTATCAAAACTTTATCAGATGTTTGATACAAACTTTTCCCCACAGTTGAGTGCTTCCCATTTTTATCCTTTATGCATAACTTGTACTTGTTCAAAGGTTTTTTAATTTCATGTAATAATCTTTTATCTTTTATAATTGCCTCTCTACCTTGTTTGTTGAAGAATTGCCTTCTGCTCATATTTTTAAGAGGCATATAATCTGCTTTTCTTCTAATTTTTTATGTTGTGATCCTTAATATTCAAGTGGCTTATCTATTTTGAATTTATTGTGGGATGCAGTTGTAAGCATTTGATCAAAGCCCAATTTCTGCCACATTGCTGCTTTCCAGTTTTCTCAGCAGTTCTTCTCAAATGAGTTCTTTCCTGAGCAATTTATGTTTTGAAGATTTATCAAATACTGGGTTATTGAGTTCAGGTTGTTTTTTTTTTCCCCCTAATTCTTCCTTGTCTAGTTTCTCTGAAGGATTTTGGAGTTGATCACATGACATGGGAGACACTGGCAAAGGACTGCCCAGCATGGTGTGCTCATATCAAAGAAGGTGATGTATTCTATGAGCAAAGCGGAATTGAAGTAGCTCAAAAGAAATGCGAGATGCACCATTTTAGAGACTTCTTCACTCCAAATGTTCCTGTGGACTATTTGTGCCCAACCTGTAGTAGAGCATTCTGAGGTCATGGTGGTCTAATCTGCCACAGTCAGACACACTGTAACACAATCATATCATTTTAATCCTCTTCATGAATGAAGGGCAACAATCAACCAACCATTTGTCTACTTTTATATTTTAGAACCAGTGCCAAATGATCTTAATGACTGCTACTTTATACTATAGTTTGACATCTAGAAGCACTATTCCTTCTTCGTTACTATGTTTCTTGATTATTTCTTAGCAAGTCTAGTTCTTTTGATCCTCCAAGTGAATTTTGTTATTTTTCTAACTTGGTAAAATATTCTTTTGGTAGTGTGACTCCCAGAGAAGTTTCTAAGACTAAAAGTTATGGATGAGTTACCATGGAGAGCTCCCTATCTGTGCAGGTGAAATCACCGGTCTGCCTACCTCTCTTAGTGTTCCTCCCTCCATCCCCTCAAAAAAAGGGAGGAAGAAATAAATAAAATAAATAAATAAACTTTTGAAAATAGTTTAGGAAGTTTAGTTTAGGAAGTTTAGTTTAGGAAGAAAATAAATAAATAAAATAAACTTTTGTAGACAAATGTATTCTTTTGTGAAAGCTGCTGATCTTTTTACATTCCCTGAAATATTTCCTAGATAACAGGAGCTCCTCAAAGCCAACAGATTAGGCTGCTCAAGTTCCAAGAATGCCTTGGAGTAGAGGTGCTAATAAATTCTATTCCATCGAGATTCTTCATTATTTCATATGCTATGACATGGCATTCTAAGAGAAAGATTGTGATGTTTCTTGTTCTGAGCCTTCCTGTTCTGAGAATGCAAGTTTAGCAAATCATTGCTGGGTTAACTTGTAACTCTTTCTGGCATATCATGGTTGGCTCTAACACACATTGAGGATCTGGTGGGGTACATTGAGATCTAAAGAACAAAGAACAAAATTTCTACTATGCTTAAGACCTATTTTCCATATAACTCAGAATTCCGTTGCAAGGTAGGGAGGCTAATTCTCCTTGACGTCAATCTCAGAGATTAGAATTGATGCCCTCTCCCCATCAACTTCCATCACCTCAAGCATCTCCTGCTCTGTGAGAACCTTCCTGATTCCAACTGCTAGTAAATATAACTTCAGATTCTCTATACTGAATTTGTATTTCTTATATATGAATTTGCATGTGTTATATATGTGTGTTTGTATGGATTATATGTATAAATCTGTAATATGTGTATTAACTTTGTATATACTTACATTTGTAATTTGTAAGGGAGAATCTCCCTCACTACTATCTCCCAAAGCAATCCATTTCACTTTAAGAAAGTTCAATTAGTCAGTCAACATTTGTCAATCAGCAAGCATGCAATGGAAATACAAATATAAGCAAGAAGAGAAACAAACCTTGCCCCCATTTTAATGGGGGAAGAAAACACATAAAAGGAAGTTGAAAACATAGTGAGGATAGAAGGTACCCGAAGCAGGATATGATGGGGCAGTTCAGAGGAGTACATCCTGATGGAAATGAAGAGGTCATTGGCCTTCGTGGAGGTTTTGGGAGGAGCCTTCCCAATCAGAGGAAAGGACAGGGGGCAGATGGTCCTTCCCAGGTGAGGGTTCCAGGGTTGGAGTGACCTTCCAAGATGAAAAGGCTGTAGGAAACTCTAGGGGTTTAGGTAATTTCTCTTGAAACTGCCTTTCTCCAACTTCCTCCCATAATTTTCCATCCTATCCTCTGGGACGAAGGGAACACAGTGATTGATATACTCCCTGCATCTTCCCTTCTGCCAGTTAAGTACCTCCCATTTCCTTCAAGTGATTCCCATATGGCATGGACAAAGCAGTTTGGTCACTTTCCTTTGAACATGTTCCACTTTGTCAAAGACCTTCCTAAAGGGAACCCAATACTCCAGAAATGGTCTGACTATGGTGGGGGAGAGTAAGACTATTACGTCCTATGCTTCAGACATTATATACTCCCAAGATCATTTCTGATTTTTTACCTGACATGATATATAATCAAGTTTAGCCTAAGCAAGAAAGAGAATGACCTTTTATGGATATCCTCAACAAAATTTTTACCTCCCTTGAACTTTGGGATGAAATACTTAACCTAAGGTCATGGTTCCCCATCAAGTCAATGATCTATAGACCTTTGTGGTCAATTCATGACTTACAGCTGAGGTGTCATACACACAGAGTATTGCTCAGCAAGACTGGGTAGGAACCAGATTCAAATGTAATTGGGAAATACCTGACAAAATAAGAATAAAATAGAACATAGATAATGTTAATATGTGCTTTTCCAAATCATTATGGAGTCCATAGGAATTCTTATATAAGGTTTAGTGCCTCCTCTATTTGGGATTAATACAACTGACTTAAAGGAGAACAAATTCCTGTGATCAGAAAATTGTTCTCATGGGGATCTGCTTAAGGATTTTATCGGTTGCTGCACACTGCTTGCGTTCCAGCCTGCTTTTCTGACTCAGTGTTGTCCATTAAGTTGCTATCACTGAGTAATGTTCATTAAGTTGCTATCAGTGAAAACCTCATCCTTAAAACTAAACTGAAATACCCATCAAAGCCTAGGGCAAAAATCCCATGATATAATAGTTTCCATGGTGACTGAGAAAGGCTGGATCATGTCCTGATGTTCTCTTATAACCAACAAGCAGATAAAACAGAACAGACTTAAGATCCCTGTTCCGTCCCAACAAAGGATCAGAGACTTACAGCTGGAAAGGCCCTTGAATCCAACTTCTTCATTTTACAAATGAGGAAACTGAGGATGAGAAAAGTGAATGACCACAGTTAGTAAGTGATTGAGTCTGGTTTTAAACTCAGGTCTTCCTGAGTCCATGTCCAACACTCTCCACTAGGTTTTTTCATTGCTTTTAGTAGAGGAAAATGACTGTCCTTGGCATGCAACTTTCCCTCCTCTTTCTTTCCTGCCACTGAAATTATGGCATCTGTCCCTTGTGTCATAACTTAAGGATTGCTCTTTCTTCTGTTGGACTTGTATTTCCCCTGTTCTTTCAGTCTTAGTTAAATATCCAGTTTCTTAACTGTGTTAAGCCTAGGGGCCTTGGGCTTATTCCCACTGTGGCTTCCATCTGGTTCATGCTATAGGTTTCTACTTGTTCCCCCCTCCAAAGAAAGATTGACTTCCTTTGCCTTACATGAACTACAAAACCCTTTCAATCTCCAGACTTCTATGAAGCTCTCATTCACAGTTGACACAGATTAGGAGACCATAGTAAGGCCATACTGGGTTAGAACAATTGTCCATATAAGTCAATTTCTTATCCCGGCATCATTGGGCATTTTGTGGTAAGTATGGCATGGTGGTTGTCCCATATGGTATGGCCAACCAAAAGAGCCTAGATGCAGAGCTGGTAGGAAGCCAAGAGAGGAAATAAGGTGATGGGAGCCCGGGGCTACCACTGAAGCAAGATTCAAGTTCAAGTCTTCCTGACTTCAAGAGGTATCACCTCGCACCCCTAATTTTTCTTAACAATTAATAATAATAGACCTGTTGTCTACAAATATATCTAAACCCTATGTGACTCTATGAAGATTTTCACTCTCTAAGAATGATTAGTTTTAAGTTGGTTAACCATTATCAAAATGTAACAGTTCCTTATCTGTGTTCTAACTATCTTGTGGTCAACTGACCTTGCTCAGTTATTAGCCATTGTGTGGGCTGGGAGGCAAGAATATGCTGATATTACCACATGTTGCATTTTAGTTTTGTAGCAGTTATGCAGGTATGTAATTTGAGGGATCCAGGCCTCTGCCAGGTTAGCTCAAGGCCTCACTCAAAGAAGACTCATTACTTCTTGATCAAGGCCTATGATTTAATTAGGGTTAAGTCACTTCCAAGGAAACACCTTCCAATATATTATACAAATCAGCAATTAGTCTGCAATTTTAAGTCTTAGAAAACTGCTTGAGACCTTGAAAGAGTAAATGATTTGCCCATAGCCAGCATGTGTAGGTATGTAGGATTTGAACCCAAGTTTCTTGACGCCAAGGTCAGCTCCTCATCTACCAGTTCCTAGAGTCCACCATTGACTGTATGATTGGCTCTCTGTTCACTACAGCCTCTGAAGAGAAAGAGCACTGGGGCTGGAACCAGAGGATTTGGGTTATCATCCTGCCTCTGACATACTTTTAGGACCTTGAGCAAGTCACTTAACCAAGTCATTTGGCCTCAGTTTCTTTGTCTGTAAAACAAAGGGATTAGACAATATAGCCTCTGGAGTTCTCTTCCAGCTTTAGATCTGAGTAATATAAATAAGTACTTAAAAATAAATAAGTAATTGGAGCCAGTAACTGAGAGCAAGGAAAGTTATCCACTATCTTTTGGTCTTAAAGTGTAGCTGTCAATTCACCTTAGTCAATGAGAAGAGATCTAAGGGAAGTCCCAGAACCATTTGGGGTAGTTGGTAATAAATTAAAAAAAAAAAAAAGGAATTTCACCAACAAGGATAAGGTCAGTCAGAAGACCTTGCTTCAGGAAAACCAAACATGGAAAAGTGTGTTGAGTTCAAGAGGAAGATAACTTGGGTGCCAGAAAGAGAAGATTCTTTGTCATCTGAGAACCAGAGTGTGGGGGAAGAAGCAGGAACCTCAGCAGGTTCAGGGGCAACAGGCAAAGGAGAGAATTCAAGTAACTTAGACTAGATGAATTACATCCTGTGGAACTGGGAAACAGATAGGACTGTTAAGCCACTGTCAACAGTCTTTGAAAGATCATGATTAATGCTAGATGAACTCCAGGGCTGGAAAAGGGCAGATATTCATTTAAAAAGGGAAGGAAATTGAAATTCTAGGCCATAAATAATGAGCTTGACTTTGATTCCTGGTAAAATTACTGAACATACCATTAAAGGTACAGTTAGTGAATATCTAAAAGAAGAAGCAGTGATTTCAAAGAACCAACAATGATATAGATAGCATTTTGCTAGATTTTCACAAACAGTAAGTCAATTTTTTCATGAAAATGATGGAGTTTTATGGGCTAGACACAGCAGTATGTTGGAACTTGCTTGTAAAGGCTCACAAAGGCTGATTGTTAAATTTTCAGGGTGACATTTACACCTCAGAAAGCAACAAATGCCACAGATCAGGATTTGATTTATTGTCTTGATTGTTTAGACTTGAGAATAGTCAGGGGTGAAGCCAAGATGTCAGAGTAGAAGCATGGAACTGCCAGTGCTCTCCTCCCAAAGCCCTTAAAAAAACCTGTCAAAAATGACTCTAAACAAATTCTAGAGCATCAGAAGCCAAAAATGACAGAGGGAAACAGATTTCCAGACCATGACAACCTGGAAGGCCCACAAGAAGGGCCTATTGCACTAGGATCAGCTCGAGAGTCTCACCAGCACAGACAACACTGGAGCAGGCTCCAGGGCACTAAATCATGGGCAGCTGCTGTGGTTTCCAGATTTCTCAACCCACAAATAGCAAAGACAGCTTCAAAGGTCAGTGAGAAAGTTCTTTCACCTAGGTGACAGGGAAGCATGGTCCAGCCCCAGTCCCCAGGGTGGCTGTAGCCACTGCCACAGCAGCTGCCATTTCTGGAGCCCTTGGTCTACAGATGGTAGGGGAACTGAGGAGCTGATTTGGGTCTCAGTCCTGAGCCATGGTCCTAGTATGAGGAATATCACTGGCGTGGCAGAGCTGGTGGCAGCTGTAGAGAGGGAATCCTACTTGAAGTTCCAGGGAAGAAAAGAGTACTTATGGTTGTTCACAGAGCAGAGCACAGGTCAGGGGAGGAGCAAACACTTCTCCCTTGACGATGCCACTTTGGAGGAACTGAGAACTTACAGGTCCCTAGAGAGATCTTGGAGAACAGCTGCATATGATGACTAAGGTAGTATACCCTCCACTTGACAAAGGACTCAAACATCAAGTAATTGGCTGGGGAGATGCTCAAGAAGGGGAAAAAATAAGAGTATAGAGGTTACTTTCTTGGTGAAAAGGTATTTTCTTCCATCCTTTCAGATGAGGAAGAGCAAAATATACAACCGAAGGAAGACAGAAAGGTCAAGGCTCCTACATCCAAAGCCTCCAAAAAATATATGAAATAGTCTCAGGCCATGGAAGAGCTCAAAAGTGATTTTAAAAAAAAATTGGGAAGAGAAATGAGAGTGATACAAGAAAATAACAAAAAAATGAGTCAACAGCTTGCTAAAGAAGACCCCAAAAGTGCTGAAGAAAATAATACATGTAAAAATAGATTAACCCAAATGGCAAAAGATGTCCAAAAAGCCAAAGAGGAGAAAAATGCCTTAAAAAGCAAAATTGGACAAATGGAAAAGAAGGTCCAAAAGCTCACTGAAGTAAATAGTTCTTTAAAAATTAGAATGTAGCAGATGAAAGCTAATGACTTTATGAGAAATCAAGAACTTATAAAACAAAACCAAAAGAATGAAAAAATAGAGGACAATGTGAAATATCTCACTGGAAAAACAACTGATCTGGAAAATAGATCCAGGAGAGATAATTTTAAAATTATTGGTCTACCCGAAAACCATGATCAGAAAAAGAGCCTAAGCATCATCTTCCAAGAAATTACTAAGGAAAACTGCCCTGATATTCTAGAACCAGAGGGCAAAATAGAAATGAAAAGAATTCACTGATCACTTCCCGAAAGAGACCCCCCCAAAAGAAAAACTTCTAGGAATTCTGTTGCCAGATTTCAGAGTTCCCAAGTCAGGGAGAAAATATTGCAAGCAGCCAGAAAGAAACAATTCAAATATTATGGAAATACAATCATGATAACACAGGATTTAACAGCTTCTACACTAAGAGATCAAAGGGCTTAGAATATGATATTTCAGAGGTCAAAAGAAGGTAGGAGTAAAACCAAGAATCACCTACACAGTAAAACTGAATATAATACGTCATGGGGAAAAAATGGAATTTCAATGAAACAGGACTTTCAAGCATTCTTGTTGAAGAGACCAGAGCTAAATAGAAAATTTGACTTTCAAATGCAACAATCAAGAGAAACATGAAAAGGTAAACAGGAAAGAGAAGTCATAAGGAACTCATTAAAGTTGAACTGTTTACATTCCTACATGGAAAGATGATATTTGTATCTCATGAGACGTTTTTCAGTATTATGGTCATTAGAGTGAATATATGTATATACATATATGTATATGCATATATATGTATGTATGTATATACATGTATATTATATATGTGTGTGTGTATGGGTATGTATGTATAAGTATATTATATATGTGTATGTATGTGTGTAGGTATGTATATGGGTTTATGTGTGTATATATATATACATGTATGTATGTATACATATATACACATACATAGATAGAGGGCACAGGGTGAGCTGAATATGAAGGGAGAATATCTAAAAAATAAAATTTATTGTTGAGTGGAATTTAGTAGGAGTAAGAGAAAGGGAGAGGTAGAAAGTAGCAAATCATTTCACATTAAAAAGGCAAGAGCGAGCTTTTACAATGGAGAGAAAGAGGGAAGCCTTACTCTCATGGAATTTGGCTTAAGGAGGGAAAAGCACACACTCCATTGGATATGGAAATCTATTTTACCCTGCAGGAAGGCAAGGGGGAAGGGGATAGGAGAGGGAAGATAATAGAAGGGACAGCAAATTGGAGAAAGGGATAACTAGAAGCAAACTCTATTGTTGGGGTACAGGTCAAGGGAAAGAATGAAATAAATGAAGGGTAGGACAGAGGGAAATATGGTTACTTTTTCACAACAAAACTGTTATGGAAATGTTTTGCATGGTGACACATGTATGATCTATATTGAACTGCTTGCTTTCTCGATGAGGGTGAATGGGGGGGAGGGAGAGAATATGGAACTCAAAGCTTTAAAAATGAATGTTAAAAATTGTTTTAACGTGCAACTAAGAAATAAGATGTACAGGCAATGAGGTATAGAAATCTATTTTAGCTATGGGAAAATAGATGGGATAAGGATGGAAGAAGTGTGATAGATGGGAGGACAGGCTGGAGGAAGGGGTGGATGGTGTGCACACTGTCCTGGAATGCGGGGTGGGGAAAGATAGGGAGAAAATTTGGAATTCAAATTCTTGTGGAAGTGAATTTTGAAAACTGAAAAATAAAGTATATATATATGAAAACATTGACCAAAATGTTAGTCAGGCAGATTCAGTTTAAGAGTGTGTCATGAATAAACTTGCTTTTTTTGAAGATCTGGTTATTAAACATTTACCAGCATACTCCTGGCTAGATAGTAGTCCAAATAAATGGATTTGGATTGAGTAGAATGTCCAGACCCCAAGAGTGATGTTAATGGCCTGATGCATTTGGGGAAATGTCTTTAGTGGAATGTCCCAGGATCTGTGCTTGTCTTGGATCCATTTGAATTAATAACTTGGATACTGAGAAGGAATAAGTATTTACATAGCACCTAGTCTGTGTCAGGAACCATACAAAATTATTTAATTTAATTCTTACAATAATGTGAATGGGGGGGAGGGTCCATTATTGCCCCCATTTTGCAGTTGAGGAAACTGAGGCAATCCACGGTTAAGTGACTTGCCCAGAGTCATACAACTAGTGTCTGAGGCCAGAATTAAACTCAAGATTTTCTGCCAGGCCCAACATTCTATTCATTTCTGTTGTAGTTTTTAAAAATTGAAATTGCAAATGACACAAAGCTGGGAGAGAAGGCTAACACAAAGGATAACTGTCAGGATACAAAAAGACCTTGCTTGCTAAACTAAAACATTATTCTGAATCTATTAAGATGAGATTTAACAGGTTTAAATACAAAGACTTGCATTTGGGTTTTAAAAATCAATTTCAGAAATTCGGGAAGGGGGTAGTTTGTCTGAACAATATCTGTGGGCTTTAGAGAATCACAGACTTCAAAAGACCACAAAATGATGTGGCAGCCAAAAGAGAAAAGTGTGATTTTAAGTGGAAGTGAAAGGGGTATAGCTCACAGACAAGAATCTACTTGTAAATATTTAACAATCAGCTTTCTAGAAAGAAGAAAAAAAGATGTACAACACACCTTAAATTCATCTGTAGTATTAACATTTTCCCATCACTTTCTTGTTTCAGTAAAGTAATAAATCAAGTCCCAATTTTTAGGTTTTTCTGATTTTTAAGGTATAAATGTTCTCACTAAAAATTTAGCAATCAGCTCTCCAGAGCTACAGGGATCAGTCACTATGTTACAGGAATAAGAAAGCGATAGTTCCTCTGTGCTCTGCCTTGGTCAGTGATTCAGTGAGCTATTTCATGGAACCACAGAATTACGGGACTTATAATGGTGCCTTTCCTAGGCCTGAGATTCCAACTTCCATTGTCAAGAGCTGAGAAGGCAGACCCTTTAACCAGACTCATTTGCAGGAAAGGCAATCACTGAGTCAACAAGCATTTATTAAGCTCTTACTATATGTTAAGCACCAGAGGATACAAAGAAAAGAGAAGGAGAAATGATATGACATAAGGGATAAGACCTAGCTGAATGAACGAAAAAGCACTTAGTAGGCATTTTGTTCTTGTCCAGTTGCTTTTCCATTACATCTGACCCTTTGTGACCCCATTTGGGGTCTTGGCAAAGAAACTGAAGATGTTTGCCATTTCCTTCTCCGGGTCATTTTACAGATAAGGAAACTGAGGCAAACAGGTTTAAGTAACTTATCTGGGGTCACATAGCTAGAAAGTACCTGAGACCAAATTTGACCTCAGGTCTTCCTGACTTCAGGCCTGGCACTGTACCCACTGTGCCACCTACTTACCACTTTATTTATTAGACTCTTTCAATGAGTCAAAATCTGTACTAAGCTCTGGGGATACAAATTGGAAAAGCAAAATGTCCTCTACTCACACTCTACTAGAGAACACATACAAGAAGGCTGCTGTAGGGAAGACGGTAAGTCGCTCAGAAGGATATGAGTAAAGGGGAGTCAAAAAAGAACAGCCCACCTCCCTGTAGTTTTCGCACAAGATCAGGATCAGCCCATAAGAAACTTGCTAACTTGTAGCTTTTAATTCCTTTCCAAAATCAGCTCAAATTCCTTTGTCTGAGGCCTCTTCTAGCTCTAAACTTTGAATTTCCCTACCCAAAGGCGCGGAAGATAAGGCCATACTGGATCAGAACAATAGCTCATACAGCCTAGGTAACAATGGATAATCTGTGAGCCGCCATCTCCTCCCCCCATTCATCCTCCTCAACTAACATGAATCAATACAGGCTTTATGAAGCCCCTACTATGTGCCAGGCACTGTGCTAAAGCTGGGGATACAGGAAGAGGCCAAACAGAGTCCCTGCCCTCAAGAAGTCCAACATCCACCAGGGAGTTTGGGAACCCCTGATTGTTATAGAGACCAAAGTTAGAGGGGAAGATGAGTAAGATCTCTGTTCTCCCTCAGCAAGGGATCTGGACCCAAGGTTTTATTTTGTATTTCTTGAACAACCTTCTGGAGCCTAAACATTTTTCTCCTGGTGGCCAAACTTCCAGGGTTAAGCCTCCAAAGTTAAACATAACAGACACAGAGGTGATTGTCTTGGCAGACCCATCAGACATATCCTCTGACAATCCTCTTTCCTCAGAGCGAAGATGAACTCACAGACCAAAACTGATTATTGTGGAAACCTCAGAAAAAAATGAGGCGGGGAAAAATAACCATTAGGGGGCACCAGAGAACCACAACCAGGGCTTGAAGGAAAAGAAGCCTGGACTTGGAAAGGCAGGAATGGTAGGGAAAGGACCAAAGCTCCACCTGTCTCCAAGTACTGGCTGGGAAGGGGTGTGCGGAGGGGGGAAGCACTCCCTACCTTTTGACCCTTCTGAGGGCTTCTCTCTGAGTCTAAGTATTCTAGAACTTGGTGCCTTCAGCTGTGTCCCCTTCCTGGGACCTGTATCTTCGAGACTACAAGGTTGGATTGTCTCCTTCATCTCTTCCTCCTTCCTGTGGCTTCCTTCTCACTCTTCCCACAAATTCTTTCAGAATAAAAGTAAAGGCAAACTCTAAACCTGGGGGAATCTGTCCTTCAGGTCAGTCCCCTACTCCAAGTTTCTTTACCCCCATGTGCGTGGCCAAGGGCAAGTGACACATATGTTATTGAGTGGTTTCATCCATGTCCAACTTTCTTGGCAAAGATCCTGGAGAAGTTTGCCATTTCCTTCTCTCATTTTACAGATGAGGAAACTGAGGCAAACAGGGTTAAGTGACTTGCCCAGAGTCACACAACTAGTGTCTGAGGCAGTTTTTTTTTTAAAAGTATTGTCCCATCATATTCAACTCACATCTAAATAAAAATTAAGGAGTGACAAAGAGGAATATACTGAGAGAGGAGGACAAAAGGAGAGGTAGAATTGATGGGGATGGGATCCGAACTCCTAAAAGGAAAAAAACATGTCTTTGGGATCTGGAGTCCAAAAAGGAAAAGCCCCTAAACTTGCCCGCAAATTTCAGCCGCTCAGATCCCTGGGATCTGCCTGAGGCATCTGGCCCACCAACAGCCTTCCTTGTTTACTTAATTAGCTTACTTGACACTCCTTGATCCCATCCAGATTTTCCCAGTACTTTTCTATATAAAAGTACCAATTTTATCCTCATCAAATGTGAAGATTCTTAGATCCCACCTGCTTCTATTGGCAACACAATAAACCTTATCTTGAACTGAGAGAAGGCTTTAGTGGTCAAATTCTTTTAAGGCAGACCCCTACCCTGTACCCTTGCATTTCAGGGTTCCTAACATCCCTAGACCATATCAGAAAGGGGTAAATTATTTCACATAAAAGAGTCAATAAAGAGCTTTTATAGTGAAGGGGAAGATGGAGAAGGTAGAGGGGAGCACTAGAACCTTACTCTCATCAGAATTGGCTCAAAGAGGGAATAAGATACACACTCAGTTGGATATAGAAATCTATCTTATCCTATAGGGAAATAGGAGGGGAATGGGACAAGAAAGAGGGGGTGATAATAGAAGAGAGGGAGAAGGATAGCATGTGGTGGTAGAAGCAAAATACTTTGAAGATGGGTGGGGTGAAGAGAGAGAAAGATGGATGATAAACAGGGATTAAAATAGAATATAGGGAAATACATAGTAATCTTAACTGTGAAAAATTTTTATAGCAAGTTTCTCTGATAAAGACCTCATTTCTCAAATATGTAGAGATCAGTCAAGTTTACAAAAATAAAAGCCATTTCCCAACTGATAAATGGTAAACTGGCAGTTTTCAGACAAAGTAATCAAAGCTATCTATTGTTATATGAAAAGATGCTATAAATCACTCTTGATTAGAGAAAGGCAAATTAAAACAATTCTGAGCTATCACCTCACATCTATCAGATTGACTAATATGATGGAAAAGAAAAATGATAAATGTTGGAGGCCATGTGGGAAAATTGAAGCATTAATGCACTGTCAGTGGAGTTGTGAACTGATTCAACCATTGTGGAGAACAATTTGGAAATATGTCCAAAAAAGCAATAAAACTGCATACATTTTGACACAGCAATACCACCACTTGGTCTTTATCACAAAATAGATAAAATGCAAAAAGAAAGAGAATCTACATGTACAAAAATATCTATAGTAGCTCTTTTATTGGTGGCAAAGAATAGGAAATTGAGGGGATGCCCATCAATTGGGGAATAGCTAAACAAATTGTAGTATATGACTGTGATGGAATACTAATAAACTGTAAGAAATGATGAGCAAGATGCTCTCAGAAAAACCTGCACTTTTATGAACTGATATAAAGTGAAATAAGCAGAACCAGGACAATATTGTACACAGTAACAATAACATTAAATGATGATCAAATATGATAGACTTAGCTCTTCTCAGCAAGGCAATGATATAATACAATTCCAAAGGACTTATGATGAAAAATGCTATCCATCTCCAGAGAAAGAACTAGAAGGAGATTGAATGCAGATCAAAGCATACATTTTTTACCTTTATTTTTCCTGCGAGTTTTCTTGTGGGGGGAGGTTGTGTGTTCTTTCACAACATGACTAATTTGGAAATATATTTTACACTACTGTACATGTATAGCCTATATTAAATTGCTACCATTTCAGGGAGGAAGGGAAGGGAAGGCGGAAGGGAGAAAATTTGGAACTCAAAATTTTTTTTAAAAGTGTCAAAGGGGGCAGAGCCAAGATATCAGAGTAGAAGGAGGGACCTACTCTAGCTCTCCTCCTATAGCCCATAAAATACCTGTAAAAAATGATTCTAAACAAATTCTAGAGCAGCCGAAGCCACAAATTGACCGAATGAAACATTTCCAGCCCAAGACAGCCTGGAAGGCCAACAGGAAAGGTCTATCTCACCAGGCTCAGAGCAGAGTGCAGCCCATCCTGGGCCACATGGCATGGACAGGACTGGAGCAGGCTTCAGGGTGCTGAATCATGTGCACCTACTGTGGTTTCCAGAATTCTCAACCCACAAATGCCAAAGACAGTTTCAAAGGTCAGTAAGAAAGCTCTTTCACCTAGGTGAGAGGGGAGCGTGGTCCAGCCCATCATAGGCCCTAGGGCAGTGGCTGTCACTGCAGCAGCAGCAGTCACTTTTGCAGCCCTTGGCATAAAGACCCTGGATCTCAGCCCTGAGTGGCAGTTCTGGAGTGAGAAGGAGTGCTGGCTGGCATGGTGGAGCTGGTGATGGCTATGGAGAAGGAATCCTACTCTCATTTCCAGGGAAGAAAAGAGTTCCAGAGCAAAGGCCAGGAGAGAAGTAAACTCCTTTCCCTTGATTGTGCCACCTTGGAGGAACTGAGAACTTACAGGTCACTAGAATATACCCTCCACTTGACAAAAGACTCAAAAGTCAAGTAATTGGCTAGGAAAATGCCCCCCAAAAAAGGAAAAAATAAGACTATAGAAGGTTACTTTCTTGCTGAAAAGGTATTTTCTTTTTTTTCTTTAAATATTTGTATTTTATTTGTTTTGACAAAGCAGATACATCCCAAGGAACAAACACACCAAGTCTTCTCCCCGCAAGAGAATTTAAAAAAAAAAACCAACTAGCTGAAAGAGTGGTTTTGGCTTATAGTGTACATCTCTTTCTTTCTTTTTTTTTTTTTTTCAAAATTGTCCACTTCATTTTGCATTCTGATTCCTTAGCTCTTTCTCTGGATGTGAATGGCATTTTGTATCACGAGTCCTTTGGAAATGTCCTTGCATTGCTGTGAAGGGCTAAGTTTATCAGACAGTCCTCATACACTGTGATTGTTAATGTGTATAATATTCTCCTAGTTTTGCTCACTTCACTCAGCATCACTTCAGATAAGTCCTTCCAGGCCTCTCTGAAGTCTTCCTGTTCCTCATTTCTTTTTTTCACTCTCAATAATACATTTATTCACTCCAAATGACTTAGCATCCAAATTTGTAAAGGAAATCCAAGCTACAAGAAGACATATATAGTAACACAATAGTGATGGGAGCCCTCTATCAGTTTTAGATAAGTGTAACAGAAAGATAATCATAAGGGAAAATATGGAACCGAAAAAATTGCTAGAAGAATTTAGAGGTTAAAGAGTGTTGATGTCTTCTAAATGGTAATGTAAAAGAATATACATACTCCCTAGTATCACAAAAAGCTTTTACAAAAATTGATCATGTACAAGGACATAGAGGCATTAAAAGCCAATACAAAAAGGCAGAAATAACTAATCTATCCCTTATAGACTATAACATAATAAAAATAGTCATTGGTTCAGGTACCACAAACAAAAAATACAAACCACAATGAAGACTTGAAAATGAGTTCCTAAATAATTAGTGGATCAAAGAACAAATCCTAAAAACAATCAGTAGCAATGTGAAATAAAATGATCATGATGAAAAAACCTACCGAAATTTCCGAGATGCAGCCAAAGCAATCCTTAGGAGAAAAATATCTTTACAAATATATGTTAAACAAAATAGAAAAATACAAAATAAACTGACTGGATATGTATGTTCAAAAAAATAGAAACCCAACAAATAAACGAATATAAATAATCACAAAAGAAGAGATATTAAAATTTAGAGGTAAAATAGACAAATTAGAAATAAAAATTTCATAGAACAAATAAAACCAAAAGCTAGGTTTTTGAAAATACTAATAAAATTAATAAACCCTTATCTAATCTAAATTTTTAAAAAGAGATCAGAAAAATGAATCAATGAAATAGAAAATGAACAAGGAAAAGCCACAGCAACACCAGAAGAAATAAAGAATAATAATCAGGACATTATATACAGTTATATGCTGACAAAACTAAATCCACAAAAAAAATAGAGGAATACCTTAAAAAATGGATAATACCCAAACTATCAGAAGACCAGTTGAAGATCTTAAATGACCCAATATCAAAGTAGGAAATAAATTTAGTTGTAGAGGAACTACCAAAGGAAAAAGAATCACTGGTCCTGCTGGATTCACAGGACAATTCTATCAAACTTAAAAAAAAAAACCACAACAGTATCTATACTCACAAATTATTTTCAAAAATTGAGAAATGTCCCAAATGAATCCTTTTTTGAGATATATCCTTGGTCCTTTTCATGATTCCCTTGATTCTTGTCTTGGAAAGTCAAATTTTCTATACAGATCTGGTCTTTACTTCAATATGAATGATTCGAAGTCCTTTATATCATTGAATGACCATTTATTCCCATGAAGTATTATACTCCGATTTGCTGGGTAGGTGATTCTTGGTTTCAATCCCAGTTCCTTTGACCTCTGGAATATCCCATTCCAAGCCCTTCCATCCCTTAATGTTGAAGCTGCCAGATCCTGTGTTATCCTGATTGTATTTCCACAATACTCAAATTGTTTCCTTCTAGCTGCTTGCAGTATTTTCTCCTTGATCTGGGAACTCTGAAATTTGGCCACAATATTCCTAAGTGTTTCTCTGTTTGAGTCTTTTTCAGGAGGTGTTCAGTAGATTCTTTAATATTTATTTTGCTCTCTGGTTCTAGAATATCAGGGCAGTTTTCCTTGATAATTTCATGGAAGATAATGTCTAGGCTCTTTTTTGATCATGGCTTTCAGGTAGTCCCATAATTTTTAAATTGTCTCTCCTGGATCTGTTTTCCAGGTCAGTTGTTTTTCCAAAGAGATGTTTCACATTATCTTCTATTTTTTTCAAACTTTTGGTTTTGTTTTTTAACTGCTTGGTTTATCTCATCGTCATTCATTTCCCTGAACTCAATTCTCTCTTTCAATGAATTATTTTGTTCAGTGAGCTTTTGAACCTTCTCCTCCATTTGGCTAATTCTGCTTTTTAAAGCCTCCTTCTCCTCATTGGCTTTTGGACCTCTTTTTCCAATTGAGTTAGCCTCTTTTTAAAGCTGTTATTTTCCTCAGCACTTTTTTGGTTCTCCTTTAGTAAGCTGCTAACTTGTTTTTCAAGTTCTTCTATTTCCTGAGCCCAATTTAAGTTCCCTCTGGAGGCCCTGGAGGCAGGGGCCTTGACTTCCTCTGACAGTATGCCTCGTTCTTCCTCATCTGAAAGGATGGGGGCAGACACCTGTTCACCAAGAAAGTAACTTTCTATGATCTTATTTTTTTTTCCCTTTTTGGGCATTTTCCCAGCCAGTTACTTGACTTCTGAGTTTCTTCTCCACAACCACCTCACCTCCAGTTCTGCTAAAAAGGTATTTTCTTCCATCCTTTCAGATGAGGAAGAACAAAGCATACCATCCGAGGAAGACATCAAAGTCAAGGCTTCTACATTCAAAACCTCCAAAAAAAATATGCAATGATCTCAGGCCATGGAAGAGCTCAAAGAGGATTTTGAAAGTCAAGTAAGAGAGGTGGAGGAAAAATTGGAAAGAGAAATGAGAGTGATGCAAGAAAATCATGAGAAGCAAGTCAACAGTTTGCTAAAGGAGACCCAGGATTGCACAGCTAGGAAACATCCCAGGACAGATACGAATTTCAGGAAGATGAATCTTCCTGACTCCAGGCCTGTGCCACTTGGCTGCCCACATCATACCCATGTTCAGTAAAATACTGTACTTCCCTCTTACCTCCAGGACCCAATAGAACTCCTCTGTTATTCACAACTTGGTTTCATTGTGCCTTTCCACAATTCTTATAAACTCCTCCTCTCCACACTCTCTAAGCTATACAGGCCCATTCCCTATTCCTCACACATGATGCTCCATATCTCCACCTGAATATTGGCTTTCTGGCTCTCCTTACATGAAATGATTACCTCTCTTACCTCCTGATGTGTTTCCTTTTCTTGAAGACTCAGTTCACACACAGCCTTGTAAAGGAAGCTTCCTTGAGACACACCAGATACTTAAGCTTTCCTAGCTAGGTTACCTTCATTCTATTCTACATGCATCTTTTATGTATCTAGTGATTTATATGTTTTTCCTCCATTATTTTGTAAAGCTGATTGAAAGTAGAAAATGCTTTTGCCTTTCTTTCTATTGCCAGGGTTTAGGACAGTGCCTGGCATATAGTAAGCACTCATTAATAAATCCTTGTGAATCAATTGGTTTTGAACCATTCTGATATGGCCTAGAGCTGATGGGGAGGGTGGCTAAACATCATACTTTTTTGATAGCAAAGAGGTACTAGGTGAAGCAATGGATAGAGCCCTGGGCCTACAAGGTAAGGAAGATCTGAGTTCAAATACAGGCTCAAACAATATCTGTGTAACCCTAGGCAAGTCACTTAACCCTTATTTGCCTCAGTTCCTCATCTATAAAATGAGAACACACTGGAAAGGAAATGGCAAAGTACTCCAGTATCTTTCCCAAGTAAACCCCATGGAAATAATCCATAGATTCATGAAGAGTCAGATAAGACTGAATGACCTGATATCATTATAGTGTCCTTTTCATTGGAAGAAAAAAACAATTGAAGGTATGAGTAAAGATCAAACTGGGCATATTGACTCTGAATTCTGCCCAAGTCCTCTGTCATTTGAATGTCTGCCCAAGATATGCTTTTCAAACAGCTCAGGAAGGTTCCCCAATCCTCTACCTACCTTCCCCCAGCATAAGCTTAGGGAGAAATCTGGAGGACAGAAGACGGATTGCAATCCACTCCATTGGATATGGAAATCTATTTTGCCCTGCAGGAAGGCAAGGGGGAAGGGGATAGGAGAGGGAAGATAATAGAAGGGGCAGGAAATTGGGGAAAGGGATAATCAGAAACAAACACTACTGTAGGAGGACAGGTCAAGGGAGAGAATGGAATAAATGTAGGACAGAGGGAAATGTGTTTAGTTTTTACAACATAACTATTATGGAAGTGCTTTGCAATGTTACACATGCATGACCTATATTGAATTATCTGTTTTCTCAGTGAGGGTGGGTGGGGAAGGAGGGAAAGAATATGGAACTCAAAGGTTTAAGAATAAATGCTAAAAATTGTTTTAACATATTAAGAAATTAAGATATACAGGCGATGAAGTATAGAAATCTATTTTGCCCTACAGGAAAATAGAGGGGAAGGGGGATGGAAGAAGGGTGGGTAATAGAAGGGAGGACAGACTGGTGGAAGGCATGGATGGGATACACGCTGTCCTGGGGTGGGGGGTAGGGAGAGATGGGGAGAAAATCTTGAATTCAAATTCTTGTGGAAATGCATGTTGAGAACTGAAAAATAATTTTTTTTTAAAAAAGAAAAGTGCTAAAATTGTTTTTATTAAATAAAATAAATATTAGATAAATGAAAAGCAAAAAAGGGGGGGAGGATGTTCTACCTCTACTACCTCCACTCTGCAGGACATCTTCCTCTTCCCAGCTGCCATGTTCTGTCCTGAGAAATCAGAGGGATAACAAGTAAAGAGGGTTAGGCAGCCAGAATTGTTCACTAGAGATTAGGCAAGGGTATGATGGTAAACCCTTAACCAGCTCTCTAAAATGTTGTACCCAAGACACACTTTAAGCTGAATCTGCATTATTGTTTTCTCCATCACTTTCTTAAATCTAGGCAATCAACAAAAAAATAAATCAAGCCCTAATTTGTAACATTTGCCAATTTCCAAGGTCTAAATACTCAAACCAAAGATTTAACAATCAGCTTTCAGAAGCTGGTCAGAGCTGGCTCCAAAGGGTGTAGGTCATTACTTAGGGTTGGAGAGAAGAAAACTTGCAGTAGGGAGAGCAGCTGGTAGCAGTGCCTCCAGCCATCTGACTGTTAGCTTTTGCAATGTCAGCATATCCTGTACTGGTTTTAGACAGATGAATCACCACTCGATAACTGACGTGGAACTGGAAGGGTTTACAGTATACATTAGAACCTCCTCAGTTTAGAGATGAAGAAACTGACACCCAGGGAGGTGGTCAGTAAGCTGGCCAGTCTACAAGCATTTATTAAGCTGTGCTACGCACTATGCTAAGGGGGGTGGGATAAAAAGGATGGCAAAAACATGGTTCGTGCCCTCAAGGAGTTTCCATTCTATTGGGGAGACAACATTCCATATTTTTCTTGCTTTTCCTCCGAAACTAGGAGAGGCACATTCTTCAATAATGATCAAATTGGCAACAAATCATATACTTGAAATGTTCATTTTGGAAATTCATTTTTTGGCTCTGTTCCTCTGGCTCTTTGCACTTTACAGAGAGTCAACCACAAGTTTATTAATTACCTACTATGTGCCAGGGCATTGTGCCAAGCTCTGGATCTCCATCTGCATGAACCTTGTGCGGTGCTAGGATGTTATAGTAAGGTGGTGGTTGGGTGCTAAGGGAAATTGATCGATGAGGGGAGAGTCTCAGGGACCCATAGTAACCATATCTTACTTTACCTTACTTCCACATGTACTGGCATTATTACAGCTCTCCCCCTCTTCCTCCATTTTCCTTCCTCTACCCAGTCCCAAATCATTTCCTTAAATAACCCCAATCTTTTCCTTTCCCCTTCTGCATCTTCATGACATCCAGCTGGCAAGAGCTCCCCTGGAATAATCCTGGAGAATCCAGAGTCACCTCTATGCCAGGGAGAGGACTGAGTCTTAAGGGGCCCTGGAAAAAATGAAGGGAGATGGTAGCCAACCTCAGAGGGTATTGGAAGATGGGTTCTCTTGGCTTTCTTCATCTGAATCTCTTTTTATTACCAAGATGACATTGAAAATTCTGGTTTCCAGCTCACTTGAGGTCACTACAATTTTGATTATGGACTGGGATCCAAGGTCCTTTCATAAGCATGACCAGCTTCAGTTCCTGACATTTCATCAAAGGATTTACAAGTTACTTAAGTGCCTTTAGTCTCAGTTTTTTCCTCTAAAATGGGGATAATAATATCACCTACTTCACAAGATTCTTCTAAAGATCAAATTATATATATGATACATGCATATCACATATAAATATATACATAATGCTTTGGAACCTAAAAACATGGTACAAATGTTAGATTATTATTACTCAAAGTCTTTATGGATTATTCAGCACCTATACATTGACTATCCTATTTGTTTCTCACAACCACCCTTTTCAAGTGGGTAGCTCAGGGATGATTATTCATACTTTACAAATGAAGACATCAAGGCAGGAAGGGAAAGTGTGGTATAACAGAAAGTAGGTCATATTTGGAGTCAAAGGACATGGGTTCAAATCCAGGCTCTTCAGTTTTCTATCTGTGTGGCTCAGATCAAATCACTTACCCTTCTAAGACCTCAGTTTGCTCATATGTAAAATGAGGTTAGATGAGAAAACCTCTAAGGTCCCTTCTAGCTCCTAAACCCATGTTTCTTTTAAATGATATTTTATTTTTTCTAATTACATGTAAAGACAATTTTTAACATTCATTTTTTAAATAAAATTTTGATCTCCAATTTTCTTCTTCTCTCCTTCTCCTCTCTCCTTCCTAAGATGGTAAGCAATTTGATATATGTTCAGTCCTGTAAAATATTTCTATATTAGTTATGTTGTGAGAGAAGAAAGAGAATAAAATGGAATAAACTATGAGCAAAATAAAGTGAAAAGTAGTATGCTTCAATTTGCATTCAGACTCCATTGAGTGATTGCTCTGGATGTGGATAGCATTTTTCATCATGAGTCCTTGTAAATTATCTTGGATCACTGCATTGCTGAGAAGAGCAAAGTCTATCAAAGTTGGTCATCACACAATGTTGATGTTTCTGTATACAATGTTCTCTTGATTCTGCAAACTTTACTTTGCATCAGTTCATGTAAGACTTTGCAGGTTTTTCTGAAATCTGCCTACTTATCATTTCTTATAGTGCAATAGTAGTCCATCACACCCACATTCTACATATCACAACTTGTTCAGCCTTCCCTAATGAATGGGTATCCTGTCAATTTCCAATACTTTGCTACCACAAAAAGAGCTGCTATAAGTATTTTTGTATAAATAGGTCCTTTTCCCTTTTTTATGATTTCTTTGGGATACAGACCTAGTAATGGTATTATTGGGTCAAAGTAGAATAGTAGAACTAACTTGGATGCCTTCTTGTCTTATAGGATAATGAGGCCCATTGACGGTAAGGGTTCAAAGATTAGATAGTAGGTTATGGGAGCTGGAATAAGAGCCCAGGTCTCCTGACTCCCAGGCAGGACTAAACTATCTGCGCATACTCAGATTGGGTTCCAAAAAATATCCATTGCCTGTGTTCCAGGATCAGCCTCAGGCAAAGTTATGAAGCTAGCAAAGTTTGTTTCTGACATTCCTGCTCTTCTTGGGCCTGCTTCAGTCCTATATTCTATTTTCAAGAGAACTTTCAGGTTCTCTTTAGTCATTTCAATTGCTTCTGTTCTAAGCTGATCCTGCCAATAGATTAATGACTTCCATCATGTTAATTGCTTCTGGAAGAATGAACAAATTTTAAGAATCAAAGAGTGAATGTTTCTTAGATATTGTATTTCAGGCACCCAGATGGGAATCTGGGGAGATCTTTTAAGAGATCTTGGGGAGATCAAGTAAGGTGTTTCTGGCATGTCCTCCACATACCAGTAAAGCTTGCTCTTCCTGGTTGACTTCTGGTGCCACAGGTCGGAGCCAGGAAACATTCATACACATGCGTGGATGAAAGAGATTTGTTAGTTAATCTTTCCTTCCTAACACAAATGAATAAGATTGTTGCATACTTGGGAGTTGTTTTCTATCTGTCCTTTGAAAATACTGATGAATTAGACCCCAAGGATGTCAAAGAGAGAAAGAAAAGCTTCATATATACTGAAATATTTATAGCAGCACTTTTTTGTGGTACTAAAAAACTGGAAACAAAAGGGGTTCCCAGCAATTGGGGAATGACTAGTCAAATCAGTAATGTAATAGACTTGTAAGACAGGCATGTCAAACTCAAATAGAATGAGGCCACTAAATCACCCATAAGGATCCCTGCGGTGACATATTGACTTAGAAAACTTACAAATTAACATTTATGTTTTATTGTATTTTTATTTATTTTGTTAAATATTTTCCAATGACATTTTAATCTGCTTCTATCTACATTCTGGAATACTGAAGGCTTCATGGGCCCCAGGGCCTTATGTTTTTGTGACAATCTAAAATTTTCAAGAGACAGAGTTTCTAGGTAAATTGTAATCAGTTTTATTGACTATATCTAGAAACTAGTCAATAATACAGGCTCATTGTCCCATACGTAAGCCAAGAGACAAAACTTACAGAATCTTTGACAGTTATAGTATTTTGAAAAAGAGGGTGAAAAAAAGAAGAAAAGTGGGGTGAACATGAGGGTGGAAATCAATTCTGATTGGTTAACAAGTAATGAAAGAATGGATGTTATAATGAGAGGTGGGCTTACTCCAATGAGGGTCTTGAGTTATGTGACACCGAGCCCCTAGCCTCGGTCAGATGGACTTATTAATATCCATATCACCCATCTGACAAAAGGGAGAATCCACATTTTCCCCAACCTAAGTAAACACAGTGAGCAGAAACCCACCCATTCACCTAAACTTAAAATTTCTTTACTGTATTTGCCTTGATCCTAACCTTCCTGGTTACCTGGCTGGGTAAATTTTGTCCAAGATTTCCTACATTGGTTGATTTCTAGATAAGGAAATTGAAAAGGGGAAAAACTTTGATCCTAATTCAATCATTGATTATTAAACAGTAAAGAGGAAAAAAATCATTTTTCTCATTTGATACCACTGCTATAAGAAATAGTAAATATAGAGAACTCAGATAAGCAAGTGTTCTTGTTGCTCATTCTTGAAGAGGATCATGGCATCAGGAAGGTGATGCCATGACTTGCAATGAATTGGATTTATGTGAGGGAGGGTGGTGAGTCACCAACAGCACTTTCTTCTCCAGAGTCATCTGGGTCCAGAGGCAAGATATTAATCAGGGTGCCTAGAAATGAACCCAGTGTAGTGGGAGACTTGAACCTTTTTAAAGTAAGCAGTCTTTCCCAGGTCTCAGTTTGACAGAGAAAATGCCCATTCAAGGATTAAGGCTAGGTAAGAAATGAGACAAAGAATGACCTCTTTTACCTAGTGCAAAAAAAAAAAAATCATTCTGGGAGGGGAAGGATCCTCAGGGTTTCTGTCCAAAAACATGAGAGGACATAGATGAACTCAGCAATAGAAGCTGAACTCCAAATCCCTTCATTGATGGATTAAAATCATTGTCTGCTAATTGCTTGAACCTTCATGAAGCAATGAATAGAATGCTGAATTTTGAGCAAGGAAGACCTTGATTCAAATCTTACCTCAGATATTTACAAGCATGTGACTCTAGGCAAATCATTTAATCTCTCTGGGTCTTAGATTCCTTATCTCTAAAATAAGGGGTTTGGATTCAATGACCTTTAAGGTAACTTGGAGCACTAAATCTAGGATCCTATGATACCAAATGACACAGAGTGAAGAAAAACAAACTAAGAAAACAATGTACACAATGTTACATTGTCAGTGGAAAGAAAAAAGAAAGAAAAATTATATGAAGCAAGTTTGGCTTCAAGAAGAGATAACTTGACCCTTTCACACTTCTTTGCAAATGTGAAGGACTATGGGTAAGGAGTATTGCATATATTTTTACACAGTTGGCATGCTGGTCAATTCTGTTGAATTGCTATTTTTTCTTATTTCTTTTTCTTATAAGGGTTTGACTCTCTAAGGAGGGGAAGAAAGAGTCATCCATTTGAAAACTGGAATATTTGTAAATGTACTTGGAAGGTGGTGAAAGAAAAGATATCAATAACAACTTTTTTAAATATAAATTTATTTATTTAACTTTTTACATTCATTTTCACAAAATTTTGGGTTCCAAATTTTCTCCCCATTTGTCCCCTCTCCCACCCCAATACACCAAGCATTCTAATTGCCCCTATCACCAATCTGCCCTCTCTTCTATCATCCCTCCCTTCCCTTGTCCCCATCTTCTCTTTTGTCCTGTAGGGCCAGATAACTCTCTATTCCCCATTGCCTGTATTTCTTATTTCCTAGCAGCAAGAAAAATACTCAACAGTTGTTCCTAAAACTTTGAGTTCCAAATTCTCCCCATCCCTCCCTCCCCACCCATTCCCTTTGGAAAGGCATGCAATTCAATATAAGCCATATCTGTGTAGTTTTGCAAATGACTTCAATAATAGTCATGTTGTGTAAGACTAACTATATTTCCCTCCATCCTATCCTGCCCCCCATTGCTTCTATTCTCTCTTTTGATCCTCTCCCTCCCCAAGAGTGTTGATTTCAAATTGCTCCCTCCTCCCATTGCCCTCCCTTCCATCATCCCTCCCACCCTGCTTATCCCCTTCTCCCCCACTTTCCTGTATTGTAAGATAGGTTTTCATACCACAATGAGTGCATTTTATTCCTTCCTTTAGTCGAATGTGATGAAAGTAAACTTCATGTTTTTCTCTCATCTCCTCTCTTTTTCCCTCCACTCAAAAATCTCCTGCCTGCCTCTTCCATAAGAGATAATTTGCCCCATTCCATTTCTCCCTCTCTCCTCCCAATACATTTCTCTATCACCGCTTAAATTCATTTTTTAAAGATATGATCCCATCTTATTCAATTCACTCTGTGCTCTCTGTCTCTGTGCGTGCGTGCATGTGTGTGTGTGTGTGTGTGTGTGTGTGTGTAATCCCACCAACTACCCAGATACTGAAAAGCTTCAAGAGTTACAAATATTGTCTTTCCATGTAGGAATGTAAGCAGTTCAACTTTAGTAAGTCCCTTATGACTTCTCTTTGCTGTTTACTTTTTCATGCTTCTTTTCCTTCTTGTGTTTGAAAGTCAAATTTTCTTTTCAGCTCTGGTCTTTTCATCAAGAATGCTTGAAAGTCCTCTATTTCATTGAAAGACTATTTTTTCTCCTAGAGTATTATACTCAGTTTTGCTGGGTAGGTGATTCTTGGTTTTAGTCCTAGTTCCTTTGACTTCTGGAATATCCTATTCCATGCCCTTTGATCCCTTAATGTAGAAGCTGCTAGATCTTGTGTTATCCTGATTGTATTTCCATAGTACTGGAATTGTTTCTTTCTAGCTGCTTGAAATATATTCTCCTTGAGCTGGGAGTTCTGGAATTTGGCCACAATGTTCCTAGGAGTTTCTCTTTTTGGATCTCTTTCCAGTGGTGATTGGTGGATTCCTTCAATATTTATTTTGCCCTCTGGTTCTAGAATCTCAGGGCAGTTTTCCTTGATAATTTCATGAAAGATGATGTCTAGGCTCTTTTTTTGACCATGGCTTTCAGGTAGTCCCATGATTTTTAAATTGTCTCTCCTGGATCTATTTTCCAGGTCAGTTGTTTTTCCCATGAGATATTTCACATTCTCTTCCATTTTTTCATTCTTTTGGTTTTGTTTTGTGATTTCTTGGTTTCTCAGAAAGTCATTAGCCTCCATCTGTTCCATTCTAATTTTGAGAGAACTATTCTCTTCAGTGAGCTTTTGGACCTCCTTTTTCCATTTGGCTAATTCTGCTTTTGAAAGCATTCTTCTCCTCATTAGCTTTTTGAACCTCTTTTGCCAATTGAGTGAGCTTATTTTTCAAGGTGTTATTTTCTTCAGCATTTTTTTGGGTCTCCTTTGGCAAGGTATTGACCCATTTTTCATGCTTTTCTTGCATCTCTCTCATTTCTCTTCCCAGTTTTTCCTCCACCTGTCTAACTTGATTTTCAAAATCCTTTTTGAGCTCTTCCATGGCCTGAGACCATTGAATATTTATTTCAGATGTTTGGGATACAGAGGCCTTGACTTCTGTGTCTTTCCCTGATGATAAGCATTGTTCTTCCTCATTTCCTCCCAGAATGGAAAGGAGGAAATATCTGTTCACCAAGAAAGTAACCTTCTATGGTCTTATTTTTTTTCCCTTTTCTGGACATTTTCCCAGTCAGTTACCTTGACTTCTGAGATTCCTTTCCACACCCACCTCACCTCCAGATCCTCCCAGCTAGTGCTTGGGAGCTGAGATTCAAATGCTGCTTCCCAGCCTCAGGGCTTTCAGTGGGTGTGGGGCTGCAATTCAGTGTGAGATTAAGTTCAGTTGCTTGGGTGGGGGCAGAGCTGCCACACAGGGCTCAGTTCCCTCAGGGGGTTTATGCGGAGATCTTCAACAATGGATCTGAGCTCTTTTCTGCTTTGGGAGCCCCTGCCACTGCTGCCTCTGCTGTCTCTGCTGCTGCCTCCTGAAGAGGCCTGAGTTATGGGAACACCGCGCTCCCCTCCTGGCAAGCCTCTCACCAACCTTTGGTGTCTGTGGGTGGGTGGACCTGTGAGGTTGCTGGAGATTCTGTCCCTGAAGCCTGCTTGGATCTGGTCCTCTTGGTGCCACGTGGACAAGGCAGAGCTGGGCTCTGCTCCAGTCCAGTGTGTGATGGACCTTTGGTGTTGGTTTTTCAGGGCTCTCTGGAACAGAAATCCCCTCCACTCTGTTGCTGTGCAGCTTCCACTGCTCCAGAATTTGTTGGGAGTCCCTCTTTACAGGTAACTTATGGGCTGTGGGTTCAGAGCTAGCATATGTGAATCTTTCTACTCTGCCATCTTGGCTTCTCCCCTTCAATCCAGAAGGATTTAAAAAAATCAAATAAGAGAAGTAGAATAAAAATTGGGGGAAAAATGAGAATTATGCTATGATCAAAAAAGAGATTAGATATCATCTGTCAAGAAATTATCAAAGAAAATTGCCCTGATATTTTAGAACCAGAAAGTAAAACAGAAATTGAAAAAACAAATGCATTGATCAACTCCTGAAAGAGATCCTAAAATGAAAACTCCCAAGAATATTATAGACTAATCCCAGAACTTCCAAGATGAAGGAGAAAAAATAACAAGGAGCCAGAAGGAAACAATTCAAGTATCATGTAGCCACAGTCAGGATTACATAGGATTTAGCAGCTTCCACATTAAAGGATTGGAGGGTTTGGAATAAGATATTCCAGAAAGTAAAGGAGCAAGGATTACAGCCAAGAATCATATAATCAGCAAAACTAAGTGTAATCCTTCAGGGAAGAAATGGATATTCAATGAAATAGAGACCTTGCAAAGCATTCCTGATTAAAAGACCAGAGCTGAACAGAACATTTGACTTTGAAATAGTAGACTCAAGAGAAGTTTAAAAAGGTAAGCAGGAAAGAAAATTTATACGGGATTCCATAAGGTTAAATTGTTTACATTTCTGTGTGGGAAGATGATACTTATAACTCTTAAGAACATTCTCATTATTAGGGCAGTGAGAAGAAGTATACATACACAGAGAATTGGTGTGGGTTTAATATGATGGGATTATTATGTAAAATAAAAACAAAATTAAGGAGTGAGAAAAACTAATGCACCACTATCCTTTAAGTCACCCAGGAGGACCACTTCATTGTCTTCTTTGGCTATGTGCTCTCACACCCCATATTCAGTCAGTTCTATCTCATAGACATCCTATTCTTTCTATTCACAATCTACCTATATCTAGTTCATACCCTCACCACTTCTACCCTCTCCTCTGCTCTCCAACAAACCTCAATGGCTCCCTATTGCCTAAAGGAACAAATATAAACTCATTTATTTGACCCTGATATCTCTTCACCACTTGACCTGTTCCTACTTTCCAGTCTTCTTAGACTTCACTCCCTTCCTTGAACTCTGTAATCCAGCCATACTTGCCTACTTCTTATTTTACACACACACACACACACACACACAAATACTCCTCTCATTTTTGCTTTTGCTTTACCCATCTCCCCCTGCCTGGAATGCACTCCCATCTCACCTTTGCTTACTTGTAGACTCAACTCCTGTGCCACCTTCTTCATGAAACCTTTCCTGCTCCCCTCAGCTGCTAGTGCCCTCCCTAAGCTACTTTGTATTCATTTTGTATATAATGCACATATCCTTACATGCTTAGATACTGTCCCCTACTTTAGACTATAAGCTCATTAAAGGCAGGGACTATTTCACTTTTATCTTTGTATGCCCTTAGCTTACTTTAATAAATGGTTGTTAAGTCATTTCCCAGTTGATTAATGGTCAAAGGATATGAACAGCCAGTTTTCAGATGATTATCTATGGTCATATGAAAAAATGCTCTAAATCAGTATTGACTGGAGAAATGCAAATTAAAATGAATCTGAGGTACCTGTAAGATTAGCTAATATGATAGGAAAGAGAAAAAATTTTGAAGATGTGGGAAAATTGGGACACATGCATTATTAGTGGAGTTCTGAACCGATCCAACCATTCTGGAGAGCAATTTGGAACTATGCCCAAAGGGAAATCAAACTGTTCATACCCTTTAATTCAGCAATATCACTACTAGGTCTGTATCCCAAAGAGATTAAAAAAAGAGGGGAGGTAAGGACCTATTTGTACAAAAATACAACAGTTTTTTTCTGGTGGTAAAGAATTAGAAATTGAGGGTATGTCCACTAATTGAGAAATGACTGGACAAGTTGTGTTATGTGACTGTGATGGAATACTGTTGTGCTATACAAAATGATGAGCAGGCTGATTTCAGAAAGACCTGGGAAGACTTACATGAAATGATGCCAAGTGAAATGAGCAGAACTAGGAGAACATTGTATACAGTAACAGCAATATTATACAATGTTCAACTGTGAAAGACTTAGCTATTCTTAGCAATACAATGATCCAAGACAATTCACAAAGACACATGATGAAAAATGCTCTCTGCCTCCAGAGAAAGAACTGACAGTAGAAATGCTAATCAAAGCATACTATTTTTCACTTTATTGTTTTCATGTCTTTTTTTTTCCTTTTGGTTTGTGACCTCTTTCACAACATGACTAATATGAAAATATGTTTTGCATGACTACATATAACCTATATCAAATTGCTAACTCTCTTAGGTAGGAGGGAGGTAAAAAAGAGAGAGAGAAAATTTAGAACTCAGTTTTGTAAAAAAAATGAATTTCAAAAGTTGTCTTTACATATAATTGGGAAAAAGAAAATATTATTTAAAAAATAAATGTTTCTTGATTGATTGATCCACCTCTGCCTGAATTCTTCCAGTGACATGGAACCTATCACCACTCCAGGCAGCCTAATCCATTCTAGGTTAGTTCTAATTATTAAGAAGTTATTCCTTTTGCAAACTGAAATCTTCCTATTTACGACTTCCACACATTACTCCCAGTTCTGCCTTCTGAAGCTAAGCAGAACCACACTTATTCTTTTTCTCTATACGGTCCTCCAAAAACTTGAAGATGGCCATCATTCTCCACCAAATCTTTTCTGCTCTAGGCTATAGCAAAATAATAATAATCGCTAGTATTTATATAATACTTTAAGTTTTACAAAGTGCTTTACATACATTATCTTATTTGATCCTTACATGACCCTGTGAGGGATAGGTGCTATTATTGCCCCCATTTTATAGAGAAGGAAACTGAGGCTGGAGAGGTTAATTGACTTGCCTAGGGTCACACAGCTTAGGAAGTATCTAAGACAGAATTGAAACTCAGGTCTTCCTGACTCCAAGGTTGGCCCTCTATCTACTATGCTGTCACTTCCTCCTGTTCTCTATCCACTGTGCTACCTGCCTCCTCCTTCACCACAAAGTCAACTAAGGTGGTGCTGAAAACCTAATCTATTATTCCTCCCAGGAGGACTCTCAGGGTCTTAAAAGTAATCTTAGTGTTGAGGCATACATGTCTACTTATATACTTAGAGCTGTAACTTCTAAGTCTCCACTGTGCCTCCCATTTACACAGATCAGTAACAATGCCATCAATAACTCTTCATCCTGAAACATTTGCCAAATGAGTAGGTAAACACAAGCATATAATTACATAGCATTTACTCAAAAGAAAGTGAGAGCAGGAATATTCTAAACCTAACAGTCCACTCACGGAAATGTATTGTGCTTGTGGCAGGTGAAGGGAGAGTGGGCATAAACTTACAGAAACCCATCAGTGAAATGGGTTTAATTTTAACAAAGGAGTTTTAGACTTAATCTAAAGGAATGAATCTATAATGTCAAAATTTCATTTGGGGGTCAGAGGTGTTGGGGAGATACTTTTGAGCTGATGGGTTTTTCTGCCACCGTAATCTTACTATGAATGAAACCAACTCTGTGTGGATTACCTGGAACATGAGCATGAATGGATTTCAAAATATCCCATCACCCTTCTGAAACCTGTAATCTATTTTTTTGTACTGTAAGACCAAATGATAGAGCTTTTTGATCCAAAAGAGGGGTTTTTTGTTTTGTATTTTTAATTTGTTCTGTATTTTTGGTTGACTTTATTCCTTAAAAGTAGGGATTTTAAACTCTATGTGTGTGTGTGTGTACAGTGTGTGTGTGTGTGTGTGTGTGTGAGTGAGTGATGGACCCTTCTGCCAGTCTGGGGAAACCCCTGGATTCTTCAGAATACTGCCTTTAATTGCATAAAATACATTGTATTATAAAAGAGACCAATTATATTAAAATATAGTTACTGACTTTTTATAGAAAGCAATTTCACAAACCCCTGGTAAAGAGAATGGTTTAATGCAGATGTCTCAAGAATACTTCCTTTAAGTTCAGGTGAGACTGCTTAGTACAGCTCCTAGCACATAATAGGTGATAACCAAAAGCTTACTGACACGATTGCCAAGAACCTCCTGCCTCATTCCATAAACAACTGTGAATCTTCATTCATAAGCTTTCAGAGTAACCTTCTTTCGTATGACTGAGTTCTCGTTAGCAAATCAAGCTAAAGGATGCCTGTCACAAGACTCAAGAATTACTATGCACAGAGAGGTGCAAACCCAGTCCTCTATTTCCTTTTTGTTGCTTAGTCATACAGGTTGGGGGATTTGGGTCCCTTGCCTGAAGTTCTTGCTGTATTAACTCCTAAAGATAAAGGTTTATAGATTGAAAAGGGCCAAATATGGCAACTCCTCACTCCAGTACTCAGCTGACAGGAATGTGGTCACCTCTCTCGAGTTCATGTTATATCATGTTAACATTTTTTCTTATACCTGTTTGCTTACATTTCAGGCCTATTTTACTCCATTACTACTTGACTAAGGCCTGGATCCAATCCTATCTAATCCAATGCAATGGAAGCAGTATAGACCAGTAAAAAGAAAAGAGCCTCTCTTGTGGGGTAATGGGTTCAAGTCCTGTTTTTAGAGTATTGCTAATGAGCCTAGACCCCAAAGAGGTACAGGAAAGAAGAAAAGGACTCACATGTTCAGGAGTATCTATGGCAGTTCTTTTTGTGGGAGCACAGAATTGGAAACTGAGAGACTGCCCATCAATTGAGGAAGAGCCAAAGCAAATTATGTTATATGAATGTGATGGAATACTCCTGTGCTATTAGAAGTGAAGACACAGTTTCAGAGAAACCTGCGAGAAATTGTATGAACTGATGCAGAGCGAAGAAAGCAGAACCAAAAGAAGAATTTGTATAATAGCAATAACATTGTCAAGATAAAAATCTTTGAAAAACCTAGGAACTGATAAATGAATGAAAGGAGACTAGCGATGAAGCATGCTCTCACTTTCTGACGGAGAGATGATGGACTCAGGTTCCAGAATCACACACACACACACAAAAGCATCCACAACTCTGTATACATGAGGACATTTATTTTGCTTGATTATGAATATTTGTCACAAAAGTTTTTTCTTTCCTCTTTCAAAGCGGGGAGAGGAAAAATTATAATAATAGCTAGCATTTACATAGTTTGCAATATGTGCCAGATGCTGTTCTAAGTACTTTACCATCATCATCTCATTTTATCCTTATGATAACCCCACAAGGTAGACTGTTACTATACCCATGTTACAGTTGAGGAAATTGAGGCAAACAGGTTAAGTGATTTGCCTAAGCTCATAAAACTAAGGAAATGTCTGAAACCAGATTTGAATTTGGGTCTTCCTGACTCCAGGTCCAGTACTCTGTTTGCAACATAATGAGCTGCCCCTAGATTCTGGAAACTAAAAAAAAAAAAAAAAAAAGACTTGTAAAATGAGAAAAAAAGTAAAACCCAAATCCTGCTTTTAATGCTAATGCTTTGTGTGGGCTCAAATGTCACTTGACTTCTCTAGGATGCAATTTCTTCAATAGTAAAATAAGCTTCCAGCCTTAGATTGGGGATTTTATTTTCTTATCCACGGGCATTTATTAAGTGCCTTCTCTGTGCAAGGCATGGTGCCAGGGGCTGGGGATACAAAGACAAAATGAAAAGTAGCTCCTTCTCTTGAAGAGCTTATATTTTACTGGGGGGATATAACATGTAAACAGAGATGTAGAGACTGGATACTTCAGGGAAGGAGTGAGAGCAACATGTATGGAGAGTGTGCTCCAGGCACGAGGGCCAGCTTATGAAAAAGCAGGAGGTGAGAGATGGAGTGCTAGAAGAGAACAGATAGAGATCAAAATCAAAGGAGAAGCGCAAGTAGTTACAGGAGAAAAATAATAAGGTTTGTAAAATATTATTACAAATATTATTTTATCCTCACAACAATTCTGGGAGCCAGGTGCTATTACTATCTCCATTTTACAGATAAAGAAACTGAGGCAGAAGATAAGTAATGCGTCCAGGGTCACACAACTAATAACCCTGAGGCTTATGAATCTGAACGCAGGTCTTGCTGTCTCCAGGTCCAGTACTGTAGCCACTATACCACCTAGATCAGCGCTTCTTAAACAGTGGGTCACAACCCTATGTGGAGTGGTGAAAAATCTGGCAATAGCAAAAGATTTCTGAATGTGCAATAACCAAAAATTAATTCAAAATCAAACTCGTAATGAATCCAAGGTATTTCTGGCAGCTCTGGTCCATGTTGCATTGAACAGCTTCACTGCAGCCTTGTTCTGAACATGAAGCATGCACACTTTGCTCTGCACCTGGCCTCAAGCCATGAAAAGCAAACATATGCTGCCAAAACTCAAAAAGGGGTTGAGAGTGGAAAAAGTTTAAGAAGCCCTGACTAAATGACTCTAATACATCACTGGCACTCATTCTTTTAATTTGGGTACACACCACACATATAATTATTATGTGTATTATATGCATATAATTATTACGTGGATTACAAGTATATCTCACAATGATTAAGCATTCAGGACAACTGACAATGTACTAATCAATGGACATGCTGAAGAACTCAGTGACTACTGGTCATTGAGGGGTGCTGTTCACACTTGCCACCTAATTTATATAAAGTAACATGGAAGAAAGGGCCAAAATTTCTCACCTTGATCATTCCAAGACTCTCACTACAACCTCCAAAGGAGACAAAGTAGTTCAGTGGAGAGTCAACATATCTGGGTTCAAATCCTGGCTTTGCTTTTTCCTACCTGGGTGACCAGGAGCAAATCACTTTAAGCTTCCAGGCTTGGGTTTCCTTATCTGAGGTGACCAGATGTCCTCTAAGGCTGCTGGTTTTACTCTAAATTTGAAATGTCCACCACGGCACTTGACTCATAGAATGTTAGAATGCAGAAGAATGGAGAGGTTAGGGAGTCTAATGCCTTCATTTTATAGATGAAGTTAAGGCTTTGAGAAGGAAGTGTTTCACCCAAGACCACAAGGCTAATTTGTGATACAGCAGGAAGAAATAACTACAGGTCACATTTCAGTAACATCTTAAGAGAGAATTTCTGCCACAATCATATGGCCTGATACCATGTAAAGTTTACCATCTCTGAGGCTTACAACCTGTATGATCTCAGACAAGCAATCAATATTAACAGCATTTATTATATGCATGACAAGTGCTCAGGATACAAGGTCAAAAATGAAACCAGCCCCTGCCCTGGGAAAACTTACGTTCATTTGACTTGAATCCTAGGATGTAAAAATTGCAACTCTTAGTATCTCTGGAATGAGGAAACTGAGGTTGAGAAAAGTCAGACACTTTCCCATGGTCACATAGCTTGGAAATGTTAGAACCAGGATTCCAGCCTAGGTATCCTGATGCCAGTTCCAATACTCTTGATGCTGTGGAGTCAGAGGATGTGTCAGTGTCCTGTCAAAGTCACTTTGCACTTGGTGACCTTGGGCAAGTAGCCTTGAAATCCCTGGTCCCCATTTTCCTCATCTATAAAAGGAGGGGACTGGACTGAAGGATCCTTCCAGCTTCATGCTTTCTCCACTACATAGGCTAAGGAACATTCTCAGATGAAAACTCATCATTTGTTGTTTTATGGGGTTTAACGATAGCTCACAGGAGGGAAAGCTCTTTGAAAAAACCATGCACCAAAGATCCCAGCTTCTGGGATAAGAACTCACTGTTCGACAAAAATTGCTGGGAAAGCTGGTTAACTGTGTGGTGGAAATTAGGCATACACCCATGCCTGACACCATACACAAGAATGAAGTCCAAATGGGTACATGATTTAGGTATAAAGATTGATACCATGAATAAACTAGAGAAGCAAGGAATAGTGTATTTATCAGATTTATGGAGAGGGGAAGAATTTTTTTCTAAAGAAACGATAGAAAGCATTATGAAATGCAAGATGGATAATTTTGATTACTTTAAACTGAAAAGTTTTTGCACAACCAAACCCAATGCAACCAAAATTCGGAGGGATGTAGTAAATTGGGAAAAAATCTTTACGGCTAGGCTCAGGGATAAAGGCCTCATTTCTAGAATATATAGAGAACTGACTCAAATATATAACCATACAAGTCATTCCCCAATTGATAATGGTCAAAGGATATGAACAAGCAATTTTCAGGGGAAGAAATCAAAGATATCTATAATCACATGAAAAAGTGCTCTAAATCACTATTGATTAGAGAGATGCAAATCAAAACAACTCTGAGGTACCACATCACACTTATAAGATTGGCAAACATGACAGAACAAGAAAATGATAAATGCTGGGGAGGATGTGGGAGAGTTGGAACACTAATTCATTGTTGGTGGAGCTGTGAGATCATCTAACCCTTCTGGAGAACGGTTTTGAACTATGCCCAAAGGGCTACAAAAATGTGCATACCCTTTGACCCAGAAATATCGCTGCTAGGACTGTATCCCCAAGAGATTATAAAAATGGGAAAGGGTCCCACGTGTACAAAAATATTTATAGCAGCACTCTTTGTGGTAGCCAAAAACTGGAAGTCAAGGGGATGCCCATCAATTGGGGAATGGCTGAATAAATTATGGTATATGAATGTAATGGAGTACTATCGTGCCATAAGAAATGATGAACAAGAAGACTTCAGGGAGGCCTGGAAGGACTTATATGATCTGATGCTGAGCGAAAGGAGCAGAACCAGGAGAACTTTGTGCACAGCAACGACCACAGTGTGTGAGAGTTTTTTCTGGTAAACTTGGAACTTTGTAATAACACAAGAACTTACTGAGAAAAAAAAAAATCCTAATGTCGGTCTTCTAAGGCAAAATGCCTTCCACACTCAGAGAAAGAAATATGGAAGTCATTCGCAGAATGTAGCAGATCATGTTTGTGAGTGGGTGGGTTTCAGTGTATTATGTTTTGATTTCTTATATGATTTCTTCCATTTATTTTAGTTCGACTACATAGCATGACTATAGCGAAAATGTGCTCAATAGGAAAGTATATGTAGAACCTATACAAAATTGTATGCTGTCACGGGGAGGGAGGGGGGTAGTGGGGGAAGGGGGGGATAAAATCTTAACTTTAAGGAAATGATTGTAAAACATTAAAAAAAATTAAAATTAAAAAAAGAAAAAGAAAAAAAGAAAAAAAAAACATGCAAAAATGACTGCAAAGGAGCAGGGGTCACACCCGCTTAGTGCCAAGGAGTCTTCCAGAATAAAAAGACCCTTCCTTAGATCTCGTGACAGGGGCTTCACCAATGCCTCCGGAACTCTTTTAGAATGGCCCCACCCTGCAGTGCCAACGCAGCCAGCCACATCACACCTGCCGCTTAACTAAATATCATTGCAAGGCCAGTAATAAATAGGGAGCTCCTGGGGAAGGTAGACAGGTGACCTGAGTGAAATGACATCTTCCTAATGAGGCGGAGACAGATAGGCACATTGACAAATTTAAGTGAATTAGCCTGGGAAGACACTTGAAGGGCTGTATAAATGTTATTTTAAAAAAAGGCTTCAAACATATAGATGGGGAATAGAGGACAAGAAGAAAATGAAAGGAAAAATGGTGGAATTATCTCCTCCCTATAAGGAAATGATTTTTCTGAAAAGGTGAGGGTAGTTAAGCACTGTGACTAAAGGGAGTGCCCCGTCATTGGAGGTGTTCAAGCCAAGGATGCCCCTCTACCTCTGGGAGGACGGGGAATGTAGAACGGATGGTGTTCAGGTATGGACAGGACCAGATGGTGCCTGAGGATCCTGCCGACTTGGAGAATTCGGGGAGTCTCGAATAGGAGGCTCCCCCCATCACTGGAAGTATTTAAGCAGAGGCTGGGTGTCTGCAGCCAGGAGATGCTTAGGTGGGGATTTCTGCACAGGAGGTGACCAAGGTCCCTTCCAGCCTTAAGAGTTCTCCTGTCCTTTACCTCTACAGGGAAAGGGGACAGAAACCGGGAGGGGACTGATTTAAGGAGGCGCAGAAAAGGTGAGGATTTTACTCTCCTCCCGAGAGTGGGGGAGGAAGAAGAGGAGGATGGATGGAGGAGGAAGGGCTCCGAAAAGGCCCGGCGCTCTGGCACGTGGCAGCAGGGATCCCGGCCCAGACGACCCTGCCCTCCCTCGCGGGGTTGCTGCGGCTCCCTCTGCAGGGAGCGGAGGGCGCGGCGCCCCGGAGGGCCTGGGCGACTTTAAGAGGAGCCCCTCCCCCTGCGTGACGTCAGGCCCAGCCGACTCCGGAATTGGCCGCGGCCCCGGAGGGCGGGCGGAGGCGTGGGGGGGCGGGGGGATCCGGCGGGGCCGGGCCGGAGGGAGGGGGGCTGGAGATCGGCTCCGCTGCTGCCCGCCGTTGCTGCCGCTACCGTCGCTAAAGATGTGGAGCCGCGGGCGGCGGCCCCTCCTCGCCCAGCCCGGGGGGTCTCGGCTGCTGCTGCTGCTGCCGCCGCTGCTGCTGCTCCTGCTGCCGTGCCCGGCGCGCCTGGCGCACATCAAGAAGGCGGGGGCCACGGCCACGGCCACGGCCCCGGCCCCCTGGGCCCCCGCCGAGCCCGGCGCGCCGCAGGAGTCCGAGCCAGGCCCGGGGCCCGAGAGCGCCGGCCCCTTCGGGCGCTACTACCACGAGGCGGAGCTGGGCGCGGAGCTGGCGGCGGCCGCGCGGCCCGGCCTGGGCCGCCTCTACAGCCTGGGCCGCTCGCTGGAGGGCCGGCCGCTGTGGGTGCTGCGCCTGACGGCGGGCCTGGGGGGCCAGGGCCGCGAGCAGGACCCCGCGGCCGTCGGGCCGGACCCCGGGCCGCGCATCCCCGGGCGGCCGCAGGTCAAGCTCGTGGGCAACATGCACGGCGACGAGACGGTGTCGCGGCAGGTGCTGGTGTACCTGGCGCGGGAGCTGGCGGCGGGCTACGCGCGGGGGGACCCCCGCCTGGTGCGGCTGCTCAACACCACCGACGTCCACCTGCTGCCCAGCCTCAACCCCGACGGCTTCGAGCGCGCCCACGAGGGCCGTTGCGACCCCGCGCCCGCCGACTCCAGCACGGGCCGCTACAACAGCCGTGGCCACGACCTCAACCGCAGCTTCCCCGACCAGTTCGGCACCGGCGAGCCCCCGGCGCTGGACGAGGTGCCGGAGGTGCGCGCCGTCATGGACTGGATCCGCAGCAACAAGTGAGGGCGCGCCCCCGGGGAGCAGGGAATCCTCGCCGGCCCCAGTCCCCTCCTCTGTCAAAGGGGAGCCCCGTCCAGGGAGAATGACGGATGGGGTGAGGGGAGGCAGGAATGTTGGGGATGTGCAGGGAAAGGTGCCTTCGGGGTGTCCTGCAGAGGGAGGTTGTGGGAGGGAGAAAGATGCATGGGGTGGGGGGAGAGATGGTCTGGGTGCCCTGGTGGGGGGCAGCCGTAATGGGGGGCTGTGCGACACTCATTTGTTAGCGTGTGGGAGGGGTAGAGGTTGAGGCATCCCTTTCTTGCTGGGCCTCTCCTTGCTTCCTTTGTGCCTTTTCAAACCCAAGTGGCAGGGACTGAAGCAGGGAGTCTGCCTGGGGTGGTAGAAAGGTGTCCCAAGGGCCACAGGACTAAAAAGACAGTGTGACATTGATTCAGTCCCTTTATCTCTCCAGACTCTCCCTTCATTTTTCTGTAGAAGGAGAAACTAGATCAACAATTCCTTCCAGATCTAACATCCTGTGGTTCCTCATTACCCATATTCTCCCCTGTCATCTTGGAAGGTGGACAAGCAGAATCCTTTTCTGACCCATCTGTGTCCGGGTCATCTTAGCTGAGTCTGGTTCTTTAGCCACCTGGATTATAGGTACAGAAACATGGCACCGTTCAGGGAACTATATGTGGCTGGTAGGTTCTCAAACTTCTAAAGGTTCCTGGACTTTGATGAGATAAAGAGACGATTACGACACTTAGCACAGCGCCTGCCACGTAGTAGGCTCTTACTAAATGTATATTGATTGACTGGTTGATTAATAAGGTCTTAGACACCTGGAAGGAACTTTAGAGGCTATCTGGGCCCCGTTTTACAGATGTGGAAACTGAGGCCCAGATAGGTGAAGCTAGCTGGTGAAGGGATAAAGTTTTGGGCATGAAGTCAGAGATACAGCCTCAGACACTTACTTAGCAGGGTGAGCCTGGGCAAGTCACTTCAGTTTGCTTCAAGTTTACTCAGCTGCAAAATGGGGATAATAATCCCCCACCTTCCAGGGTTGTTGTGAGAACCAAATGAGTGGATTATTGTAAAGTGTTTAGTACAGTGTTATATACTCTGGTGTTCCCTTCACTTCTCTCCTGACTCCAAATATGGGGCTTCTTCCAGTCCCCTTGAACACATACTCATTGGTGCTTAGGGAGACTTTCCGGCAAAGCTCCTGTTTGCCCAGGATTACCTGGATATGGTCTCTAGACCTCTTCATAGGAAATATGACCTTTGTATACATTGTTACAGTCTTTGCAAAGGATAAACATTATCTCATTGCTAGGAGTGCTAACAGTAATAGAATTGTAGCACTTTAAAAAAAAAGTATTTGATTTTTTCTCTCTCTCACTCTCTCACACACACACACAACAATAATAGAATTGTAGCACTTTAAAAAAAGTATTTGATTTTCTTTCACTCTCTCTCATACACACACACACACACACACACACACACCCTTGAAATATCAGCATTTCTTTTAGTCCAAGTTTACCTTGAGGTCACCCTGCAATCTTCATCTTGGACCTAGAACCCTGATCTGGGACTGGTACCCAATTATCCCCCCTAATTTGGTGGTTCTTGAACTACCCTGAAGGCAGGGAGGAATTGTCTGGCAGGGTGGTCAGCCAGGCAGAGAAGGCAGCATAGGGCTCAGATAATTAGAAATGACATGCCAAAGGTCATCCAGTTGCAGAATTAGCACTTGATTCTGCCTAGGCAGCTTTGTAAGCCCAGCCCCTTTTTCCACCAGACTTTGGTGTTATTTCAATGACAAGCAGAGATCTAAAAGATTTTGCCTTCAGTATGAGAAGGAAGTGGGATTTGTGGAGGGAAAACATCCCATAGGATTAGCAAGCAGCCTATCTTATTCTTTGCTTGGCTGGTGCATTTTATGGTATGGGTGATACTTTCACCTAGTTAGGCTTACTTCTGGGAAAACAGTAGCTATGTTTATTTAAGTGGGGTTATGCTTCACTCCATCTTCCTTGTGCATATATTAATAATATACTTTGAAATAAAAATATATTAAATTAACTGAAAAAATGTGGAAAAATTAGATTTTCTGGATTGTTTATTCCCCTTGACCTTCTGTGGAAAATTAAAGGTTTAGGCTTAGAAGGTATCCCAGAGGCCATCTTGTCTAAGTATCTCATTTGACAGATGAGGAAACTGAGTCCCAGGAGGGTGAGGTGATTTGTTTAAAGATACATTGATCATACATAAGTGACAGACACAGGCTATGAGCCCAGGTTCCTTAATCTCCAGATTTAGCATACTTTGCCACAATGAATATAGCAACGCTGACTGAAATGAATTATTTGTGACAAGTACAGAATACACTGTTACTCTGTGCTATGTAGATGGCCTGAAACTATGATGATTCACATTTTTTTTAAAAAAATTACTTTTTAGTTCTTTTGTTTTTATATTACATTCATTCCTTTTATTTCCCTTGCCCAGAGAACCATGCTTTGTATCAAAGAACACAAAAGAAAAATAGTCATTTAGCCAAAGCTGGACATTCAGTATATTTAATATTCCAGATCCATAGTCCCCTACCTTTGCAAAGAATGAAGGGAGATATAGTTCCTCATCTCTTCTTTAGAGCCAATTGTATTGACTACATTATTGACTAATTCAGAAATTGACTAAATTATAATTTAGTGTTTGGTTTATAATGTGTTGTCTGCAATTTAAACGTAAGATATTGGAGAACAGCGAGTGTCTCAGTTTTCTGTTTGTATTTCTAGTTGTTGACACATATTGAATGCCTAATAAAGGTTTTTTCATTTGTTCATTTTTTTACATCATTTACATTGTTATGAATCACCTAATTCTCATGTTTGTCATCCTCAAAAAGCAAGTATTTATTAATCAGTTAATAAACACTTTAAGCGCCTATTGTGTGCCAGGCAATGTACTACATGTGGGGATCAAAGGAAAGATGAAAATAAGGTCCCTGCCATGTTCCTAAAACACTTTATTTAAGGTTTGCAAAGCACTTTCCTTATGCCATCCCTGGGAGGAGTAGGTACTATAAATGCCATCGTCCCCTCTTTAGGGAGAAGAATATTGAAGACATAGAGATATTAGATCTCTTGCCTAGTAAGAGCTAGTAACTGTCTGTAGTTGGATAGTTGAGCAAAACAAATGTCCACGGTGGCTGGGCACAAAAAAAAAAAAATGTGACTAATTCCACACCTTGCGTCCTTTGATTTTCTGTCAGCAAACTTTGGCAGCAGACTCCTGGAATCATATTTGGTCACAGCATTGATCAAAATTCTTAAGGCTTTCAAATTTGTTTGCCTTTACAAGGTTGTTATTATTGTATATTTTGGTCTTCTGGTTCTACTCATCTGAGTCTGCATCAGTTCATACAAATCTTCCCAGATTTCTCAGAAACCATCCCCTTCTCACATTCAGGTGTCATAATTTCTTCTACCCGCTCTGTATAATTATAATGGCCAAACTTATCTCTGAAAGAGAGATGAGAAGTGAGGGCAGTGCACCTCCTTCCCTTCTGTGCAGTGGCAGGGGGTGGACTGCTGGTTGAAGTATTGATGGTAGCATCAGATTTAGTGAATTTGCTGAACTTCTTTTTTTATTTTTTGTAACAAGGGGTAGTTTTGGTTGGAGGTTATATTCAGAAATGAAGGGGATATAAAAAACAAAAGATACCAATAAAAAGTAAACATTTTAAAAAAGAGAGGAATTATTATAGTTTGAGACTCTCCTCAGAGGAACTTATATATTATATGTGCCTGAAATGATCACAAATAATTCATTTCAGTCAGTTTCCTATTATTTGCCATGATAAAGAAGAAAATGTGCTACATTTGGTTCAATTTCTGGCTCTTTTACTTGTTACCTATCTGTGTGAATTTGCCTCAGTTTCTCCTTTGTAAAATAAAGGGGTAGGACTCATTTGACCTCAAGGGTCCCTCCTTCTTCTAAAGCTATAATCTCAGTAACATAAATGACCTTGATCAAGTCACTGCCTCCTGCACTTCCATTTTTCTCTCTTGTGAAACAAGAAGACTGAATCATATAACTTCTTCAGTCCCAGCTCCAAATCTGTGTGCCTGTGACGCCAGGTCACTTTATTTAGACCTTGAGCAATCCACCTAAAGTCAGAGCTGCCTCCATGTCTCTTAGCTGCTGTTCTGAAGTAGGTGAGAAACACACCTATAATACTCTAAAGGCATTTTTTTAGGTGTACAAACAGGTAGAAATTGACAGCCCATTTCATTTTGGAAAGCCTGATAGAGAGAGTACTGGAATATCTAAAGATGTAAGTTGTTTGTGGCCAACCCTGGAACAGTAAAAAGCTGGTGGTGGGATTAAGCAGTCAGAGAGAACCATCATCATGTTAGAGTTATCTCCAGGGGAAGCCAAACTTACTTTATATTAATTTAGTGTATACTAAGATTCTCCCAATAGACCAGAAGCTCTGTGAAGTCTGAAGCTATTGTCTTTTTGTCTGTATAACCTTTTGGACCTTTATTATACCTAGCATGCTTGCCAGGTACTCATCTGGTACCTAAAAGTACCTGCCAGATGCCATCCTAGATGCTAGGTACTAAATATTTAGGTACAGTACCTTAATAAATACGTGTTGATTGATCTTAGTACTACTATTACCACTATGACTACTGCCACCACCTAGTTAACATATATGCCTCCTATGTCTCACTAAGTGGTACAATAGAGAGAGCACCAGATCTGAAGTCGGGAAGACTCATCTTCCAGAATTTAAATTCAACCTCAGATGCTTACTAACTGTGACGCTGGGCAAGTCACTTAACCCTGTTTGCCTCAGTCTCTTCATGTAAAATGAGCTGGAGAAGGAAATGGCAAACCACCACAGAAAACCCCAAATGAGGTCACATAGAGTCAGACATGACTGAAAAATGACTAAAGAACAGTAATTATGCTAAACACTTTACAAATATCTCATTGGATGCAACAGCTTTGGGGGATAGTTGCTGTTATCCCCATTTTAGAAGTAAGGAAGATGAGACAGACAGACTTGCCTAAGGTCACATGCTGTGTGTGTGTGTGTCTGCATCTGCCTGCATTTGAACTCAGGTCCAGGGCTCTATTGACTACCATAAACTCTTTAACTTACACCACTTTGTTGCTTGACTCTAGTCAGCATGGTCTAGTGGGAGCTCAGTTTTCTCATCTATAAAATGAGGGGGTTGGGTGATCTATTCTATCTTGACCCTATAATCTTCTCTTTCCCTCAAAATCAGTCATTCTGAGAATATTCTTTGAAATAGAACCATGATAGACTTAATTATTTTAAAGCAAATTTTCTTCTGTGTCCCCAGTGAGAGAGAATGTGGCCACACATGGGGTCCAGATCATTGCTGATAATTGCAGGAAGGCGAGACTTAGAAAATATATTTCAGCGGAGAGGAGAGGGAAATGTTATTTAGTGAAAGGCCTGTAGAAGGTGAATCAGCAGGCTCAAACCATGCTTTTGTTTTCAGCCTTTGGTGTTGCTGCATTTGTGAATGGGATGGTTTGCTTAAGTTCCTTAGAAAAGCAGAAATATCCAAGCTACGGGCAGCCGGCTCATCCCCCACTGCTTTTTGTGGATGCTGCCGGAAATAACCTCTTTTATCCAGGTAGCCAATCAGAAAAACAGGGCTTGCAAAGAGAGCAGCTCTGAGAGGGACTCTGTCAAAGTGCAAAGCCTTTGATGTTCACCATTGTCCTTCTTTGTAAATGGGGCCTCCAGTGGGTCTCAGATTTTGGTTGTAAGCCTTCTCAGCTCTGGCTTCCTTTTTGGAAATGTGACATCGGCCTATGTGTGTTTACAACATAGTGGGGGATTGAGTCAGAACACATCCTGTTTTTAAATGTGTTTCCCCTTGCATAAGCCTGCTTTAATAATGGCCCTTGATGTCGTTAAAATTCTACATTTCCCTTGGCCGCTACTTTCTTTAAATTGATAACAGGTCCGGAATTAGAGGAGTGCGAAGTGAAATTCTTCCCCATATAAAGAGTCCTCTGTAACCTTAGTTTATGTTTTCCATTTAAGCATGAGGCTGCTATCTGCCTCCCTCCTCGGTTCATGCTTTGAGATGCCCCTGGGTTGCTATTTTTGTCTCCTTTATTTCTTAGTTTGTTTATGTATGTTTGTTTGAGGGAAGATTTTATGGAAGTCGTTTGTTTTTTGTACCAGTCATTTCTGGATATATTACTCAGTTTCATGGAACTTTCTTTTATATTAAAGAACCCTTAAGTCAGACCAACTGAATAAGTAGCTCCATCTGACAGTATATGAAAGGTCTTTTACCTCTGGAATGAAAGTGGGGTGGAGGCTATCCTCCTTTCTTTTCCAAAGTGAGCGTTGTCTGTCGTGGTTCCTCAAGGTTATAGCTTCTCCCTGGGTTCTTCTAGGTCAGTTCAGCAGAGTGCAAGGTCCGGTCACTTCTACAAGCTGAATAGGCGAAAGTTTGGAATGCATATCTGTCATCCATGGACCAGCCTTGCAAAGGTTAGAGAGGCAGTGTGTGTCATGGAGCAAAGAGCACACTGCTCGCCTGTGGAGTCATGGGACTCTAATAGCATCATTACTTTAGATTTAGAGCTGGAAGAGGTCACCAAGGCCAGTCCACTCTTATTACAGATAAGGAAACGGGCCCTGAGGAGTTAAGTGACCAGCCCAAAGTCATGCAGGTCCCTTGCCTCCAAATCCAGAACTCTTTCTATTGTGTTATGCTTACTGCCAGGACAGGGAAACCTGGGGTCCAATCCTTCCTCCCTACTTATTTAAGTCTCTTATCCTCATGGTACTTCAGTTTCCTCACCTAAAAGGGGAGCTTGGATTAAATGACCTCTCAGGTCTCTTCCAGCTCTTAAGACATAGGGTTGGCTAGCTGGTAGGTTTTTGTTTATTTTTTTTTTTTCTAGCCTCAGGAGCTGATCAGAATTCTCTCCTGAGGCCCTGAGAGAGGGCCCAAGCTCTGCCTGGAAGCAGGTGGGATAGGGCAGATTCATGGCTCCATGAAGCATGGAAGCAGGTCTTTGGGTAGTTTTCCATTGTCAAGTGTAAACAGAAATGACTGTGCCATAGGACTGCTAATGCTTCCTCTCTTTTTTGACTTTCTCTGCTTCTGGGCAGCAGAGAATGGTTCATGTATTTCAGATGGGGTGTGTATTTACAGAGTGTTTAAGCTTTCAAATACTGATCCTGAAAGCCAAGTGACAAAAGGTGCTGTGAAATTTTTCAATGTTTACTCTTTTTGTTATCCTTATTGCAATTCAGTGCTTGAATGACAGTTTCCTTTCCTTTTTTTTTTCCTTGTTTTTGTTTTGAAGTTTTGTGCTTTCGGGAAACCTACATGGTGGCTCTGTGGTGGCCAGCTACCCTTTTGATGATTCTCCTCAGCACAAGACCAGTGGGATCTATAGCAGGACTGATGACGATGAGGTCTTCAAATACTTGGCCAGATCCTATGCCTCGAAACACCCAATCATGAAAACTGGTGATCCCCACTGTCCTTCTGATGAAGATGAGACTTTCAAAGATGGGATCACCAATGGAGCCCATTGGTATGATGTAGAAGGTAGGACATGGCTCCCCTCTGCCTTTTGTTTTGGTGGCTTTGGGGGTGGGGTGGAAGGAAGGAGGTTCAAGACCCATGATACCTTGCCTCAAAGAGTTGTTCAGTAGTCTACCTCCCCTCCTCAAATGCTGGGAAGCCCAATACCTTCAACCAAAAATGGCTAATAGCTTCCTGAGCAGGTTTTAAAGACACCAGGGTCACCGTGTTGAAGTATGACTTTTTCTAATGCCTTTCATTCCTGAATTTATCTATGGTCCAGTCCCTGAGGTTTTGACTTAGTTTTTCATTGGGTGAGTTAATTGTGGTCTGCCTTTCACAGCCTCTTCCATTGTTGTTTCCCACTTCTGTCTCTAACCTTTAACTGTGGTTATCATTTAACTTTCCCATTTGGCCTGTGGTGTGTCTCCAACCCATTTAGGCAGCTTTCCTTGAGGAGAATAGGATGGGTGTCTTCTATTTCTCTATAATACTAGGCCACAAAGACATGTCCTTGGACTGAGTGACTATTATTTCATATTAATATTAACATCTGGAAAGGACTTTAGAGGATGGTGTCGAAAATAATATATAGAATTTGTTAAAAAAAATGAAAAAAACCCAACACATTTTTAAGGGTAAGGGGCATGAAATGGAGATTCAGTTTCATAGCAAATCATCTTTCTATGTTCTGCTATGTATATGGGAATGTGCTTTTTTTGTATGTTTAACTTACAAGTAAAAAATAAAATTATTTTTAAAAATATTTATTAATTAGCCATTTTCCCGTAGCAATCAGAGATGATTTCTGATCCTTTATCCTTGTGATGAAACCATAGACTTTTCAGGTTGTGGAAGCAAACTAGACTTTTATAATAATATTTTTATAGCACCTTCAAGTTGTCTTATTTTATCTTCACAGTAACCCTGGGAAGTAGGTGCTTGCAAATGTAGAAACTGAGGCAAACAGAGGTTAAATGGCTTACCCAGGGTTGGACAGCTACTCACTATCAGAGGCTAGATTCAAACTCAAGTCTTTCGGACATCCCCTCACTCCCTAGCTACCTCTTTTTAAAGACAAAATAGAATTTTAAAATATTCTCTTTTTAGCCCTTGACTCATGTTTTACAAAGACATAAGTCTTGTCCAAAGAGAGGGGCACTGGAAGTTGCTAGTTGCTTAATTCAGAAGAGAATTGATGTAGCCATCTCACAGTACTGGGATGAAAACTTTTTAAAAAGTTACAAAAGCTTTGGAGATAGTTTCCAGTTGGGTAGTTAACAATGCATATTTGGGCTTTTACAAGGTTGCAAAGATGCTTTTAAGTTCAAAGATGTAGTTTGATTATGACCGTGGTTAAACTACTGGGCCTTGATTTCCTCATCTGTAGAATAGGAGCAGCCCCTCCAATTAGACTAGAAGACCTGTGGTCCCTTGCAGTTCTAGATCTCTGATGCTAACAGTTAGATGATTATTATTTTTTTCTTTTGTAAAAGAAAAAAATCTATTGTTAGCCTTTTTAAAAAACTACTTTTGGTTAAGTAGCTTACTTATTCATTAACTATCTACTGAAGAAGTAAAAACTTCAGTCATGTTTATTTTCCTCCCTGATTGTAGCTGTCTCCACATTTGTGTTAACTCATTTTTCTGACTTATCATTGGCTTAGCCACTACAGCAACCTTGACCTGATTTCCCTGGTGGTAGAAGCCATGATGGTTTCTTCATGGGCAGGTTAGTTCATTGTGTTTATCTTCTGTGGGACCCAGTCTAAGCTGGAGCTTGTGACACTGATTGGCTTCAAACCAGGATATCCTGGAGCTACTAGGATGGGCCACGGTGATGTGGTTCAGATACGTAGTCTGCCTTATCACTGTTTAATTCCTTTCATGGTTCAATGCTTGCCCAGAATTACTACTGAGAAGTTAACCACCAGCTCAGTGGCACTAGCTTTCGATTTTCAGGCACTGATTGGTCAGGGTCTTTTGAGAGGCAGAAAAGGGTAGGTTTGATAAAACACAAGACCACCTGTTCCTCAGGGTTATATTTGGATTTTACCAGCATGATGTTTTCTCGAAAGGGAGCTATAGCCACGGTAGTGGTCATGAGGATGAGTTATTGGGTGTGTGTGGCAGGGGGGGCCAGTTCTGTGATCTCTTTTTTAAAATAAGTTTTTATTGATGTCATTTTTACATTATCATAATTTGCCCCTTTCCCATATAATAAGTACTATTTTTAAAAACTTTTTAAAAAGAGGACAAAAATCTGCATAACATCAAAAAGACCTGGAAATAAACTCAGGGCACCATGCCTGTTGTGGGCTTGTCCCACCTCTGCCAAGGGGTGGGAGAATGGTATCTTCTTTTTAATTTGTACACCTTTCCCTTGTGAATTTTTTGATGTGCATTCTTTCTGTTCATCCATCCTGTGATTTCTTCAATGTGGCAAGAGTTCCCATTTTGGGAATTCTCTCAACTCAGGCAACCAAGGAAGCTGTTTGCAACTTAGACTTGGTATCTCCTTGCAGGTAACTTGCCTATTATTACATAACCAAAACATGCTGGAGGCAGACTCTTAACCCGGTCCTTGAAGCTGCCCCTAAACTAGTGATCAAACTGCTATAGAAATTGGGCCCACTAAACCTCTGTATGTAAGGATCCCTTCAGGGCTGCATGTTGACTTAGAAAACCACATGTTAACATTATCTTTGTTTTATTGTATTTTTATTTATCTTTTAAATATTTCCCAGTTACATTTTAATCTGGTTCGGTCTGTTTGTATTTCAACACTTCTGGTTTATGCAACTCTATTTCTCACTGATATTAATAGGTGAGGTGACATGTTGGGTGATGGTTTAAAGTTTGCCGAACACTTTATGATGTGACTTATCTCTTCTGAGCCTTACCCTAGCCTTGGGAGGAAAGTTCTCTAGGTTCATCTTACAGATGAGGGAAATGAGACTCTTGAGTGTAGAGACTTGCCAGTGGTCAGTCACATGGTTTAGTAAATGTTGGAGGTGGGATTTGAATCCAGGTTTCTCCTGACTACAAAACTCACATCTATGCATCAGTATCATACTCAACCAGAAATGGATCCCTGCACCACATATTGACTTAGAAAATCACAAATTAACATTTTATATATTTTATCATATTTTTGTTTGTTTCATCAAATGTTTTCTAATCATGTTTTAATCTGGTTTGGCTGGTTGAACTCTTCTGTGTCCTTTAACTTTTAGACAATGGAAGACCACATCAGAATTTGCTGGTGTCCATTAGGAAGAAGAAAAGAAATTTGTCCCTCATCCTAGAAAAATAAGTATAAAGGCACCCTCTTTAGGGGGAGGAGGAGGGAAAGAAGAGATGTTGAGGTAGACCTTTAGGTGGTGGCTTATTGGGGTGATTAGTTCAGATTTTAAAGAGGAAAAATATGCTTTTCAGTCCTACGTGACAGGACTATGATAATCTTATGATAACCCTAGATCAATGTCTTGGGTTTTCCTTGGCCCCTATTTGTTGACTTTACCAGTTCAGATAGATTAGCTTCTTATCTGACCACTTTACCACATCAGCTTGTGTTTCTCAGTGAGATTATGACTCAGCCCTCCCAGGGGAGGAAATGATTTAAACAATAGCCAGCTCTAGGAATTTGGTTTCAGATAGCTTACTCTGTTGTGGCAATTCTACCAGTACAACTCCCAACCTCTGAAGGTACAAGGATGTAGCTATCAGGAGAATACAATATGCCCAGGAGGATGTGGTCAGTCAGGGCCACTGCCTGCCAGAACTCTTGTCTTTCTGGGTTGCTATAGACTTTTAGCCTCTCTGTTATTCCGCTCCATCCTGGGCTCCCCTTTCATTGGTGGGATCACAGAGAGGTACCCTTTAAATTCTGAGCATTTTTGAGGTCAGGCTCTTGCTCATGAGCCCCCACCCAATGTGTTTACATTTACTGGCCAGCCAGAGGACATAAAAGTTCAGAGGAAAGATCTTGAAAGAATAATCATCTTGAATTCGATAGACATAATAGCAGAACTCCAAAACAAACCAAAAACCACCCTGAGTTACTCCTTCTTCATTTCTTCTAAAGAAGAAAATTAAAACATTCCATTAATTGCACATTTTCTCACCTGTTTCACCTTCTCCGGTGGTGGTAGGGATCCGGAATGTGGCTAGACAGGATATACATAATTCTTGTCAATTTAACTGTGAAAAGAAATGCCAAGTGGTCTGCTGGGAAGCTGTTTCAAGCTTTGAAGGCTGTTAGGTGGAAAGATGCCGTTTATGCTATTCTAGTGAGTTAAGGTGCCATGGTCTGAAATGAATTCATAATTAAGGGAGAGCCTCTTGGGATAGAGTAGTAACTTGTTTATTTAAAATGCAACTAGTTTGACCACCAAACAAAAAAAAGATTTCCCCTTCTTTGATGAGTTATAGAGTAAATGATCAGTCAGGCAGTGGCAGAGAAAAAAGATTTTCCCTTTCCATTTTGATCTCAGAAGTGGGTATAGATGATACCTCTTTGACACAGAAGCACTTAAGAATCAGAAATCAATAATAGCTCTGTTAGTCTGAGTTATAGAATTTGAAGGGTTTTTTTTAAAGAAATTGAATTATAGATGAAATATAATAATAGTTTTTAAGTAATTGTGTACCTTCTAGTGTGAGGTTGAATTTCGGGTTTATTAGGTTCATGTAGTGGAAAGAGCACTGACCTTAGAGTTCAAATCCCAGCTCGAGCAACTAGTCCTGATCACACAGACCTGGTCAACCATACATGTCTCTGAGCCTCAGTTTCCTTATTTGTGAAATGGGGGTGAAGATAGCACCAGTCTCACAGGGTTGTTGTGAAGGTCAGAAGACATTTACAAGGCATGATATTAATGTGAGCCACTCATTATTGTTTCCCACTTTTTTGGGGAGAAATGTTAAATATTTAGGAAGAAATGTTAGATATTGTGAGACAATCCCTATTCTTATTTGTTATTTCTCATTCTCTGGAAAATGAGGCAAGAAATTTTCACTGTGTATAGATCTTATGGTAAAGTGTCAGCATTTAGAGAGCTCTGTTTTTTGGAGTTGGCTATGAAAAGCAATTGAATAAGTTTGTATCAGGACGTTGAGCAGGGCTGCAAGGCCTGTGTCTCTGAGAATTCTCCACAATGGACACAATAGGTCACATTCTTCATTCATTCATGTAACAAATATTTTATTGAGCGCTTACTGTGTCAAAGGCATTTTGTTAGTGGCCATGATGGATATACAGATATACAATTTGTGATTCCCGCCGTTAATGGATAGTCTAATTAGAGAGACAGAAGACCTAATTAGAATAGCCTCCTTCCTTTCTTTGCAGAGATGGGGCAAGAGTAGAGAATATTACATATACCTCAGACTTGATTGGTTTTGTTAAACTGTATTATCCCTCTTTTTTTTTTTGGTCACAAGGGTTCCTTGTCTGGGTAGACAGTGAGGAGGGGATTACTTGAAAATGAAGGTGTTATAGAAACCAAAGATATCAATGATATTTTTATTTTTAACAGACCTAAGCACAACCTTTTGTGTTCAACCATGGGTTGTAGGAATTCAGAGGGAAGAGAGGGGTTGGAGCTCAGTCCCATCTGAGGCAAATTAGGGAAACTTTCTTGAAAAAGTTTGGATTCAATCAAGACTGTGAAAGAGGGTAGTTTTGGTGGGTGTGACATGTAGGAGGGAGGCACTTGCTTAATAAAGGCTGGTGGATCAATTAATTTGAAAGGTCAATCCCACTGTGTTCCTAGAGATGATGAATAGTTCTATTGGTAAATAGTGATGGAATGGTGAACAAATTAATTGTGGCATAAAGTGTGTGTGTGTAGGGTAGAATGGAAAATGAGCCAGAACCTCACTGTAGAAGGCTCTTGGATATCTGGTGAAGAAATGGCTGGAATCATGGGAACCTAGACTGAGAAAGAGAGAGAGAGAGAGAGAGAGAAGAGATCAGTGTGTGTGTGTATGTGTAGAGATAGAGTGTGTGTGTAGAGATATATAGATCAGTGTGTGTGTATACGTGTAGAGATAGAGTGTGTGTGTGTATGTATGTGTGTGTGTGTGTAGAGATAGATAGACCTGTGTATGTGTGTAACTCCAGCTGTGGACTCTGTTCTGTAGGCTATGAGAGTTTTTGAGCAGGAGAGGGATTCATCCTAAACTGATGCCTTGGGCAGACTGGCTGTGTGTGGAGTATTTCTGAGTGACTTGAAAGAGGCTGGAGGCAGGAAGGCCAATTAGGAGATACCACGGAAGTCAGGAAGTTCTGATTTCCTGAAAACCCTGCAGGCAAAGTGATCCATATTATATCAAAACTCTAGAAGAGAAATTCTGGATCTTTTGTGGGTTGTGGACCCCTTGGGCAAATGTTCTGGAGAACCCTATGAACCTCTCCCAGAATCACGTTTTTAAATGTCTTCGATACATAGGATTACAATTGAAATCAGATACGGTGAATCCTTAGGAAGGTTTTCCCTGGCCTCTTTGTCCCTTCCCCTTCATACTTCTGGTTCTGCCCTCTGAGGCCAAGTAAAACAAGTGTAATCTCTTCTCAATGTGACAGTATTTGGATATTTGAAGGCAGAATCCTGTCATCTCCCTGGAGTCTTCTCTTCTCCAGTTCAAACATCTCCAATTCCTTTGGAGATTCAATATGTGCCATGGACTCAAGGCCCTTCACCATCGATTGCCTTCCTTTGGACATTGCCCAGCTTATCCATGCCCTTCTTAAACTGTGGCACCTAGAACTGAACACATGCTCTTCGGAAGGCAGAGCACAGAAACTTTGCCCCTGTTGACACAGCTCAGAATCTCATTCGCCTTTTTGGCTGCTTCCTTCTATAAGCTTGCAGTCCACTAAAGCCATCTGTATCAGAAAAACTGATTATCTATCCATGCTCACCCTGTCTTATGCCTGGGAAGTTGATTTCTTTGAACTCTTGGGCAAAACTTTGCATTTGTCCCTGCTGAATTTCATCTTCCTAGAGTCTGCCCAGTGTTGTAGTCTGTTGATACCCTTTTTAAGGCTGGCTGTGTCATCCAGTATATTAGCCACCTCTCCCAGCTTTGTGTTTTCAGCTGGGCAAGGCCTCAGATGGCATCTAGTCTGTCATCCTCATTTTACAGAAGAGGAAATTGAGGCCTGTGGAAGTTGCTGTGTCTTCTGACTCCCTATCTGGCACCATCTCCCTTCCCATCGCCACAGTGTTCGTGAAAAATCACGTTGCTTAGGGTGATACCTTGCTAAACTCCACCTTCTCTGACAGAGCAACCTGCAGGGTATCCTGGTAGAAACATCCGGCAGCCATCTTGGAAATCAGGCCTGGAGCTTGGGCCAGAAGCCCGGGCAGGAGACTGGCCTCCCAGAGGCCTGCAGCTCTCTTGCGTTGGTTGAAGTGGGCAGTTTGGGAAAAGTCTATAAAGCGTCCAGCACCATGTATTTTTGAGATTTAATTTTGCAACTCTTTCTTGGCACAACCTGATTGATTTCAAGCCAGGAACAATTCAAGTCAATTAACATTTTTTTAAAAAATTGAACAGATGGGCATCCCTCCTCACCTCCCTCCTCATCAAACTAAGTGTCCTTCTGGTTTACTCATTCTCTTGTGCTGAGGTCTGTTAGCTTTGGGGGGAGGGGAATTGTTGCATCTCAATCTCCCATCTTAACACTTTGCTCACATCTAAAAATTCCTTTTATTAATGGCAGCTCCTCAGGAGCTGGCGCTGAAGCTCAGGCTTTGCCATTTGGTCTCAAGGAAGAAGTAGATGAGTCTATTTTCACTGGAGCAGTGCCCATCCATGACTTATTACTTTGCCTTTATCTGTTTCTACCTTGGGTCACGAGTTTCCTTTTGTAAACTGAAGTAATGTAATATAAATGCTGACCTTTAGGTTCAATGCAGCCACCTATTTTGTAACTGGAGAGTAGGATTGGCACTCAGGTTATGCGTAAAATATCATTTTGGTGACACTTCCCTTCTCCCCACCCTCCAGATCTGTGGGATCAGATGATGCCAGATTAGTTGCATGTTTGTTTGTTTTTCCTCACTATGAACTTTTCATTTCATTTGGGAATAACGTCAGTAGTCAGTGACCATTTATTAAATACCTACTATATGCCAGGTACTGTGCTAAGCTCTGGGCATAAAAGAATGGCAAAACATAGTCCCTGGCCTGAAGGAACTCCCAGTCTAAAGGAGGCGGACAGACAGTTATGTACAAACAAAATGTACCAGGATAAATGGGAAGTGACCAGTAGGAGGAAGACTACATGGAAGGGGGTGGGGAAAAGCTTCCTGCAGGAGGAAATCTTAGCTGAGGGAAGCCATGAGCTAGAAATGAAGAAGGAGAGAATTCTGGGTAGGGGGACAGCCAGGGAAAATGCCTAGAATGTGGCTGAGGGAGGAACAGCCAGAAGGCCGGTGTCACTGGATTGTAGAATAAGTCTTAAGAAGACTGGAGAGGGCTTTGAATGCCAAACAGAGCACTGTGAATTTGATCCTGTAGGTGGTAGGGAGCCACTGGAGTTTATTGATTAGCAGGGTGACTGAGACCTGCATGTTAGGAAGATATTTTGACAGCTGAGTGGGGATAGATTAGAAGGGGAGAGACTTGAGGCAGGGAGACACCCTGCCCCCCAGTAGACTACTGTAGTAGTTCAGGTGATGAGGGTCTGTACCAGGGTGGTAGTAGTATATAAGTAGCATGTAAGCATATATAAGTAGCATATAAGAGAAGGGGCCAGAGCTCGCTGATGTTATACAGAGGTGAGAGATACTGAGGAGTTGGGAACCTGTGTGACAAGGAGGATTGTGGTGCCTTGGATGATAAGAGGGAAGTCTGGAAGAGGGGAGGATTTTGGGGGAAAGAGAATGAGTTCAGTTTTGGATGTGTTGAGTTTAAGACGTCTGTGGGACATGCAATTTGAGACGAATGTAGATGAACGGATGAGATAAGAAGTTAGCAGAAAGGTTAGATTTGAGAATCATCACTGTAGAGATGGCAGTGAAATCCATGGGGAACTGATGAAACCATTAAGTGAAGAGAAACTGAAGACCCAGCACAGGCCCCAGTGGGGCACCTACGCTCAGAGGGAGTGAGCTGGGTGGGGATCCAGCAGGGGGGACTGGGAAGGAGCAGAGAGGGATACCCAGGAGAGGGCGGCAGAGAGATCCGGAGAGGTGAGGGCCGAGAAAAAGTCCTTAGAAGCAGGAAAAGGCTGTGGGCTCTACCATTCTGTTGAGTGACATCAACCATCAGACCATAAGATCAGAGACCTAGAGCCAGCTTCTTAGCCTGGGGACCCAAACTGCATATTTGGACAATTTTATTTCCATACTGTTGATTTCCTTTGTATTCTTTCCTATTTTATTTTGTGCATTTAAAAACATGATACTGTGAAGGAGTCCTTGGGTCTCACCAGACTTTTGTAGGAGTTCATGCCATGGTCTAGCTGCAGAGGAAACCTCATACCATCTAGTCCAGCGTTCCCATTTTATAGATGAGAATACTGAGGCCCTAAGGTGACTAGCCAAAAGTCATGCGGTTCACAAGCATGGATTAAGCACCTACTGTATGTCAGGTGAGCAATGAGGATACAAAGAAAGGCAAAAAACAATCCTTCTTAAGAAACTCACCTGGCCCTTAAGTGACAAAGCCAATATCTTTGGGGACAAGGGTTTTTTTTTTTATTTGTATCACACTCAAAGTGGTCATAGATCTAGTGCTCAAAGGGACTTTGAAAGCTATCTATCCCATTTTACAGATGTGAAAACCGAGTCCTATAAAGGTGAGATGTCTGACTCAAAGAGGTGAGATTTGAACCCAAGGCCCCGTTGCCAGTCTTCATAGAATCTTCTAAGTATAGATCTGGAGCTAGAAGTCTCATCTAGACTAATCCTCCCTCATTTTATAGATGAGGAAAGTGAGGTTCCAGAGAAGTGATAATGGCTTTGTCCAGGGTCGCCCAGGTGGTAAGCGATGGAGGTGGAGTTTCAACCCAGGACCTCTCCTGACAACTTCCTTGTCCTTGTCTCCTCACCATCTGCTTGCTTTGCAGTGTGTAATGATTTCATTAGCAAATATACATTCACTGGGAGTGGTGAAGGAAATACCCTTCCCTAAGATAAGGAGCCCAGGGGTGAGTCCACAGGCTATGCCAAGTTAAAGTTCCATGTGGGTTAGACAACCATCATTTATTTGGGGAAGGGATTGCCTTTTTGAAGGCTCCCTTATTTCTCTTCTCCTGTCTTCTAAATAACTCTAGTTCCCCTTTAAATCATTCTGGGAGCTCCTTTAGAACCAACACACATTTATTCTAGGACTAGTGAACACAGAGCAGGAGGCCATGGGGAGTGGTTAGAGAGATCACCTCGAGCCAGCAAAACCTGAGGGTACAATGCTTAGGCTCAGCCTGTTCCCCCACTCCCCACACCAGCAGCTACCAGTCCAGCCCAAGAGGGAGAAATCCCCCCAAAGAGTCCAGACACTGTGCTGGGTGCTGGACACCGGAGACATCCAATGAAAAAGCATGCAGTCCTTTATGCTCTAAGAGTTGACACTCCACCAGCCTTTTCAGCTCACACTGACTCATACTCCGTTGGGTTATTTTAGAATGGATGTTGATTTGTTTTAAACCAATCAACAACTTTTTATGAAAGGCCTATTACTACCAGGTGCTATACTAAAGCTGAAAACAGCCCTAAGTCCTCCAAGAGTTTATATCCTTTTTTGTTTGTGGTGGTTTTGTTGTTTTCAGATCTGCCTCTTATCCCTTCCCCACCTTACTCCTGAGGTCCCCTGAACTGCTGTTGGGTTTTTTTTTCAGAATTCAAAACCTAAAATCATTTGTGGTGCTTCTGATTGAAAATTTGAAATCTTCCTTTGCTTGCTGGAGTACTGACCCCCCCCGCACAACAATATGCATTTATTTGTGCCTTCTTCCCTTCTTTACAGAAGTGGAGGACTGTGGGTAGTCACACTGCATATACTCTTATACTTGTTCTGTTGGTTACTTGTGTGAAGCTGCCTTTTTCCTCCTTGGTGTATTCTTTTTATAAGGGAAACTCTCTGGGTAGAGACAGGGATGAGAATCTGCTCACTAATGGAACTACTATGGAATCCAGTGGTATATCCTGCATATTGTTTAGATTTAGATTTAGAATTTTTTCCCAGTAGAGGTAAATGAGAGAGAAGGAAAAAATCAATTAAAAAATAGACACACCTGCTACTGGGTGAGCTGGACTGAAACTGGAAAGCTGATCCAGTGTCCACACTAAGTCTGGCATCAATATGGTGAGCCATCTGGAGCAGAGGACCACCAGGCTGCCTATGGAGGGGCCAACCTGCCCAGGTGGATCAGATGGAACTGGTTAAAGCTTCTACCAGGCATGCTCAACCTTTGGCCTTCTAGGTCCTTGGGTGGGACCTTTTGACTAAATCCGAGTTTTACAGGACAAATTGTTGTATTAAGGGGATTTGTTCTGTGAAGTTTGGGTTCAGTCAAAGGGCCGCACTTGAGGACCTAGTCACAGGTTCCCTGTTCCTGTTCTAGGCCAACCTGTATTATAATCAGGCCCATAATTCACTGCTGGACTTAATAACACCCATTAAAAAAAAACAGTAACAGCAACAAAAACAAAAACCTACCTGTTAAGTGTGCCAAGAATGACCCTGCCCTTGGGGGAAAAGCAAACACATGAATGAATAAAGACAAAATAATATTTTGAGGTTTTGAAGGGATCACAGCTGCCATGTAGTCCCATCCACATTCCAAAGGGATCCCTGCTGTAACATCTCTGATGAATGGTCAGCAGGCTGCCACACTACCCTAGGTCTTCCATGAGGGGCCACTCCCTCCTGAGGCAGTGTGGCCAAGGTTTCAAGATAGACCAGGGAGGGGAGAGACAGCCAAGAAAGGCTTCGAAGAAAACCTGTCTGTCCTTTCGTTTCTGGTCAAGCTTTCCACTTTGTGCTGTTGTCTGAACCGAAGGCCTTTTCAACTGCAGACATCCATGTCATGTCTATACCAGCAGATTTCTACTATTGTCCCTACGTAGTGATACATGGGGAAGTGGGAGCTTCTCATGTGGGTGGGTCTTCTCTGCTCAAGTGTAGATGGTCCAGATTCTCATCCATGACCTGCATTCTATTCATATTCTACAGAGCAGCTATTCAACTTGGTCATTGATTTAATATTTCACAGGACACTACAATAATACTTTTACAAAATTTTCATTAATTGATGTCTGTAAAGATAGAAGATCAGTATTATTTCTGCATATATCTCTTCCCTCAGCTCTGAGCAGGGGAAACAGAGCTGATCGAAAAACCAGAAAGAGCTGAGTTTATTAAATCATGACTCTTGAAATACCAGCTGTGATCCTGGGTAACTCACTTAACCCCTCTGTGCCATAGGCAACTCATCAAAATCAAGATTCTTAGTCAAGGGTCTGTGAACTTTATATATTTTTTATATATTATATATTTATACATAATATATATTTTATATAAATACATGTAATTTTTTATATTTTATATATTTATATAAATATATATTTATATATTTGAAGCCATTTCCACGTAATTGGTTTCCTTTATTTTATTCATTTGAAAACATTGTGAGAAAGGGTCCATCAGCTTCCCCGGATTGCCAGCTTAGTTAAATGGGATCTAGAACACAGAAAAGAGTAAAATAGTCATTAGCAGAGGAGGTGCTGCTCTGCATTAGGAGAGCAGCTTTTCCTCATCTGGGAGCTCCCTCTCCCCGATCACACCCCAAGTTCAGCCCTTATTCCTTATTCCCCATTGAGCTATTCCTTATCATACAGATTAAAGGGGGCGATTTCAGTTAACTGCACCAGTGTTTCCACCAGGTCTGCCAGCACAGACAGCATCCCACCCCTGTGGCTCCCTATGACTTCAAAGAAGGGAGTACAGCAGTTCTGAAGGGAAAAAAAAAATCCAAATTTAAATAGACCATTTCTGCAACTCAGAATAAATTTCCGATCTGTAAAACTCCTCATTTATTTCTCAGATAAGAGAAGCCTTGCTGTGTGGTTTTTGATACTTCACAAACATCCTACTGAAACACATCGAACTCTCACCTCTCCCAGAATGGCTGATGGACTCAGATAAAATTATCTTCTGGCCATTTGCATTTCTCACCCTGATATTGCAAGCAGAGCCTTGACAACAGATAATCGGGCCTCAGATGGATGTCTCTTTTTGGCACCATCTTTGTATATTCCTGTTAAGTGTTCTGTATGTCCCAGCAGAGTAGAAGCTTCTTGAGGGCAGGGGCTGTTTCATTTTCCTGTTTGCATCTTCAATGCTGGCCCTGGAGTGGGTGCTTAAGAAATGTTTGTGGATTGCTTGTTTGATCTCTGTAAGAAGCAATGACTCCACTTTAAGGTACCACAGAAGAGATGGCTGGATTTGGGAATCTTCCTCGTGACTCTCTCTAATAGTAGTCAGCATCTGTGTAGCACTTTTAGGTTTGCAAAGTGCTTCATGACTATTACCTGCTTTGATCATCCCAGCAGTTCTGGGAGGTAAATTCTGTTATTGTCCCCATTTTACAGATGAGGAAGTAGAGACTTGTTCTGTTATTTCAGTCAAATCCCACTCTTCATGATCCCATTTGAGGTTTTCTTGACAAAGATATTGCACTGGTTTGCCATTTCCTTCTCCAGTTCCTTTTATAGATGAGGAAACTGAGGCAAGCAGAGTTAAGTGACTTGCCCTAGGATCACAAAGCTTGTAGTTGTCTGAGGCCAGATTTGAACTCAGGTTTCCTTGACTGAAGGACTACTTTCTCCAGAGATTCCTAAAATGGGCGATACCATTCCCTAGGGGGGGGGGTGGAATGATGCAGGGGGTGGTACCCTCAGATGAAATTGAGGGGCATTGAATTAAAATGGTGGAAACATAAGGAAAGAAGAAAAGAAAATTTTGAAAAATAGTTTGTTCATGTTTCATCATTGTATAACAGAGTTAAAGTGATAGTGATTACCTTATTTTCCAAATAAACATACAGAATTCAAGTCATTAGCCATCAGTGGTCAAGTCTGTCGACAGGTCTTAACAAACAAGTGTTGGCAGGTGAGCATTTAGCCCACTGTGGGGAAGACCAGGATTATGTGCATGTAATGACTTGTTTACTGTACGATACAATACTCTACGGTTTTATGATGTAATATTGTATCATCCAAATTTCAATGCAGGAAAAACCCCATAACTTTACAATAAATTACTAAATTTGAGATGGGTTATTTTTTTAAAATATTTTTTTAAATTATGCAAATTTCAAAAAACTGTTAAAGGGTTAAAGAAAGTAGATTTTGGGGGGCACTGAATAATTTTTTTTGAAAAGGGGGCGGTAGGCCAACTAAGCTTGGGAACTCTGATAGAGATGGAATAGAATTTATCCATTGGGCCAATTTATTTCCACTTAGGGTCAAGGTCCCTTTACCTCCCTTTCCTTCTCTGTAAAATGGGGGGATTGGACTCAGTGAGCGCTGAATATGTGCATAGTAGGATGTCTCTCTCATTGGAATTGTTGAGCCATTCTGCCTGTGCGCGTGTGGGCAGCGGCTGGAGGGATGTTTTATATGAGGACAATAATAGCTTACCTTTATATAGTACTTAAAGAGCAGCCAAGTTCGTAATGCAGAGTATTTAATTTGATCCTGACAGTAAACCTTTGAGGCAGGTAGAGTGTCATTATTAGTTCCCCCATCTCCCCCAGATAAGGAAATGGCCTTAGAGGGATAAAGTGACCTGTCCCCAATCAGTTTGGTGCGAAGAGAAGCTGCCAAGAGATGCAGTGTGGAATGTGGAGGCAAGAGAACTGGGCTTCCATCCCAGCTCTGCAAAGGTTATAGATGGCCTCTGATGTTCCTTCCAGCTCTGGGATCCAGGATCCTAGAGTCCCTGTTCTGGTGATGGAGTTTGGTTTTCTGTGTTGCTGAAAGTCAAAGTTTCAAGGAAGCCTTTCTGGGTAACTGGAGCAAGAGATGGTTTTCTTCTTTCCCTTCCATTGGATCAGACACCTAGGAGTGATGAGGTCTTCTAAGCCACCTGAGCCAGTCCCCTCATTTTATGGAAGAGAAAACAGAGACCCTTGGAGGGGAGCAGGCTTACCCATGGTCCCCCAGGGGCCATGTCTTTGACTGCAGAAGGATCTATCTTTTCCTCTACTTCATAGGTACCCACTTGTTTTTATCCTCATCCTCTAAAGGGAAACTGAGACTCTGAGACATCATTGACAAAGTGATTGACTAGTGCCCTAGTCATTAGACGGGCACTTGATACATTCCAGTATTTGTAGAGCCACAAAGACCAGTCTGCTCTCAAGGGCCTTACATTCTATCAAAGAAGACAACATGTATGTCAATCATCAGCACATCCGGGAAATGGACAGAGTAGATTGGGAAGCAGTCTTGAAGAGGAAGACAGCTGGGGAATAGGGAAGACCTCCTGCAGAAGGTGAGTTTGAGCTTTGTCTAGAAGGGAGCCACGGAGAGTCCTATGTGAGGCACAGCAGAAGGGAGGGCGCATGGAAGGGATGTACAGTGTATGAGAAGGGACCAAGGACCGTATGTGTTTGACCTTGGAGGTAGTAGGGAGTCAGTGAGGCTTCTTGAGAAGTGGAGTATGTAACCTGGGTTTATGGACAGTGGTATGCTGCAGCCAGCTTGAACCTGCTCCCATGAGCTGACTGTGTGGTTAAAGTCGGCAAACACTACCGAGGCGGGTTTGATTTATTGTTTTGTTGATTGTCTGGACTTGAGAAAGTGATGGAGAAAAAGTCAGTGATGCAGATTAAACTAAAAATGTGCCATATTCTGCATCTGTATATATGTAAAGATATTTCTGTCTCTCTCTCTCTCTATATATATATATACGCATACACATGTGTGTATCTATCTATGTCTCTGTCAACATTTTCATACACATGTGTGTATCTATCTGTCTGTCTGTTGTCTGTCTGTCTGTCTGTCTGTCTGTCTGTCTCTCTCTCTCTCTCTCTCTCTATATATATATATATATATATCCCTCCCCACCTCAGAACCAGTTTTTAAACATTTACCAGCATACTTCTGGCTATAGGAAAAGTCACTTTGGCAGCTATGGGGTGGATGGCTTGGAGAGGGGAAAGACTTGGGGGCCTGACCTAGGGGGGTCAGCTATAAGACTTGTCCTGGACATGGATGGGACAAGGTTTGAATGCTGACCCAAAGGGTGGACCCTGTCCCCATTGCTTGGAGTGGTTAATAGAAGGAAGGAGCAACTTTGGGGCCAGAGGATTGCCTCAGGCTGGCATGGTGCTGCCTCTGACCAAGGCCCCCCTTGCAAAGGATGTTGCTGGGATGGGCCCCGGCCTTGGGCTTCCCGAGGACAGGCTCGATCTGGCTTTTTGTGTTTGTATTCTCTGTGCTGTGGTTGCACAAGGCTGATGCTTGATTCATTCCCTTCAGCTCCAGTCCTGAGACCCAGCCAGCCAGTTGGGGACTCTCTTCTTCTGTTGGAGTGTAAGATCTTCTCTCTTGTATTTATTTTTGTTCCTAACACTCGGCACAGGAGGTGCTTGATAAATGGTCATTCTCTTCTCCCTCTGCCCCTCCTTCCCTCCCTTCTTCTCATCTCTGTCTCCATCTGTCTCTGTCTCTCTGTCTGTGTCTGTTTCTGTCTCCCTGTTTCCCCGCCCCCCCCTACACCTCATCTTTCCTCTTCTCTCTCTGTTTCTCTTCTCTCCCCTCTCTTTTTCTCTATACAGACAGTCACACACCCCACCTCCAATTAGAAAAAGGATTTGTCCATTTCCTTGGTAACACCTGCCTCCCTCCCACTGCTGCCACCACCTTAGCTCGGGCAATCGTCTCTTCTCAGAGACACTATTCAGATAGCCCCCTTCCTGGTCAGCCTGCTTCCAGTCTATCCCCTTTCTGATCCACCCACTGCACCCAGTGACTTAAACAATCTTCCTAATGTAGGGTGGGGGGTAGCAGGGAGAAAGAGACAAAGAGAGAGAAGAAAAGAAAGCAGGAGGAAAAGAGAGAGAAAAGGGGGAAGGGGAAGGGACAGGAAGGAGGGAAATTGAGGCAAAGGTAATATAAATAGTGCTTGGTGACTTCTTAATGTGTCACAAAATCCTTGGGATGGTTCTCCTAGAAATGCCCTATTGGCTATTCACCAGTCTCATATGGGGATGTAGAATTTTGGAGGGGAAGGATCAGAGACATACACAGAAACAGAGAGTTTTTTAGTAAAATGCAAACCCCTGAAAATAGAGAGGTGTCCTCAGAATTTACTGGTTCCTGAAACTTCATGATTTGACCCAGGCAGTCCCTTCGCCTCAGTTTCCTCATCTATAAGATGGGGATGATAAGAGCTCCTACCTCCCAGGGTTGTTATGAGGATCTAATTAGATGCTAATTGTAAATCTCTGAGCACAGCGCCTGGCACGGGGTAAGTACTTTATAAGTGTTTGTGTGTGTACATGTATGTATACATGCATATACACACACACACATACAAAAGCCTTCCTGAGGTCTATGCATCACTTAGTCAGCAAACATACCAATTACTTGCTATGTGCCTGACATTGCACTAAGATACAAGGAGTCCCTGCTCCCATGGACCTTTTTTTCTAAGTGGGAGAGACCACATGTACATAAACTGTTATTTAGTCATCTCTTATTCTTTGTGGCCCCATTTGGGGTTTTCTTGGCAAAGACACTGGAGGTTTGCCATTTTCTTCTCCAGTTCATTTTACAGATGAGGAAACTGAGGCAAACAGGGTGAATTGATTTGCCCAGGGTCACTTGCTCAGTAAAGTGTCTGAGGCTGAATTTGAACTCAGGTCACCTGGCTCCAGGCTAAGTGCTATATTCGCACTGCATCACTTAGCTAACTTGTAAATATATAGGTACATTTCATACGCATGCGGCGTGGATGAAAGATAAGGCCTATGGCTGTGGGGTGGGGGTAGAGGCTAGAACAGGGCCTGCAGAAAGTGAGATTTTCTGTGGAGAAAGGAGAACTTTCCAGGCTTGGAGGTATGGAGCCATGGAGTTGGGAGGTAGAGTGGTGGTGTATAGAAAAGAAGACTGAAAAGGTGGGAATGATCCAATTTATACAAAACTTTGACTGGGAGGTGCTAGGGAGGCCCTGGGGTTTTTGAGTTGGGGTGAGGGATGTCATGATCACACATTCCATGCACTGTAGAAGGTCTTTGGCCTCTTTGGGGAGGATGGAGCGGAGTAGGGAGCCCTGTGGCAGGGAGGCAGAGGGTCTCTGGAGGGTCCCAGGTCCCCCTAATGGGAAGCCTCAGCTGAAGGGCCCAGGGTCATCCTTAGGGGGCCTGGGGATACCTGAACCTCCCTTCTCTCTTTCCCCCACAGGTTTGTACAAAACACTCTGGCAGGAGGAAGCCTATGCCTGTAGCAAACTGTTCAATCTTTTTTTTTAATATGAATCTCTTTTAGTGTGTGCCATTGGTGAGGGCTGGTAAACCTCTTCTTTCCTGCCTTTATTTTTTAAAATTTCCCATGTTTCAGATATCTAAGTTTTTGTTGTTATCTTTTTTAAAAACATCACTTTCATTTCCAAATATAACCTTCTCTTCTCTTCTCCCCAATGCAAGGTGCCTTTCTTAGAATAGTAAAAAGTAGTTAGATAGTAAAAAGTAGTTCCACCAAATCAGTACATCCATAGAGTCTGACAACGTGTGCCATGTTTCATGCTCCTAGTCTTCTATCCCTGCCAAGAAGGGCAGGGAGCAGCGCTTGCCTTTATTAATGGGGCATGTTCCATTATGTTATTTTTAAAGTGGTTTTTCAGAAGAAAGGGAAAGATGGTCTGAGAACTTGCAGCCTGAAGATGAGGGGGTGGTGGGATGTAAGAGTTTTAGAGTTTTGGAAAGTCATCTTCTGGCTGCCTACAGAGACAACATGGAAGCCAGGTAGTTACTAGGAGTTTCATTGAAGTTTGAATTCAGTTGAACAAGTGTGTGACATCATGGGCAGAGGAAGCTGGATCCAGGAATCGGAAAGACCCTGCTTGAATGCCCCTCCTGACATATCCAGGCCATTGGCCCTGGCTCAGACTCTTGCTGACCTGCACAGGGTGGGGGTGTTCCCTATATAGATGAAGTCACACATCAGGTGTGAAAGCCAGGCTTTCAACCTGTGCAAAGACAGCTGGCAAATACAGTTTGATAGCTGTTTTTCTCTCTCTTGGTTCACAGGACTATTTATTTCATGTAGTTAAATTTTGGCTTGCCAATTAGGCCGGAAGCCTTCTGTGGGCAGGAAGTGTACCTTTTTCTTTCTATTTTTTTTTTAGCAGAAATGTTCTTAACCTCAGTTCCATGAACTTCTTTTTTAATATTTTAATAGCTATATTGCCATATAATTAAGTTCCTTGAGGGCAGTGATTGTCATTGTTTATTATTTGTATCCTCAGAGCTTGGCACAGTGCCTGACACACAGTAGAATTGTAATCAATGTTTATTAGATTGGATTGGATATAATTGGCTTCCTTTGTCATCACATATATTTGAGCCATTTAAAAACATTATTCTGAGGAATTCGCAGGTTTCGGCAGGCTGTCCAAAGGGCCCATAAGGCAAAAGTCCAGTCAAGTCCATAAATGTCTGTAGGTTACCTGCTGTGTACCAGGTTCTGGGCTAGGCACTGGGGACACAGAAAGACAACCAGATTCCCTCTCCTCATGGAGCTCCCAACCTAATTGGGGAGACAATAAGCAAATAGCTATGTATAGAACAGTTCTAGGTAGGATAAGTTAGAAGGAGGTGGTCTTAGCAGTAAAGTAGACAAAACAGGATTCAGAATCCCCAATTTAACTCTTCTCTGCTATTCAGTCAATCAGCACATACTTACTAAGCCTTTACTTTAGGCCTTGTTCTAATGGGAATTCAAAGGGGGAGAAGAGGTAAAACTAACCCTGCCCTCAGAGAACTTACCTGAATAGACAGCATATCCACCCAGGAGAATCCTGTGTAGCTTCAGCAGCGGGTGACAGAGGCCACCCTCCCTCATTCCCACGTTTCTGAACTACTGGGGGATGGGGGGGGGGGGGGCAGCAGTATTTTTTTAAGCACCAGGCCAAGTCTTTATTACAGCTTTCCTGTTTCCAGAGGCTTTATGGATATCAACTACGTTTCTGTGCTTTTTCCTGGCTTGGGGTTTAAAGTTCTGTTTTTTTAGCCAAATTTTTCTTCCTTATTTCCCCATGGTTTCTTTTTTTGGGGAAAAATCAGACAAATCTCCTTTCATTCCTCATTGCACCTTTTTTTTTCTTTTTGCTGCAGAGACAACTCCAGCTAAAGCTAGAGGTAGAGTTCCTTGGTCTGGCTTACAGTTATCCTCCTGAGAGAGAGCTGAGCCCTGCTGGCTCCCCAGCCCTTCCCCACTCATTTACCAGAACCCAGCAGGACCATCTGTTTCTGTTGCCTGGATCTGTGTGTGTATGTGTGTGTGTAAAAGAAATTGGAGAATTGCTAAGGAAATCTGATAATTCCTACCCATCTTGGCTCCTTCTTCCTGCTTTCCTGGGGTCAGGTCTCATCAGCAGAGGTTAGCTAAATGGCTCCAAAGGGAATAACTCAATTCAACAAACATGCCTTAAACACCTACTAGACACAGAGGCCTGAGCTAGGAGGCCCAGGGAGGGGTTCCCCTACCCTTTTAGGGCCTGTGGCAGAGCGTTGGCATTTTGTGTCACATTGTGACTTTGGGGATGGAGAGGAGAGGGAATGAGGGGAGTAAAGAGGATGGAGAAGAATTCTCAGGGGGAGATACAAGGAACCAGAATAATGACAGTGAAAACAAAAGCATTTGTGCAGGGATTTCAGGTTTGCAAAGCACTTCAACCAAAATCATTTTATCCCTTGTTCATTGTGTGTATGTGTGCACTGTGCATTTTCACATGTACTTTCCCTGATAGAATATAAGCTTCTTGTGGGCAGAGACTTTGGTAAAACATTTACTCCAGGCCTAGTCCATGTCCTAATGGGAAATGAGCTTTGGCAGGAGGGGGGGGGCGGGGCATACCCAAGATAAATCCTGGGCAGATGGAACATTTGTGTTCTTATCCCCAGCACACAGGAGAGAGTGTGGCACGCTGTATGGAGACTAAATGTTTGTTGATGGATAGAGATCACTCACTCAATTGATAACTCTTTCTACCCAATCATCTCCATGGTTTGATGGAGAGAACAGTGGTGCCTGTGTCAGAAGACTGCATTTCTTGTGACCTTGGCCAAAACACTTACCTACCCTGGGCCTCAGTTTTCTCATCTGAAAATTAAAGAGAGTTCATTAAGGGATTTCAGCCTCATTCTGACACTGAGATACCGAGATCTCTAGATCTGTGCTCGCCAAATGAATGAATGAATGAAAGAAGAAGCATTTTATGTGTCAAGCACTGTGCTAAGCTCTAGGGATACAAATACAAACAAGTAAGACAGTGCCTGCCCTCAGGAAGCCTACATTTTAACAGAGGAACACAGCACATGAAGGACAGCTAGAATTGAAAGGAGGTGGAGAAGTCATGGTTGGGAAATGATGGGGGAGTGGAACAGTTTGGAAGCGAAGTAAGACCAAAGCTCATCTCTAGAGGCCAGGTCCTGATCAGAGTGCAGAGTGTAAACGTCGGGAGGAAAAGCCAGAAATGTTTATCCTGGAAGAGGGAAGGCCTGGTGGAGGGCAAGGGGTAGGGGGCAGTGCAGTGGATGTGATAGAGAGCAGGGACTGTGGTAACTGACTTCAGAAACAGGAAGGGTATGACAGAGATTCCACTTGACACCCAAAAGAGCAAAGGGGTCATAGATTCAGAGCTAAAAGGGACCATCAAATTACAACCTTTACATTTTTTTTTTTAACAAATGGAGAAACACAGGCCCAGGGAGATTTTTCTTTTTTAAGTAACCTAAGGCCCAAGGTCAGAAAGGTAGTAAGCTTCAGAGGTGGGATTTGCATCCACATCCTCTGTCTCTTTCCACTATACTATTAATCATTGGATAGCAGATCCAGAGGAAAGTACTTAGATGATATCACAGAGTCCAAATCTCATTTTTAAATTGTTTTTTTTAAATTATTTGTTTTCAATTTTCTACAATCATTTCCATACATCTTAGATTTTTTCCCCCTTCTTCCCTCTCCTTTTCCCCCTCCCTCTGCACTCCCTCCCTGAGACAGCATACAGTCCTATATAGGTTCTACACATATATTACTATTAAATACATTTTCACCTTGGTTATGTTGCATAGAAAAATTAAAATGAGTGGGAGAAACCATAAAACAAAACAGCATAAAAGAAAATTGTCTGCTTCATTCTGTGATCTAATTCCATAGTTCTTTTTCTAGATGTAGAAAGTGTTTTGCCTGAAGAGTTCATTGGGAATTTTTTAGGTCTTTGCGTTGCTATGAAGGACTAATTCTACCAGAAAAATTCCTCACACACTGTGGTTGTTGCTGTGTACAAAGTTCTTCTGGTTCTGCTCTTTTCACTCAGAATCAGTTCATATAAGTCCTTCCAGGCCTCTGTGAAGACTTCCTGTTCATCATTTCTTATAGCACAATAGTATTCCGTTACATTCATATACCATAATTTATTCAGCCATTCCCCAATTGATGGGGCATCCCTTTGATTTCCAGTTTTTGACCACCACAAAGAGAGCTGCTATAAATATTTTTGTACATGTGGGATCCTTTCCTATTTTTATGATCTCGTTGGGATACAGTCCTAGAAACAATATTGCTGGGTCAAGGGATCCCAAATCTCATTTTTACAGATGAGGAAACTGAGGCAGTCAAGTGACTTGCCTAAAGTCACACAGGTAGTAAAGTAGCAGAAGTGGGATGTGAAGCCAAGTCTTCTGACCCACTGCTTCATGGCCTGCTTCATGGAAATGCTAAGAAGCAATGTGATCAGTCAGCAAGTATTTGTAAGCACCTTCTATGTGCTAGGCACTCAGACTCAAAGATACAAAGACTCCTTGCCCTGAAGGAGTTTTCATTCTTTTGGAGGGCAACCACACACACACACACACACACACACACACACACACACACACGCACACACACCAATGAGAGGATTCCAGCGATCCTGGTGTCCCTGTCAATCAATCAAGAAGCATTTATTAAGAACCTACTATGTGCACTGTGCTACTCACTGGGGACACAGAGAAACACAAAACGTAGCCCTAAGATAAGATGTAAGCGCTGACCTGAGCATTTTAGGACCTCCTCCCTGGTTTTCTCCCTTCTTGATCCCTCCTTGTGTATCTTTAAGGAGTAAAGTTATATTTGTCCAAATTGAATAACACCGGTGGTTTCAAAATGAGTTCCTTTTGAAAACAAATAGGCCTTTGTGAGCCTGGCTCTGGCTGCACCAGTGGGGATTTGCACGCGGTACTTTCATTGTAACCTGATAAAGGTCCCTGGGGTGAACCTGACCTCACCAGTGCCCAGGCCCTGGGGCAGGAGGGACTTTGTCCTCTCCTCCCTCCATCTAGAAGCAGGAGAGCTGTAGTACCAGGGGTGGTGTCAGGGGCTCCTTACCTGCACCACCTTGGGCACCTGACTTCTCCCTTCTGGGCCTCTGTTTTCTCACCTGTAACAAGAGTAACAGCAAATATAGAGGGCTTTAGGGTTTACAGATTGTTCTTTTTTATATTATTAAGAGCTTAATCCTGGGAGGAAGGTGCTATTATGATTCCCCCTTTGAAAAGGAGGAAACTGAGCTTTAGAGAAGAAAAGCTACTTCCCTGAGGTCTTTCTCACTCCCAAGGTGAGCACTTCTTCCCTCTTCCATCTATGAGATAAGGAGGTCACATTAGATGGCCTCTGATGCTTCTCACCAGTTTAAATCATATCCTACCTTTCAGTGATTCAGTGAAGTGATTTATGACTAAATAACATGGCATGCCTCAGGATAGAACACATCACTGTTAATATCCTTTATCAATAAAGAATGATGCTGAGACTCCTTGGGCAGGGTGGGGTGAAGGAGGGGGAGGAGAGAGAGAGAGAGAGAGAGAGAGAGAGACTGAGAGACTGAGTGTGTGTGTATGTGTGTGTGTGTGTGTGTGTGTGTGTGTGTGTGTGTTGGAGGTGATGGAATGGGCTTGAGATCTCTTTGGCAACCTCCAGTTTAATTCAAAAAAACACATTTTTTTTTTGGAGATTGAGATGTTTTTATTTTCATTTTATCATGTATTTATTTATTATTAGTTTTCAACATTCTTTTCTATAAGATTTTGAGTTCTAAAATTTCTCCCTATCTCTCCCCTCCCCTCACCCCAAGACACCATGCACTCTGATTACCCCTCCCCCTAATCTGCCCTCCTTTCTATCACACCCCTCCTTTCCCTTTTCCCTATCTCTTCTATTTTCTTGTAGGGCAAGATAGATTTCTATACTCCATTGTCTGTATTTCTTATTTCCCTGTTGCATGGAAAAACAATTTTTTACATTCATTTTTAAAACTTTGGGTTCCACCTTCTCTCTCTTCCTCCCTCCCTACCCATCGCCACTGAGAAGACAGGCAATTCAATATAGGTTACACATGTGTAGTTATGCAAAAGACTTCCATAATAGTCATGTTGTGGAAGACTAACTATATTTCCTTCCATTCTGTCTTGTCCTCCATTTATTCTATTCTCTCTTTTGACTTTGTCCCTCCCCGAAAGTGTTTACTTCTAATTACTCCCTCCTCCCATTTTCCCTCCCTTCTATCATCTCCCCCACCCTTCAAATCCCCTTCTCCTCTACTTTCCTGTAGTGTACAATAGATTTTCCTATCAAATTGAGTGTGCATGTTATTCCCTCCTTAAGCCAAATGTAATGAGAGTAAGCTTCACTTTTTCCTTCTCACCTCCCCCCTTTCCCCTCCATTGAAAAAGCTTTTTCTTGCCTCTTTTATGAGAGAAAATTTTCCCCATTCCATTTTCCATTTCTCCCTTTCTCCTCCCAATATATTCCTCTTTCATCCCTTAATTTTTTTTTAGATATCACCCCTTCCTATTCAACTCACCCTGTGCCCTCCATCTATATGTATATAATCCCTCCAACTACCCAAATACTGAGAAAAGTCTCAAGAGTTACAAATATTATCTTTTCATGTAGAAATGTAAACAATTCAATTTTAGTAAGTCCCTTATGATTTCTCTTTCCTGTTTACTTTTCCATGCTTGTCTTAATTCTTGTGTTTGAAAGTCAAATTTTCTATTCAACTATGGTCTTTTCTTCAAGAATGTCCTCTATTTCATTTATGACCATTTTTTCCCCTGAAGTTCTATACTCAGTTTAGCTGGGTAGGTGATTCTTGGTTTTAATCCTAGCTTTTTTGATTTTTGGAATATCCTATTCCAAGCCCTTTGATCCCTTAATGTAGAAGATGCTAGATCTTGTGTTATCCTGATTGTATTTCCACAATACTTGAATTGTTTTTTTCTGACTGCTTACAATATTTTCTCCTTGACCTGGGAACTCTGGAATTTGACTACAATATTCCTAGGAGTTTTTCTTTTCAGATCTCTTTCAGGAAGTGATTGGTGGATTCTTTCAATATTTATTTTGCCCTCTGGTTCTAGAATATCAGGGCAGTTTTCCTTGATAATTTCATGAAAGATGATGTCTAGGCTCTTTTTTGATTGTGGCTTTCAGATAGTCACATGATTTTTAAATTGTCTCTCCTAGATCTGTTTTCCAGGTCAGTTGTTTTTCCAATGAGTTGTCTTCTATTTTTTCATTCTTTTGGTTTTGTTTTATAATTTCTTGATTTTTTCATGAAGTCATTAGTTTCCATCTGCTCCATTCTAGTCTTTAAGGAATTATTTTCTTTGGTAAGCTTTTGGATATCCTTTTCTATCTAACCAGTTCTGCTTTTTAGGGCATTCTTCTACTCATTGGCTTTTTGGATCTTTTTGCCATTTAGGTTAGTCTATTTTTCAAGGTGTTATTTTCTTCAGCATTTTTTTTTTGGATCTCCTTTAGCAAGCAGTTGACTTTTTTTGCGTGATTTTCTTGCATCACTCTCATTTCTCTTCCCAGTTTTTGCTCTTCTTCTCTTATTTGATTTTCAAAATCCTTTTTGAACACTTCCATGACCTGAGACCAGTTCATATTTTTCTTGGAGGCTTTGAATGGAGGAGCTTTGACCTTGTTTTCTTCTGTTTGCATGCTTTGGTCTTCTTGTCACCAAAGTAAAATTCTATAGTCTGATTCTTTTCTCGAGTTTTGCTCATTTCCCCAGCCATTTACTTGACTTTTGAGCTCTTTTTCAAGGTAGTTCTCTGCTTCCAGTGGGGGCAGGGGGGTAGTGTGTACTGTCAGGTACTTGATCCTTCCACAGTCTGTGAGCCTAGAGCTCCAGAAACAGTGACTACAGCTGCCCCTGCTCCTGCTGTGGCCTAGGGTTCCTCCCCCTCCTTCCTTCCTTCCCCCTCTGTCACCCTGGGGCTGGGGCTGGACCTGGACCACTCCACTCTCTTGCACTAGTCTTACAGGCTTTTTCCACTGACCTTCCAATTTATCCTCAGCATTTCAGGGTCATAAAGTCTGGAAACCACTACAAGTATGAGAGATTCAGTCTCCCCAAGGCCTGCTCAGGTCCCCTCTGTGCACTCCCGGCTCGCACTCTACTGCACTCTGCTCCCAGCATGGTGCAGTAGACACTTCCCAGCAACCTTTCAGGCTGTCTTGGACTCCAGATTTGCTTCGCTCTGTCATTCTGTGGGTTCTGCAGCTCCAGAATTTGTTTAGAGTCATTTACACTCTAGAAAGTCTGCACTGTTACTCCACTATCTTGGCTCCCAAGAAACACTATTTTTTTTTTTAAACTTACTGTGTTCTTTGCAGGGGACCTCAAGTTAAGATCCCCCAGGCTAAGATGACCTTGAGGTTGTAAAGCTGAGTGGGAGGATTTCTGTCTGTGGAAATAGGAATGTGTGAAGAAAGACATTGAGACAGGAAAATGAGGAATTCCATCTTGGAAAATTGGAAAATCTCTAATTTTTAAGTGGGAAACAGAGGTGGGCCAGCTGGGGGGAGTGACTGTTGGGCAGGACAGGCCTGGAGTTCTAGAGAGGACTTGTGAACAGATCTGTAGATTTGCCAATCTCCTGCCTTGAGCTGATGGAGTCCATGGGAGTTGATGAGTTGCCTCTAGGAATTCTCAGTGCGCTTTTGGAGCTGGACCTGGGTGATGACCCCATACAAGAGACTAATATTAAACAACTAGATAAGAGACCTGGGAGATGTTTCTTGGCAAAGGTGGGGTGCTGGGGGTATGGAAAACCCTGTGTGTAATGGCAGACTTTTTTAATATGACACCTACTGTTGCTGAACCTTTCTCCCCTCTTTTTTATTTTTATCGTAAGGGTTGGTTCTTTAGAAAGGATGGGGAAAGCAGGGTATTGGGAAATTTGAGAATGTAGAAAGATATCAGTATCAATAAAGGAAAACCGGAAAGGAGTAGTGTCAGCCAAGGGAGGAGACAGGGTATCCAGGAAGAGAGGGTTGTCCCTCTGATCAGAAACTAGAGAGGCAGGGAGGTTGAGACTAGTCCTCCCACTGTGAGCCTGGGCTATCTCTTCCCCTGCCTTTTCTCTACCTGTAAAACAAAGGGGTTGGATGAGATAGCCTTGAGGAGCCTTCCTGCTACATCCCTGTGATCCTGGGTTAAGACAAGGCTGGCTTGGCAGTTAAGAGTTGGTAGCTAGAGACAGACAGACAGAGGAGGAGAGACGGGTTGGAGGAGGAGAGAACGGAAAGACAGAGAGAAACAGAAGGAGAGATAGGAGAGAAACAGAGAGACAGAGACAGGGACAGAAAGAGAGAGAAAGAGATGGAAGGAGAGAGAAAAGGAGAGACAGAGAGGGACAGAAAAGGAGACACACACACACACACACACACACACACACACACAGAGGAATGAGAAAGAGAAAGAGAGAGAAGAAAAAAAAGAAATGAGATGAGTTGAGATGATGGGGCCAGAGATCTATGGTAGGGGATTGAGAAGTGAGTGAATGAAGGTGTAGGCAGTGTGTGTGTATGACTCTCTAGTGCAGCCATGAAAGCAATAGGTGAGAGGTGAGACAGGGCCTTATCTTGAGGAAGCAGCTAAGTCAAAGACTGGCTCGGTTTGGTAGTGAGGGGTGAGGGGAAGAAGGGGAGGGAGGGACCTGAGTGGGCTTGTTCATAGGCCCTGGAGCATATAAGAGGGCCTAGCTAGAGGAGGAAAGGGCTAATTAGCAAGATAGGCTGATAATATTAATAGGGATAATAATTGTTAACAGTGGTCTGTTTACAGAATACTTTACATCTCTTCCTCCTCTGGATACCTAGCTCAGTGGATTAGGACTGAGTGTTGATATTGAATTTAATTAGGAATACCTGTGTTCACATTCTGACTGGGACACTTACTAGCTGTGTGGCCCTGGGCAAGTCATTTCCCCTTTGACTACCTTGGTTTTCCTTATCTGCAAAATGGGATTCATAGTAGCTCCAGGTTTTGGTGAGGAATAATGTATGGAAAGTGCTTTGCAAATCTTAAAATTATAGATGTTAGTAATACTAATGTTAGGTACTGCAAATATTTGGGACAAAGGGGACAAGTAGAAGGGCTGGAGCAAGAAGGGATTTCCCAGAGGTAGAAGAGTGCATGGGGATGGGATACTGTATAGTGTCAGACTTTCTCAATATGTTGGTTAGTTTTGCTGAATTTTCCCCCTCCTCTTTTTTTTATTTTTATTATGAGACAGTTCTTTGGGAGGGTAGAGGAGGAGGTGAGGAGGGATATGTTGGGAAATGTAAGTGATATAAAAGCAAAAGATATAGATAGAAATGTTAATTTAAAAATGAACTGGGAGGGAATAGTGTAATGGCAGCCAATAGAGGAGTGAGTTGGTCATGGCAGGTGGATGAATGGTCAAGAGGATGGGAATAGTGCAGAGGGTATTGGTACGCATAGATGTTCGTCCTTCATTGCCGAAGATCATACCATCAGAGAAATGATGACATGACTTGCACTTGACTTTGTTTTGAGTGAGGGAGGGCTGTGCAGGTCACCAGCCTCACTTCTCCTCCAGAGCCATCTTAATCCAGTGACCAGATTTTCATCAGGATGACTGGAGATGACCCCGGATGAGGCAGTTGAGGTTAAGTGACTTGCTCAAGGTCACACAGCTAGTGAGTGTCAAGTGTCTGAGGTGAGATTTGAACTCAGGTCCTCCTGATTCCTGCAGTAGTGCTGTATCCTCTGCACCACCTAGCTGCCCCCTATCTGCATTGGTATGCAACACCACATGTAAGGCCCCAGTTTTTCAATGTACTGATGGTCTTTGCTGATTTTTTTTCTTTGCAAAAATTTACTTTAAGGGATGACTCTTCTAGAGAGGGGAAATCTAGGTTATCTAAAAACAAAAGATATAAATAAAATAGGGGGGAAATCTAGGTTATCTAAAAACAAAAGATATAAATAAAATCTATTTTAAAAAAGGATGACTTCTTTTTCCAGCAAAGGAAAAGTAGACAGGTGAGAATGTAGTGGGGTCATGAGGAGCAGGGGAGAAGACAGAGGGAGCTTAGGCCTTCATTGTCTCAGTGAAGTTGGAGGTGTAGACTGGGAGGGTTGGGGCTTTGAGAAGACTGAGGGAGAGACGGGGCGTGGGGTGGGGGTGGGGGGGAGAGAGAGAGAGAGAGAGAGAGAGAGAGAGAGAGAGAGAGAGAGAGAGAGAGAGAGAGTGTCCATCCATCGTGGAAGAATAAAGGATTGTTTCACCATAATGAGAGCAAGCTTGAGATGGGATTTGTAGGATTTGCTTGTCTGACTTCCTCCAGAATAGAAGCAGAGATAGGTGGGCAACAAACAGTGCAAATCCAGACTTTCTGCATCTTGTGGCCTGCAGAGGCAGCTGACTGAAAGAATTCCTTTCCCCTTTCAGTGATTCTTCCTATCCAATCCCGCAGGTGGTATGCAGGATTACAACTACGTGTGGTCCAACTGTTTCGAGATCACGTTAGAACTGTCCTGTTGCAAGTACCCGCCTGCTTCCCAGCTTCGTCAGGAGTGGAAAAACAATCGGGAATCTCTGATCACATTTATTGAAAAGGTAAAAGTGCACCCTGACCCTCTGCTCTCCTTATGGAAGTAGATTTTTCCTAAATGGGTAAAAACAGATCCACTTTATCAGGTACTTCTGGGGATTGGAGCTGTTGGTGGATGTAAAGAAACAAGATTCCAGGAGACCTCCCTAAGCCGGGGAGTCTCCAAAGAAGGATGGTGGAGCCGGTGCCATATGGAAGCCCTGTTGATGTTGACCTGCTGAAGGGAAGCCTCGGCACCCGAGGGCAGGGGGGTGACATATCACAGCTGAGCGAACTATTTAAAGAGAGAGGAGGCTTATGGTGCTGGGCCCCACAGGGCAGAGCAGGGAGGGAGTGGAGCTGAGGAGAGCAGATTTCAGCTTTATCTATTACAGTTCTCTGAAGGTCCGCAAGCGAATGTTGGAGTGGGAATTCTGGTTCTGTCAGTATGCTCTGACAAGCCCTAAGGATAAAGACAAGAGGGAAGGACTATCCCTGCCCTCAAGAAGCCCACCCTCTAATGGGAAAGACCACTTGCTGGCAACTGGACACAGACACTCTCTGAGCGTTTTCTCCTCCTGCTGTCCCCCATGCCTGGGGTGCTGTCATCCCTCTGCTCCAACTCCTGACTCAAACCCTGCCTCCAGCAGGAAACCTCAGCCAGCCCCTCTGAATTTTAGGGCTCTTCCTCTTTTAATAACTCCTTGTTTATCCTGTACATATCTTGCTTTCTACATATTTATTTTCCTGTTGTCTTCCGCATTCGTGGAAGCCCTTGAGGGCAGGGACTGGCTTTGACCTCTTAGGTGCCTAATAAGTGTTTGTTGATTAAGTGGGAAGGAATCCATGGAAGGAAGGCGCTAGAATTAAGAGGGTTTGGGAAAGGCTTCTTTAGGTGGCATATGGAGGAAGCCTGGGAGGTGGGGATGAGGAGGGACAGCGTTCCAGGCTTGGGGATAGCCAGGGGGAATGTGTACAGTCCGGAGAGAGAGTGGGCAGGCTGCGTGGGCTCAGCCGATCGTGGAGGCCTCCTTCCGGTTAGGCATTCTGTGCATTCAGGTGCATTCATGGTACATGAAATCTAGTGTACCTAGCACACAGTTACCGGCAGTGTTTATTCAGCAAACTTTTAACCGATTGTTGGAGATAATAAGGCTATAGTAGTGGCCATGAGAAGAACAGAATGCCTTTTTTGTCTTTCTTTTTTTCATTATTTATTTCCCGCACTTCTTTCTGAGACCTTTAAAAATAAATGAATTTGTCTTCCTCACTTTCTGGCAAGGTTGTGATTTTCTTGCTGTGACTAGCAGGTCTGACCTGAGGTCTTGTTGGACCTTTTACCTTATTTGAAGACTTGGTCATTAGAAGTGAAATGGGCAGTGACATAATGAGTTTGTATTTATGTATTTATCTTTTGTATATATCATTTTCATTTCCAAATATATTTCTCCCACCTCTTCTACCCAGAGAGCCATTTCCTGTAACAAAGACTGAAAAAGAAAGAGGAGGAGAAGAAAAGGAGGGAGAATGTAGTTGGGTAAAAATATCCCAAACGTGGGATCCCTCATGGAGAACTGAAAGAGACCTCAGAGACTGTCTCATCCCACTCCCTCATTTAACAGATGAGGAAACTGAGGCAAACAGGGTCACACGGCTAGGAAGTGTCTGACACCATGTTTGCTCAGGTCTTCCTGACTCTAGGCCTGGGGCTCTATGTCTTAACACCACTTAGGGCCTTTGGGTTAGGGTTATTTACAGCATTTTCAGCTCCTGTCTTATAGAAAGTCAACCATTTTAGATGTTATTGGTGGAAAAAAGGAATTTCAAAAAAACCAACAAACCTGTGGTCTTGCCATTGAGTCTGATTCAGCAGGCATCGATTAAGGGCCCTCTTTGTGCCAGGCACTGTGTTGGGGTACAGAAATGAAATCGTTTTGACTCTTAAAGAACTTATTGGGGGGAAGAGGAGTAAACTGGGGTGAACAGAGTTTAAGTCACTTGCTTATGATCCCTAGTCAGAGGGATAGATGTGAACCCTGCTGTTCTTGACTTCTGGGTGGAGATTCTATCCACTGAGCCAGATATCTTTGTGACATAAAAGATTGGAGGCAGAAGATTGTAATTTAAATCTAAAAAATTTGAGACATGCATAAGTATATATTTACATTTTATTTTAAATGCTGATACTGACTAGATTTTTGAGGAGACCATGACTCTGTTGTCTCATTTTAGAAACTCATACCCTTCAGACATTAGCTGTGTGACCCTGGATAAGTCATTTAACCTCAATTGCTTCTCCCCTACCCACTCCTGCCAAAAAAAAAAGAAAGAATAAATTCATACCATTGTGGATAGTAGAAAGGTTGGAGGTTCTCTGGTCCAGTCCTTAATATTTTTCAGATGAGGAAAACAAAGCTCAGATGTGGCAGAGCCAGGACTTAAGCCTGTCCTCTCTGATGCAGCATCCAGGACCACACACAGCCTAGTTATTAGGGGAGGTTAGAACAACCCCTCTTCTCCCCTCCCCTTCAGCTTCCATGTTCTTTTGTTCTCTCAGGTCCACATTGGCGTGAGAGGGTTTGTGAAAGACTCCACATCTGGTTCTGGCCTGGAAAATGCAACCATCTCGGTGGCTGGCATCAACCATAATATCACAAGTGGCCAAGGTGGTGATTTCTACAGACTCCTTGTTGCTGGGACTTACAACATCACGGCGGTCTCTGTTGGGTAAGGCAACCATGCTTTGATCAAGAAAAGTGCCCGTAAATTGTTGGACTGCCTGGTCTGATTGTCAGGTGCCTGAGAAAACGTTCACTGCATTGGCTGCCTCTGACCTTCTCTTGCCTTCATGTCTGATCATTCTGTTCCCCTGTGAGTGAGGACTTCTCGGCCAGTTGGCCAATAGAAGGGCCAGCTAGAATGTCATCCCTGGCTTTCTTTGGAACATGATTTAGGTGTCACCTTCCAGGTGAGATCTTTCCTAATCCCCCCTCCCCTGGTACCTCAGATGGAGGCACTCTCTTCTCCCCTGAATTGAGTTGATGCTGGCTTTGGACAGCATCTGTTTTGTGTTTGCTGACTGAGGATGTGCCTGTTTCCTGAGGGCAGGCCCTGTTTTGGTTTCTGTCTTTTTATCCTCCAGCGCCTAGCGTAGGGCTTGGTCCATTGTTGGCCCTTTTGAACATGCTAGTTGAATTGAAAGGAATTTTAGTGGCAGGCTTGTAAGAAAGGATGGCTTTGAAAAGCTTGAAAATAGCGACAGCCGTGTGGTGTCATTCCTTCAGTGGTGATGGCGTGTGGAGTCGGAGGGTGCAGTAGGCTGCTTGCAAGAGCTGCCATCTGCTTTCTCTTATGTGAAGTGAAAAAGCTCTCACTTTGCTGGAAAGGCTTCTGGAAGCTTCTTTGGGCAGGATTTTCTTAAAAACTCTTAGTTTCTTCTCAAGCTTTCTTCTCCTTGGCAACAGTATTGGAGCTGACAGTGGGGTGAGGAGACGGCAAAGAATTGACAAAAACCTCCCCTCTCTTTGAGTGTCCCAGGATCCTAAACATGGCTTAGGAAAGAAAGAAGGAAGGAGGGAAAAAGGGAGGGATTGGAAGGGGAGAAGGAAGGAAGGAGGGAAGAAAGTGAAAGAAAAACAGGAAGGAAGGAGCATATCAGGCACCTGCCAAGTGCTTTCCCTGTCTTATCTCATTTGCTCCTCACAACAAACCTGGGAGGTAGAAGCTGTAATTGTCTCCATTTTATAATTAAGGAAACTGAGGTAGAAATCTAATATCTGAGGCCAGAATTGAGCTTGGGTCTTCCTGAGTCAGGGCCCAATGCTGTATCCACAGCACCACCTAATGGCCTCTGGGCAGTGCCTAGATTGGTTCAGTGAGCTGCAGAATTTGAAGAACTCGTGAGATGTAGACTTGTGGAAGGCAGGCAGTGTTTCTCAGGAATAAGTAAGCAGTGATTGTATTCTTCATATCAGAAAACCATAGCTCTAAACTGGATTTCCGATGTGGAAATGAGGCCCATGGAGGTGAAGGGATTTGTCCAAAGTTACATTAAGTATCAGGAGTGAGATTTGAACCCAGATTCTCAGTCTCCAGAGCCAGCCCTCTTTCCACTATGCTGTGCTACTTGTCAAGCATGGTGCTAGTTACTAGGAATACAAAGATAGACACCAAACAGTGCTTGCCCTCAAAGTGCTTACATTCTTGAGATTCTCTGTTTTTTGCAATTTTTTCTATTGGAAAGGATGCCAGTGGTCACCTCGTGCCCAGATGTTAAAAGCAGAAACTCAAGCCTGTTGGTCCGTAGCTGGTGTTTTAATAGTTTCTCTAGTAACCAGAAAGGAAAAGGTCTCTGTGCTTTTCTAGCCTCTAGAATAAGGATCAGAAGTGGAGGGACCCAGCCTCTAGACCAGGGATTCTTAGCCTTTGTTTTATCCTGGGCCCTTTTGGAAATAGGCTGGTGAAGCCTTGGACTTCTTTTCAGAAGATTATTATTAAATGTATAAATAAAATAAATAGAATTGCAAAGGAAGACAATTCAATTGAAATATGGTTCTCAGGATATTTTTAGAAAAGCAAGTTCACAGGCCCCAGAAGGTACCCTGCTCTAGAAGCAAGGGCACATCACCTGCTAACTGAAGTGCTATCATCTCTGTTCTCCCATGTCTCTGCAGGTACATGCCGATGACAGTCAGTAACATAGTGGTACAAGAAGGTTCGGCCACAGAGGTGAACTTCCTGCTGCGGCCCACAGTGATCCTCTCTGTGGAGCCTCAGACAGCGGCACCCAGTGTGGCCCCCATGACAGATGCCCCCGAGACTCCCTCCTCCCACCAGCCAATCCAACCCCAGGACTTTCACCACCACCATTTCCCTGACATGGAGATTTTCTTGAGGAGGTTTGCCAACGAGTACCCCAATATTACCCGCTTGTATTCATTGGGGAAATCTGTTGAGTCAAGAGAGCTTTATGTGATGGAGATATCAGATAATCCAGGTGTCCATGAACCAGGTAAGAGGCTTGGTTTTGGAAGGTCTAAAAAGCTGGAGCCCGATGCCCAGTGGGGAAACTGAGGCTCACAGTGGTTAAGTGACTTAAAGGATCCTAGCTCTAGGAGCAGGAAAGGACTTCAGAGGCTGCCTGGCCCGATGCCCTTATTTCACAGATAGGGAAACTAAGGCTTACAGTGCCAGAGACAGGATTTGAACCCAGTTTCTCTGACTTCTACAGTCATTGCTCTTCCCACTGCACTACTCTATCTTTGGAGAAGAGCCCCCTAAAACCAGTTGCTGTGTATTGCATTGATTGGTCCGGAAAGATCTCCTAATTTTCAGTATACTACATGAGAGACAGGGTGGCTCAGTGAAGAGCACCAGCCTCACAGTCAGGACAGCCAGGGTTCAAGTTTGAGGGCTGACATATCCCGGCTTTTGCACAAGTCACTGTACCCCTTTAGTGCCCCTAGCAATTCTCTTACAATGTAAACAACAGGGAAAATGCTGACCTCCATTGGCAGAGGGAGTCCTTACTGAGAGCTCCATACAAAGGTGGCAGTGTAAACGGTATATGTATGTATGTAGGAATGCATGTATCCATCAGTGTATGTGCATGTCTACCTCTTTCTGTCTATAGATCTATCTCTGTTTGCCTCTGTCTCTGTCTTTGTCTTATTTGTCTCTATCTATGGATGTCTCTATGTCTTTCTCTGTGGTTCTCCGCATTTCACTGTCTGTAATGTATACATGTTTATCTTGTACATATGATACATGTGCTCTGGTCCATATGCCGTGTGTCTCCAGTGTTCTGTTTTGAGGACATATGTTCTGTGTGTACATACCCAGAATTTCACACTGGCAATGTAGCACATTAGATATTCAATGTGTGTTATTAACTGGTTTCCTTCCAGGGAAAAAAATGACTGCTTTCTCATTGCTCCAGTTGCATAGCTGCTATCTATAAATACCTGTGTTATATCTATGGAATACACACACATGTAACTGAAGCAGAGAGAAGTGATGCAGGCATTCTTTTGACTGGAGAGAAGAAAAGCTCCTTAACGCTCACAGGGGGTCTAATTTAATATGCTTCATGTCTCTAGTGTGAAATTAGATTTTCAGAGCTAAATATGGGTATTTTTGTTCCATGGGAAGTTTGTGAAGAGGTTGTTTTCCACATCTATGGAAAGAGTTTTATAGGGAGAGGAGTATTTCTTTTTCTTGGTAAAGAATAAAAATCACAGGATAGCTTCATGTTAAATTATTACTTTGCCCCCCCCCCCCATCCCTATTCCCCAGGGGTGTTAATATGTTTTTGGAGAATAATAGTGTTCATTTTGTTTAATGTTTAGGATGGCTGTGAGTATTGGACAAATCTTTAATCCTCAAGAACTAGTGAAAACAGATTCGTATTGCATTTTGTGCCAGGTGAACCGGAATTTAAATACATTGGAAACATGCATGGGAATGAAGTTGTGGGCAGGGAGCTGCTGCTGAACCTCATCGAATTCCTCTGCAAGAACTTTGGGACGGACCCGGAGGTGACCGAGCTGGTCCGTCATACCAGGATCCACCTGATGCCCTCCATGAACCCTGATGGCTACGAGAAGTCTCTGGAAGGTAATGGGGATATCTGGGAGTGAGAGTGCGTGTGCATGTGCCTGTACGCTCGTGTTCCTGCCTGTTTCATCCTTCCAGGCGGCCATTGACCTTATGCTTCAGGGGAACAGACTAATGGGCTGTTTATCTTATGGTTGCCTCCAAATGGTCTTTCCCGCTCTGCTGAAGTGTGCCCAAAGGCACCTGGGGGATGTGTTTCTCCCAAAGACTTTTGAACCTGCTCAACTTTTCTGCGGGCCCCTCACCCCCAAATCTGCATGCACACGTATATACGTACATATATATGTACACACAGGTACACATATGCATATATATTATACGTCTATTTTTTTCCTCTCTCCCTTTTAACTGTAACTCTTCATTGCAGTGTTGTGGTTACTGTATAAATTGTCCATCAGATTGTGCTCATTCCACTCTCTACTGGGGTACACAGATCTTCCCAGATTTCTCTGGAGCTGTCCCACTCTTCTTTTTTCATAATGTTCCTTTACATGTATTTCCATGATTGGTTCAGCCATTCCTCAATTGGCAGGTGCCCCTTTCATTTCTAGTTCTTTGCTGCCACAAAAAAGAGCTGCTTTCAATATGTTTGTACACACGGGTGCCCTTTCCCTTTTTTTTTTTTAAATGTCTTTGGGGAATGGGGCTGGTCTAGCTGGAGTTCTTGCTAGACTGTCTTCGAGTGTGTAGGTGGAGAATGGTTTGTTCCAAATGGTCAGCGGAATGATGAGATGTCGTTTCCAGCCAGTGTTTGTGTGACTATGGCAGTCAGTTTGAATTACTTGTAATTAAGCAATAGCTTATTATAATTTGTATAACTGGATTTCTTTGCCCTTTAAAGTGTTTATTGAGAAGATGGGATCATTTGATCATAGACTTAGTGCTGGAAGGGGTCTTAGAGGCAGACTTACTTACAGACACACAGCCAGGGAGTATCTGAGACTACGTTTGAACTCTGGTCCTTTTGCTTTCTGTCCCCTCTGCCCTGCTTCTTCTCTGAGGACAAGAGGGGATAGGGAAGGTGGTCAGTCCTAGTTTAATTCAGGCAATGTGCTCATTATAGACTACTGTATCCCTTGGCATCATGCAAGGTGTTGACAAGGGAGGCTAGATTGTCACTGAAGACCTGTTCCCAGGTCCAGATGCCCCTGTCTGTAGAAAGCATTTACCTGTGTACAGCAAAGCCTCCTCAGTGAAATCTACAGCAGTGCAAAAGCTATTCATCCCAGGGGTTCCCAGAAGCCCATGGCACACTGGAATGAGGACTGCCTTCTAAGTCTACGGTCCTGGCTTCTAATCCCCCCTCAGCTCCTTCCCTTGGTGTCCTCAGGCACATCCCTTTTATACCCTCTAATTTTCCTCTTCCAGAAAATTTGGGGGTTTGGCTGGATGACTTCTTAGATCCCTTTCAGCTCTCAGTCTTTGATCCTTGGAGTCAGGAGAGATTTGGGATCAAATCCCGCCACAGGCAGGTAGTAGCCTGACTTTGGGTTCCTCATCTCTCACACAGGGAATTTGGTAATTCTAGCATATACCTCATGAAGTTGTGATAAGGATCAGGTGAGTTTTAATTTGCATAAAAGTGCTTCTGTAATCCATAAAACATTCAGCAGTCAGCTGCGAGTATTATTTACTCTAGAAAAGCCAAGTGAATGACAGACACATATTACTTAGCCTGTGACATGGAAGCCCATTAAATGAGTTCATGAGTAGGTATATCTTGGACAGGTGCTACAGATGGACACTGTCCTGGGCCAAGAATTGAGTAGGAGGAAAGACTCAAGGGTGGCAGATGAGCAGAGAAGAATGGACGGGGCAGTGAGGGTCTGGCTAGATCACATTTGGGAAATTAATTACATGAGGTTCAAAAATATTTTTTACTAGTATATCTCTTCTTTTTGTATACCTTTCAATTTCCTATTTCCCTCCCCTTGCCCTCCCCCAAGAGCCATCCCTTATAAAGGAATCATACGTTATAATGGAGTGTGTTTTAACTCAGCCATGAGCTGTGGTCCCAACCATTCCCATACCTGGCTTTGTCACCCTTAGGAGACTCCACGGGCATAGTTGGCCGAAACAACAGCAACAATTACGATCTGAATCGCAATTTCCCAGACCAGTTCTTCCAGATCACAGACCCTGTGCAGCCTGAGACCACGGCCGTCATGAGCTGGCTGAAGACCTACCCATTTGTGCTGTCTGCCAACTTGCATGGAGGTATGCAGTGAGCAGGAAGGGGCATGATACTGGGCATGCCCCCCCATCCCCCTGGGCTTCTACCTTGGCCTCATCTACGCTGGGGCCTTTCACTTTTTTTTGTTCTCAAATGTAGAGTATCCAGATATTGATGCTGTGAGATTTGACTGTAGCTCCCTTGTCCTGGTTAGTCCCCCACTTTTTCCCTCCTCAGTTGTAAATTCCACTAGGGCAGGGCCTCTTTTTCAATCATGGCAGTGTCAGTGTTAACATATCCCTTACACGATGTCTTGCCTCCCTCCTCCCCTGTTCAGCTGATTTAGTCATGGGACCTGCAATCACATGCTACCTTTGTTACAGTGCCTCTTAGTAGGCTTGGCCTAGTCACTTTCTGGGTGTTTGTAAAATGAAGGGACTGGATTAGATGACCTCGAAGGTCCTTTCTTTCCTGTTTTGGAACTGGCATCCTGTGGTTTCATCACAGCTGTGCTCTTGGAAATCTCAGAAGTATTCTTCAGCTTCTTATTAAGCGGCAGTAATGTGTGTAGGCATAGATTTATAAATGATAGTATTATTAAGCAACATTATTATATATTTGTATTGTTATATTATTAAGCAGCATTATTCAGCTTATTCAGAATTATCATTAGCATTTTATATATGGATACTACTATTATATTAATATCTGTCATAATTAATATTGGTATTATTAAGCAGGATTCTTCAGCTTACTGTTCAACAGTAGTATTAGTAGTATACATATTCTATTTATTATCTTATTAAGCAGTATTATATATTATATGTCATTATATTATTAAGCAGCCTTCTTCAGCTTGTTATGCAGTATTATTATATTAGCATTACATATAAGTGTATATTATATTATTAAGCAACATTCTTTGCCTTATTAAACCGTATTATTAGTATGTATTATCTATAATTACTAAGCAACACTCATCTTATTAAGCAGCATTATTATCATTATATTCATATTACATAGTATTATTACAGTTGTATATTATTTGTATTAAATAGTATTTTTAAGTGTATTAAGTAGTAGATTATTAGTAGTTCTGTGTACTTTAAGATTGTTGAGTAATATATTAGTATATATTATTGTTTAGTAGCATTCTTCATCTTATTAAGCAGCATTATCATATTAATATATTTTATTAATTAATTTTAATTAATATATTTTATTAATTATTATATTAATATATTTTATATACTATTTGTATTATTATTACAATCAATTCTCAACTTTTGTGAGGTAATGTTCCTAGAAAATAGTTCATAAATATATGAATGTTGATAATGGGAAATAAGGATAGGTTCCCCCGACCCCTGAAAGCTATAATCTTTCACTAGAGATTGAGGAAAATATACCTTTTTGTATACAATTCCTTTTGACAAAACCTTATTTCTGACAATATATACTTGTCTTAATACAGTAAACATGAAGTAACCCATAAAATACAGTACACAATATAAAACTGGCAACATTCAGAACATTTTTTCCCTCTAGTAATTCTCTAGAACTCTGTGACCTTTTGTGCTAGCATCTCGATGGGAAAAAGAAAAACCAACGTTGATTTCAGAAAAATGCAGGAAATTTCATAACACTTGAAATATACAATGCCCTACTTAAATACTTTCCTTCTTTTTGTAGATATAATCAATCATTGATTTATTAACAAATTCACAGCCAACAGCAGCTGCAGACATTCTTACATGAAGTTTATCAAACACCTTGATTTTTTTGCTAAACCACACTTTATACTCTTGGGCTTAGAACCCAAAGAATTTGGACTGCACTTTGGGGGCATCACTGCCACACAAAACTTGAGTTTTAAAGGCAAACAATGAAAATCTTCTGCGAACACACAAGGAACTGTATATGGTGGTAGGGCAAACAAGGCCAGTGAAGCACCTCGTAGGATGCCACACTGGCCTCTCCACAAGCTGGCACGTGGCACATCTCTTTTTTATTTTTTACTGTGCATAGTAGTGAATGAAAGTAAAAATGAGTTTACTAATGAAATCACACAAATGCTTGAAGTCATAAAAGTTAAAGGTATGAATGTTGAAGACTGATCCTGTATTGCTATTATTAAGCAGTATTATCATTCTATAAGATATATCTTATATAGGACATTATCAAGCAATGAAATTATACTATAATCTATGTTATATAATAAATATACTATGATATTAGTATGTATCATTATTATTAAGCATTATTCTTTGGCTTATTAAATAGTATCATTATCATATTAGTATTATATATTAGTTACATATTCTAAGCTTATTCTTAAATCTAAGCAGTCTTCCCTGGCCCCCTAGCTAGGACACAGTGTGATGGGAGAAGGAAACATTCAAAATAAGTTGATCAGTAGAAGGCAGGACTCTGGTTAGGGCAAGATCCAGCCTGGCAGGCCCAGGGGACTTAGAAATGTTCAGACTGGTGTGTCCTCAGAGAGTGGTGAGAATGTCAACAGCAGCCTGAGAACTGCTGCAAGTCATGACACTCTTGGGCAGCCAGAGAGGGGGAAATCCATGAGCTCCTGCCATGGAGATGCTGTTTCTAGGATGGCTTTTAGGAGACCCTTCATGCATAGGTGAATGAATGGAAAAGCCATCCATTGAACATTTACTGGGTGCCAGACACTGTGCTGCAGATCCTCATGTTTTCAAGAACAGTCAGTCCCTGCCCTGAGCTTAGATTCTAGGGGGAAAGGCCCCACGTTGAGGGGTGAACTGCCCATGAAAGGCAGTTGTGTGCTGCAGAGGGAGTGAGCTGGGAGGGGTGCCAGGCAAGCAAAAGCAGTGAGGAGTGCAGGGGGTATGGAGGGAGCATGCCTTCCTTAGCAAGGCTCTGTATTTGGGGGGCCATGGGCTTCTCCTTAATCTTGAGGACAGCACCACCCTCCTCCCAATAGGGATCAGTGATCCCTTCCAGCTGACTTTTTGTTGTATGTGGGCATCTCACACCCTGATCCTTTTGATGTCTTCCAGTGCCAGGCACTGTGATCACCCTGGCTAAAGCTTCTCTCCAGTCTTTACTGTATGATCTGAATTGTGGCATGTGTTCATTACTTTGACCCTGCCAAGTTCAACAAGCCTGGAAGTGTTCCACTCCTCTGACTTCTCTGGCTCTGAATGAAGGTAGCTCATAGCCTTGACAGGATCTTCACCATGGCCCCACAGTGGCCTCTGGTAGGAGTGGGCTTTTTACACCAGTGGGGAGTGGTGGTCCTTTGTGCATCAGATCAAGTCCATTCTTTTTTTGTGGTTCCCTGTAGGTTCTTTAGTTGTGAACTATCCGTATGATGATGATGAACAAGGAGTCACCTCCTACAGCAGATCTCCAGATGATGCTGTGTTCCAACATCTGGCTCTTTCTTATTCCAAGGTAGGCTTCCATCGAAGGGAAAAGGGTGCTGTAGAATTTAATTCTCAAATTTTAAAAGTCATATCCTTTGTTTAAAAAGTCATAGGATGATAAATGTAGAGCTAGAAGGGATCTCAGAGGCCATCTGGACCAGCCCTTTCATTTTACAGATGAAAAAACTGAAGCTCAGAGAGAGGAAATGACTTCTGAGGTCACACAGGACAGAAGAGGCAGCTCCAGGATTTGAACCCATGAAATTTGACTCAATTCAGTACTTCCCCTCTCCCCAGGGGACTCTGTTGCCTCTGAATAAATTAGAAGAAATGCCAAGCCAAAAGCTCCTTTCTGCAGATCACAAGATGTGCTAATCAAATGTTTTTGATTTCTTCCAGGAAAATTCTGAGATGTATCAGGGCAACTCCTGCAAGGACATGTATCCGGATGAGCATTTTTCCCATGGAATAACTAATGGAGCCAACTGGTACAATGTCCCAGGTATAGCCCTCTCTAATAATCGTCATAACTAATAATTATTAGTAATAGTTAACATGCAGAGCTTTTGTAGAGTTTGCAAAGCACTTTAAATTTATTATCACACTTGACCCTCAACAACGCTGCGTAGCAGGTGCTATTCTCATCCCTATTTTACAGAATTGGATCCACGATAAGAATCAACACCGGAGGTTTGTGTCCCCGTACTAAGGATGCCCTGGAGCTGCTGGGATGGAGGGGCACCACTTGCCTTCTTTCACCGTGGCGGCTTCTAACATTTCTGACTCTTCTCTAGGTGGGATGCAGGACTGGAACTATCTCAACACAAATTGCTTTGAAGTGACGATTGAATTAAGTTGTATTAAATACCCTTATGAGAAGGATTTGCCCAAGTATTGGGAACAGAATCGCAGGTCTCTGATCCAGTTCATGAAGCAGGTATTGTATGTGACAGCCCAGTGGGGGACATTTTACCTTCGAGCGTGATGCTTGGGTGTTTTATGGAGGGTTGTTAGCAGTGTTCCTTCCTTGTTATGAAAATGAGCCTAACTTTCAACTTGCTTTCTCATTGACCAGAATAGTTTTCTTTCCATTTCAGTTTAAAAGAGAACATATTTGTTAAGCTCTTTCTCTATTCAAGGCACACACTGCCAGATTCTGGAAGAAAAAGACAAAAACAAAACATTTCCTACCCTCAGGGAGCTTAACTTTCAACTTGCATTCTTACATTTGACCATCTGATGGTCTAGGACTGTTCCAAAAGTTCAAAATGAGGATGACAAGAATGATGAAAATAAAGCTGGCCTTTGCAATAAACCATTATAAACAAGCACATTCTCCTCCCAGTAGTGGATAAAAAGTGTAAAAGCATTTCAGGGTGTGCTGTTTTCATTACTATGGTAAGAACCATTGGAGGAACAATGACATTACCATGGGACACCCATGGAGACCAATGTTAGGCACTACCCTGGCAGGATGGGCCTGAGAGCACCTGAGGAAAGGCATGGGAAAAGCACAGGGACATCTGGCTGGTGGCCTGAAGTAGTAGCCTATTGTCTGATTAAAGGCAGTAGCCACAAAAAGAACTGCATGCAGCAGCATCTAGAAAACCAAAGCCTGTCCAGTTCTAGATTCCTTTAAACTTCATGCTGAAAACAGAAGCCAAAAGGTTAAGGCACTAGAGGGAGTCAGAGCAGCACCAAGAACAAATAATTTAGCCTCATTCAAAAACTTAAGAGGCTTGAGAAACACTCCCCATCCCCACACCCCCACACCTTTCCCCTCCCCCCAAAAGAGACAGAGGAGAAAAAGAGTTGGGAGGAAGAAGATGGATGCACAAGGAAAATCCATAGGGGATCGGATAAGAAACAGAAAGTTTGTGTGTTGTTTAAAGTGCAGCGAATCACGGAGCAGTTAGATCAAACGTGGCCGGATCTAGCTTCTTGGAGAATCCTGGACAGCAGTGGCATCCATGGAGCTCCATCATCATGCCCAACACTCTGATGACTAGATGTTGTAGAATGGGCCACTGATTCTAATTGCTGGGCTTTGTCCAGGTCCATCGAGGAGTCAGAGGATTTGTACTGGATGCCACGGATGGCCGAGGCATCTTAAATGCCACCATCAGTGTGGCTGACATCAACCATCCTGTCACCTCCTACAAAAGTGGAGACTACTGGCGCCTCTTGGTTCCTGGGACTTACAAAATCACAGCTTCAGCCCGAGGGTAAGTGAGTGGTTAGACAGAGGGAACATGGGTATGGGGGTGGGGGTGGGGATCAGTCGATGTCAGTCTATGTGCTAGACACTGTGTTGGGCACTGAAAATACAAAGGAGTCCCTGACCTCAAGGGGCTTACCTGCTAATGGGGCAGACAGTGCACACGTGCATGCGTGTGTGTGTGTGTGTGTGTGCATGTGGGTATGTGTTCATAATGCAGTGTGCTTATGATGGGGGGATGCCTTATATGAATACTTACACATGGACAAATGCTGTCCACATATGTATGGATGGATTCCCTGCATGAATGTGTATTCATACACAGCTTGTGTGTGCTATCCATCACATTAGAAGGAAGCCCCTTGAGGGCAGATGCTATTTCAGTTTTGCCTGTGTATTCCCAGCTTTAGGGAGCTTTGATAGCTTAAAATCACCCTAGAACTTGGGGGACATCTTGTTTATGCAAAATATGTACCCAGTAAATAAAAGGTAATGAGAGAGGAGGGCCTCCATAGGTGGGGGGCAAGGGGATCTGGAAGGACCTGTTGTTGAAGGTAGCATATAAGAGTCTAGGGACTCATAATGAGGAGGTAGTGCATTCCAGGCATGAGGAATAGCCTGGGAAAAGGCACAGAGGCGGGTCAGAATTGTTAGCTTTCTTAACTTCTCTTACTGAGGAATACACCAGGCCCTCCCAGAGAGGTTACAGAGAACCTTCTGCTGGAGTCCTAGGAAGCAACTGTACTGTGGACTTGACTCCCCTCTAGTGGCAAAGGGAGTGGAATATCTTTGTTATTGTTTTATTTACAAGTTAATTTATTTTTTTTAATGCATTGCTTATTTATTTATTTTTAGCATTCATTTTTTAAAAAAAATTTGTTCACTCACTTTAATAAGTGCTATAAGAACTCTTTCAGCTGAATATTTTTCCTATGACTACTCCCCTTTTCATGACCATGATTTTTTAAAAAATAATATCCATTGATACCTTGTGTTTTGATATCACCGTGATTTCTGACTCCTCCCCTCCCCAGCCAGCTCTTATAACAAAGCATTAAAAAGAGAAAGTTCATAAAACTAGTCAACACATCAGCCAAGACTCAGAATATGGGATGTTGCACACCCATCAGCCCCTATCTCTGCAAGGAAGGGAAGAAGGTGCATTTTCCCTGCTTTGTGACTCAGTAGAGCTTATTCTTGTATTAGAATCACACCATGCTCGGTTTCCTTTCCTTTCCTTCCTTCCATCCTGTCCCTTAGATGTAGAAGCCTCTTGACCATCTTTGAGTATTTCCTGTACTAATGTTTATTAGTTATGGGCAAAGAACGCAGATGAAATAGTGGGAAAGGGGCATACTGAGAGATGGCCTGAGAGACATGTTATTGAAATGAAGAATATTAAATGTGACATTACCAAAGAGAGTTCAGTTATTGTTGTATCCAGTAAAGTTATGTAGTGATAGGGAGCTAGCCTCAAAGTCAGGAAGTCCTGGGTTCAAGTCTGACCTCTGATGCCTCCTGTCTGTGCCCCCCTCATTGCTCTCCCTAAGTCCATTGAGAAGGTGCTGACCTGCATTGGTAGAAGGAATTTCCTCTCCTGGGAGTTCCCTTTGACCCAGTAAAACCATAGATCCTGTCTCATCTCTTAACATCCCTTCTGGGTGGAGAAGGAGGTACATATTAGTAATCCAAACAAAAGACAGGGCTATTTTATTTCATTCTCCCCTTTTTGAAAATCTTTTTCTCCATCATTGGTCATAGATACAATCCCGTCACAAAGAACGTGACCGTGAAGGATGAAGGGGCGGTCCAGGTCAATTTCACACTCGTGCGATCCTCATCAGATTCCAGGAACAAGTCCAACAAGATGAAGGAGATCATGGCGGAGAGTGGCACGAGCGACCCAACAACCAAGGAATTTGAGACATTGATCAAAGACCTGTCAGCGGAGAACGGCTTGGAGCGCCTCCTGCACAGCTCTTCACCCAATCTGGCCCTGTATCGCTACCACTCCTACAAAGACCTGTCCGAGTTCCTTCGAGGGCTTGTCATGAACTATCCCCACATCACCAATCTCACCAAGTAAGGAGCTCCTTGTACTTGGCTTCTCAGTCCCCTGGAATAACAGTGCTTTGTGGTTCTTTCAGTGAGGTTACCCAAGCACTTATTAAGTACCTACTGTGTGCCAGGAGAGGGGAGGGGAGGGGAGGAGAGAGACCTGAGTCCTAACACAAATTCAGCAACTCTTTTTTCCCCTCAGTTTACCCATCTGTAAGATGGGAAGAATATCTATAATGAAAAGGAGCATGGTAGTAGCTCAGGGATCCCAGGAAGACCCCAAAAGCCTTTGTGGGTCCATGAGCTCACAACTAATAACACTAAGATGTTTTCATTTCTAATGTGATACATCAGTAATTTTTAAGAATGTAAAGTGCTGTTGATCACCTTCTCAATAGATGAAGGAGAAACTGGAAGGAGAGAATTAGAAACTCAATTAAAAAAAAGTTAAAAATAAATAGTAAATTAACTGGGCAGGGGAGAAATATCGTGATGTCATAAGACCTGTATGTTGCAGAACTCCTAGTATAGTAGATAGCAGCTCAACTTCAGGGAAATGTTGGTTAATGTAAACTGGACAAGTTGCCATGTCTCAGTGTCCGGCAGCCAGGGTGCTGGTCTGCACTGCTAGAGAGACTTTCCTCGTGGGGAGCTCCCTATACTAGGGCAGCCTGGGCACCCCAGATGGTGCCAGCGACAAGACAAGAATGAAGCAATCCCTGCCCTCAGGGGGCTTCTTTCTATTTGGCTCATTTCTATACTGTCAGACAGCTTCCTAGGATGGTGGAGTGGGGGGGTGGGTTCCTTTTATTTGGCATCTACTGATAGAATATCATGATCCCAAATGCATTTTGGAGCATTTTGTTGGAAGTAATTCAGTCAGAGTAACATGCAATAACTGAGTTGGTTTTTTCTTCTGGCTTTTGAAAGTTTGGGTCAGAGTGCTGAATTTCGTCAGATCTGGTCCCTTGAAATCTCCAATAAGCCTAACATGTCTGAGCCTGAGGAGCCCAAGATTCGATTCGTGGCCGGAATCCATGGGAATGCCCCCGTTGGAACCGAGCTGCTCCTGGCCCTAGCGGAATTCCTCTGCCTGAACTACAAGAGGAACCCGGCTGTTACCAAAGTAAGAAGTGGGCTCTCTTCAGTTTCCCTGCCCTTCTCTGGGCCTTCTAGTTCTAGAACTAGGATCCTGAGTTCCAAGTGTAAAATGAAGGGTTGGCCTTGATGGCCTCTGAGGTCTGAGCCAGCGATCCCAATGATCAGTAGACGTCAAGGCATCCATTTTCACGTCTTGGAAGTGTCATCCTTTGAAAGTAGGCCACCCATTATTTTAAAGGCATTTTATAAATGTAATATTATCAGTTTGTGGGAATTTTTAAATGGATTTAATATGTGTGAATATGTCTGTTTTAATAAATTTAATATGTATAAATTATTACATTTAATAATAACTTAATAATAAACTATTAGTATTATCAGTCTTAGTGTGGTTTAAAGCTTTAACAGCTTGAATCACCCAAGCTTTTGATGCCTGAAAATCTTGCTAAGACTTTTAGGACCCCCGGCCTAGAACCCTGGCTTTCGAACTCAGCATACAGGGTAGACATGATGAGAGAAGCATAGGTATGAAGGATGCATGGATACATTAGGGGCTGCCTTCTCCATCCTGGAATTGTGCTCATTCCTGAGCCTGTGAAGACAAAAGTATGAAGAACCCCTCCCCGAACATACACTTATCTACATGGTAGACTTAGAGCTGGGAAGGGCATCCTGGGCCCAGATGGGGAAACTGAGGCCCAGAGACAGTAAGTGGTTTGTGCAAGGTCACATGGGCAGTGAACAGCAGAGGCAGATTTTGAGCTCAAGTCCTCTGACTTGGCAGCCAGGACTCTTCCCACTGTACCATACTCCATGAATTAAAGAAAAAAGAATCACAAAAATTCTACTTGAAACCAGAAGAAATCGCCCCCCACCTCACCTCCCTTGTCTGACTTAGAGCCACCTTTTCTGCGGGAAGGAGCGGGATGGAGGGGGGTCATGCGACTGCCAGCCAGTCAGAGGACTAACGAACTCCCTGGTGTGTGTTTGTGTTTTAGTTGATTGACAGGACTAGAATTGTGATTGTGCCTTCTCTAAATCCAGATGGGCGGGAGAGAGCGCAAGAGAAGGCCTGCACCTCCCCGACAGGGCGCACCAACGCGCATGGCAAGGACCTGGATACGGACTTCACAAGTGAGACCGCGGGGGTACTGGGGGGGATGGGGCTTCCTGGGCCGGTTTTCAGCCAGCGTTGGCCATGATTCTTGTATGTGGAGAGGGCAGTTATGGTGTAAACCTTGAGCCTTTGAATGATAATGATGAACAATAATATCCATGTAATTGATATAATATCAATTATGTAATATATATAGCTATATTACATATAACATGATATATCATATGTATCTATTATATAATAACATTATATAATTCATATAATGTTCAATAATGTATAGCACTTTAAAGACTATGAATATATGTGAAGATATCACCTCATTTGAGGTACGCAGGCAGCGTTATTCTCACTTTACAGATGGGGAAACTGAGACTTTGAGAGGTTCCTAAGATGTCATTTAGAAATGAGAGGGACCTTCTAGGCCCCTCTAGTTGAGCCGTTTCAGTTTAACATTTGAGGAAGCTAAAACGCAGAGAGGTGGAGCAAATTGCTTAAGGGCACAAAGGCAGTCAGGATTTAAGCTCAGATTAATTATTTTTTTCCCATGATCCACTTTCTCTCTCTCTTGTGTCCCTTCACCTCTCATTGAAAAAGCAGAAAAACCAAAGCCCTCCATGTGTGATTGAGCAAATCCAATGCCCAGTTTGGCCACATCCCAAAAAATATGTCTTTCTTCCTTTCCTTTCCCCCTTCCTCTTCTCCTTCCTCCCTTCCCTTCATTTCTCTCTTCCTCCCTCTCTCCATCCTTCCTTTCTTCCTTTCCTCTTCCTCATTCTTTCTCCCCACCTTACCTTCTTTTCCTCCCCAACTTCCCTTTCTTTTCTCCCTCTCTTCCTTCCCTCCTTACCCACTGCTAATTGATAGGGATGCTTTCTTTGACTTGCCCCATTTACCACCTGGTCTGGCCGCCTGCTCCCAGAGGCTCACCACTTCGGTGCTGGCCTTGAACACCCAAGCCTCCTATAGCTCAGAACTCCCTAATTCAATCAGTCTCTCCTCCTCAGCCTCCCCATTAGCAGGAATTACAGGCATGTATCACCATTCTTGGTTAACGTCCCACCTTTCCAGGCTTAGCATACTTTAAAATTTTTTTTAATAGTTTTATTTATTTTTAGATTTCAACATTCATTTCCACAAAATTTTGAGTTCCAATTTTTCTCCCTATCTCTCCCCTCCCACCACCTCATAACACCATACATTCTGATTACCCCTCCCCTCATTCTACCCTCCCTTCTATCACACCCCTCCCTTCCCTTTCCCCATCTCCTCTATTTTTTGTAGGGCAAGATAGATTTCTATACCCTATTATCTGTATTTCTTATTTCCCAGTTATAGGCAATAACAATTCTCAACATTTGTTTCTAATACTTTGAGTTCCAACTTCTCTCCCTTCCTCCCTCCTCACCCATCCCCACTGAGAAGGCAAGCAATTCAGTACAGGCTATATATGTGTCATTTTGCAGAAGACTTCCCTAATAGTCATGTTGTGTAAGACTAACTATATTTCCCTCCATCCTACCCAGTCCCCACCTTTTTTTCTGTTCTCTTATTTGACCTTGTCCCATACTTTTTTTCTCCCCAAATACTCTTTTATGTTCTAGCCAGATTACCTTACTTATTCTTTTGGGTTTTCTGGAACATCTCCCACCTCCATGTCTTTGCATTGACTCTACCCTCTGCCTGGAATGTCCTCTCTCCTGACCATCACCTCTTAGAATCCCTGCTTTGAGGCTTAGCTCCAACCCGATTCCTCCCAGTTACTAGTGCCCTCCATTTCTTTGTAATTACTTTGTTTTCTCTTTTGGCTTATTTGTATATATGTTGTTTTCCCTGGTGGAAGTCAGATCTGTGAGGGCAGGGTCTATCTTCAGTTTTATATGTATGTCTTCAGTGCTTAGCATGAAACCTGGAAGATAGCAGGTGTTTAATAAGTTCTTGGTGAGTGAATGAATACATGTCCATTCAGCACAGAATTGGGTAACTTATACTTGACCCTTTTCCTTTCCAGGCAACGCCTCCCAGCCCGAGACCAGAGCCATCATTGAGAACTTGATCCAGAAACAGGACTTCAGTCTGTCCGTGGCTCTGGACGGGGGCTCCGTTCTGGTCACCTACCCCTACGACAAGCCAGTGCAGACAGGTATCTCCATCTTCACCCTTTGGACATGATCTTATTGGAATGGGGAGGGCAAGAGTGGCCTTCATCAGTGGTTTGAATCAGGGTTAGGTTCAAAGTCAGAGGTTGGAGACATCAGGAGCCTTCTGATCTCACTGGTGCCAGAACAAGGCTGATCTTGTACAAAATTCTGGACACATGGCCTTCCAGCCCCTGCTCGAGGGTGGCCCCATCCACCTAGGACCAGCTCTAAGGTATAGGAAACACATTCTTATGAAGAACTTCCTAACCACAGTTTCTGCTTTTGGCTTCTGGGGCTTCTTCCATGTGCCAGAAGGGCCCCACTTCTTCTCTTCCCCAGTTCTTTCCATTGATCTTTATATGGCCTGCTCTCACAGCTCTTCTCTTTCCTGGTAGTCCTTCTCACTGCTCTTCTTAACCTCCTTAGATGTGTTCAGAGCCTCCTAAATGTAGTCTGACCAGGGTTGAGGACAGAGGAATTATCATCTTTTTATTCCTGGAAGCCCTCTCTGTTTCCCTCAGTGCAGTCCATGATCTAATTACCTTTGGGTCTGTGGTCCACTAAGATACCCAGATCACTTTTTAACTGCTTCTACCTCCCTGCACTTACAAGGTTGAGGATCACAGGTAGCATTCCTTGTGGGTAAAGTCATTCTTCACTTTTTAAGTCATTCAGGCAATCAGCGAGCTGACAATTTTACTGCTTGGGAAACAGACTGTGAAGGCTGAGTAGTACCTAAACAGCTTCCTTAGCCACTGGGGGGGAGGGGGGATCAACTGTGCTAATGATGTAGCCCCTTGCATCCCAGCTCATCTTCCAGAAGCCAAACCCTCAGGGCATGTCTGAAACCAGGTGAGTGGGGAAGGAAGGCCATTGCTGCCAGGAATGAGTGCCCAGCTCCCAGGAAGTCATCAAGGTCTGGGCTGGGGCTTGTGTAGGAAGAGAGAGAATCTGTAGGAATTAAAATCTCCCAGAACTAAGATCCACTAATTACAAATTACTTTGGGTTAGTAAACAACCTCTTTTAAAATCCTTTTAAACTCATAGAAGGATCACAGTCATGTGAATTAGTGCTCTCTGCTTTTTTCTTCCCTGAACCTGTGATTTCATTAGTATAAGGAACTCCCAGATGAGGGAATTCTCTCTGCTAATGTTGGTTTATATGTTCTCTGAAACATCTAGTTTTAAAGAGAATCCTGAGATGATAAGTGACTTGCCCAGGGTCACACAGCCATTTTGTATCGGAGGTAATGTACGCAGGTCTTCCTCCCTCTCCGAATACCACACCGTACTCCCTGTGAGGCCCCTTGTAGCCTCTAAGTCTGCTCCTGAAGCAAACTGCTGCTGACTGCCACTGAATTTGGTGGCGTTGTTTCTGTGCACAGAACAGCCAAGCTTGGCTGATTGGTTGCCCAAAGAGTGCTAGTTAATATTAGCTAATATTAACTAGTTAATATTAGGCTTGCATGGTATCTGATCCTTGTCAGCACAGGGACGACAGAAGAGGAAACTGAGACAGGCAGGATGAAGTAGCTTGCCCAGGGTCATACAGCTAGTGAGTGTCTAAGGCCAGATTCGAACTCAGGTCTTCCTGACTCTCAGTCCTGTCCTCTACTTTTCACTACTTACACTGTCCAGTCTGGTCTTTGTGTGGATCAGTTTTGCCGAGTTCCTTTTTCAGTCTGATACAATGGTTGCTTGTTGAGGAAGAGAGGTGATCTGTTCACAAGACTGAGTCCTAGGTTTAGAGCTCGAAGACATTTTAGAGGCCAACCCCCATCATTTTAGAACCAAAAGGTTCAGAGATTTATAGAATTGTAGCTGAAGAGACTTCAGAGGCCCTTCCCCATGGACATATTGGTAGTGTCAGAGGCTGGTCTGAACCCTCACATGAGCCAATGAAAACCATTGTTATTGGTGTGACCCTAGCTTGTAGTATGTGTGTGTAGACAAGGGTCACTTGACACAAAAGTCAGGCATTGCTACCCTGGCCCTTCATTTGCTGTGGCACAGCTGAAGTTAAATTTCCTGGGTCCTCAGAAAATTCTGTGATTTCAGCACTCTAGGTTACCCCATGACCTTGCCAGTATATGGTAGGGGAAGCTACTCTTAGTACTGGGCTCACTTTTTGTCTAAAATTCTATGTGGTTTGACATCTGAATGTTCTCCAGTGTGACTGCCAGCCTGCTATGACCATAGAGTTGCTTCCTGTCCATAAATGAATGGAAATTTAAATTTAAAAATTATCTCCTGTTTATATGTCCCTTTCCACATGACCACCCTATGACTGAACCCTAGTTGTACAAGTATTGTCCCCATTTTACAGATGGTGAAATTCTGGGCCCAGTGACTGAGTTGCCCAAAGTCACCCAGCAAGCTAGTAGAAGAGTAGGCCTAGACCTTGTGACTCCCAGTTCTACATACCACCTGTCCTCTAGTATATTGTCTGTAGGAAAATAGCTTTCATATTTAATATGGCAACCAACATATGAACCCAGTATTAGCACTTTGTCCTGGGAAAGGGTTGTTCTTTGCTGGTGAACGTAAGCTCATCAGCCTCTGGTTGAAGGGGTTAGCTGTATGTCTGGCATATAGGCAGTGTTTAATCAACACTTATCTAACTGAGTAATGAGACAGACTCTGATTTTAGTCGGAGATGTCAGTTCATTTCTTATCTAGTGATGGAAATTGGAAATTCCAAGCTGTCTCCTTAGGGATCTCTCCTTTCACTGACTTGGAAACTTTTAATTTTATAGTGGAAAACAAAGAGACTCTGAGGCACTTGGCATCTCTCTATGCCAATAATCACCCGTCCATGCACATGGGACAGCCCAGTTGCCCAAATAAATCAGGTATGTATCAGTTGATATTGCAGTCCCTCCCTCTCTTTGGGAGGTTTTTGGTTCTTATAATGTTGTAAAACTTTATAATGTGGATAATTACTCCACTGGGGCATTTGGGCCTCAGCTAGAAGGATCTTTTTGCACCCACCTGCCCACAAAGGGACTGACCAGGTGATGAGGTCTAAGGCTAAATAAACATACAGAGCCTCAGCTCTGGAGAGTGTCTAGTCCTATTTCTCCTTTGAGAGTTAGTGCTCCCTGCTGTGCTGACTGATAAGTGGCTGCCAGCATCTTACGCCTTCTTTTGACTGCCTGGAATCCCCCTTTGTGGTCCCTACCTTTGGGAGGAAGACATAGAGGAAATGAATGTACCATATCTTCCAGCCTTCCTGCATTAAAGGTCATAGGTGTAAAGCTGGAAGGGACTTTTGATTCCAATCCCCTAATTTTACAGATGAGGAAACTGAGCTTAAGACTTGACCAGGGTCACGGAGCCAGGAAGTGTCCAAAGCTGGATTCAGCTCCACATCTCCCTCATTGCCAGTCCTGGCTCTGTATTCATTATACAAGGCTGCCTATCAGTCAGCCACCCTCCAGCTGTAACCATCAGACTGTATCCTCTGCCACTGGATGGTTGAGCTGTTATTGGCAGAGCTACAACTAGGGTTGGACACCTGGAACATTGTCTCAGGATAACCTGAATTTAGAGCACACACAGATTCAATACATGGCTTCCTTTAGTAAGCAGAAACTACTGAGCTTTAGTTAGCTAAAATATAACTAGCAAATGTAAGTATATAAAAACATAAAGTATATAAAAACATTGTTAAATATATATTCATATTATATGTTAAATTTAAAATTTATATCATGATATATAAAGCAAATGTAAGTAAATTATAAATTGTAAAATAGTAGCAAAAATATAATGCATAAAATAAATATCCATAAGAGGATACATCTTAGCAGTAACATGTACCCTATGAACCCTTTAAATTCCTGATGGCACCTGAATTTGTTAATTTAAGGGCATGTGGTAACAGACTAAATGACCAGTTATGGCTCTAGGATCATAGAATTCTTAGGTCTTATAGGGAGCTTAGAGGTTATTTTACAAACAAGGAAATTGGGTCCCAGATGGGTCATAGATCCTTATATCTGAAGCTGGAGGGGACCTCACTCGTCTCATCCAAATCCCTTCATTTCCCATATGAGCAAACTGAGGCCCAAAGAGGGAAGTGAAGTACTCAAGGTGTCTCACACGTGTAGGAAATTGGAGAACCAGGAGTTGAACCCAGGGCCTGACTCCAAATTTTGTCCCTTTTCCCCTATACCACATTGCCCGTGGCAGGGATTCTGATTGTGACGTTGTAGGTAGCCAGTAGCTGAGCCAACCCGTGACATCAGGATGCCCCATCACGATGTGTAGGGCTTCAGCAGCGTGGGATGCTTAGTTTTTCTTGGCTTCATATTTCTGGATGTTTTTACAGATGAGAACATTCCAGGAGGAGTGATTCGTGGGGCCGAATGGCATGGACACATGGGCAGCATGAAGGTACTCGCTCCCTCCTTTCCCTTTCTACCTCTCTCTCTGTCCCTGACTCTGTGCCTCTCTTTGTTTCTCTGTCTCCTCAACCACTGAATTTCATTCAAAACTGATTTCTCAACAGACCACCCACCCCCTCCTGCCCTATGTGGATAGTTTAAACAGTTTGGATAGCTGGAGGTACAGACAAAGGGCTCATTGGTTTACAATTGGTTTACATTACTCCCTAATGAGGGAGCTCCCACTTCTGATTCAAGTCAGCACTTGAGAGTCTTAGGGGGCCTCTTAGGAACTGAGAGGTTAATTGCTTTGCCCAAGTCACACAGCCAGGATATGTCCAGCAGCAGATTTCCCTGAAACTGGGTCTCCATCTTCTCTCTCCTAAAGCCTTCCAGTTTTTTCTTGTAATGCAGTAATCTATTACAATCACACACCAGTATGTTTGGCCATTTCCTCAATTACCTGGCATTTTACCATTACAAGCAGTGTTACTGTGGCTGTTTTGCTACATCTGTGAGATCCATTGCAGCCTCAGACCTATGTTGTTTTACTTTTTAAAAGAATTCTCAACATTTATTTTCTCTCCCTCTTCTCCCTCCCCCCATTAAAAAATAAGAAAAACAAAATGTTTGTAACAAATACGCATCATCATCAAAGCAAATTCCCCCATTGGCCGTGTGTAGAAATAGTTGTTCCATTCTGCGCTTCTTGTCAGGGTGTGGGTAGTAGGCTTTACCTACCAATCCTCTGCAATTGTACTTTGTCATCACCTTAATCAGAGTTTGCAAGCCATTCAAAGCTGTCTTTACTGCCTTGTTGTTTTTGTCTGAATATTTCTCCTTGCTCTGCTCACTTCACTCTGCAACAGTTCATGGAAGTCTTCCCAGGTTTTTCTGAAGCTATACCTGTGGTCATTTCTTATAGCACAATAGTATTCCATCACAAATCATAGGCCACGATTCATTCAGCCTTTCTCTACATGATGGGCATCCCCTTTAGTTTCCAGTTCTTTGCCACTACAAAAAGAGCTGCTGTAAATATTTGTGTACACTTGAGTCTTTCATCTTTTGCTTTGGGTTGGACCAGTGATTCACAACTCAACCCACAGGGCATCAGCATGCCTGCCTTGCTGCAGCCTCTCCAACATATGCCAACATAGGTCATTCTTTTTCTTTTGGCCATCTTTGCTAATTTGATGGGTGTGAGGTAGAGCCTTAGATGTGTTTTAATTTACATCTCTCTAGTAGTGACTTGGAACGTTTTTCATAAAGCTGTTTATGGCTTGCATTTCTTCCATAGAAAATTGCCTACTTATGTGCTTTAACCATTTATCAACTGGGGAATGGCTTATTTTCTTATAAATTTGGATCCATTCCTTATGTATCTTGAAAATGAGTCCTTTATCAGAGAAGACTTCTGCTTATGAAGGATACTTCATATTCCTGGAAAGGTCTTACAGATCTTCTTGTTTTTCTTACCCATTGACATCTTCCATCACAAAAACATCATTCTTACTGACTTATTTTTGGATATTTACTTCTTGACTTTCTTTTCCAGGATTACAGTGTCACGTATGGCCACTGTCCAGAGATCACCGTGTACACCAGCTGCTGTTATTTCCCCAGTGCTGGACAGCTTCCTACCTTGTGGGCAGAGAACAAGAAATCCCTTCTCAGCATGCTGGTGGAGGTGAGACTTTCCTCTTGAAATAGACACCATGGGTAGCATGGCGGCTCAGGCAGTTTATTGGCCACCTGGACAGGATCACACTCCCTTTCCATGGTTGTCCAGCCTTTCCTTGGAGATGTGAGTGAATCTTTGGGTGAGGGGCCTACCTTGCCCACCCTCTCCACAGGCAGGCCATTCAACTTTGAGGCTGCTGTCATTGTTAGGAAGATTTTTCTTGTGTTAAGCCTGAAACTTAGTTTCTCTGAAGAGCCCCATCAATTGTAAACCCATCGATAATTCTGCTCAGCAGGAGAGAAGTGGTTCTTCTTTGTCCTCCACCTCCATCCTTCAACCCATGAAGCACTGGAGACAAGGGCAGATTTCATAGCAAGAATATTATTTACCTTAAGCTCTTCCCCTGAAATGTATGAAATTTTCAAACAAAGTCCTTTCATTTTTCAGTTCATTGATCTGGAAATCCTTTTAGCGATCTCCTCACTGACACTGTCATGGTGTCTCTCTTGTCATCCTTAATTCTGTTTGCTTCACTCTGAATCAATTCATGGTGATCTTTCCACATTCTTCTGAATTCTTCAAGCTCAGTTTTTCTGGCTGCCTGATAATAATCCTTTAGCAAAAGGGGCCTGAGTTTCAAAAATAAACCAAAATGACAAACCACTGACTCAGCCTCTCTGTCCAGGTTCACAAGGGAGTTCATGGAATTGTCCAGGACAAGAGTGGAAAACCAGTGTCTAAGGCAGTCATTGTTCTCAACGAAGGCATCAAGGTGCACACGAAAGAGGGCGGCTATTTCCATGTGCTGTTAGCCCCCGGCTTCCATAACATCAATGCCATAGCTGATGGGTATCAGCAGCAACATTCCCAGGTAAGAGACTTGAATAACACATAATCCTGGAATCCTAGAGTTAGAGGTAGAAGGGGGGCCTTCTAGTCCCCCTCTCTACATATTGTAGATAAGGAAACTAGAAGTGGACCAGAGAAGGGAAATGACTTGCTCAGGGTCATAAAGGTAGAAAATGGGATTCAAATCCAGGTCTTCTGAGTTCAGCTCCATCACAAAAGTCTTCCCCTTCTTTTTAAAAGAGATTCTTCACATTCATTATCCTTTATGGTGAAAGAATAGATTCAATTACATTAATATTCTCAAATGTCAGCTGATATGAATGTGTGACCTCATCAATTTGGAAGAGCCTCCCAGTGATGCGTAGGCCATCTTGTTTTGCCTCAAGCCAGTCTTCCGTTCAGGCTTGGGATTAGAATGAGATGAGACATATAGGCTACCTGGCATTTAATAAAGAGAGAATTTGCTGAGGTAGACCGTGGAAAGAATATTAGCCAGTGATAGGCCATTGGTTCAGTTGGATGCAACTCCACTGCCTCCCCATTTACTCTGCTGGGGTGCCTATCTGAGGACCTCCCCATGTACCATGCTTTGGGCTACATCAGTGATATGAGTCTTTGTTCCCTGGGCCAGTTTAGTCTTGGGGATGGTTTCATTACTTTTTAGGGGGACAGAAACAATTGTCCTATCCTCTGTGGCAGGGACCTTATTGGCTGTTGTCCTACCACACCTCCCTGCCTGCCTATCCCATCTGACCCATGATCATTCAGTCAGCTGTGACATGCACCAAGCATCTACATGGGATACATGCATAGCCCCAGCCCCCAGGAACTTGCCCTTTAATGAGGAAGACAACATGCAAGTAAATAGGTATCTTCAAGACCCAGAAGCAATAGAAGGCAACCTTTAAGGGGCAGACCCCAGCAGCATCCGAGATAGAGAAGAGTCCCTTTCCCACCCTTTCACTTCTATATTTATTCCCATTTTCCCCATTGTAGGACTCACAGTCCGCCTCCATCTTGTTGCCTCTACAGTCATAAACAGACTTCTTCTGACTTCCTGAACTTTGCTTTTCCAGGTCTTCGTGCACCATGATGCAGCCAGTTCAGTGGTCATCGTCTTTGACACCGACAACCGGATCTTTGGCTTGCCCAGGGAGCTTGTGGTGACCGTAGCAGGTAAAGAGACTTCTTGACCCTGTGGCCAGCCTCCCTCCCTCGCAGTCTTCTTCCATGCTGTTGATGCAGTGGGCTGAGCAGGAGTCTTTAGTCTGGAGCAGACACCCCTTGCTCCTTTTCCCTTGTTTCATTTCGTCTCTAGATTTAAGATTCAGTCACCATCTGCGGGAGGGAACAAGCATTTATACAGCTCTTACTACACCAGGCATTATGCTAAGCTCTTTACATTTGTCTCAATTGATTTTCATAACAATCCTGAGAGATAGGTGCTATTTTTATCCTCATTTTACAGTTGAGGAAACTGAGGCAAACAGGAGCTTAAGTGACTTGCCCAAGGTCACACAGCTATTAAGTGTCTGAGACTGGATTTGAACTCAGGTCTTCTGCCCCCTAAAGTATGTAGCCAGGTGACTCAGTAAATAGAATGCTGGAGATACTCACTGGCTTTGTGACCCTAGACAACTTACTTTGCTTCTGGCCCTCAGTTTCCTCCTCTGTAAAATGATGGGGTTGTGCTCCTTGACCTCTGAGGTCCCTTACAGGTCTAGATCTGTGCTTGTGTTGACCCCATTGCTCTCATCCAGCCAGCATCCTTAGGACAGAGACCTGCTACTGTAGTATTGGGTCCATAATCAGAGTTCAGTGGCTCACATGAAGTCTTTGAATAGCATCTTTAGGGGTAGGGTCTTAACCTGGAATCTCTGATCTTTTTTTTTGACAAAATATTTTGACAATTATATTTCAATGTAATTGACTTGTATAATTGATTTATAATCCTGCTTATTTTATTGTATGGATTTAAAAACATGCTTCTGAGAAAGAGTCCCTGGGCTTCCCTAGACTGCCAAAGGTAGGGTCCAGGACACAAAAAGGTCAAGAACCCTTGATTTAGGTAAAATCCCTTCCAGCTGGTCCAGAACGAGAACTAGAAAACTCATTTTGAAAGGTAACCTTATATGTCAAGTGCCATTTTACAGATGAGCAGACTGAGGCTCAGGGAGGTTCTGTGATTTGCCCCAGGTGACATGGGTAGTTCAGTGAAAGAGTCAGCTTTTGAATTGAAACCCTCTGACGACACCACCCCTACCCCCATCACCTGCCTTGAGAGTGCTTGGTTGTAGAGGACATTTCAGTGTTTTGTTTCTCCTTGGTAGGTGCCACCATGTCAGCCCTGGTGTTGACAGCCTGCATCATCTGGTGTGTCTGTTCCATCAAGTCCAACAGACACAAAGACGGTTTCCATCGGCTCCGGCAGCATCATGATGACTATGAGGATGAGATTCGATTGATGTCCACGGGCTCCAAGAAGTCCCTCTTAAGCCACGAATTCCAGGACGAAACAGACACAGAAGAGGAGACATTGTATTCCAGCAAACACTGAGCCGCCCATCTCCCCCACCTATGTCCCAAGCCAAAGGAGGGCTTCCCACTTCCAGGAGATGCCATGTTAGTGCAGGCAGGCAGGAGACCGTCTGTCCTGCATCTTCAGAAAGCTATTAGGAAAGTGAACTGGCAAAAAAAAATGTGTAACTTCCATGAGTACGGAAGATCTGGTCCTCCTTCAATGTACTCTCATCCTTTTTTTTTTTGGATCTCTTTCTATTTATGCATCAGAGGTGGGGCAAGACACTTCTCCCTCCTCCCCCCCCCTCACTTTTTTTTCCCAACAAAACCCAGTTGTCTGGCTCATTTAATGGCAGTCTTGAGCTGACTGGAAAATGTTGCCTTTGCATTCCGGGTATTTGCTAGTGGCTTTAGCTTCTACCCCTTATTAACAAGCCCCCTACTTCCCTCCACCTGAAACAGGACTGCAGGGATAGCTGTCACTATCAGTGGTATGAAGCTTTAAAGTTCTGGGTTTCTTTCAACCTTCTGAGAAATTTTTTTCTTCTTGTTTATAAAGGAGGTGGAGTTTTCTCTTATTATTTACATGAAATGGAGGCTAAATTGAGTTTTAAGAGAAAAAAGAAAAGGCTTTCTGGGGCTTCTCTCTCTATCCTAAAACTAATTGGGAGCTGTCATGCTAAACACTCACAAAATGGGATCTCACTACCTCTCTCATTAGATTTCACAAAGCTGAATATTCCTGTTTTCAGGGAGAAGCCAGAAGTTCTTAATGAGGCTTTCAGAAGGGAGAGGAGGAGGAGGAGGTTTAACAATGGATGACTCAGTTTGCCTCTCTTGAACGTAGCTAAAACATACCCATAGGTGCTCTGCTGCAGTGGTCTGCAGAACTTGGGCTCATCACCAGGAGGAGGCATGGCTCGTTAATGTTTCCCTAAACTGGGACCTTTGCTATCTGTGCTGGCCATGTTGCTTCATCTGTCTGTCCAGCTCATTTACTGGCTGGCATCTTATGGATGGCTTCTGGAAGTGTTGAGGAGGGGCCTCCTCTTTTGCACATTTTTAATCCGTTTAAACCCTTAGCACCCACCTACCCGCTTATTGGTATTCTTTACCCCACGAAGCATTGAAGGCATCATGCTACAAGTTGCCGAATGTTGCTCCTCCTCGTGGAGAGTGGCTGGTGTCACAGACTCAGGCCCTTGCAGATACATGAGCTGCTCATCCAGCAGCTCCCTTGATAGCTTCTCTCTGATTTAACTCATGTAGTTCCAGTTGGGTGATGGGGTCTTTAAATGTGACTGTCACTCATCAAGCAAGGGGGCTTTTATTTGAGGGATGAAGTTATTTTCTCCTCAGCTGGTCAGTTGGGTTATTCGGAAGACAGGAGGAATGGCTTGAATTTGATCATCTCAAATATCACAGTAGTGAATTGGGCAAAAGTGTGAGTTACAGTGATGGGTTAATGAGAATATCAGATAACCTTTCAGTATCCTAATGGCCTAGTTGCAGATCAAGGGTTCAGAATAACTTGTCTCTTCTGATTTTATTGAGCCATCCATCTATCAGTCATCCATCCCAGAGCCCTTCCTCTGAATTATTCAGTCCAGCCAATAACATTCAGCATGGCTTGTGTGTATAGAGTAAATCCAGAGACTTGGTGAAGTAGGATTTGCCATTGTGCCAATGAAGCTGATGAGGGTCATTTTTAAATTGGGCTGGTTCCGAATTAAGTTGTTCTTCTGGTAGGCCTGGGCTTGGAGGCCTCTCAAGAAGGAGGAGTTATGGGGTGCCAAAGGAATAGTTATTATAAGTTTAGTGGTCTTTATCCCTTCCCCTTTAATAATAATTTAACATTTCTTTGGGTACTAGACTCATTTCATGCACATTTTCAAAGTGCTTTATCAAGTAATCAACAAAAAAACTTGGATTCAGCTTAGCTTGAGTGGCAGGTTCCACTTGGGACCATGGAGGTGGGAAGGAAATGCCATTGGCCTGAGTGGAGAGATGCACCGAGAACAATGCTTTCTGTCAGAAGGTGGCTTCTTCCTCGAACTCAAACATTTGGTTTTTCACTTGAATTCACGAAGAATGTGTGGGTTCCCTGCTATGTACTAGGAACTATTCTAGGTGCTGGGGATAGAAAGACAAAAACGAGATAGTCCAGGCCCGCCCTTTCATCTACCACCTGTTGGGGCATGTTGAGCATGGATAGGGGCATGGGAAGAGGGAATCATTGAGTTCTTTGGGTCACTTTTTTTTAAAAGGAAAACCAGATTCTGCTCTAGTTTTCAGTTAGGGAGGAAAAATAGAACTATTCTGTCTTAAAATGAGGAGTTTCTAAAAATGCCACTGTGCTATAGAACCTCAGTGTCCCCAGCTTGTGTCCCCAATTCTTATGAGTGTCCTGGACATGAGACTACTAACCCTAAGGGTTCTCAGCCTTCTTCCATGTCTCTGTTTATGGAACCAAACTATCCATATTAGGCCCAGCTGCCTGTGTCCTGGGGCCAGAGAGGAGGGAATTAGTCCTCTCTGTGCTTTATCCTGGAGCCTCTCGTCTCCTAAGGAGTCATGGAAACCCACAAGCATACAGTATTGAGAAATGTTGCCCAGATTCAACTTGTGCCTTGACTCCCAAGGCCTGGCGAGTCAGTTTTGTATCCCTGCTCCTTAATAAAAGGCAATTGGACCTACTAGGTAACAGTGAAATTGTCCGCTTTTGTGTAAAAATGCTTTTGTTGGATCTTTTGGTCCGGTGAGGTAGACTGACTGATTAATTTCAGGGAAGGTGCCGCCCTCTTGTTGAATTCTGAAGAAGAATGTTAGCGGTGCCAGGGTAAGTGTGGGGTGCTTGTTGCTTCTGTTGAAAGAAAGTCTGCCTCAGACCTCCTCATCTATCCAGAGGGGAAACATGTGGCCTGTTGAGTGTATTGACCTGGGGGTGGGAGTGGGGGCACTCAGCCAAAAGGGAGTTTATTAAATGAAGTTGATTGTGGCTTGACAAAAATGAATAAAAGATCTTACCTGAATTTCTGTGTTCCTGGGCTGCCATCAGAGAGTCCCAGGTGATCTAGAGAGGGCTGTTAGGAGCTGGCTCGGATAGCTGGTCTCAACTTTAAAGGTCCCTGGTTTCCTTTCTCTTCCCATCAGAAATGCACTCCTACCACCAGGTTTGACCCTGCTACATGATAAAAGACCTTCTTGAAACCCCAATATTACTTCTACCAGCAGCAGCCAGGCAACTGAAACTTCTTTTTGCGTTAATGTTCTTTACCCAAAATTTGATTTTGATTTGTTCATAGTGACTTCCATTTTATTAACCTCTCCTTTTATCTTTGGGCCTCCAGTTTCTTTTAGTTGAAGCATCTCTTTGATTTGGTGCTTAGAGTCCTTGATTGATGCCAGCCTGAGGATGGCTGGGGTCCTCTAGTTCCCAGGACCCTGTCCCTCAACATGCATTTCCCACCTCCAGCAATAACTAGCCCACTGCCCGACTTTCAAAATGCTGGCTTGGTCATTCCCACCTTGGCAGAAATAAGAGTTTGAAGCTTGCTAGACATTTAGAAGCAATTAGGTTCCAATCATTTTATGTAAATAGGTGTGATTGACACTTTAAGTCAGCAGCATGAGGCAAGTGCATCCTCTTACCTTCCCTCCTTATCACCCAAAAGTCCTTCTGGGTCATTGGCATGAATGTATTATTTTCTCCTTGACTTCAAATTAAATTCCCACCTGCCCTATTTCCCCAGAATGATGCTATGCTTGGTTTTTGCAGAACAAACTTGTTATTGTAGCTGTTGCTACCAAGGTGCCCAGCACATCCACACTCATCTCAACCACTTCAGGCTTGGGCGTATATCATAACATGCACTGTGCCTTCAAAAAGAAAAAAAATTCAAAAGAACTTGACATGAAACTGAATGATAGTATTTTTTTTAAAGAGCCAATCTGTAATTTATGTGAAATCTAAATCTGTTAACGAGGTCCTTTTTTTTTAAACATGTAAACAGATCTAATAATCCTGCATAAAGGTTATTTTATGATGTCTGTCTTTTTCTGTGTTTTGTCTCATCATCCTTTCAATAAGAAAAGCCAAAGGTCAATAATTACGAAAGACAGGTGGTATGGCTGGAGAAGGGGTTGACTTGGGGTCAGGAAGACCTGGGTTCAAATGTTACCTGATACACAAGCAAGTCCTTGACCCTGGGCAGCTCACTTAAACTCTCAGAACCCTAGTCAGCAGGTGTAGACATGCGTTGGGAGAAGTCTCCTCTTGGGAGATATCACTGAAATCACAGGTGTGGTCCATTCCACCCTGCCACCCCAAAAAAACCCAACTAGAACTATGACTACCAAACAGTCATTTTAAAGCCTTGACAAGGTTCTTTTCTAAAATATACCAGCCTAATTTTACTGAAGCAGCAGATTTGCCAGCCCGTGAGTGCTGCAGCTGAGTTAGTGGGGCTTGCATCCAGGATAAGGAGTAGATCGTTCTCCCTCAACCTTGTCCTCTTCCTCTCCAACTTCTCTCTTTCTCTCTCTCTTCCCCTCCTTCTCTCTCCCTCTTTCCCTCTGTCACACATAATGTTCATGTTCAATTTGTCTTGTTTTTTTTTTTTCATGCTTTTCAGTTTTCTTGCTGGCCACATCCTTGAGAACTTGTCTTTACTGATAAGTTTGGTGTTGGGTTTTGTTTTTGTTTTTTTTGCTTGCTGCAAGACAGTTTAGAGTATCTGCCCCAACCTTCCCATCTCACAGATGAGCAAACTGAAGCCCAGAAAAGTGAAGTCATTTCCTCCATACCGTACTGGAGCATGAAGTCAGAGGACTTCGGTCCAGATCCCACCTCTGACACTGCCTGTGACTTTGGCCACATTACTTCACCTGCCTTGCCTTCAGTTTCTTCACCTGAAAAATGAGGAAATGGGAGTAAATGGGCCCTAGGGTCCCTTCCAAGTTAGCTCTGACTCCCAAGTTCAGACCTTTGTTCCTTAAAGTGGGTGATATGTGTGTATGTGTGTGTGTGTGTGTGTGTGTGTGTGTGTGTGTGACCCTTTTGTCAGGTCTTTATAAAGCATGCTATAGGTTTCCATCGTTGATCCACTTTTAGATCTAGAGGGTTGGGTACTGTGGCAGTATTACCTTGGGAGTGGAAGGAAAGATCAAGGGAGAATGGGGTACTTTAAATACCATGTAAGCTGTAATTACCTGCTATCATAATCATATCTGGGGCAGCTATGTGGTGCAGTGGATATAATGCGAGGCCTGGAGTCAGGAAAATTCATTTTCCTGAGTTCAAATCCAGTCTCAGACGTACTAGCTGCATGACTCTGGGCAGGTCTGTTAACCCCATTTGCCTCAGTTTATTCATCTGTAAAATAAGCTACAGAAGGAAATAGCAAACCGCTCCAGTAGCTTTGTCAAGAAAACCCAAATGGGATCACAAAGAGTTGGATGTGACTGAAAAATGACTGAATAACAAATTATTACACTTAGCCCATATTTCAAATAGGCCTTTAGAGGCTTATTTTAATGCTGCAAGTGTTCCCAAATTCATCTGTGTGGCATCCCACATGCCAATCTCAATCCCTCCATGCCATTTATACATTGCTGCCAAAAGAGTTTGTCAGTCCCTTGCTGGCTGGCCCACCCTCCCCATGCTTTTGCTTAAGCTGGTTCTTGAATGACACCATCCATCTCTGGGCCCAGCACTTGCACCTTGTTAGGGGCCTACCAAAGCTGTACCAACCTTGAGCTCATTTCTGTGCTATGGTGAAGTTTCAGTGACCGTTTACTTGGGATTACAACCTTTTTTTAAAGAACTGTTGGTGTAGATGAAGCCTCGTTACATCTAACAGAACCACTTTGGGATCTTTCCATTCATTTTCCTATGTCTGAAGCTAGTTGAATCTCCACGAATTCCACTTAAAGTAGGCATTAGAGAAGGGGCCAGATGCTGGGAAGTGGGTAGGTTAGGATATAGGAATGGAACCCACCAGAATTTCATGTGAAAAATGATACAGAAGATGCCCCTCTCTTAATAGGAGAAGTTAAGATCAATAACATGATGGTAGCTTTTGGTGAAAGAGGTTAAGTAGAAGCAATATCTACTTTAGGGGCCTTAAAGTCAGATGCACAAAGCCAGACGACTCAAAAGAAATGAGTGCTTGAAGTCATAATAATAGACAAAGCTGGAGGCAAACCAAAGGTGGTACTTCTAAGGGGGAGATTTCTTGAGTTCACATAGAAGGTGTAACATATTCATGGGCAATGTTAAGCTAAGGGTGTTCGATCTGAGGGGATGGTAATACAGACTTTAATGCCATGGAATGATCAAGCAAAGCCCCCAAAGAGATTTGAGAATGTATCCTCTCTTAAAAGATGTGGGGGACTGTAGATGTAAACACATCATAGAGTGGAGGATTTAGTCAATGAATTAATTAGTTTTGCTGAGCTGTTTTTTCTTTTTATATTTTGTTATAAGGGGTATCTCTCAGAGAAGGATGATGGAGAGATATTTGGGGAAATGGAGGTGATAGAATCAGAGTTAACTAGCATTTATTAAGTACCTACTGTGTGCCAGGCATTACTAAGCACTAGGGATATAAAGAAAAGCAAAACCCCCCCAAAACTAAACCAGATCCTGTTCTCAAGGAATTGAGTGAAACGGGGGAAACAACATAAACCTTTTGATGGACTGTGTTTCTGTCACCAGCAGATCAGTTAGGTAGGCTACCCTGACTCCGAAGCCCTGGGAGAGATCATTTAAAACTTAGGTTTAGCTCATGAGTGTCCCCCAAAAGGCATAGACATATTCAATGTGTGAAGAAGATCGAGTATAGGACAGCTATGTGTTTCTTCGACACAAAAGAATGTTTAAAACATGACTCCTAAGTACATGTTGACAAAGACTTAACACATGATAGAGTAATCTATAACTGCTTCTTACATTCTTCCAGGAGAAAGCTTTAATAATGGGATGTTTAGTGAGGCTCCAGTAGGTACTTGGTCTTCACCTTGACTTTGCACTGTTTAAATGATTTCTTCAAGGTTTACGTCTCCTGGCAGTAAGTTTGGGCTCCCATTGCTGGTCATCTCCTTATTAGGAGCACAAAATAAAAGAGAAAGCCAGGGACCTCAGGCTCTAGATGCCATGTTTGCCTGCCATCCTTGGTGTTATTGGCAGAAAGGTGTTTCCATTCCTATTCCTCCCCTACTCTCTTCCTCCACCCCCAGTAGAAGACAGAGAGAGAGAGACAGAGAGAGAGAGAGAGGAAGAAGAAGATGATGATGATGAAAGAGAAGAGGGAAAGGAGAAAGAGAAAAGAGGGTGGGAGGAGAGGGAGGAAGAGGAAAATGGAGGGACAATGTTTCACACCACACTTTCTAGTAACAGAAAGAAGAGGACAAGGGTAAAAGGCGTCTCTCCCTGTAGAGTCTAAGTGGGTGGCTCTTCCTGGTTTAGTGACCTTTTGCCATAGTCATGTGGCCCAATGAGTCATACCAAAGTGCCAAGTCATTCAAACCCTGATTCAGCTCATGTGGCTGACCCAAGGGAAATGATCCAAAGGAGCTTGTTTCAGCTTTAAGCTTGCTCTATGGTCTATTCCTCTAAGCCAAGGTGCTTTGCTGATAGGGATGAGAAAGGAGATGATGTGTAGGACGTTAGAGGGGAGAAGAAAAGGTTTGGAATAGTGAGGAGTAATCGTCAATCAGGGAAGAATGAAATGATGTTCATGCAGATAAGATACATTTATAGTGAACAAGTCAGCATGATCATCCCACAGAGTAGAAATGGTGAAAACAGGTGAGGAAGATAATGATAGGACAAATGGACAAAGAATTCAAGTTATTGATAGGGTGTGGTTGGACTAGTCAATCATTGGGTTAATACTGTGAAAGAAGAAAAGGACGGGGGAACAGAGATGACAGATTGGGAGAATGTGGAGGAGGCAAAGAGACAGGAGGTTGGCTGTGAAGTTTATGAAAAACAAGATGAGAGGAGAGAGATTCAGGGTAAGTTATGGTCAAGAGAATTTCAAAGTTCTGGACCATTCAACAAACATTTTAAATACCAACTATGTGCCAACAGTTAAGGGAGATAGAGTAAGGGCATGATCATCCTTGTGTATGGCAAAGATAGGAGGAAAATGAAGGTCTTGGGAATTTTGGTGATTGATGAAGTTGGAGGTCAGGATCATCAACGTGTTTATGGGGGTGGAGTTGGGAAGGGATTCGTTGATTATGCCCATTACTCATGTATGTTGAGGTATCAAAGAGGAATGGGTTGGGGTTCACCCACATCCCTGCCTTGTATGCTTAGGATGTGGGATTGTGGACTGAGAGCTGGAAGGGACCTTGGGGACCATTAAGTCCAATACCCTCATTTATTTACTAGCTATACATCTTTGGATAACTGCTTAATGGCTAGATGCTCCACATAACTCCCTAAGACTTGACAGGCTTTGCAAAGGAAAAAAGAGGAAGGGAGCAGCCTGAGAAAATAACATGAGAGCAGGGGTGAGGGAGCAGGTCTGTGATTTCTTCTATGCTGGAGGCTCCTGGGGAGGAAGGGTCTCTTTTAATGAAAGGAGCATCCTAGTCACATGCTGTGAGTGCTGAGACAGCTAGCAAGAGTCAGGTTGGGTAGGGCTTCTTGATTCTGAAGCTAGCTTTCATGAGATCTTTGGCTGGATAGACATCGAGTCTAATCCCCTCCTTTTACAGGTAAGGAAACTGAGGCACTGATAGGTGACTTGCCCAGGGTCACACAGCTATTAAGGAAGGAGTCAAAACCAGGGCTTCCTGACTCCAATTCTAGCCCTCCTTCTACCAACGACTACATCAGTAGCAAGGACTTGAGGTTCTGGGGAAAGAAAAGGCGTGGGGAACAGCGTGGGGTGGGACACACAGCCCCAGGCTTCGCTGGATCCAAAGTGCAAGGCCCTGTCCCAAGGCTGACCCCGTTCATAGGATGCATTCCCCCACTCCACCGCCAGGTGGCGGTGCCTTCGGAGGTTCGCCTATCCCATCGGCCTCTGCGTGGAGGTGGGGGCTGCGCGGACGAGGCGGTGCGGCGGAAGCGACGCTCTGGCCCCCTTCCTCTCCAGTGCTCCCCGGCCTCGGCTGACGTTGGTCAACAGAGATGGCGGCAGGAACCAGCAACTACTGGGAAGGTGAGAGAGTGAGGACCGGGGCTGGGGGGCCAGGGGACCCCCTAGAAGGGGAGAGGAAGACGGGACGGCCGTGAGGAGAGCGGGCGGCCCGGACGACCTGGGCTCCGGGGAAGGCGGGGCGGGGGCCAGGCCCGCCGGGAGGGCGGGGGAGAGGCCTCAGTCCGGACCTGGGGAGGCGGGGCGGGGGACTGGGGGCGGGGCCGACCGGACTTGGGGGGGGGATGGGGGCGGGGGGAATGGGGGCTGGACGCTACGGGACTGTGGCCGAACGCGCTGCGCTTCGTCCTTCCTCCCTCCCTCCTTCCTTCCTTCCTCCCTTCTTCCTTCCTCCCTTCCTCCCCTTTCTCTCTTTCCTTCCTTTTTTCCTTCCTCCCTTCTTTCCTCCACCTTCTCTTTTCTTCCTTCCGTCCCCCTTCCTTCGTCTCTTTCCTTCGTTTCTCCCTCCCTCCTCCTTTCCTTCCTTCTTTCCTCCTTCCTCTCTTTCCTTCCTTCTTTCCTTACTTTCTTCCTCCCTTCTTTCCTCCCTCCTTTCCTCCCCTTCCCCTCTTTCCTTCTTTTTTCCTCCCTTCCTCTCTTCTTTCCTCCCTTCGTCCCTTCCTTCCCTCCCCCTTCCTTCATCTCTTTCCTTCCTTCTTTCCTTCCTCCCTTCCTCTCTTCTTTCCTTCCTCCCTTTTTTCCTCCCTCCCTTCCATCTCTCCTTTCCTCTCTCCCTTTCTTAATTTCTTCCTTGTCTTCTTCCCTTTCCCCTTTTCTTCCATCCAAAAATTAGTAGATGCTGTTTTCAGACTTTCCTATACCCTCTTCTACCCCCATTATCTAAAAAGTATGTTTTAAATCTCACAGAGTAAATTACAGCTATAGTATTGTATCCCACATATAAAGGGCTGGAAGGGTCCTCAGGTACCTTCTAGTAACTAAACCCCTGAATTTTTACAGATAAAGAAACTGAGACCCAGAAGGGCTAAGTGACTCTGGGTCCTGAAGGGACCCCAGAGGCCATGTCCGCCGGCCCTTTCATTTAGCAAATGAGGAAACTGAGGAGCATAGATAGCTTGCCCAGGGTAAAACTCATCAGAGGTAAAATTGGAATCTAGGGCCTCTGACTCAAGTCATTGATTTTTAAAGCCTTTAGATTGACAAGAAAATAGGACCTTTGTATGTTTTCCTGTCCAGTGCTTGGAACATAGTGTTTAATAAACCTTTTCTTTCACTCATTCATTTATCTGCCAAATTCTTTGATGAATGTACGCTGGGTTTCCTTTACTTCATTTTTTTTCTGTTGCTTTTCACTGAATCTATGGGAAATGGGTGCATCTAAGCATATTTTCACACCAGCATTGTGTGGAAAATTAATTTTCACGGATTTATAACTGGACAGGATTCAATTTTTCAACTGTAAAGTGAGGTGGTTGGACTAGGAGGTCTCTTTTGGCTCATGACCGGGGTCTCTTTACCTAGGGTCAGGAAACTTGTTTCTTTAGAAATATTTTGATAATTGCATCTCAGTATAATTTGCTTCCTTTGTAACCCTATCTATTTTATTTTATACATTTTTTCAAAATTATGACTGAGAAAGATGGAATCCTTGATCCAAAAAAAGTGAAGAATCCCTGTTCTAGATGTGTGATTTTTGAAACTGAGACCCATAGTGTGGCTTCCCAAGGTTACATAGGGAGTAAATGGCAGAACCAGGATTGGAACTGAGGGCCTCTGAGTCCAGACCCAGTGCTCTTTCCCCTGTACCACACTGCTACCTGTGAGGCAGAGGGACACGGTCTTGGAGTCTTGAAGATCTGGATTCAAGACCCTCCCAGTGATTCTGCTCCATATCCCCCTGGAGGGATCTGTCCAATATGCGAGGTTCCTTCCATTCTTTCCCTAACATCTGGATAACACATTACTCATTGTAGTAGTACTCAGACTGTCATCCTGTTGTCCTTTGCACCTTATGCGACCAGCCCATCTTTTTCTATCAGAACATTTTCCTCGTGATGTCCCTCACTCCTGCTCCTCTTCCGGCTTTCTTAGTTTTATGCTTCTCTCAACTTCTCACCCCAGCCCTCTGTGCAGTACTCATTGTCCATTCTTTGAGGGCTTGGAATGTCCCCCCTGGCCTCCTATGTCTCAAAACTTTGGTAGAATATTGGTATTGAAAAGATGCACCTTTATTTCTGGCAGATTGGGTGATGTTTTCTAGTTTCATTGAGTCCTCATTTTGCCTCAAACAGGTAAGAAAGGGGTTATAGTGCCAGTAATACTGACTTGAAGGGGCAGTTCTGAGGATATGATGACATGACGAGTGTAAATATATTTGGAAACCATAAAGCACTGTGTACATGTTACTGTTAATTAGTCGTTTTTGAAATTGCACTGGTTTGTAATTTCATCATTAGGGAGGGAGCTCCCTTTCCACTAATACAGATTAGCAACCACTTGTAATTTAGAGCCTTGGGGAGTTCCCTGTGGCCCTGAGGGGAACCTTTGGCCTTCAGGTCATGTGTGGCCCTCTAGGACCTCACAGAACTTCACAGAACAAATCCCCTTAATAAAAGGATTTGTTCTATAAAACTTGAACTCAGTCAAAAGGCAGCATCCGAGGACCTAGAGGGACACATGTGGCCTTGAGGCCACAGGTTCTCCACCCCTGCGTTAGGATTTATCTGCTCACAGCCAGCCAGCTAATGTGTGACTGAGAGAGGGCTTGAGCCCAGATCTTCCTGACTCCAAGCCTGACCTTGGGCCCTGCTGCCTCTCATTTTTATCATCATTATTATAATCAATGGGAGTACTTTTTGGGGTCATCTTCATGAAATCTAATTCAAGAAGGGTTTATAAGAGTCTTGTACTCTATTTTCTATCAAGAAGAAGCTACTTCTTAAGATTTAATGAAATATTTTTCAAAAGCTACTTTCCTTCCTTCCTTTTTGAAGACTGTACTAGTCAAGGAACACTTTTAACTGATGTGTTTTTAGTGTCACTTATGAGGTGATCTTTTTTAAAAGATTTGGTGCATTGTGCTATTGCTTTGGCCATTGGGGATGATTCATATGTTACTAACACAGATTAAAAATTACTGAAATATGTCTTTGGGCATTTTTCTTTTTAATTTTGACCTGTCTATGTGTTCACTTCCTAAACAGTACAGAGAAGCAGAAGCACCACGTAGAGAGTTTCCAGGAGCTTGCTTTACTCATTCACTCATTTATTCAGAGAAAAATCTATAGATTTCTCTTATTTCAGTATTTGTTTTCTTCTTTGTGTATATATGTTCCTCATAACGTAATGTGTTGTGTGGTATATCTGTACCCAATTTCATCAGAGCATTTGGGGGAAAAAAGTTTCAGGCTCCTCCAAAAATTACTTCCACCCATATGCTCTTAAGGGATGATTTCTATCTCTGCAGATCAACAGTGTCATTTTTTAAAAAACAAAAACAGCTCAATCAACAAGTCACTAAGTAAAAAATATGCACTTATGTTGGTTTGGGACTTGAGAAAGGATTATGATACATACCTTCTCAAATCAAAGGTTTTATTTCTTAATCTTCTGTTGAAAACAATGTCATGTTTGTCAAACTGAGGCATTCGTGTTGGAGTGTTGTTAGGTGCAGAGCATTGGCTATTGTTGGATTCTGAGGGGAAATGAGCCATTTTCACAGATCTTGTGTTCCTCTGGGTACCTTTTTCTTTTCCCTCTCTTATCCTGGACATCATTCTTTGGTTTTTTTGGTTTGTTCAGACACCTAATATTCTACAGGTTGTAAGGACAGCTCAGCTCAGTCTAGCAGGACCTGTGATGCCCAACAAAAAAGAGGACTTGTTCCTCCATCACTCTTCCTCCTTGGCACTAAAGTGAGGTCTTATGAAAGAGTATGAGAACCAGCATGTCCTACATAGTCTCAGAGTCAGGAAAACCTAGGTTGGCTCTAAGTCACAGCCTTTCAGCACTTGAGGTAATTCTCTTCAGTTGTAGCAACAGTGCTGACCTGCATGGGAAGAGGGTGTTTCCTCTACTGGTAAAACCGTCCTCCTCTCTGAAGGTACCTAATGTTTAAGTGAGGTTGGTTTTAGGTTGATGATTAAACCTAGTTGGATTTCATGTTCAGATCTGTCTCAGGTGTAAGTCTGGTGCTGAAGTATCTACTGTATGCATTGCTTCTTTTTGGAGGGATAATCATTCTGTAAGAGCAACGGCTTAGTTGTTCTGTTGAAGGGAATTAGAGCAGTGACTTTATTGTAAGAGAGCTTTGCTATTTGTTTATTACAGTAGTATGTCAGAGCTGCTTTGAGACAGTACTGAGATTGCAAGTTTTTGAAGTACTCAAATTGAAACAACTTCAAACTTGGAATAGTTCGTCCTCTTTTCTCTCCTGGGCTTCCTTTCTATCTGACCTCTCCTGAGCTGGATTCAGCTCATAACTGCTGACCGAAGGTATCCTGGAGGGCTCTGTCCCACCCTTTCCCTTCTCCCTCTGTACTGTTTTGTTTACTGATCTCATTGGCTCCCATGGATTTAGTTATGTCTAGCCAGCCCATATCTTTCTGCTGACCTTCAGTCTCATATCTCTAACTACCTATTAAACATCATGCATCAGAGGCCGCCCATTAGCCATTTAAACTTAGCCTGTCCAAAACTGAGCTCACTGTCTTTTCCCCTGAAACCCTTTCCTCTTCCTAACTTCCATGCTGCTGTCAAGGTACCAGTGATCCCTCCAGGCTCATAACCTAGCTGTCATCCTAGTTCACTTTCTTCCTCGATATCCCCCTTCCTGCCGTCTAGTCTGTTTAAATTAAAAGGGCTTTTGATCTAATCTTTGTGCCATCTTTCCCTCTCTGCTAACACTGTCATCACCTTGGTTCAGGCTCTCACCCCTCACTCCTGTACTCTTGCAATAGCTTGCTGATTGTTCTGTCTGCTACTCAGCTGTCAAAGTGATCTTCCTGAGGTGCAGGTCTGTAAAGTTCAGTGATTTTCTGTCACTTCCAGGATCAAATATAAAGTCTTCATTTGTATTCAAAGCCCTTTATTACCAGACCAAAACCTTTCCAGTTTTCTCACACTTTATACCCCACTGTAAACCTGCAAACCAGTGACACTGGCCTCCTTTGCCATTCCTTGAATATGAAACTCCATTTTCCACCTTGGCATTTTACCCCTTAATGCTGCTGTCTTACCTCTGCAATGATCTCCAGGTTATCCTGTATATATCTTGTATGTACATAGTTGTTAGAATGTTGTGTCTCCCATTAGGCTTGAGAGCAGGGAGCCTATCTTTGTAGACCCAACACTTCTAACTCACTTCTGACACATAGTACGTGTTTAATAAATATTTATTGACTGACTTTTCAGAATAGAAACTTTGTGCTCTGTTTTTAGATGGGATACAACAAGTAAAATTTTTTAAATGAATTGTGGAATATTTACCGTGTGTAAATATATTTTACTTAGTTTTTTGTATATATAATTTTAAATATTTTTTACAGTACCTGGCACATAGCAGGTGTTTTTAAATATTTTATTAATTAGTTATAAACTCTATTCAGCATAATTATGGATGTTTAGAATATACATTGATCTGTAAGGATTTATTACATGCCTATTATGTGCTAGAAGTTATTTGGGATGTTTCCTCCTCTCAAGGTACCTACAGTCTATTTGGGGAGAAAAGTCTAGCTTATTTTAAAATTTAATTTTTTTAATTTAAAAATGACTAATATAAGGGCAATATTTGCTAAATTGTATAATATAGACTCAAGTCCTTTTGAGATTAATTTCAGAGATGCTAATTAGTAATTAATGATTAATCTAGAACATAGACGAGGACTAATTTAGCAGTTGTCTAAAATGTAGACAGTTAGTCCATTGTTTCCTTAATCACATTTTAAATGAAAAAAAAAAGATTGACTTTATTATCTTAGTTCCTTCATTTGAATTTTTTTTTACTGGAAGAAAGAAAGGACACAAGCATTTTTAGGCATATATTATGTGCTGGGAATTGTGCTTAGTGCTTTACATTTGATCCTCATAATAAAGGTAGGTGTTCTTACAATTCCCATTTCACAGTTGAGGAAACTGAGGCAGACAAAATGTATATGAGTTGCCCAGGGTCACACAGCTAGTCCATGTCAAGGCCAGATTGGAATTCGAGTCTTTCTGACTCCAAGCCAAGCACCGTATGACTGCATCATCTGACTGGTGGAAAGAATGGCGATTTCAATCCTTTGTTTTCATAGCTTGAACATAGATTGAGAGTGTCAGTTCTCCAAAACTCAAATCATTTTGTACTTTTACTAATGACCCTCCATTATTGATTATTTGTTTTTCACATTCCGTTAAAGATCTCCGGAAACAGGCCCGACAGCTCGAGAATGAACTTGATCTGAAGCTGGTCTCCTTCAGTAAACTGTGCACAAGTCACAGTCACAGCAGCGGCCGAGACGGGAGGCGGGACAGGCTCAGGTATGTTGGGGTCTTTCTTGTGCCTTCCATTGTATGATATATGTTTTAAGTTTTGACTTTAAGCAGAACTGAATAATGACTTCTTTATAGTTTAGATTTTATTAGTTCACATTCAGTCCATCCTTGTATTTATTTTCTTTTTAGTAATTCATTAAGATTATTTCTTTGAATCCTCGAAGATGTTGCATCATGAAGATCTATGTGCAAGGCTTCTAACAGTGTAGGTAGAGAAATGCCAGTGCTTAAGAGTATGGGATTTGGTTATGTGTCAGCCTGTTCCATTAATTTCCTTTCCTTTTCCTCTAGAAATGTTTTACTGATACTTTTTTTTAACATTGTTATTTGCATGGATAACCCTTTTATCCTTGGCCCTGATAGAGCTCTCCTCTGATGCCGTGGTTCTCTTCAAGAACAAAAGACTGCAACTTTAATGATGTGATCTGGAATTTTATCAGAAATTGAGATGCAGGCTTACTGGTCTAGACTTTTCAGGCTTTGTACTCATCCTTTTTTTGAAAATTGCAACATTTGCCCTTCTTAGATTTTGTGGGACCTCTCCTGCTTTCTCTGATCTTTCAGATGTCACTGTCTCTAACTCAGCTATGCACTCAAATGGGGGTCCTGAAAGAATGGGCCCAGTGACTTAGATTCAGGAGCAGCTGAGAGTTTTCTCATGATCTGCTTACTTGTCTTCAAGATCACTCTAGCTCAGTCATTTCTAGAGTAAAGGTCATTCTTCTTTGCAGAGAAAACAGAGAAGGAGTTGGACAGCTCTGCTGCCTCTCTGTTGCCAGCCTTCCTTATCCTGCCCACCCTGAGCCGCAACCCTCTCCCTTCTTGAAACCATCTCTTTCTTCTCCTTGGGTAGCCAGAGAAAAGGTACCTTTGTGCTGTCTTACAGTTGGCCTAACATACTGTTGTCCAGCTTGTTGGAATACTGGCACTTTTCTGTGGCTGAGCCATTCCCCTGTTGACTTTGGGAACCAGTTTGGTTTGGGTGTTAAACACTTGGCTAAAGTGTTTTTTGGAGATTTTAGCCAGTACTCCATTTTGCCTTTACAGCCTAACTAGTCATTTTTAGTAGGTCCCTATAGGGTATATTGGTATATTGCAAACAGTATTCTTTTGCATTGTTGTTAAAACATAACCAAATTCAGAAATTTGTTTCTTACACAGTTACTAGAAATATGATAGGTATACTTTTGGAAAGTGAATTCCAAATAATGCTCAGATTTGTTGTCCTTTACCTAGTTTCTTTCTCGGGATAGATTATATGTCAGAGTAAGGTTCAGTAATATGAAGAAACTGTCCCTGTAACATCATGTGATCAATCAGTTGTTCCATGGAATTAACAGACCCTCTGAAACACTGTTCCAACCAAGATTGTCATTTTCATGCAACTTGGAATATTCTGATGTAGGTAGCAGTTTTGAAGTAATAACTTGAGGGGCCCTAAAGTAACTTAGCACACTATAGACCTCACTCAGGCTCATTGCTCTGTGTTCTTCCTCATGGGCACTTAACCAGAATGGACCTAGTGAAAAGACTGTGATGTGTTCCTTTCTTATAGGGAGCTCTAGTTATGCCAGAAAATAAGGTATTCCTGAATCAGTTCTTATATTTGACTCTGTAGAACTATAAGCAAGATTTCTTTTACATTTTTTATCTCTTAATTATCAGATGATACTCTACAACAGCACTTTATTAAGTTTTTCTGAACTTTAAAAGGATTAGTTCTTTTAAGACATTTGGGAAAGACAGGAGTAATTGCTTTGAAAGCATCCTCATGTAAAGATTTAAAATAGAATGCAAATTATTTTGTGGAGTTAGCAGAAAGTGATTTTTTTTTTTTAAGCCAAGGCTTTGGTCCAGATTGGAAGTCAAGTCTGAAGCATTTGTTTGCTCCCCATATTGAAGGCTGGCTCTGAATACTGCTACTGTGACAAAATTTGGAATGACCATTTTTTTATATTTTTCCATGTTGGCTGGCACCTCAGGGTGTGGGGCTCTTGGCACATCTCTGGCTTATAAGTTGGTTCTTGTTTCCTGTTATTGAGGTCTTTTGTGCCTTGCTCAGTATGGTTGGGGAGTTTTTAGAGTAAAGGTCATTCTTCTGTCACCTGTCAGTGGCTATTGGCAGTTTTCTAATCCTCATAGTATGTTGATTTTTTTTCTACAATTTAGGGCTCCAGGGCACTCTGCTGAGCTGTAGGGATACAAAGAAAGGTAACAGTCCTTACCCTCAAGGAGCTCCTGTGCTATTGGGGGCCATCAAGGAGTTAGGGAGGAGTTGTGCACAGAGGTGTATGGGGGGGCTATGGCTTCCTGTAAGAAGATGGGGTTTGAGCTGACACTTGAAGGAAGCCTGGGAGCCCATGGGAGAGTCCAAGAGAAAAGGTTGGGTGAGGGGGGCAGGTGTTCTGTTTGAGGAGCAGCCAGAAAGCCAAGGTCTCTGCATGGAGGAGAGTCATGTGTGAGAAGTCTGGAAAGGAAGGAAAGGGCCCTGTCATGAAGGACTTTAAATAGCAGACAGAGAGTTTTAGATTCCGAAGGAACCCCTAGACTTTATTGACTGGTGGGGGCAGAGGTGGAGCAGGGCATGATTGCTACTACGAGAACTTTGACACAGGAAGACCAGCTATTTTGTCTAAACCTGTGAATTCTTTGGGGTAGAGAACTCCTGATATAGAAGCTCATTCTGCCAGTGCAAAAGAGACTTGCCTAGATTCACATAGCTAGTTTATAGTGGAGGCGGGCTCGACCTTTGTCTTTCTGTCTCTGATGACCTCTTGCCTATTTTATACTTAAAAACAGTTCACTGGACCTCTTTGTGAATCATCTAAGCCTCTTGCCACCCTTCACCCTTCTCTGGGCATTAACTTTATTTATTTCACATCTTGTTGGTAACTTGTCAGATGTTATGAGGGCCATGGAAAGAAAGGAGACTTGAGAGTAAACTGTTGAAAAATTTACAAAAACTTCAGGTTTACATCTCCAACTTTTGATCTTTTTAATTGTCTTTTATTCTAAACTTAATCATCTCAACATGCAAAGAACAGGAAAGCAAATTGTTTAAGAAACTATAAAGTTTTCCTTAGGCTACATGCGATATTTAACTGGTAGTGACAAAATTGCTTTATTTGTGTCCTTGTGCACTTTATTGGTTTTTTCTGTGCATTTTCATTACCTACTGCCCACCCTGTATGTTACCCCAGTTTTTTAATACAGTCCTCCTTCTTCCTTTCCCAGACAGTCAAAAACAGTTTTTAAAAAATGAACAGAAAACCAGGTTGAGTGAAACTTAACACAGTGATCAAGTCTCCTTATGGGTAGTGTTCTGTTCTGCTAGTGCCCCACATCTGCACAAAAAGGGAGGATTCTCTTTTGGGGGGCCAATCTTGGTTATTGTAATTTCCACAGAATTCTCTCTTTACATCACCATTCTTTCCTTACAGTAAATAACAAGAAGAAAAAAAAGTTCTGGCAGACTAATCAACATATCAAAAATGTCTGGCATTATATGCAGTATCCCATACCTGGCCCGCTCCCCCCCACCCCCCCAGCCCAGTCTACAAAGAAATGGGGGAGGTTTCTTGTCATAACTCTTCTTTGGAGCCAAGTTTAGTTGTTCTGATGTTGGGGCATTCCGCTTTGATTGTTTTGTTGTCATTTCCATTTCATTTGTTGCAAGCAAATTTGCAGTATTTATATTGTTTTCCTAGTCCTGCTTACTTTACATCAATTCATATAAAACTTGATGCTTCTTTGTATTCATCATATTCATGGTTTCTTACCATGTAGTAATTACAGTAACAGTTATTGTTACTATTTATAGTTATGGTAGTAATTACAGTAACAGTACATTGTATTTATGTACCTCAAGGGCACATTCATGTACCATTCCTCAGGCAGTGGACACTTCTTTGCTACTACAGAAAGTGCTTCTATGAATAGTTGGGTATATTTGAGATCTTTATTTTTATCATTGGCCTCCTTGGACATATATTCCCTGCAAAAGGTATGGACAGAAAATAGTAATTTAATTACAGCTTCTGGAAGAAAGTCTGAAGAAGGAGGAACAGTTACAGTAAGTTTAAAGAAGTCCTGCCTTTAAGCTGGGTAACTCAGGGCAGAGTTGCCAGAGGTTGTTTTAGCTAACACCATAAATCCCCTATATTGATGAAATTACAAGGTGAACCTTTCCTCTTTTATTCTATACCGCCTTCCTTCCTAAAAATTAAAATTGGAAAAGATCTTAGAGATTTTTTTGAAGGAGGAAACTGAGACCCAGAGATGGAGACGGATTTGCCTAAGGTCATACCATTAGCTGATTGATGGCAGGGCTTGATACAAAACCTGGGTCACCAGATCTCTCTCTGGTTTTTTGTTCTTTCTGTCACTCTGTATTTATTCTTAAATTATGGAAATTTGTCTTTTGCAAATTATTTTAGGAATAGGGAAGTGCCTTTATTGATATAGAACATGTCAGATTAAATACATTAAAGGGATCATTATTGCTATTTGTTTTGGGGTAATACCAATTTATTCCTTTAAAAATCTGTAAGATATTGCTTTCTGAGTACTTGATTTACTTCTTATTTCCATAGTTTTAATTAAATTGAAGTTTTCGCTTCTTTGAAGCCAGAATTTGAACTTGACATTGCCATGGCTTCACTTACTTCCTGGCTTTGGAAATGGTAAAGGTCTTAAGTTTTTCTTTTGAGTGGTTTTATAATACATATCAACTGTTGACAAATGGGTAAGAATCTCTTTAGAATATGGCTAAAATTTACATAGATTTGTGCTGACTTATTCAAGGTTCAGAAATTAAAATATTTATGGTGTAAGTTAGGTATGAGTTAATGGAAAAAGCTAATTTAGGCGTTTTAACTCAAGAAAGAGCATTTATAGGAATTATACTTGAATTATTTGTAAACTGTTATTATGTAACTTGGCTGGTACCTGAAGTGATGGGTTCCCTTTAATTTAATATTGCTTTAGTTCTGACACAACACCGCTTTTAAATGGATCAAGTCAAGACAGAATGTTTGAAACAATGGCTGTGGAGATTGAACAGCTCTTGGCAAGGGTGAGTGCTTTTTAAAATCATATATATATATGGTTTTGTTTTTTTTTTTTCTGATAGCAAGTTAACCATTTAGAATAAAACTTCATTATATTACTTAAGATATGCTGATTGAATTCTCCCAGTCACCTAACGAGATGAATCATCATATTTCCCCCACACTCCCCAGGACAGGTGACATTTGCTGCAGTTGTTGCCAGATTTCTCATTGACATGTTAGCTTTTTTTGTTAACATGTTAGCCTTGATGACAGTGACTGAGTTTGCCTCCCTCTCCCTGTGTGTTACCCCTGCTTCCTGTGGTGTGGCATGTAGTAGAAAGGGCAAACAGATGAGCAATTTGACTTTGGTGGAATGGGTCTGTTCATGTATTCTTAAATGCCGTGTTTAATGCCCTCTCCTTTTGTGTAGCTTACAGGAGTAAATGACAAAATGTCAGAGTATACCAACAGTGCTGGCGTCCCCTCGCTCAATGCAGCACTCATGCACACACTACAGCGACACCGAGACATCTTGCAGGTAACTTGGTGTTTCACACTTTCTTATTAAATATTCTTCACAAGAGTTTAAAACAGTTTAGGCAGGGGAGCTTCCCAGTGATTCACTTTTTTTTTTTTAAAGAAGAAAAAACTTTCAAAGTACATTTTGAATATGGTTTTTGACTGTTGTAATTGTCTTATGAAACTGAGGATCAGTTAATTAGAGACATAAGCTCGGTCTGAATCAAGGGAAGTAGTTAACTACAGCTACCTAGTTTTTTTTCATTGGCTCACCAATTGTGAACTAGTAGTAATGGTCAGTGGGAGAAGTATGCTCAGGAGACAGAAGAGACCTTTTTTTTAGTATGTTGGACCACTTTATTTTGAGCCAGTGTGACAGAATTCTAGATTTTTGAAGAAAGATAAGTTAGGAAAAAGTTACTTACTATTGAAAAGAATTCTTTCCTTGAGCTATAAACTATTCTTTCTCTACACTCTTTGGTGACCTCATCAACTCACATGAGATAAATTATCATCTTTAAACTGATGATCCATTTCTAGGCTCTCCCTGAGCTTCAGGCCTGCAGGGCCACTTAACCTTTTGGATATTTCAAGCTGAATGTCCCATAGACCAACTCAGCATGTTCAAAATTGAACCTGTAATTGTTCCTCCACACCTAACACTTGTGAATTTCCCTGTTTCTTTTGAGAGTGTTGGTTGACAAGCAGGTACAGTGTTGGATACTGGGCATATAAAGACAAAAGGGAAACTGTTACTGCTCTTTAGTTAGCTTCTAGTCTAGCCACGGGAGGGGTGTGTGCCGACTCAGAGAGAAAAGGGATTTAGAAAACAAACACAGAGTAGTGATCTAGGGGGTGAGGGGTAAGGCATGAGCAACTGTGGGAGAACCAGGAAGGAATTCGCACAGAAGAAGGCATCTGAGCTCATTTCAAAGGAAATGAGGGATTCTAAGAGGTGATGTGAGGGACACAGCCAAGGCAAAAGGCCCAGGGGAGAGAGATGGGGAAACAAGAAGATACCGGTTTGACTGAATTCTAGTGACTGTGAAGGGTCATCAGATTGAAAGGGCAGTCTGGGCCAGTCTGTGAAGAACTTTAAATGGCAAATGGAAGACAAGTGGCATGGTCATGTATATGGTCATATATTTGCTTAAGGAAGATCTCTCTGGCTGCTATGTGATAGCTCTGCTAGAGTGGAGAGAGACTTGAGGCAGAAATACTAATTAAGAGACTGCTGTAGTAGTCCAAAGTGGAGATGGCATGGGTCTAAATGAGGTTAGTGGCTGTTAGTGTAGAGAAGGGAATGTTGTAGTGATATGAATGACAAGACTTGGTAACTGTTGGAGTACATGTGTGAGTGAGAGTCCCTTCAGCCACTGACCTGAGTATTTTTGTACATTCTTTCCCCTTTGATCTCTTTGACATATGGAACTGTTGGTGGCATTGTTGGGTCCAAAGGCACACATAGTTTAGTGATTTTTTTGGGTGTGCTTCCAAATTGCTTCCCAAATAACTGGACTGACTCTCAGGTCTACCAAAAATACCTTTTTATTATGTCTGTCCTCTCCATATTCCCCTTCAGCAACTGTCGTTTTTCATTTTTGTCATCTTTGCTACCTTTAAGAGTATGAGGTCAAAATCTCAGGATTATTTTCATTTGCATTTCTCTTATTATAAGTGACTTAGAGCATTTTTATATGATTGTGTTAACAGGATTTTACTGAGCCAATCTCTAATCTGGAGATATTTGGAACTGCACAGAGCAGGCCTAGAGACAGGAGTACCAGTAATCAAGTAGGGCTTTAATCATTTTCAGAGTGAGGAACTCTCTCCAAGCTGGAGTAAAAGCACAGCTTATATGCGTTAATCACAAGTGGGGAAGGAGAAGGGGAAGGTAGATTACAAATAATCATTTTCCAGGGCCTGTGATTTCCCATGATAAGCTCACAAGTCCACGATACAATCATTCTTTGAGTCTTTCAAATTTTGGGCAGTCATTAGTCATAGAACCAGAGATCTGTGATGGGAACAGGTTGTACAGTATTGATACACTTCACTTAATGTATAGTGGCACAAAAATGCCACAAATATGAGAGCGCTGTTTTGGGTTTGATTATTGATCCTTTCCAGCTGCATTGTAAATCTCTGACTCCCAAGCCAGAATCTCCTGAGAAATTTAAATTATTAGTATATCATTACACATATCATATCAATTAATATAAAAATTGTAGTTCCCTTCACAACTGATAGTTTGAATTTCTTCTTTGTGTGCTACTTGTTCATATCCTTTAATCATTTATCTATTGGAGAATGACTCTTATTCTTCAATATTTGAATCAGATCTCTATATGTTTTTAATATAGACCTTTATCTGAGAAACTTGCTATGAAAATTTTTTTTCTCCAGCTAACTCTCACTTTTAACTGCATTGATTTTGTTTGTGTAAAGTCTTTTCAGTTTATGTAATAAAAATTGGCTTTCGATTCACTCTTCTTTGTTAGGCTAAGAGCTTTTCTTTTCCATAATTGCTCTCTGCTGCTCTGTTGTTCATCATTAACCTTTGAGAGGGCAGTTTCAGTTAAGTGATAGAGTTGGAAGCAAAGGATGTGATTGAGAAGTGAGTCAAAACAGAGAAAATTGGAGGCAGTGATTATCAGCTGCTTTTTCCAGGAGTTTGACCGAGCAAGGGAAGAGTGATATAGGATGATAGCTTGTGAGGAATGATAGGGTCTAGTGAAGATTTGTAGACAATAGGGAGGGAACCACTTGAGAGAGGGAGAGAATAAATATTGAGGAAATGATGATTGAGTAATCGCTAGAGGGGATCAGGCTGCACGTAGGGAGGAGGCGAACCATCTCATCAGATAGTGGAGGCAAGAATAGGAAATAAGGTCATGGGGTTGTGAAATGTAGGGAAAAGGAGAAGAGCAAGCTCGTGATGAATTTTCTCAGTGAAGTATCATGTTTTGTTCCTCAGCATATACAGCTCTGGGAAAAGGGAGGTAGAGGAGTCTGGAGGAAAGAGAAGATTTGGAAGAGTCTCTTTGGGGAGGAAGATGAAGAATCACTGAGGGCCTGAAAAGGTGATTTTGCTGAAGGATTGAGATTAGGTAGCATAGACAGGTAGAGCCTGCTCTTTTAGGGGACTTCAGGAGCAGAGGGTGTGGACAGTAGGAGTGGTATTGGGGTGAGGTTTGGCAAGATGCAGTGTTGACAGGACACAAGGCAGCAAGGGAGCTGGCAGTAGAGGAGGTGGGTATTTTAAACTGGGTAACTGAAGGGTAGAGATTTGAAAAGGAGGAAAGTGAAGAGGGAGCAGGGGCAGTGATCTGGGTGAGTAAGGAGTTATTTAGTAGTTGTAGATCTTGGTAAGGGGGAGTCTAGTCGTCCTGGTACACAACCTTAGTGAATTCCTCAGTTGATTGCTCTTAGACCATATAGCCATCTTGTCCTTTACAACGTTTCTGAGATCCACCCTCCTCTTTCACCACACACAGCTGTTACCCTTGTGAAAGCACTCATTACTGCTTTCCTGGATTTTTTTAGTAGCCTCCTGATTGGGCCTCCTGCCTCAGGGCTTTTCCCCACTCCAGTCTATCTTCCACATAGCAGCTAAAGTAATTTTTCCTTAAGTTCATGTTTGACTGTATCACTCCTTTATTAGATAAACTCCAGTGACTATCTTACTTCAAGGATCAAATATATATACCTCTGTTTGACATTTACAGCTCTTCACAATATGACCCCCGTCTCCCTTTTCAGCTTTATTATGCACTGCTTATTATGATTCAGTTGTATTATACAGTACTTCCCTGTACCATCTTCCCCCTCTCCTTGTTTTAGAATCTTAACATTATTTTCTGTTCTCTGCTTTCCCTCTCCCTCACTCCCAGATCCTGTTGGTTCACAAACCTTGCTACCATTTCTGTTTGTACATGTCTTGAAATTGCTTCCTCTCTACGCACACAGCCTTCATCATAGTTCTGGCTGTCATCACTTATTGCCTAGGTTATTGTGGCAGCCTCCCAATGGCTCTCCATGTCTGAAGTCTCTCCCCATTTCAGTCCATCCTGCCCACTGCCACCAGTGTGGCACAGGTGTGACCATGTCACTTGGTTCCATTCCACTCCAGGGGATCGCTATTAAAATCCTTAGCAGTCCTGTACCAGCCTGTGATCCAACCTCGTTGTTTCCTTCCAGCCCACATTACCTACCCCTCTGGTACTCAGAGATGGCCAAACTCTAACTAACACAATACTCCATTTCCTCTCTCCATGCTTTTGTACTGTCCGTCCTATGCACATGCATGTCTTTGTTAGACTTACCTTGAGCACCACTTTTGACATGCCTTTCCTGATTCCTTTTGCCAAGCTGCTTTGTATTTCTTTGTCTTTAATTTTTTAAGATTTCTTCTGCATATACTTCTGTGCACACTTGTCTTTCCCATTAGGTCAGTTCCTTGTGATTAAAAATTGTTTTATTCATTGTATTTCTTTGCCTAGCATCTAGCATCTTCAGGCCTGCACCACAGTATGTGCTTAGTAAAAGTTCGTTGTTTGCTTGATTAAAGTCATTTAAATTCTGGGCTTCAGTACCTTCATCAAAAGTGAGTTGGTTACATTTAGATGATCCTCCAACATTACTTCAAGATTTAATATAAAAAATTATTGATCTTAGGCTTCCATTACATTGCTATTGCCAGTGGATCTTTAAATGATTTGCTTTTCAAAAGTTCAGTTTATACACGACTTTTCAGGTCTTCCATCCATTAAACAAAATGAGGCAGCCGCTGAGGGAGGTAATTCTAATTAGGCAGTTGACTGCTACAGTCATTTAACACATTGTAAACTGTATATGAGCAGAGACAGGCTAGCGAGGTAGTTTTCTTTGTATAGTACCAGGCACCAAAGGACTACCATAGTGTTCCTAACTTTTAAAAGATGATGGTAACAACATGAGAAGATCATTCGTGTTGTTGGCAGATTTTTTTTTGCAAAAACTACTAAAGATTTATCAGAAGTACAAAAAAAAAAAGAAATAACATTTTTCTGTAAAGATACCCAAGAATATTAATTCTTTGGGGTAGATGATTTTGAACTCTAAAGAAGCCCACACATGAAGGGGAATGGTTTAATGTAGATGACTTTGTTTCTTAGTTGTGGTAGGTTGTGTTCTTTTTGAGTTGCATAAGCTTTTCATGTGAGCTAAATTTCTATGAGTGGTTTCTCTTATGGAATGAAATACATTCATGAAAGTGCTGAATTTGAAAATAAACCCCATCAGCTAACCTAATAATGAGCACTTAAATGAAGGTGGTAAAAGCCCCAAGAGTTGTTCTAGAACGTATAAGAAAGGTTCTTTTATCTTGGGAAAAAGTTGTTTGGATAATTCCAAATGTGTCTATTAATTTTTCCCCAAATGACTTATGTTTTAATTACTCATAAAGTAAGCAATTTTTTAGTAAACTTTGTGTAACCCTTCCCTCCCAACTTTGTTGTTTGTTATTCCACACTTTAACCAGTGATAATTGTTTCCTGTTGTGTTCTTCATAACTGGGAAAGTGAAAACTTAATGCACTGAGTATGGCTGACAAAGAACTAGCAAGTCTACTGATACCTGTCCCTTGCTCCTTCCTTGCCCCTGTAATCTTACTTTCTAAAATTGGGCTTGTTTAAAGTTAATATCAAACTTTTCAAATGTGAAGGATTTAGGAACTATTCACCTGTGCAATTTATTTTTTAAATTAAGATTTTTAAAAAATCTTGCTTATAAACAAATATACATTTTAAGGGTTTGTCTTCTGATCACCTATTGTTAAAGGGTATTAATTATGTTCTCTCAAAATAAGTAATATTTAAAAAATCATAATGTTCTCTTATTGATAGTTCCGAATGGAGCTGCCCCAAAGTGGGAATGAATTGCTTTGGCAGTTTAGTGACTTTCCCCCTGCTTTGCAGGTCTTCAGGCAGAAACTGGGTGACTGCTTGTTGAATGTGTTGGAAAGGGCATTTCTTTCCATATGATGGGACTGGATAACTGGAAAAACTGCCCAGCTCTGCAGTTGTGCAGTTGTGTGATTCTTGAAATTAGATGATGCTTACAGTAATTTTTATAGGACAAAGCTCTTCTACATTTTTCCCTTCTCTTGGGGACCACCATAACAGTGCAGTCCTCTGGTTTGTAGAGTTCTGAAAGCAGCTTGTACATTTTACATTTAGTGAAATCATTTTGCAAGTGTCACTTAACTGGATGATTCTTACTCTTTGGAATATTTTTCAGCTTTGTTATTTAAATAGTTTCTTTGAAAGAAACTCAGTTTGATTGAGGCACAGAAACTGTTTTATGTGGGAATATTATGTTGCTCTATTACAGGATTACACACATGAATTTCATAAAACCAAAGCAAATTTTTTGGCAATACGGGAAAGAGAAAACCTCATGGGATCAGTACGAAAGGATATTGAGTAAGTCATTATGCACATTTATATGGATATTTGTCAAATTTATCAAGTTATATAATGAAAACTCAAGCAACCTTTAATCATATTTAGAAATTAAAAAAGAACTTTCAGGTGAATTTTATATTTGACATGTTAGTAAAGTACACATTATGATAATATAGCAATATGTCTTTGGCATATAAATTGGGGAGACTTAATTCCATTAGTGGGGATGCTTTTTGGCAAGGAGTTTAAACAGGGAATAGGTAGATGACCAGATAGGAGACTGTAACCTTCATTAGCCTTGTTCTTTTGTCACACAGTTTCAAATTAAGACAAATTGCTTCCCATTGCCTTTTATCTAGTCCATTCCTAGTATTAGTAAGGACAGCAGTTTTCAGCAGCTGTCCTTCTTGAGAGCAGAGAAGGTGTCTGATCATCTTTTCTCCAACAGGCATTGATAGATGTGTGTGATCATTTTGAGTAAACTGTAGATCAGGTCATTTTAGTTAAAACAGTGTCTTACAGGAAACTCTTCTCATATGATCAATGTGTTGTAGCTGTGTGGTAGAATAGAATAGGATCTTTGGCAGAAGGCATTGCCATATTGTTCTGTAGGTTAAGATCTGCTGATGCATAACTTATGCCCAAAGTCCCATTCCCTGCTTGTGACTTACTCATTTGATAGCAGTTAATTAGCCAGAATACCAGCTCAGAGTCTCAATGAATACTGTTTTTCTTTTGTTCTTTTCTAATAATGGACCAAAACTAGGAAAAACAGACACATGAGAAATGACTTATGGGCAAAATTACACCCAAGTAGAATGTTTCTTTAGTACTTTTCATGGGGTTATCTAAAGAAAGGAAATGCAGAATGAATAAAAGGCTAATTACTGGTACATATTATTACCTCAGAAAGCCATTTCATCTGCCCTCTCTCTGGTATTTCTAGGAGCTGCTCTGATTCAGCAGCGTCCAGGCCCTAATATAGTAACTCCTCAGTTATTATCATTATTACCTACAAATATTTGAATGCTGAAAGAAAGAGAGGTGTGTATGTGTGTGTGTGTGTCTGTGTGTGTGTGTACATCTATATATGTGTAGGTACACCTAAATAAGTATGTAAATGTGTGTGAGTGTTTGAAACGTTAAGTACCATAAGTGTTCAGAGGAAGGAGCCTGTCTGTCACCAAGGAGTGACCACGGCCTTAGAAGAAGGAGTTGTAGGTGGGAGTCAGCTGGAGGAATTTAGGAATTTGGGGAATGTAGAATAGACCGCTTAGACTAAAGTAGAGAGTTTATATAAGGGCACAGTATGAGTAGCAATATGAGAACAGAGTGGAGACAATTCTAAGAGTAATTTGTTTTCACTGAGTGAATTTTCCAGGTAACTGAAGTAAACTCTATGATAACATTAAGCTTTTCAAAGAAAAATCAAAGATTTAGGTGAGCATTTTTATAAAACTAGTATTTTTAGAATTGTTGCTTCTGTATTTAGGTTATTTCCACATCTTATTTCCAGTTTCTAAAGTAGCATTGCCCTCCTTCTAATGGGCCATCCCCACTTGGAGGACCTGTTAGCCCTTCTAATGCAATAGATTAAAACCTAGCTTTGCCATAATACTTATTTCTCCTTTGACATCCCAGTTTCTGTTCTAATACTACCAGTGTTTTCCTAGTCACCCTAGCTCAAAGTTTGATTTTTCCTTGACTCTGCTTCCTTACCCCCTATATCCATTGAGTTGTCAGAGCTAATTGATTTTCTCTCTGAAGTCTTCCTTGCATGTCTCCTTTCCTTCTCACTACCACTCCCAGCCCCTCCTGCATCCTAGTTCAGGTCAGGCCTTTGTTCCAGTAGCCTCCCCTAGCCTTCCCTTTAGTCACTTCTCTCTTTAAACTGTCCTATAATAGTTTAAAAACTTCAGTTTCAACAAATGCTTGTTAAGAGTGCTCAGGATACAGAGAACTGGGGCTGAGCCCTGCAGGAAATAGGACCCAAAGCATCTGTGATTTCATTGATGTGAGTGGCTCCCCTTCTGATGATGCTTCTTGCTCACCCATGCTTTCTTGTTCTGTGCAACTCTTGTTCACATCCTCCCATAAGTTGATCGGCTCGATGTGCTGAGGAGCGCTCTTTATGTTGAGACATGTAAGGTGCCAGTATGGGACATCCAGCTAGAGGGGAGTGCATGAGAAAGGCCAGGGCAATAGATACAGCTTTAAGAGCTGTCTGTATGGTGATGGTGGTTGCTTTTGTGGTTAGGAATTAGATCACTGAAGTGGAGAGTAGAGAATGAAAAGAGAGGGGATGCAACCTTAGGAAATAACCAGCAAGTCAGCAGGGAAGATTTAAGGTTGTTTATAGGAATGTTGTGTTTTGGTTTTTAAATACATATACTTCTGCCTGGAAAACTTTTTAAAAAAGACTTTTATTGGGGGGGTGGAGCCAAGATGGCGGAGTAGAAAGACTCACGTATGCTAGCTCCGAACCCACAGCCCATATATTTCCTGCAAGAAGAACTCCCCATGAATTCTGGAAAACTGCAAGGCGCGCAGAAACACAGTGGAAAAGATTTCCGTTCCAGAGAGCCCTGGAGAGCCATCCCCAGGGGTCCGTCGTGCCCCGGACAGCGGAGTCCACCCCTGTGCTGCCCTGGCCATGCGGCCCCAGAGGAGCGGATCCGAGCAGGCTTCAGGGACGGAATCTCTGGCAGCCATGAAGTTCCTTCCGCCCACAGACACTACAGGTCAGTGAGAGAGACGTCTGGGCTGGCTGAGAGGGGAGCGGGGTGTCTCCATGACTCGGGCCCCCTCAGGAGGCAGAGGCAGAGGCAGAGGCAGTGGCGGCAGCCTGGGACTCCGGAGCAGCAGGCAGAAGTTCAGGGTCATTACCAAAAGTCTCTGCATAAAGCCCCTGAGGGAATTGAGCCTGGGAGGCGGCCCTGCCCCCACCCAAGCACCAGAACTTAAGCTCACATTGAATACAGCTGCGCCTGCCATGGAAAGCCCATTTGAATCTCAGACCCCAAGCACTAGCTGGGAGGATCTAGGCAGGGGTGGACAGGAATCTCAGAAGTCAAGTAACTGGCTGGGAAAATGCCCAGAAAAGGAAAGAAAAATAAGACTATAGAGAGCTACTTTGAGGGGGTACAGATGTTCCCGCCTTTCAATCCTGATGATGAGGAACTATTCTTACCATCAGGGAAAGATGTGGAGGTCCAGGCCTCTGTATCCCAGACTTCCCAGGTGGATGTCCGGTGGGCTCAGGCCATGGAAGAGCTCAAAAAGGATTTTGAAAATCAACTTAGAGAGGTGGAGGAAAAACTGGGAAGAGAAATGAGAGAGATGCAAGAAAAGCATGAATAATGGGTCAATACCTTGCTAAAGGAGACCCAAAAAATGCTGAAGAAAATAACACCTTGAAAAATAGGCTCACTCAATTGGCAAAAGAGGTTCAAAAAGCCAATGAGGAGAAGAATGCTTTCAAAAGTAGAATTAGCCAAATGGAAAAAGAGGTTCAAAAGCTCACTGAAGAAAATGGTTCTCTCAAAATTAGAATGGAACAGATGGAGGCTAATGACTTTCTGAGAAACCAAGAAATAGAATGAAAAAATGGAAGAGAATGTGAAATATCTCATTGGAAAAACAACTGACCTGGAAAATAGATCCAGGAGAGACAATTTAAAAATTATGGGACTACCTGAAAGCCATGATCAAAAAAAGAGCCTAGACATCGTCTTTCATGAAATTATCGAGGAAAACTGCCCTGATATTCTACAACCAGAAGGCAAAATAAGTATTGAAAGAATCCATCGATCACCGCCTGAAAGAGATCCAAAAAGAGAAACTCCTAGGAAAATTGTGGCCAAATTCCAGAATTCCTAGGTCAAGGAGAAAATATTGCAAGCAGCTAGAAAGAAACAATTCCAGTATTGTGGAAATAAAATCAGGATAACTCAAGATCTAGCAGCTTCTACATTAAGGGATTGAAGGGCGTGGAATAGGATATTCCAGAAGTCAAAGGAAGTAGGACTCAAACCAAGAATCACCTACCCAGCAAAAGTCAGTATAATACTTCAGGGGAAAAAATGGTCTTTCAATGAAACAGAGGACTTTCAAGCATTCTTGATGAAAAGACCAGAGCTGAAAAGAAAATTTGACTTTCAAACACAAGAATGAGAAGAAGCATGAAAAAGTAAACAGTAAAGAGAAGTCATAAGGGACTTACCAAAGGTGAACTGTTTACATTCCTACATGGAAAGACAATATTTGTAACTCTTAAAATTTTTCAGTATCTGGGTAGTTGGTGGGATTATACACACACACACACACGTACATGTGTGCACGCACACACACATACACACATGCACACACATACAGAGACAGAGAGCACAGAGTGAATTGAATAGGATGAGACCATATCTTAAAAGAAATTAAGGTAAATGGTGAGAGAGAAATGTAGTGGGAGGAAAGAGGGTGAAATGGAATGGGGTAAATTATATCTCATTCAAGAGGCAAGCAGGATACTTTTTAGTGGAGGGAAAAAGAGGAGAGCTGAGAAAAAAAACCAAGAAGTTTACCCTCATCACATTTGACTAAAGGAAGGAATAAAATGCACACTCATTTTGGTATGAAAACCTATCTTAAAATACAGGAAAGTGGGGGAGAAGGAGATAAGCAAGGGGGTGGGGATGATGGTAGGGAGGGCAATGGGAGGAGGGAGCAATTTGAAGTCAACACTTGGGGAGGGACAAGATCAAAAGACAGAGTAGAAACAATGCGGGGCAGGATAGGATGGAGGGAAATACAGTTAGTCTTACACAACACGACTATTATGGAAGTCATTTGCAAAACTACACAGATAGGGCCTATCTTGAATTGCCTGCCTTCCCAAAGGGAATGGGTGGGGAGGGAGGGATGGGGAGAATTTGGAACTCAAAGTTTTAGGAACAACTGTTTAGTATTGTTGTTGCTACTAGGAAATAAGAAATACAGTTAATGGGGAATAGAAAGTCATTTGGCCCTACAGGACAAAAGAGAAGATGGGGACAAGAGAAGGGAGGGAGGATAGAAGAGAGGGCAGATTGGTGATAGGGAAAATTGGAATGCTCAGTGTATTGGGGTGGGGGGAGGGGATAAAAGGGGAGAAAATTTGGAACCCAAAATTTAGTGAAAATGAATGTAAAAAGTTAAATAAAAAAAAAGAGAAAAAAAGAAAAGACTTTTATTGATATCTTTTGTTCTTATGTCATCTAGATTTTCCTTGTATTCCCTTGCTCCTCTCCCAAAGAGCTGTCCCTCCTAATAAAGAATTTTTTAAAGAAATAGAGGAATAAAAAAATCATGCAAAACTGTCCTATATGTTTTAAAAATCTGATGTTTATATACACTGTCCAGAGCAAGACTAGCAAGGGAATACAACTAAGAGTGGTGCTTAGGTCCTGGTGGGCCTGGGTTTGTGTTTCCGGGTAGCCCCCTAAGTGTAGGGATTATGGCAGCTCTTCCATTGGAACAGTTCAGATACTTTATAGGGAAGGACGGAATAGATGGTCTCCTCATCTGTGGAAATGGAATAGAGGAAGATGTCCTCATATCTTTTCTTTGAGGCCAGGATTATCATTTCTCATCAGTCAAGTTCGCTGATTTTGTGGAGTCTGTTCTAGTCATTATGTCTGTTTTCTAGGTTCTGCTTACTTCACCCTGCAGCAGTTCTTGTGGGCTGAGGATTCATCATGTTCCTTGTTTCTTACCTCACAGGCATTCCATTCCATGCAATTTATTTAGTCATTCCCTAGTTGATGGGCATCAACTTTGTTACCTCAAAAAGTACTACTGTCGCTATTTTGGTCTATATGGAAACTTTATTTTTATTAATGACCTTTTCAGAGTTTATTATACCTCATGTTGGGTCTCAATCAAAATGTCAGCCTCTTTATTAGCATCATTCCAAATTGCTTTCCATAATAAATGTTCTCATTCGTAGCTTTAGCAATATTAGTATGCGTGTCTTCCTAAAACTCCTCCACCATGGACTACTTTTGTCTTTTGTTGTTTTTGCCAGTTTGCAGCATGTGAGATGAAACCTGTTTTTAATTTTTGTGAAGAATTCTTACACCTAATTATTAATAGTTTACAGTTTTTAAAATTATATTTTTCCCCAATTGTATATAAAAACAATTGTTAACATATGTTTTTCCCTCCCTCCCTTCTCTTCCCCCTTTCCTGAGATGGTAAGCAATTAGATTCAGATTATATGTGTGCAATCATCCAAAACATATTTCCATATTAGTCATGTTAAAAAATGAAACAGAGAAAAAAACCTCAAAAAAAACCAACCCACAAAAAACATAAAAAAAGTGAAAAGCCATAACTTTGGTCTGCATTAAGTGTCCATCATTTTTCTCTCTGGAGGTGGATAGCATTTTTCATTCTAAGTCCTTTGGAACTGTCTTGGATCATTGCATTGCTAAGAAAAGCTAAGTCTGTCACAGGTGATCATTATTATAGTAGTGTGCAACTGTAGGTGTTCTTTAGGAGTTGTTTGTCCTTATCCTTTGACCACTTGTCTCTTGAAGGATGGCCTTTTTTTTAACAAATGTACATTTCTCTTAGTTGGCTCTATATCTTCGATACTAAAAACTCTTATCAGAGAGTTTCAATACTAATATTTTTTTCCTTATTTGATCACTCCTGTTATTTTAGATACATTAAGTTAAGAACTCATACAGTTTCGAGGGGGTCATGGTGGTAGTGTTGGTGGAAGGGGGATTGTTTTTGCTATAACTTCTGTTCTCAGCACTGGAATTATTGGATCAAAAGATTTCATTCTTTTTCACTATAACATTCCCTGTGTTTGGCCAGACTCCTCTCCAAAAGAGGCTCTGAGTTGGTGTGTTCATCAGCTTGTTTCTGCTTTTCCAGATGTGAATTTTGTTGGTTTGAATAATTTTTGCCATTTTGATATGGGAGTTCTTCACAGTAGTTTTACTTTGTATCTGTTAGAGGTTGAGCCTCTTTTTTAAAGTTATTTTTAACAGTTTGTGTTTTCTCCGGAAAATTGTTCCTATCCTCTAACCATTGACACATCATGTCCTCATCCAGCATTCGTTGCACTACACCAAGTTACCCTCGTGGTACAATTGCCCTCTGCCTCAGACTGATTTCTCTTCCCTGAACATACTCCTTCCTTTCTGCCTTTGCTTTGGCCATTCTTGTCACCTTGGAGTTGGGAATACCTGGACTGCAGTCTCAGCTCAGACAGGCACCAGCCGTAGGGTCTGAGAACTCTTGCAGCACCTGGTGAGTGATCTACGTTGGCAGAGGACAGTCTGATAAAGAAAAAACAAGTCTGTCTTAGCCCTCTGAAATGTGGTGTCCAGAGCTGAGGATAGCCCTGGCTCTTTCACAGAGTTTTGAGGGACTTTCCTGGCCTCAAGTGGTTTCTTCCTTTTTTGATTTCCCATTGCAATTGTTGTTCCTGTTTGGCTTGTAAAGGCCTTCCCAGTATGACTCAGACCCATCTCTCCATCCTGATTTCCCAGCCCACCCCTCATCTTGTCAGTGTTTAGCCACACTGGCCTGCTTACCGTTCTGTATGCGGGACGTTGTTCCCTCTGTGCCTGCTCATGAATGTTCTCTGTTCTCATCTCCATTTTTGGAAATCTCTGACTGATTTCAAGGCTCAGCTCTGATGCCACTTCCAGTTGTTGGTGCTTCTCCTCACCCCTGTCTGAAATTGTTTGTATTGACTTATGCATGTAGAGAAGGGAAGCTATAGGTCAGGGCTGCTTTCGTTCTTGCTTTTGTGTCCGTACCTCCCATGGTGCCTGAAAGGCACTGAGGCCTGATGCTGAGGACTGAGGAGCTTCTCAGACACAATTAGGTTAGCCAGTCGGTGCTAAAGGCAGTCTTAAGGACCATATGACTTGACATTTGAATCCTTAAGGGAGCAGGGCAGGGACAGTTGGACTGATGTTCCCCATCCTTTCTTCTTATACTGGGCTGATACCTCTAACAAGGGCAATCCGCTCACCCTGAGGCCAGGGTTATGTGACTATAGAGCAAGACTGGCAAGGGGAAGGAGGAATATATCCAAGGGTGGTACTCGGAGCTTTAGACATTTTGGTCTTCAGGTCCTGGTGGTCCTGGGTCTGTGTTTTAGGATAACCCCCTTAGTATAGGGGCTGCTGCAGCTCTTCCATCAGAGCAGCTCAGGTGTTTTATAAGAGAGGGGCATCTCATTCTGGTCTGATTGGTTTCCCACCTGTGAGGTCACGGTCAGGGAGAGAGCAACCATTTAAGAAACTGGAGGTTTATAGTCTAGAAGAGAAGATCACATATTTGGGGGAAACAAATGTTGTCCAGGAAAGGAAGTCCCAAAGAGGAAGACACCCTGGGAAGCAGCTGCTGTAGAAGAGCCTGCCCTCCCCACCAGGGTCACTCCCAGGGTGGTCTAGCCAGCTTAGTTGAAGCAGCCAGGGCTCCAGGGGAGAGGTAGGAGTGGACTGGGCAAGTCAGACCACCACCACTCCCCTTACCCTGATGAACACACCCTAGGACCTAAACCCAAGAGCCTTAAGAGTAGCCCTGCTTCTAGCCCATGTCCTCAGGCATCTTCCTCGGAGGCTCTGTAGTCATGTAGCCTGACACCTGCCTCTATAGATGCTGCAGCTCCAGCTGTGAAAAACCTAGAAAAGAAAGTTGTAGTTACCAGTCTTTGGCCCTGCCATTTAGCTCAGCCTCAGAAACTGATAGGACTTCAGTCAGTGGAAATGACACGGCCTTGTTGTCTGCTTTATGGCTGCACCCAAAGGACCATAAGCCTTTCCCATCCACCTTGCAGTGGAAACCTTCCATATGCATCATCTGCCCCTTTTGAGTGTGAACTCCTGGAGAGTAGGGCTATCTTACCTTTCAAGTGTTGCTCTTAGTAAGTGCTTAATAAATGCTTGAGGATAGAGAGAGAAACCAGAGGGTGTTCAGCTTGCAGCATTGCAGTGACTGTGGCTGTCATTGTCTCTCCCAGTCATCTTGTCTCAGCATCTGGGGGCAGCCTAATAGCAACAATTTACCTTTATTTGTGATGCAGGGTTGTTATGAAAATTGTGTTTGAGATATATCGATGCTCACAGGGCCTTCTGAAGCCAGGCTGTTCAGTGAGCCCGCTCTCTTATGCTTTAATAGTTGGTCTTCTGTTTTCTCCTCTCCCACCATGTCCCCTTTTGGTTTTTGCTTTTTTTGAATGAATGGTGAGAGAGAGCTTGCCAATCAAGATTGCAAAATTAAACAAAATAAAACAAACCGACAGTATTAGTAAATTCTTAAGCTTGGGTGTGAGAGCTTGAGGATAGTACTACTCCTTTCCTGAGAGAAAAGCATTCAGCCTTCATGACAGTTAAATTCCTCTTGTTTAGAGGCCTTTCTCCACTCCCATCCCTACCCTAGATTTGTGCCTGTTTTCCCAGTAGCTCAGTTGTCATTGTCAGAAGTCCTATAGCTAGGTATAACATAGTACTTTCTGTATTATATTCCTCTGACCAAATTTCAGGGAAACTTAGGACAATTTTCTTTGCCACTCATTTTGACTCTATTTATCTTTCTCTCCTTCTTTTGTTGTATGCTTGATAATATAAATTGTTGCTTCCATTTGGAAGAGATAAAGGTACAGAACCTCTTAACAACATTTATAAACAGAGGTTAAATAATGTTTAGGCCTTGCAGTCTAGTAATGGAATATGACATAACCAGAACATAATGTAGGACAGATGAATGAGAGGTACAAGCCAAGGCCTGGGAGTCAGGGTTAAGGAAAGCTTCCTGGAGGAAGTGGTTTTTGAGTTGAGCTTTAGAGTATGAGCAGAAATAAAGCAGGGATAGAGAACAGCATAGGCAAAGGCAGGGAGGTGGTCAGCTGTGGGGCATGTGCAGATGGGGAGTGGTGAATAGTCCTTGGGCTGCAGCATCAAGTATATGGTAAGAAGTAATATAAAACAAACCCGGAAGAGTCGGCTGAGGTTGACTTAGAAGGTTTTGAATGCCAGGCAGAGTTCTTTGGATGTAACTTAGTAGTCTAGGCTGAGCTGTTGAGGGCTTATGAGCAGAGAAGTAGCATTAGTAGATCTGTAAGGAAGAAGACCTTGGCCACAGTGTGTGCAGGTGGGCTGAAGAACTAGAAGAGACAGGAGCTACAGGGATGGTCTGTTAAAAGGCTTTTGTAATAGTCCAGCTAGGTGTTAACTAAGACTTGTGGTATAGTGGTGATGGTAAGGAGAGAGAAAAGGGAACAGAAGTAAGGAATGTGACAGATTAGAGCCTGTAAACTTAGACCCTAATTGGATATGAACAGTAAGAGAGGAAGAGAAGTGCAGGTGATAGGTTTCAGCGTGGAAGTTGGGTAAATGATGGTCCTGTTGACAGGGATATGGAAATCAGAGAGGAGCAGATTAGGGGGGACATGGCTTAGATTCTGGACACGTTGAGTCTGAGTTGGGTCTGGCACTAGAGACAAGGGGAGAGTAGTGGGGAGGTGTGGGAATGAATGAGGGAGAGAGTATGAGAAGGAAAGCATTGAAGATAGACTGCACTTTGAGGGGCAGACTTTAAAGGATCAGGAAGAGGAATGAAGAGAGAAGACACAGGAGAACAGTAACCTGGAAGCTGAGCAGGGCGAGTTTCCAGGAGAAGGAGGTGGTCAGCAGTGCGGCACACTGCCAAGAAGCCAGCAAGGTTAAGTAATGAAAAGAGGCGATTGGTTTGAATGACTTGAAGGTTATTGATTATTTTTGAGAGCAGTTTTGGTGGAATGATGGGATCAGGAGTCAGATTGTAAAGACCAGGGAGATAGAATAAAAAGGGATTGGGTGTAGTCAAGGAGTTTGGCTAGTAGCAAGAAACAGAAAATAATGTTTTGGGGACAGGAAAATAAGGCATAAGAAGATATTTTTCACTTCCCTCAAAGTGTTAGAAGCAAACATTTATATTTATGTAAAAGCTCATTGCCGTTTTGAAGAGGGAATTAAAAATTTTAAAATACTAATTGTTCATTTAACTTTATGTTTATTCGCTTGACTAAACAATACTAGTGTGAATTACCATATTGATCTATTATAGGTTGCTGCCAAGTGTAGTGTAGCCTGAGCCACCAAAGTGATGTCTTTGAAAGAAAATTCACACACATACTTTCTCTCTCTCTCCCTATCTCTCTCTGCCTCTCTCTCTCTGTCTCTCTCTCTCTTTCCCTCTGTCCCTCTGTCCCTCTCTCTCTTTCTCTCCCTCCCTCCCTCTCTCCCTCTCCCTCTCCCTTTCCATCTCCCTCTCCCTCTCACATACACCTTTTCCTACATTCACAAAAACAAAGTGTCCCAAAAGTCTTAGTGTATGTTAAGGCTTTCATAGCTCTAAATTGCATTAAGACTTGGGACAGCCTGTGTAGTCACACACATTTATTCAGTGAAAAAATAACAATTTATAGGCGTCACTCAGATTTTATGCAAGTTATATTTAGGGGGAAAGTGTAGTCTACATTCTGACCAGTAATAACACTCAGCTTTTCAGTATGCCTGCTGAAATGTATTTACTCTTTTTTTCTCTCTCCCAGGTCATATAAAAGTGGTTCTGGAGTGAACAATAGAAGGACTGAATTATTTTTGAAGGAACATGACCACCTACGAAAGTAAGTATTATTAAATGAGCCAGCACAGTGTAGTTCATAGAGTACTGAATTGGAGTCTGGAAGACCCAAATTCAAATCCTACCTTTGCCACGGATTGATTGCCTGTATAACCCTGAACAAATCACTTAGCCTCTCTGGTTTCAGTTGCCTCCTCTATAAAATGACAGATTTGGGCTAGGTTGCCTAAAAGATCCACTTAACTCTAGAAACAGGTTCCTATAACTGTAAGTGGACATTCTGCATAGCTTTCTTTCAATTTGTAAATATCCTACTTGTTCAGAACATAGGAAAAGATGCTATCTAAAATCCTCACTTACCCCACCTATTTCTTTTACTGCTTTAGGACTTTCTCATTATATGGAAGAAGAGGAGGAAGTAGTGTTAATGTAGCTTCCTTGGTGATCTAAGTCACCAGTACCTTATTTGGATACTTAGTTTCATGTGTAACTTAAAAAAAAAAGTTATAACATCAATTCCTAACAATTAGCAAAATGGGGTGAACTGCCTTATGTTAGGTTGTGAGCCTCCTGTCACTGGAGGTGTATAAGCAGCCCCGTTGCCTGGGATGCTGTCCAGAAAATCCATCTCTCAGGTAGGAGTTGGACTTTGTGACTGCTAGGCTTCTTCCAGTTCTAAAGATTTGATTCCCATCTCTCTGTGTTGCTGGCTCCATAGCGATGTATTCTTTGTTTACTGAATTGAAGTGTTGTTATAGGCAAATATGGATCTAGTTGTAGATTCCTTAAGATGAAATTTCATTTTGTTTATAAGAATTCTAAACTAAAGGTTAGCATCATATGTGATTACGTGTAAGGAACCTTGCACATACTAAGTATTTAATGTTTAAATGCAATTGAATATGAAAACTCACTATTAAGGTTATATAGAATGTTGAAAAGAAAACTTGTAGTAAATATGTACAATTCAGAAATCTATCCATTGGTTCCAGGAGTTGTTGAATTTTGGATATTCTGTTACTGAATATTGCTAGAGAGAAATGCCCAATTAACTAAATTGATGACATTACTAGAATAATGATTCGTATTGTAATTACTAAAGTGGGAATAATTGTGGGGAGGAGAAAGGAAGGAGGTTGGCTTCTGCTTCAAATTTGAGTTTTACTAAGTGTAGTGTAAATGAGTCATTCTTGTAAAGATACTCACATGTACACAACACGAACCTTAAATTTCTCTAGGGGAAGATGAAAATATCATTTACGCTTACCTGCCTTATTAGGACTGTGGGCCAGACTCTCAAGAGAGATTCCCTTAAAGTGTCTTCTTCCAAGAAGAAAGTAGTGTAAAATCACTGTCTTGATCTGATCCTGGGTTTCTCTCCTCCGAAGCACCTGGGGACATTAGACAGGTGGGTTCTTAGGATTGTAAGTTTAAATCAGGAAGAGACCTTGTAGTTTATCTTCTTATTTTTGAGGTGAGGAAACTGAGCCCCACGGGTATTAAATGATGGCAGCTGAGCTTGAGGCCACATGGGTATTAAATGGTGGCAGCTGAGCTGGTTTTGGAACTTACCCTCTGACTCGAGATACAGAGACGCTTTCTTCTGCATTGTGGTTGCTCTCCGTGAACATGGGGGAAGAAAAGAGAATCTTTCTTGCCATTCCAGGAAATCATTCTGGAAAGTGAAAGTGTTAAGCAGTGATTCTAATTTTGACAATTTCCAAGGGTAGATGATCCCTTATTAGTGACTTTTATCACAGATTTTGAGAATGATTGACATTTTGAGTAATGAGATTTTTATTATGGAAATAAAAGGTTTCACTTCGTAGAAAAGAGAACTAGAAGAACTCTGTGTGTGCAGAGATGGAGGTAAATTCTCCGGCTTCATCCCTTTGAAGATAACTTTAGGCATATGCTAATGATATCTTTATCCAACCTTATGCTTAAATCAACCTGTTGTACCTAAATATAATCCTTAAAACAAATCCTGTAATGAGCATTGGATGAAGAAATTAAAATAGAATTAAAGAAGGCCAATGGCAGTTTTGTTTTAAAAATTATTTCCTTTTGCCCTGCATTTGAATCTTAGAGTTGAATCATGTTAGAAAATAATAGTAGTTATTTTATTTGGGGTTGGGGCTACGTTCCCCGAGGAACCCACAACAGCTGGAAATCCACATTTAGCTATTTTTTGTACTAGATTATAAACAGTATCCAAGTGCTAAATGAAAGTTAGTTTTTATTGGTAGTGCCTGAATAAAAAATAAAGATTCCTGGATTTTTAGTATGGTGCTTCAAAGTACATAATGTGTGTGTGTGTTTTCTCTATCTTTGCTATAAATAGAACCAGTTTCTACTTTGTCATAGTGTTTGGAACTCTCTTCTTCTAGAATATAGAAGAATATGCTAAAACAAGAGAAATTTGTTTTCTTAAAAACTCATAAAAAGGAAATACTGAGGAAGGCATTCTCATCAAGTTAACTTGTCTCTCTTACTGAACTCTGTTTTTTGCAAAGCAGGCCTGTACTTGGAATCAAATTTGATTTTGAAGTGCCTCAGGTCATAACTGTGACTGTGAGCATCATTTCACCTCAGTGCCTGTAAAATGATACCATGATATGTGTACTTTGTGGAAAAGATTGTGGCTTAATAGAATTTTTTACATATCAGTATGAAGTCAGTGTCTAGACACTTTAAGATATAGTATCAGTAGTAGTCAAGCATTGTAAAACTGTGCTGATATTTGTCTTTGTCTTAAATTATAGTTTTGTCTTTGTGTCTTCGTGAGTATAGTGTGACCACTTTGTTTTTCTTTAAAAATCATCACTTCAAATGTAAGAGCTGTTGAAAATCATAACAGAAACATTACTTTTTGAGACACTTGAGTGTTTCAGATGTAGGGAGAGTTCTTAGCATTCCTTCCCACTTCAGAATTCTAAAGGAGGCTTGATTTCACCAATGTGAATGAACACAACCCCTCCACCGCAGTAAGTGGTTTCACCAGTTGCTGTGGCCAGCCTTGTGATAAGCCTTTCCAAATTCAGATAGACTGATCTTAGGCAGAACACACAAACTCCACTACCACTCCTGAAACCTTCCCAACTTAATGGGCTTTGCCGGAGTGTATTCTTTGGGAATACTTCTAGTACTTTTGTTGAGGGCTTCCTCACTGAGGTGTTGATTTTTATTTATTGACACAAGGGGGCAGTGTTTCCCAGAGTATGTGTCATCTCCAGATGTGGTTCTAATTTTGGTGGTATTCCCCACTAAACAGCATTTGATGTTGTGACCAGGACTTCGCAATCCAGTGTTTACTGGAAATGAAATAGTGATTTAAGGGAGGTAGTGCTGTCCCACAGTTCCTCACATATAGCAGCAATCAGTAAGTATTTGTTGAACGAACAAAAGATGATAGAGGTTTTATTTACATTAGTATTTCCCAAATCAAATCATTGAGTTCCAGTAAAATTGCATATGCTACTAAAATCTTAAAGCACCATACACGTCCTGTGAGCATTGGCCAGCCCGATACAAGCCCCACCTCTGACACCCCTGACATACTTTTGTGATGGTGGGCAAGGCTTGGAACCTCTCAGGTGTCGGCTTGCTGTTTAAGTTGGCGGTCTGCGCCAGGAAAAGGAGATTCTTCTGTTTTGTTCACGGCTGCTTAGTGAGCAGGGAGGTAGCTTTTCCCATTGTTTGTGAAGGTCAGACAAGATAAGGTGTGTGTAGTGTGCTACACGTACCAGGGACCATGCTGCTGTTAAAGAAGAAGGGCAGTGTCTGAAACCACTCAGGCAAAACGGAGCGTCTGATGGTGGGCACAGTGTGTGGGGGAGAGAGTTCCTTCTGTTAGAGAGTGTACACTTAATAGCTTTCATTTGATGACTTCAAGACACATTATTTATTAACAAACATGCATTTAAAAAAATGCTTTGCAATCATTTCTGTTGTTCCTGAAAACAAAATCTTTAAGTAGCTTAATATTGTTCATCTGTAAGGTTCAAATGATTTGCTCAGTATCTCACAGAAAAATAGTGACAGGATGAGGATAAAGACTTCTTAGCTCAAGTTTTAGTGTCTAACGTAGTTTATCGAATCCCTCTGCCTCAGAAGTAACATCCCACATGTCTTTGGTACTCAGCTCACAATGGCCCAGCGAGAGAAGTGCCCTCATTTTTCTAGGAGAGAAAGTGAAGTCTTCTGAGGCACAAGAATTTCTGGGGAGCAACTAGAAACTAAGGGCTTAGTCACTTCTAAGTGTTGGAACTTAGTGCCTCAAAATAGATCAGATTGGTCTGGGGTATAATTAATGAGGAAATTTGTTTGCCAATAACAGAAATATATTAATATTTTTTCCTTTGTTCCTTAAATGTTGCCTTTGTGTTTCCTGTAAAATGCTAAGTGCTTAACACTGGAGTTTTAGATTAGTATAAAATGGAAAAGCAAGGGCAGTGCCTAGGATGTGGTTGTTTCAACAAGACCATTTGTAATTAATTGGATCAATTTCTTTCCAAGGTACTTATTACTCTCATCTTTCATGAGGAAAGGGTTTACTATAACAAGTTGGGTAACTGAATAGTTGTTTATAATAGAATAGGATGATTTTAAGTTTTCATTCATAGAGGGATTTTTTAGTTTCTTGGTTTCATATTTTTCTCAAGATTTTGTTGTTACATGGAGATGAACAATTTCCAGATATTTTAAAACCATATTTTTGCACTGAAAAACAGTAATAATGTATTTTTATTAATTGATGCTGATTTCTAAAAAACAAAAAACCTAACTTTTAGTGGTTATGTAGGCTTATGTCCTTAATAACTTTTTGTTAAATGACTTTTATGATCTTGTTACTATTCTTATTAATATAGTTATTTTTTCCAATTTGATAAAATCCAGGTCGCTTACTTGCTTGACTCGATATCATAATCAATCAGTCAAAGGAGGTTGGTGACATGAATGAATATCAGATGGTTGGTGGTGGTTTGCCCATAGACAGGAGCTACACATTTTTTGGAGTTATTTGTTGCGTAAAGTTAAAATGTTAATTTGCTTCCTTTCCAATTGAAGTCTTTTACCAAAAACCCTAATAGGCATTTTGGAGGAAGTGGCTAGAGTGCTTAGTAATATCTTCACAGTTTTATGGCCTTTTATGAAAAGCTTGCCTTTATGTACTCTCATTTTGACCTCTGCTCTGTCACCTGAGAAGGCAGATGAGGGTATATGTTGCCATTTTATAGATGGGCAAATTGGAAAAAAAGAGGTTTACTGGAAAGATTTACATAAACTGACGCATAGTGAAGTGAACAGAACCAGGAGAACGTTGTACACAGTAGCAGCAATATTATATGATGAAGAATTTGTAAATGACTTAGCTATTCTCAGTAATATAGTGATCCAGGACAATCCTGAAGGACTAATGATGAAGCTTACTGTTCTCCTGCAGAGAAAGAACTAATGTTGAATGTAGACTGTAGTATACTATTTTTTACTTTCTTTTAATTTTTTTTCTTTTATTTGTACAAAATGACTAACATGGAAGTGTTTTACATAATTGTACTTGCATATATATATATATATACATATATATATATATTTGTCTGTATATCTATATTTGATTGCTTACTGTCTCATGGAGGGGCAAGGAAGGGAGGAAAGGAGGGATAGAATTTGGAACTTTGTGGGGAGGAGCCAAGATGGCGGAGTAGAAAGATTCACATATACTAGCTCCAAACCCACAGCCCATAAATTTTCTGAAAAAAGAACTCCCCACAAATTAGCCGCGCAGAAATGCAGTGGAAGAGATTTCTGTTCCAGAGAGCCCTGGAAAGCCGTCCCCAGGGGTCCGTCGCGCTCCAGACAGTGGAGAGCCCACCCCTGTCCTACCCCGGCTGTGCAGCCCGAGAGGAGCAGATCCAAGCAGGCTTCAGGGACCGAATCAACGGCAGCCGCGAAGGTCCCTCCACCCACAGGCGCCACAGGTCAGTGAGAGAAACTTCTGCGCTGGCCGAGAGGGGAGAGGGGTGTCTCCATGACTCGGGGCCCCCTCGGGAAGCAGCAGCAGAGGCGGCGGCGGCCCCGGGACTCCCGGGGCAGGCAGGAGCTCCGCTTCATTACTGAAGGTCTCTGCATAAACCCCCTGAGGGAACTGAGCCTGGGAGGCAGTCCTGCCCCCACATGAGCACCAGAACTTGAGCTCACATTGAATAGCAGCCTCGCCCTCCATGGAAAGCCCTGAGACTGGGGAGCAGCATTTGAATCTCAGACCCCAAGCACTAGCTGGGTGGATCTAGGCAGGGGTGGAGAGGAATCTCAGAAGTCAAGTAACTGGCTGGGAAAATGCCCAGAAAAGGGAAGAAAAATAAGACCATAGAAAGCTATTTTCTTGGGGAAAATATGTTCCTGCCTTTCATTTTTGATGACAAGGAATAATTCTTACCATCAGGGAAAGATGTGGAGGTCGGGGTCTCTGTATCCCAGACATCAAAGGTCGATGTCTGGTGGGCTCAGGCCTTGGAAGAGCTCAAAAAGGATTTCAAAATCAAGTTAGACAGGTGGAGGAAAAACTAGGAAGAGAAATGAGAGAGATGCAAGAAAAGCATGAAAAAACGGGTGAATACCTTGCTAAAGGAGACCCAAAAAAATGCTGAAGAAAATAACACCTTGAAAAATAGGCTCACTCAATTGGCAAAAGAGGTTCAAAAAGCCAATGAGGAGAAGAATGCTTTCAAAAGTAGAATTAGCCAAATGGAAAAAGAGGTTCAAAAGCTCACTGAAGAAAATGGTTCTCTCAAAATTAGAATGGAACAGATGGAGGCTAATGACTTTCTGAGAAACCAAGAAATCACAAAACAAAACCAAAAGAATGAAAAAATGGAAGAGAATGTGAAATATCTCATTGGAAAAACAACTGACCTGGAAAATAGATCCAGGAGAGACAATTTAAAAATTATGGGACTACCTGAAAGCCATGATCAAAAAAAGAGCCTAGACATCGTCTTTCATGAAATTATCGAGGAAAACTGCCCTGATATTCTACAACCAGAAGGCAAAATAAGTATTGAAAGAATCCATCGATCACCGCCTGAAAGAGATCCAAAAAGAGAAACTCCTAGGAAAATTGTGGCCAAATTCCAGAATTCCTAGGTCAAGGAGAAAATATTGCAAGCAGCTAGAAAGAAACAATTCCAGTATTGTGGAAATAAAATCAGGATAACTCAAGATCTAGCAGCTTCTACATTAAGGGATTGAAGGGCGTGGAATAGGATATTCCAGAAGTCAAAGGAAGTAGGACTCAAACCAAGAATCACCTACCCAGCAAAAGTCAGTATAATACTTCAGGGGAAAAAATGGTCTTTCAATGAAACAGAGGACTTTCAAGCATTCTTGATGAAAAGACCAGAGCTGAAAAGAAAATTTGACTTTCAAACACAAGAATGAGAAGAAGCATGAAAAAGTAAACAGTAAAGAGAAGTCATAAGGGACTTACCAAAGGTGAACTGTTTACATTCCTACATGGAAAGACAATATTTGTAACTCTTAAAATTTTTCAGTATCTGGGTAGTTGGTGGGATTATACACACACACACACACACGTACATGTGTGCACGCACACACACATACACACATGCACACGCATACAGAGACAGAGAGCACAGAGTGAATTGAATAGGATGAGACCATATCTTAAAAGAAATTAAGGTAAATGGTGAGAGAGAAATGTAGTGGGAGGAGAGAGGGTGAAATGGAATGGGGTATATTATATCTCATTCAAGAGGCAAGCAGGATACTTTTTAGTGGAGGGAAAAAGAGGAGAACATGAAGTTTACCCTCATCACATTCAACTAAAGGAAGGAATAAAATGCACACTCATTTTGGTATGAAAGCCTATCTTACAATACAGGAAAGTGGGGGAGAAGAAGATAAGCAGGGTGGGGGGGGATGATGGAAGGGAGGGCAATGGGAGGAGGGAGCAATTTGAAGTCAACACTTGGGGAGGGACAGGATCAAAAGACAGAATAGAAACAATGGGGGGGCAGGATAGGATGGAGGGAAATACAGTTAGTCTTACACAACACGACTATTATGGAAGTCATTTGCAAAACTACACAGATAGGGGCCTATCTTGAATTGCCTGCCTTCCCAAAGGGAATGGATGGGGAGAATTTGGAACTCAAAGTTTTAGGAACAACTGTTGAGTATTGTTCTTGCTACTAGGAAATAAGAAATACAGTTAATGGGGAATAGAAAGTCATCTGGCCCTACAGGAGAAAAGAGAAGAATGGGGACAAGAGAAGGGAGGGATGATAGAAGAGATGGCAGATTGGTGATAGGGAAAATTCGAATGCTCAGTGTATTGGGGTGGGGGGAGGGGATAAATGGGGAGAAAATTTGGAACCCAAAATTCTGTGAAAATGAATGTAAAAAGCTAAATAAATAAATTTATATTAAAAATAAAAAATAAGTAAATAAAAGAATTTGGAACTTTGAACATTAAAAATTTTAAATTAGTGGTGGGATTGGTATTAGGTTCCTTATCTTGTATTCTTTTTTTTATCAAAACACTCTGCCTCTCCTTTTTTTGAATGTATCATTTTTGTATAAAAAATCTTCCTCATTTTGTCAGAATGTGGTTAATTTTTTAATTTTTCAAAGTCTCAGAAATAGGAAAAAACTTGGATTGCAAAACAGCAGGGGAAGGGGAGAATATTAGTGGCAAAATTAATAGAAGAAAACATTAAAAGAAGCTAAAGAAAAACTGACATGGCCACCATGCAATGGATCCTACTGAAAAAAAAAAAGCGAAGGGTCTTAGACAAAGCAATGAGTGAGATTCTATTGCTAAGGTAGAGTGAAAATCTGAGAGACAGAGAAAGCCCCCGTTGACATTGGCTGAGAGCTGATTCTCTTACCATGTCACCATGAGCTCTGTACTTGTTTGCAAAGGTGCCCTGCCTCCACTCTGCCATGCTCTCCTAATGGGACTGGCCAGAGGGAGTGCAGCTGTTTTAGAAAGCCAGCTGGGGACAAGCATGTCAGGATTGTTACAACATGGGAGTCAGCCATATCAGATTAACGAGGCATCCAAAAACATTTTAAACTTTAGGTAGTAGTCTAAAAAAGGGAATAATATGGTCATTTGTCATTTTCATCTTTCCTGAGTATCAACACACATGAGAAGCCTGCCCAAGACATGTGTTTTTTATTCAATGAGCTGATAGTCCTAGAGGCTTTACCTTCCCAAAGGCCTGCTTTTATAAAAACCTCCTCATTCTCCTGGACATTCTCTTACCACTTGGCTTCCATAGACTGGAGCTTTTTTTTGTTTTTCCTTCTTTGTTACTCAGAATATTGCCCTATCTCTCCCCAGTTCAACCCCTTTAGACTTTGCTTCTCAACCTTTTATTTTCTCATTGCATTTACTGCCGTAGAGAGCTCATCCACTTGCATTATTTCAGCCCTCTAATACCAAAAAACAAATAAAAATCTTAGCCTGCATCTCATCTTTACTGCAGTCCTATAGTTGCAAGGGCAAGGGTGAGCCCCCTTGGCAGAAGTGGACAGGTGTAGAGATATATTTAGATTACAAATAGCTGCCTATCTAAGAAAAAAGTTAATCCAGAGGTGGGGGGGGGGGGGGGCGGGTTATGTTGGAAGTTGTAGTGTTCAGGGGATGAGAGGGATTTGACCAAATTGTTTGCCAGAAGAACTGAGCAGGGATTTGGGAAGCATGAGGGAAGTTAGTGGTAATTCTGGGACTGGTGGAACCATAGGAAAACTGAAAATTATAATCAAGTCTGCTTGGCTCACAACTTAGATGTATCCAACTTGGAAGATTTCTCAACATTTATACATAGTACAGTGGACCTGACAACAAACACTTAGGGACTTAACGTGCAGAGCATTGTGCTCGAGTTTGGTGCTACAGATACAAAGGCAGAAATGAAGTTGTCCCTGCCACAAGGAATCTTATATTCCTTGTTTAGGCTCATGTTAGATACCTATAAAAACAGTCTATCTAAGGAATACAATCTTCCAAAATCATTTGAGGAGAAAGAAAACACCAACAGACTTGGGGGATGAGGGAAGACATAATAGAAGATGATGATACCCTAAGCTAAACTTAGAAAGAAGATGGTATTCCACGAGGCAGAAATGGAATAGGGCATGCATTACAGGATTTATGTTGTCAGCTTGAATAGGGTGTCAACGATGCAAGAAACAGGAACGTAGTACCATCTCAGCAATACTTCAAGTGAAACTGTAAAACAAGTGGACCTTTCCTGACTTTCTTCTGCTGGTTACCTGCCACATCTTGGCCAGGTGTGGATTCTCATCAATGCTTTAATGTACTTCAGATGCTGTCTTCTCTCTCATGGCCTCAAGCTGTCTTTTTCCCATGGACCTTGTTCATTCCCAGCTCATTGTTTTTACTTGTGTTGTCTTCCATGTCTACACTGTTTTCTACTAAGCTAAATGGGTCCCTGCTCCTCCATGAGTCCCTCTGTCTACTCGTCACTTCAACACCTCCCAGCATATGTAAAATGAGGCTTGGATTGGGTGACCCCAACCCTGAGTCTGTGTATGATCCTGTGATCCAGCCTTCTGTCACTTTTCTTGGGCTCTCAAGGGACCCCGAGACTCAGGCAGAAGTGCTGGAGCAAAATGATCACAGGGAATGAAGAACTCAGTGCAGTGATTTAGTTTAATTCAGATTATATAAATATGGAAACATGATATTTTCTTTTTAGGATTTGAAATATTAGTATCTATTCTGGAAATGTCTCTTGTTCTTTATTAGAATTTATTTTAAAAACTGAAGCTTATTAACTTTTTGTTAATGCATATTAACTTTTTGGCCTAGGCACTAGTATGGAATTATGATGAATTCAAATCACTGTTGACTTAATTTGCTTGATCCTGTGCATAGAAATGAATTACAAGTAAGAAAGTTCAGAAATGTTTCCCCATCACAGATCCACTCCCAGCTCTCTTTTTTATTTCTGTTTTTGACTCCAGGATAAAAGTTCTGTTCACATTTGCATAGCTTTGAATGATGTAAATATGACTTACTCTTGATTTGAGGGGTCTGAACTTCAGTGTCTTCTTTTTTAGGGCAGTTTGGACAAAGGTTTGATGATACAGAAACTTTGTTGATACAGAAAATTTGGATTTGCATTGTGTCTGTTAAAGGCAGAGGCTAAAGGGGAGGATTCGTTATTAAGTGCCTGCTGTGTGCTAAGCGCTTTACAGAAAGTATCTCACATGATCCTCACCACAACTCTGGGACATAAGGGCTCTTGTGTTCCCTGTTTTATAGTGGAGGAAACTGAGGCAAACCACCCAAGTGACTTGCCCAGGGCTACGCAGCAGGAAGTGTCTGAGGCAGATTTTAATGCGCTCCACCAAACTGCACCATCTGGCTGCCTTTTTGGAACTCTGTTTAGGCGCTGTCTTATCTGCAGAATTCAAAATAGAAAATAAGGTTTCTATTGACCCTTCCTGAAAGCATAGCAAATGATGCCCTGAGCACTGCCCACTTTGTTTAGAAATTGCTTTAGCCGCAGCTGAAATGGATGGGTCTGTATGTAGTGGCCTTTGTTTACCTTTAGGCTTTTTAGTGACTTTTGACTAGGATTTGAAAAATGTCCTAGTAAATTTAAGGTTTTATGGTGAACACAGTGAACTTACGTGGTCTGACCAAGGAAGAACACAACAGGACAATAAAAAAGTGAGGGAATTAGTTATGTTGTATGTGAGAACTATTGGCAGGGGGACTTTACCAGAATATTTTTTTATTTACTTTGCCAAAGAGTTTCAATTAAGTAAAGAGTTTCCTAGGTATTAGAGGCAAACTTTTTTCTTTTACAGCTTGAAAAAAACCTTTGTATTAGTTTGTTGGTTCTCTTAATAAAGAATTTATACTTCATTTATTTTAATTCTTTCTATCCCCCCAAAAGTAGGCTGATCAGTATATTTTGTAATATAGAATGTTGTGAAAATTGCTGCTCTAAGAGAAAAATCATGTCCACTCAGCATTTACTTTTCGAAAACAGAACTGAATCTGTATTCTAAACAAGCTCCAGTTAAAAACTGAGAAGTACTCTGGGTCTCAGTTGCATGGAGCAGGAGAAAACACCATTACTATGGAGCCACAGAGAGTTGTGGTTTTTGCAGCAGAACACCACACGGCCCTGAGCTAGCCTGCCTGCTTTATTTCCCACTATTCAGGTTGAACGGGGCCAGGTGGGTTCAGCCTCTCCGGACCACCTCGGCCTTGTGCAGGTAGCAGCAGGCCATGTCTTGATGCTTTCAGGATAAGAAGTGTTCAAAGATCTCATAGTAAGCAAGGCCTAGGACACAGTTCTGTTGTAGCTGAGAAAGCACTTACATTTATTTATGGTGCAGTTGAAAGAATGTTGCAATCTACACCAACCTAACATTTTTAAAGGAGCAGCTTTGAAAGCCTGAGCTTCTGGGATCAACATGAGGACCAACAGGGGGTTCCAGAATGCTAGTTGTGAAGAACCTGCCCACTCCTACCCACAGCAGGGCAGAGGGCTCAGAAGGGCACATAGCTAAGTGGACAGGCCTCTAGGAATTTTGGCTTGCCTGTGCATTTCTGTAACAAGGGGTTTAGTTGGGTCTTTTCCCCAGTAAAGGTGGGATATGGGAGAGAAAGAAAATTAAAGGTTAATTATTGAAAAACCATATCTAATTTCTCAAAAGATAAAAAAAACCCAAAACAACCCTGTATTTGTCTCACTTTGCCACTTACCTTAAGCCTGTGCTGCCCTTGGGCAAACAATTGAGTTTGTTTGGAGACATATGTTGATACAACTTTAACTATGTAAACAAAATTAATTATGAAGCAACACTATTGTAAACTAAAAAGTGGATTTTTGTGATTGTGAATGCATTTTAAAACATAGTACTTAAAAATCAGATGAAGGATTCATACTAAATTTTCTCCCGGCTTTCCTTAAATTATGATTATGAACCAAGAAAACCTCTTCCCATATGTAAGGTGGATTTTAGTGTGCTCAAGTGAATTTTTGTTATTATTTCTGAGTTCAGTTTCCCAGGATCCATAACCATAACAATCTTCACTTCCCAGATACTAGATATGAGTTCCCACAGTTATGGTTCAAAACATCATCACCAAGCTTGTGCATAGTTATATGGTAAATAACATAAACATCCACTGCGGCTGCACAGTGAGATACAGGGATGAGGTGATGTAAACTTGTGAGGCTGTTGCTGGCAATGTGCCTTCTTTGTCTGTTGGTCTATAAAACAGGTGGTCACTAGGCAGTGAATGGGGAACCCTTGGGACTGAATACAGAAATGCTGTGTGTGCCTCAACTGGTGCCCACTGAGGCTTGGGGATCTAGGGGAAGCACAAGTGGTGCCTGTCTTGACTGACCGAATTGCCGCCGCCACCCCCCCCTCCCCCCCCCCCCCCCCCCCCCGCCCCCAACCCCTGTGAGAAGGTGATTGGGGAATGCTGTAGGAGCTTGTGTTCTCACTCTCAGCAGCCTCTTCTGAGAGAGCTGGATTAGAATAAAATAAGATTATTAACCCCTTCTTAGTGTCTTTCCTGTCTGACCAAATCAAGAGTGAACCTGTGCTTGCAGCCCTCAAGTGTGTTATATTTTATCTGTCTTACATGGTATCTTTAATGAAATTAGAATAAGAAATACTGGCTCAGTTTACAAGGCATTAACTAAAGAGAACTTAGCAAAGTGATCAAAAACACCTTTGAAATTGAGCACTTTTAATATCACCCTTGACCCTTTTTTTTAAAAGATGTACTTTTATGGCCATCTAGGTTTTTTGGCAATGTTTCCATAAAAGTTAAGGTTCAGAGTATGACTAATGTGGAAATATATTTAATGTGATTGTACATGTATAGCCTGTATCAGATTGCAGGGCATCAGGGGGAGGGGGAGTGGAAGGAGGGTGGAAAATTTGGAACTCAATCTTAAAAGTGAGTGTAGAAAACTAAACATTAATTAAGAAAAACAAAGAGAATCATGTTGAAGATTCTTTCAGAATTGCTTCATGGGTAATAGTAGGTACTTAATAAATATTCGAATAGCTTAATGAATTAATGGTCTGTGCTTCAGGGAAAATGTGTCACATTGCCCCAGTCATTCTAGTCAGTAAATCTGAGCGAGTGATCATATTCTCTTGGCACGTAGAAAAGATCCATAAGCTAACTATTTCTTTTACCTATGGCCCTTGTTTTTGTTCTTTCTTTGCTGTCTTTGCCCCATTCTGTTCTTTGTTCCTTCTGGTTTTTTTTATCATCTGTGAGCATTAGTTGTGGGCATGATGAACAAGAGCAAATTTTAGTGGTCAGTGTAGTAATGGAAGTAAAGAGATCAGGTAATGTTTATTAAGAACTCATGGTACAGAGCACTGCACTAGAGTTATTTAAAATAGCCTTTTATGAGCTTAATATTTAAAGGAGGGACAGGATATATACAGTCAGAGAATTAGAATTGCATATGATAGTGGTTTATACGGAGTTCATTGAATTCTAGTTTGACAAGAACGCTAAATTTCCTTCCAACTTTAAAACTCTGTGATTCATGGTATAATCCCTGCAAATTATAGCTGTATTCAAGCATATTATGAGGCTGTTGGATTGAATATGAGTGGATAGAATCAAGAGAGGAATTGGTTCAAGTTGGAAATCAATTTTGAAAGAGAGAAGAAGCTTGTTACTAGCAAGGTAGGGAAGATATGCAAAGCCTCCAAGGCCAGAGTGAGCCAGGGCAGATGTGTAAGAGAGAAAAGCAAATATAATGAGGAAAAAAAGACAGGTCAAATAATTGGAGAGTGTTTGGTGAAAGGTTTTACTAAGCAATGGAGCATTGAATGAGAATGTGTAGTTGGACTTTGATAAGGTTTTAGAGAGACATAAAACGATGTTGTTTGTGAGATTGTTAAAAATTGGACAGTATCAAACCACCCATCTAAAACACAATTCTGTGATCATTTGACCCATACTTTGTTCTTGCACAAAGTAAAGCATTTTTTACAATGTAAAATGCAGTTCATAGTTATGAGTGAATTTCCTAACACACCTTTGAGCCAAGCAAGTGCTTTTCACAAACAAGTAATATTTTCCTTGTGGGTTTACGTATTTACCTCTCTATTCCTTGGTATCCAAGAGAATTTTTAAAAAAATGTTAGCCTGTGGGATTTCAAATTCTGTTGTTTTGGAATGAAGTTTGGATAGTTCTCTATAATTTATCAACAATCATGAGTACACCATCCAAGAAAGAGCTCTGATTTCTATAGTTGAGGATCTGTGACCTTAGACAAATCACTTCATTTGCCTAGGCTCCAGTTTTCACATCTTTAAAGTGAGGGTATTGGATTAAATTCACTTGCCTCTAAAGTTCCCTTCCAACTCTCTAACTATGAGTAGCATTTAACTTTTTAAGTCTGTTCCTTATTCAAAAGGAAAAGAATAGATTTAAAGGGGATGGGTTGGTTGGAGTATGAGGGTTTTTTTCCAGTTTTTTTTTTATTAACTGAACAAATATGAATATTTCCATGGTTTTTTTTTTTAAAAAGAAAGATATGTAAAACCTTGAATCTCTGTCATATACAGATTTTTTTCTCTGAAAACTTGTCATTGCTGTGCTGGTATACACAGTATAGTAACCTTTGGGACATAGTTCCAGATTGATTTTCAGAAGGGTAACATTGATTCCCAGCTCCATCAAGAGGGCATCGGTGTATCTGACCTCCCACAGCCTTTCCAACAATTGTCATTTAGAGCTTTGGAGTTATTTTAATTTTCATTTCTGTTAACAGTAATTTAGAGCATTTTTTCACATGGTAGTTTGCTATTGGAGAACTACCTGTTCATTTTTTTTTTTGCCATTTATCTAAATGTTTGTGTTCTATATATATATATATATATATATATATATATATATATATATGTATATGTATATGTATATGTATATCAATTCCCTCTATATCTTCTGTATCAGTCTTTTATCAGGGAAACTTACTGCAAAGATTTTGTATGAGTTTGATCGACAATAAAGAACTTGTTTATTTCGATATGCAAAGAACAGAAAAAAAGTATAACTTTTCAAAAGCACATAATACATTTAACATGATAATTCTAGTGCTGTCCTGCTTTTACACTGGGTCTCTTTGCAAAGTTAATTTCCTTTTCTGTGTTGTTTCATTGGTGTTCTTTCCCCTTTTTGGTATCACCATTACTTCTCTTACTCTAATCTGTTTATGATATGACCTTTTATAGAACAGCATTGCATATTAAGAAAGATTTATTCATATAATGAAATCCAGAAACTTGAGGCTAGAAACATAGTAAGGATTGGTAAAGGTAGAACTAGAAGTCATATTGTTGTAGAAATCCGCTATGTATGACCTGAGCAGAAGAAGGAATTGGATGAGAACTTGGGGATACTGATCACAAACCTAGCACGGATGCATGCAGAATTGTGGTAGTAGAAGAACTCAACTATCTGGACATTGACTGACGCTCCTGCTCTCTCAGTGCCATCAGCACAGTACATTTGTGACTTGAAGCAGTACCCACCAAGTGCTTCATCAAGAGAAGACATCATTTGGAGAAGATAACCGGAGTAGCACGTAATAGTAAGTACAAGGCTGCTCCCATGGGGTTCTCAGGTTTCAGTAAAGCATTGACAAAGGCTGGTGGATAAGAAAAGCACAGGTGGCTAAGTCCACATAGGTTGGAGTGACTGGAGCCGCGGATTGTTGACTGTTGTTACCGAGTCTCCAGTGGAGTACCTTAGGATCCATTGTTGTTCTACCTTGTTGTCAAGATCTTAAATGGAGGGAGAAATCTCAGGCTTGACAGATGTGTAAATGACCTGAAGCTGATTGTTGTCTTGGATTTACTTTAGTTTGTCATTGTCCTAGGTAAAATGTGTCACCTAGATAGAACTGAACAAATATAATGTTCTGATAGAATTGAGCGCATTTAGAATCGCTGATTGGGGTAGAATACCATATGAATGCTTCACTACTTTCTAGGTAGACTTTTATTAATGTAGTCTAAGATCACATTAGCTTTTTAATGACCTTGTCATAGTGTTGACTTATTGAGTGTGCATAAAAATCTGAGGTATTTTTCACTTTAACTCTTACCTTCTTGTAGCTCCCTCATCTGATTTTTGTATAACTGTATTTTTTAAAAAGTGTTAAGACTTTGTGTTTTTTCATGAAATTTCATCATATTAGATTCAGCCATTATTCCTGTCTGTCATGGTCTTTTTGGAACCACTTCAGTGCTGTCATCTATCATATTAAGTGCTCTCCTTTTCTCAGTTTCATATAAGTTGCTAATTTGATGAGCATGTCATCTATGTCTTTTTTTAAAATTATTTTTACTTGTTTTCAGTGTTCTACAATCACTTCCATATATCTTGAATTTTTTTTCCCCTCCCTCCCTCTCCTTCCCCGCTACTTCCCCACTCCCTCTCTGAGATGGCATCAATTTTATATAGGTTCTACACATACATTCTTATTAAATACATTGTCACCTTACTCATGTTGCATAGAAGAATTAAAATGAATGGGAGAAATCATAAAACAAAGCAAAACATAATACAGAAAAAAATAGTCTGCTTCATTCTGTGATCAAATTCCATAGTTCTTTCTCTGGATGTGGAAAGCATTTAGCCTCAGGAGACCATTGGGAATTTTTGAAGTCCTTGCATTGCAATGAAGTACTAAGTCTACCAGAAAAATTCCTCACATGCTGTGGTTGTTGCTGTGTACAAAGTTCTCCTGGTTTTGCTCCTTTCACTCAGCATCAGCTCATGTAAGTCTTTCCAGGCCTCTCTGAAGACTTCCTCTTCATCATTTCTTATAGTACAATAGATAGTTAGATAATACATTACATTCGTATAACACAATTTATTCAACCCTTCCCCCGTTGATGGGCATCCCCTTGATTTTGAGTTTTTGGCCACCACAAAGAAAGTTGCTATAAACATTTTTGTACATATGGGACCCTTTCCCATTTTTATGATTGCTTGGAGATACAGTCCCAGAAGCAGTATTGCTGGGTCAAAGGGCATGCACATTTTTGTAGCCCTTTGGGCATAGTTCTGAATTACTCTCCAGAATGACTGGATTAGCTTACAACTCCACCAACAGTAAATTAGTGTTCCAGTTCTCCCACATCTCCAACATTTATCATCTTCCTGTTTTGTCATGTTAGCCAATCTGATAGGTGTGATGTGGTATCTTGGAGTTGTTTTGATTTGCATCTCCCTAATCAGTAGTGATTTAGAGCATTTTTTCATATGACTATAGATATCTTTAATTTCTTTCTCTGAAAATTACCTGTTTGTATCCTTTGACTATTTATCAATTGAGGAATGACTTGTATTCTTGTATATTTAACTCAGTTCTCATTTTAGAAATGAGGCCTTTATCACAGACACTAGTTGCAAAAATTCTTTCCCAGTTTTCTGCTTCCCTCCTAATCTTAGTTGCATTGGTTTTGGTTGTGCAAAAACTTTTCAGTTTAATGTAATCAGAATTATCCATTTTGCACTTCATAATGTTTTCTGTCTCTTGTTTAGTCAAAAATTTTTCCATTCTCCATAAATCTGATAAATACGCTATTCGTTGCTCCACTAATTTGTATATAGTATCAATCTTTACACCTAGATCATGTACCCATTCAGACTTTCTTCTTGTGTATGGTGTCAGGCATTGATCTATGCCCAGTTTCTGCCACACTGTCATCCATTTTTTCCAGCAATTTTTATCAGATAGTGAGTTCTTATCCCAGAAACTGGTATCTTTGGATTTATCAAACAGTAGATTGTTATATTCATTGACTACTGTGTCTTGAGTACCTAACCTATTTCACTGGTCTGCTCCTCTGTTTCTTAGCCAGTACCAGGTGGTTTTGACGATTGCTGCTTTATAATACAATATGAGATCTGATAGGGCTAGGCCACCTTCCCTAGGATTTCTTTTCATTAGTTTCCTTGATATTCTGGAGCTTTTGTTCTTCGAGATGAATTTTGATATTATTTTTTCTAGCTCTAGAAAATAATTATCTGATAGTTTGGTTGGTATGGTGCTGAATAAGTAATTTAAGTAGAATTGCCATTTTTATTATATTGGCTCAGTCTACCCATGAGCATCTGATGTTTTTCCACTTACTTAGATCTGACTTTATTTGTGCAAAAAGTGTTTTGTAATTGTGTTTGTATAGTCTCTGGGTTTGTTTTGGCAGGTAGACTGCCAAATATTTTATAGTGTCTACCCTAGCTTGAAATGGGATTTCTCTTTCTATCTCTTGCTGTTTGACTTTGTTAGTAATATATAGAAGTGCGGATTTGTGTAGGTATGTCATCTATGTCATGTATCCAAGTCAGGACTGTTGAACAGAACAAGACCAAGGACAGAGCTCTTTCAAATTGATATGAATGTACTTATTTGCTGTTCACCCAGTTTCAGATATACCCACACCATACTGGCTGGCTGTCCATATTTTTCTCTCTAGGTTTTTCTCTGACTAACCATGTATTGTGGCTATAGCTATTTTAGGATAACAGATTTAGTCTGATATTTACAAAAGTTTAGCTGTGAAGGCAGGGAAAGAGAAGATCGTAATTCAAGAGAGTAACTAGGTCTAGAAAAGTATTTTTTTAGGATAAAGGAGACCTAAGTATCCTTGTAGGCAGAGAGGAAAGAGCCCAGGTGTCTAATTCCTGCCTTCTGAAAAAAACAGTACATTTGGCTTACTCTTAAAAGAAAACTGTGCAGATGCACTGTGTGCAGCAGCCTGTCTCCCTTCCCAGAGACTATCCCGAGCTCTCATAATGGAATGTTCCTCTTGGCCCCACTCCTGACTGCTCATTTAATACTTTCAGTAAGGTATTGATATTCCTGACATTTCCATTCTGGCTGGTCCTTTGACTTGGAGAGTTTCAATCAGTTAATCAGCAAACATTGAGCACCTACTGTGTGCTAGGAACTATGCTAAGTAGTGACAATTCAAAAAGAGGCAAAAGACAGTCCTTCTAAAGGAGCTCATGATAGAAGAGTTTCTGCAGTAACTGAGTTTCAACTTTGGCTTGATACTTTGGTTTCCATTTCATCTGTTCTCCTGTTTCTGGTATACTGGCTAGCTTTGTCTGCCCGTGAGATAGTAGCTACCACTTCTAACTATGCCTGAGACTGGGGTGGGACTATTGTGACACCCGTGTTGAAAGGAAGAAATTGAGGGGATGATTGAGAGAGAAGCTACAAGGACTCAAAGGAGGGGAGAGGGGATGAGATCTGGCACAGAAATTGGGTTGGGAGCCTCGACTTGGAACAGGAAGGGGTCTCAGAGCCCAGCTCATACAACTTTCTCCTCCTACGGAGGAGGAAACTGAGACTCAGAGAGGTTGGACTTCATGAAGTTCACACAAGTAGTAAATATCAGAAGTGAGAGTTGTATCCAAGTTTTGTGATTCCCAAGTCAGTACTTTTTCCATTGTATTACGGGGTGAGTTAGCTTGGGAAATGTAGAAAGATTGTTTTTCCTCTGACATAGTGCAAAAGGAGGATAAGGGCAGGTGAAGAAGACAGAAGACTGAAGGAGCCTCTTCATTTCATGAATGCTTAATGCTCATTATAATTATTAATATTCGTTTCATTATTGTAATTCTTTCAGAAGTGCTTCTAGCATGATAGATAATCCACTTGGGAATTCAGAGATTTCTCACTGACTCAATTAACAGAATGGTTACTATCACACATGGCAGTCATCTTCTGTTCAGTTTTTCTGGGCATGTAAACTCAAGTTAATTGCCTGAAGTTCCTAGCCACAAACAATAGAGGTAAGCTGTGATACCAAGCAGAACTGCTTACCAGAACTAGTGTAGATCATCACCCATAGTTCTGTTATAGGCATTTGGTTGTAGATTCGTTATTTGGAACTTGAAATGTCTATTTTCAGTAGAACTAGTGCTTTGTAAATGGTGAGGAGATATATTTGAGGCAGGTGAATCAGGCAGCCTTACCTTGGAATCTTGCCCATTCAGTACAGTAAGTATTTATTCAGATTCTGCTATGTTCAAAGCCTAGTGCTAAAGGCTGGGGATCCCATGAATAAAATAAATTTTGTATCTGCCTTAAGGAGCTTATGTTCTAGAGGGGAACCTGAATGCTGATGATGAGTCAATATAGACCATGTAACTGGGAAGTGGGGGAGCCTTGAGATTGTCGAAGGGAGAGAACATGGATGGAATGCTGGGTGTTAAGGAATCTACAGATTTCTCTGAAAGCTTCAGAAACCCTCCCTTACCGCCGTGGCCACCCCCCACTCTACCCCTGCTCCTAAGAGGTAAAGAGCGGGCTGCAAAGACAGGGGCAGTAATGATTCTACAGAGAGATAGTGCCTCAGAAGCCTTAGCTTTAAGGAGAAGAAGGAAGGGAATAAGCATTTGTGTAGCTAAGCACTTTACAAATATTATTTTATTTGATCCTTGACAACAAACCTGGAGGTAGGTGCTCTTATTAACCTTATTTTACAATTGAGGAAACTGAGGCAAACAGGTTAAGTGATCTGTCCTGGGTCACACAGCTTTGAGGCCAGATTTGAATTCAGATATTGACTCCATCCAGGTCCAGGGATCTTTTGCACATTGGTTGTTTTTACAGTTAAATGTCTTTCTTTAAAAATAAATTTATTATACATTTTTAGCAGTCTTCTTAAAAAATTTTTTTTAGTTCCGAATTCTTTCTTCCTCCAGTCCTTCTCCCACCCATAGAGAAGGTAGTCATTATGATATCAATTATGTGTGAAATTATGCAAAATATTTCCCTAAGTTTGAGTTTTACTTTTAGAGTGTCTTCAGTTACAGAGAGCTATGAAGATGAAAAGAATCAGCTCAAGACAGTAGAGAATTTTATAAGAACTTGGGTTTGATAAAAATCAGTTAGGGCCTATTTATTTTGCAAACTTTGCTGTGGGAGTTTTACTTTTCATAGTCAGTTCTTCCATCCATATCACATAGGCCAGATATAGAGGTGCTGTGAAATTGCTTTATTACTTAACACACTTTTTAAATAAAGTTTTTAATTCTTAGTGGTATCTTTTGTTTTTACATCACCTTTATTTCTTAATCATTTTTGGCCTTTATCCATTAATGGATTCTACCTGACCCTTTGGTTTAGAGTGGTCCAAATGCAGAATATCTAAAACAATCTAAATAACTGTTACTCTTTAACCCTCAAGTTATAGGTATTGCTTTTGAAACAAAATGACCAGGCAGATGGTTTCCTTATTAACATTCTGACAGATCCTGACAGGAAGCCCCACACCATGATTGCGTGATTCATGACATAAAACAGATTGTGAATGCAGGAAAAGTAGGGCACAGTCCAATTTTCTATTGAGTTTTATGAATGTTAATAGATTAAGTTGTTTATATTTTGAAATAACGTTTAAACATCTTTGGTTATTGATGTTTACTTAGCTTCAAATCTGTTGTATTTTAATGTCCCAAGATTTGGGGGCTTCCTTATTCAGAAGTTGGTAGCTTTGCTCATCGTGCTTGTGTAAGTCTCTGGGACCTTCCTCCCTAAATTCACACAGTTGCATTTCTCTTCAAGGGGCTGATGCAGATAACTACCAGCTGGTAGAATAGGCTCTCGAGCATGAGCAGTGCTTACGGGTAAGGGTCAACTTCATGATCATCAGGCACTGTGAACGAAGTGGGTGTGAATTGCATCAGGATAACTAGAGAATTGATTCTGATTTAGAGACTTTTTGAATTGTGAATGTTAGTTGTTGTTTTAAAGCAAAGTTGGAAAGTTTACAAGGCTGGGGGACAACAAGGTAAGATGGTAATTTGTTCCGTTATAAGTATAATTCTTTCTGGAGACAGAAGGATGGTTTGGAAACTCTTTGTGATCAGTTCCAGCAGGGTTTTGTGCAAAGAAGTGCTAAGTATCTTAGAAATTTATAGTTGAAAATTTTGATAGCGCTAACATTTTCCAGCCCCTCGATGCTCCAGTTCTTCTTCAGTGTCGTGTCGAAGTGTAAACGTAGTATTTTACATAATACTTGGCAGAATTTTGAGATGTCCTTCTGTGACTAGATTATGTAATGCAGTGGAACATTTGGATAGAAGGGGATTTTTGGATTGAGGTCATCTTAGTGCAGAGATTTATAAAGCAACAATATAGAATTCCTGTGGCATTTAGTTGTCAGCTCCAAGGAGAGAGAATGCCCCATGGACAGTGGTAAAGGTTAGCGACCAGGAGCTGAGGGGCCCTGGTGCCTAGTGCTCATGCCTTAGAAGGAAGGAAGAATTGGGATTGGGTGCTCCATAGCAGCCATCCAGTTTCCCAAACCAAGAGTCTTTCTTCCGGTTAAAAACGAACAAAAACTCCACCCATTATACCACTCCTGAAGTGTGTTCAGTTCTAGGTGTTCCATTTTGTTGTCACTGTTCACCTTTGTCCAATCTGTGACCCATTTAGGGCTTTCTTGGAGGAGATACTGGGGTGCTTGGTTATTTCCTTTTCCAAGTCATTTTACAGGTGAGAAAACTGAGGCAGACAGGGTTAAGGGACTTGGCCAGAGTCATACAGCTAATAAGTGCCTGAGGCCAGATTTGATCTCAGGTGTGTCTGACTCCTGGCCAGACACTCTTATCTACTGCACCACCAACTGCCCTTCAGTATTATACAATTGTTAGTCTGTAATGCGTAATAATAGAAGGCTTCTAAGAGTGGAGGGCAAAGTAGTATGTTTTCTGCTCCTCTCTGCACTGCCCCCTCCCCATATTATGTATAGCATATCTATGGTATTTGAGAGACTACATCTTTTGTTACAGAAAATCATATAACCACCTGTATTTTTAGTTTAATGCTGGATATCACTGGATTTGTGCCCTTTTTAAAATAGCATTTGTTGGTTTCAGCATGTTTTTGACATTTTTTTCCTCCATGGATATTTTTAGATTATTTTGTCAAATAATCTGTCTCTCCATCTGTCTCACCTGATGAAAATACATGCCACACTGAGACAGAAGGCAAAACAGATGAGGCCTGCTTCAAACAATACTTTGCTTACTTATTCCTGTGTTCTTGTCCAGCCAGTCATCAGAAAAGTCAGGAGGTTTAATGCAGCACTATTCTTTGTTAGGAACTTGTCAGTTAAATAGTGAACTCGCATGCCCATTTCTTTTATTCTGTTAGAATGACTTTATTAAACCGTGAATCCTCTACCACTTGGGGCAGTTCTCCTCCTCCACTCCTCAGCCCTTGGGGCAGAAACCAGATCTCTGCAGAAAGCCCTTCAGAAAACTCCCCATGGGAAGTATTGATGAACCTAGGTGCAAATTGTATTGACTTAGTATCCCTGACAGGAGTATTAAGAAGAACCAGAGAGTCACAGGAGAAAAAAAATCAAGGATTAGTGGATTATTTCCTGCTTGAACTCGACCAAATGTCAACTGTGAACTTTTGACTGATTGAAACTCTTCTGCCTTTGTTAGTCATTTCCACTTGTCAGTTATTGGAGGTCCCTTAGACATCTTAAGTGCAACATGCTTAGAGCTGAACTCATCTTTCCCCCCAAACTTTGCCCTCTTCATAGCCCCCTCTTACTGTTGAGTGCACCACCATCCTTCCAGTCACCCAGGCTTGCAGCCTTGATGTCATCCTCAGCTCCTCATCCACTGTCTCCCTTCATATCCGATCTGTCAGCAGGTCTTGACGATTCTTCCTTTGTAAGTGTCCCCTTTGGTCTTCTACCACTGCCACTCTCCTTGTGCAAACCCTCATCATCTCCTTCCTGGACTTTTGCAAGGACTAAGCCTGCCACTTAGTAGTCTTGCCTCAAGTCTCTCTTTACTGCAGTCCATCTTCCTACATCACAGATCAGATCATGTCACTCCCCTGGTCAATAAACTATCCTTCTTGGGTCCTTCACAGAGCAGTCCCATTCAGCCTTCCCAGTTCTGTACTTTATTTCCCCCCATATGCTCTGTGAGCCAGGGACACCAGCCTCTTTGCTGTTCCTCAAGTGAGACGTCCATTTTCCTGGGCTCTCCCATGCCTGTAATGCTCCCCCTGGGAGCTCTACCCCTCCCTGCTTCCTTCAAGACTCAATTTAAAATCCCACCTTCTGCAAAAACCCTTTCCAGGTCAGTGCCTTCCCTGTGAGATTATTTTCCATTTATCTTATCTATATCCTGTTTGGACATAGTTGTTTTGCTTATTTTTTCTTGCCCTTAGAAGATGTGCTTCTTGAGAACAGGGACTATATTTACACTTTTTGTATCCTCAGTGCTTAGCACAGTGCCTGGCATGTGGTGGGCATTTAATAAAAGCTTCTTGACTTTACTTGATTGAATTTTATAAGTGTATTTGTGCATGCTTTACCTTTTGTAACAGGGACGCTTTTTGTATTACATCTCACTGACGGTCCTTAATGAAAATAATGCTGTTTTGTTGAAACAGTTTGGAGGTATGAATTTGCCCCTTTTTGCTCCTCATTGCCGGCACTAACTTCCATTAGAATATAACAGCAGTGTTTGGTGGCCTGTGTGCTGCAGCGTGTAACTTTTCCCAAAATTTCCCCTCTGTGTGCCTCACATTTTTCATTTCTAAAAAGCCAGGGGGTTGACTAGAATTCACAGATTCTTCAACTTTTTCCACTCAGGACTCCTTTTGACAGTGGGCTTTGTATTCAGAACCAAAAATGCAGTGAAATTATACCATGCAACACAGGCAAGTGCTTCCAGATTGATTGGATCCAGATTGGATACATTACATGTTTGATTTTGAATCGGTTTTTGGTTGTTGTGTGTCCAGAAATCTTTTACCATTGCCAAATTTTTTTCAACTCCATATGGGGTCTCAATCCACAGTTTAAGGAGTACTGGACTAGATGATCCTAACCTTACTTTTACCTCTGAGTGGCAGCTGACTTATGAATAGGACAGCCTTATGTGGGCAGAGAGAGTGAGGGGAGCGAATAGAAAACCCTGTTCATAGGACATTGGAATTTAAATTTCAAGTTGCAAGGGGCCTTAATGATTATCTAGTTCTAAGTGCTAGCTCCATTTACAGAGGACCAAACTGGAACCTTGAGAAAAAAGGTGACCTTGTCAAAGGTCATGGCATCAGTAGTAGAGTAAGGATTCCAATCCAGGTCTTCTGACCTGTAAGTATTACGCTCTTCCCACACTATGCTGCCTCTCAAAGGAATACTAGATCATGATTCTACCATTCCATTCACTGTAGTGACTATCCATGGTGGTTTGATAAGTACTAATTAGACTAAAATTTTCTGTTTCAGCAAAGAATGTTAGGTATTCATACTATTTTTAAAATTTCTTAAAATGGGAAGGAAGAAGTTAGCCATATGTTTCTGCAAACTATCTTTGTTTACTATATTGGTAGTCTTTGTGACCAAGACATATTGATTTTCTTTCTAGAATATACATTGTATTTTGGAACAGTGATTTGTTTTCATATTTTTAGTTTCCTTTTGGAACTGTACCAGAAAATTGAATTACAGTGTTGTGTTTATTTCACAAAGGTAACTGATGCAAATTTTTCTACGAACACATAGAACTGAAGTTTTTAAGGGGTGAATTACATACTTTTCAAAATTTAATAACAGATAATGGGGTAATTTTTTTTTCTACGCTATAGGATAGAAGCCATCTCCCAAAATGCTTCCAAGGATCTCTTATTGCACTGATGTAGGCACTCTCTCCAACAGTTCAGACTGTCACTCATCCACATTTTTTCATCCTGTGCTACTCTTGTCTTTGTTCTCTTATAAATCGTCTGGAGAGTTTCCACTCAACATGCTAGGAAAATTCCTTTTGATTTCTTTTTTTTTTTTTTAATATTTATTTATTTATTTAACTTTTTTTACATTCATTTTCACAAAATTTTGGGTTCCAAATTTTCTCCCCTTTAATCCCCTCCGCCCACCCCAATACACCAAGCAATCTAATTTTCCCTATCTCCAATCTGCCCTCTCTTCTGTCATCCCTCCCTTCTCTTGTCCCCATCTTCTCTTTTGTCCTGTAGGGCCAGATGACTTTCTATTCCCCATTACCTGTATTTCTTATTTCCTAGTAGCAAGAACAATACTCAACAGTTGTTCCTAAAACTTTGAGTTCCAAATTCTCCCCATCCATTCCCTTTGGGAAGGCAGGCAATTCAAGATAGGCCCTATCTGTGTAGTTTTGCAAATGACTTCCATAATAGTCGTGTTGTGTAAGACTAACTGTATTTCCCTCCATCCTATCCTGCCCCCCATTGTTTCTATTCTGTCTTTTGATCCTGTCCCTCCCCAAGTGTTGACTTCAAATTGCTCCCTCCTCCCATTGCCCTCCCTTCCATCATCCCCCCCCACCCTGCTTATCTCCTTCTCCCCCACTTTCCTGTATTGTAAGATAGGCTTTCATACCAAAATGAGTGTGCATTTTATTCCTTCCTTTAGTTGAATGTGATGAGGGTAAACTTCATGTTCTCCTCTTTTTCCCTCCACTAAAAAGTATCCTGCTTGCCTCTTGAATGAGATATAATATACCCCATTCCATTTCACCCTCTCTCCTCCCACTACATTTCTCTCTCACTATTTACCTTAATTTCTTTTAAGATATGGTCTCATCCTATTCAATTCACTCTGTGCTCTGTCTCTGTATGTGTGTGCATGTGTGTGTGCGTGCACACATGTACGTGTGTGTGTGTGTGTGTATAATCCCACCAACTACCCAGATACTGAAAAATTTTAAGAGTTACAAATATTGTCTTTCCATGTAGGAATGTAAACAGTTCACCTTTGGTAAGTCCCATATGACTTCCCTTTGCTGTTTACTTTTTCATGCTTCTTCTCATTCTTGTGTTTGAAAGTCAAATTTTCTTTTCAGCTCTGGTCTTTTCATCAAGAATGCTTGAAAGTCCTCTGTTTCATTGAAAGACCATTTTTTCCCCTGAAGTATTATACTGACTTTTGCTGGGTAGGTGATTCTTGGTTTGAGTCCTAGTTCCTTTGACTTCTGGAATATCCTATTCCACGCCCTTCAATCCCTTAATGTAGAAGCTGCTAGATCTTGAGTTATCCTGATTTTATTTCCACAATACTGGAATTGTTTCTTTCTAGCTGCTTGCAATATTTTCTCCTTGACCTGGGAATTCTGGAATTTGGCCACAATGTTCCTAGGAGTTTCTATTTTTGGATCTCTTTCAGGCAGTGATCGATGGATTCTTTCAATACTTATTTTGCCTTCTGGTTGTAGAATATCAGGGCAGTTTTCCTCGATAATTTCATGAAGGACAATGTCTAGGCTCTTTTTTTGATCATGGCTTTCAGGTAGTCCCATAATTTTTAAATTGTCTCTCCTGGATCTATTTTCCAGGTCAGTTGTTTTTTCCCATGAGATATTTCACATTCTCTTCCATTTTTTCATTCTTTTGGTTTTGTTTTGTGATTTCTTGGTTTCTCAGAAAGTCATTAGCCTCCATCTGTTCCATTCTAATTTTGAGAGAACCATTTTCTTCAGTGAGCTTTTGAACCTCTTTTTCCATTTGGCTAATTCTGCTTTTGAAAGCATTCTTCTCCTCATTGGCTTTTTAAACCTCATTTGCCAATTGAGTGAGCCTATTTTTCAAGGTGTTATTTTCTTCAGCATTTTTTTGGGTCTCCTTTACCAAGGTATTGACCTGTTTTTCATACTTTCTTTGCATCTCTCTCATTTCTCTTCCCAATTTTTCCTCCACCTGTCTAACTTGCTTTTCAAAATCCTTTTTGAGCTCTTCCAAGGCCTGAGCCCACCCAACATCCCCCTGGGATGTCTGGGGTACCGAGGCCCCGCCCTCCACGTCTTTCCCTGACGGCAAGAATATGTCCTCGTCATCGTCAGATCCGAAAGTCGGGATCATTTGCATCTGTTCGAAAAAACTCTCTATAGTCTTATTTTTCTTCCCTTTTCTAGGCATTTTCCCAGCCAGTTACTTGACTTCTGAGATTCCTGTCCACCCCCGCCTAGATCCGCCCAGCTATTGCCTGGGGTCTGAGATTCAAATGAGCTTTCCGCGGCAGGCTCGGCTGCTAATCAATGTGAGCTTTAGCTCTGGTTCTGGGGTGGGGGCAGGGCCGCCTCCCAGGGTCAGCTCCCTCAGGGGCTTTATGCAGAGACCTTCAGAAATGGAACGGGTGGGGCAGGGCCGCCTCCCAGGCTCAGTTCCCTCAGGGTCTTTATGCAGAGACCTTCAGAAATGAAGATCCTGCCTGCTGCTGGGGGAGTCCCGGGCCGCCGACACTGCCTCCGCTGCCGCCTCTGCCTCTGCCGCTTCCTCCTAAGGGGGCCCGAGCCACGGAGACACCCCGCTCCCCTCTCGGTCCGCCCAAGCGTGTCTCTCACTGACCTGTAGTGTCTGTGGGTGGAGGGACCTTCCTGGCCGCTGGAGGTTCCATCCCTGAAGCCTGCTTGGATCAGCTTCTCTGGGGCCATGGCCAGGGCAGCGCTGGGGTGGGGTCCGCTTTCTGGGGCGCGACGGACCCTGGGGACGGCTCTCCAGGGCTCTCTGGAACGGAAATCTCTTCCGCTATGTTTCTGCACCCCCTGCAGTGATCCAGAACTTCTGGGGAGCTCTTCTTACGTTAAATCTATGGGCTGTGGGTTCGGAGGTCACAAACGTGCGTCTTTCTACTCCGCCATCTTGACTCAGCCCCCCTCCTTTTGATTTCTTGATGTGTTGTGGGTACCATTGGGACACACAACGCCTATTAAGCTCGTCTGTTATCCTGGCCACCTTTTTGGCTATGTTTCTTTCTTTAAAAATATAAAATTTAATTGCTACCTTTTTTTATTAGCTTAATTTCCCAATCGATCCCTTCCTCTTTCCCTATACAGAGAGCTACCCTCATAACAAAGAATAAAGATTGTTCTCCATCCATGTTCCCTCCCTTCTGTAAATGCTTCTCTATATTAATATGGCTGCGGTTATGGTTACTGTTGTTATTATTAACTCCTTGGGGTGTATGCCTGGCAGTGGGATATCTTGGTTAAAGGGTGTGAGCATTTTAATAACTTTCTTTGCATTCTTCCTAATTGCTTTCCTGAATGGTTAGATCATTTCACATCTCCATCAGTGTGTGCCTGACATTCCATAACCCCTCTAGCGTTGACTTCCCATATTGTGTCATCTTTATTCCCCCAGTTGGTGATATACTATAACCTACTTACGCTTACCCTCCAGTTCAGAGAGGACCAGCATCTCTGGTGGGAGGGCTTGGGGAGCCCTTTGTGGAAACACCTTTGGTGTCTGCCTTTACTCACCTGTGGTTCTAAGAAGCTCTGGTATGTGCAGTGGCCACACTGCTGGTAAACCATCTTAGCAGGTGGGCTAAACCTGGTTGAGGGTGAACGGGAGGCTTTAAGTCCATTGGTGAGTTAGAGTGCGTCTGCCCCAAGCATATGAAGACTCCCTCCTCCCCTGTGTAATGGGTAGACAAGAACAGTCCGCTCCAGCAGTGAGGAAGGCAGCTGAGGCAGGCTGGAGTCAGGCCTCAGAGGTGCCATGGTCGACTGCTGCATCCCAGGCCATCTCCAGTCAGGCTGATGACTGTGCAAGTCTGCCTGACTTAAATCTGGTTCACACACAAGTTGATGTCACTCACAATGGCCTCGGTTCTTTTCAAAAACAGGACAAGCATCAGTATCTTTTGGATGCATCTTGACCTCCTTTCTTCAACTTTGTTGATTTTTTTTGTTTGTTTTCATATCACCTTCCTTTCTAAATATATTTTCCCTCTGTCTTTCAAAAATTGATTCCTTTGAATGAAAAAACAAAAGGAGGGAAAAACCAGTTGGGCAAAGCTTCCATATTCCACCACCAAGTCTGGTATATGCAATTTTCCATACCCACCTCTTCAAAAAGGGGGACATAGATTTTCATGTGTCTTTGGGACAAAGTCATTATAATTTCTCATCATTCATTTTGGTGAGTGGAATTGGTCCTTTTTCTTTCGTAGTCTAATCGTAGTTATGGTTTGTATTGTTTTCCTTGTTCTGCTGTGACTGTAGACTGTGGTCCTCTTTGCTTAGGGTCACAAAGAGCGCTGTGCTTCCCTCCAGATGCAGCGGGCTCTCCTCTGTTTCTCCTTTTCAGTTCTGGGCCCAGTTCATCACCTCCTTTACTCCCTACTCCTCCTTCACTGGTACCCTCAGAATCCTTATGGAAAGCTTTTCCTGACCTTTTATTTCAGGAGTTCTTAACCTTGGGACAATCATTTTTTTTAAAACCTTTTTCAGCATAATTGATTTCCTTTGTTGTTATGTCTTATTCTGCATTTAGAATGTTATTCCAGGAAGAAGTCACAGACTTCAGCAGACGTCCAAAGCTGTCTGTGACTCTTTAGTTGTTAGCGCTCCCTCTTCACGTTGCCTTGTGCTTTCTGATCTGTATCAACTTGGAATTCCCTGAGGGTAGGAACTGTTCTTTGTTTTCTCTTTTATTCTCAGTACCTAGCACTGTACCTCATCCATAATAATGACCTAGAGCTTGTTGTATGAAATTGAATGCACATACTGTAGTATGCACGCGCACACACATGCTCTCACTCACCAGTCCTGTGGGCTATTCAGCCCGCTTCATATGATGTCCAACTCCAGGGGATATGTGATCAGAGGGTGGGAATTTGGGTTCTAGCCCACCCTCCCTGCAGATAGCCAACTGGGGACCTTGCCTACCTTTATTACCCAATGCTTCTCCTACTCTATCCCTTCACGTCCTTGGGGAAACTTCCAATTCCCCCCCTCGATCTGGGACCGGCCTTCTCAGGGCAATTATAACCTATCTATCTTTGTGCACACAGCTTTCCGGTACCATTGAGGAAATCCTCTTCCCTCAGCCGTTTTTCCCAACCACATCACTTGGTCCCTCAGGCTTGCTATTCTCCATTCTCCTCCCCCTAGGTGAATAGCTGCTTGATATGATATGAATCACAGACCTCATTACATTATCTTTTCCCCTCAGACTTACCCATGTAGGTGATCTATTGGCAAATCTAATCATTTCTACCTATAAAACGTTTCTCTCATCTGGCCCCTTCATTGCCAACATTGTTCCTGGTTCTCCCCTCTACAACCAAACAGAACAAGCCTAACCCTGCTTCCACATGACTGCCCTTCAGATGTTTGGAGACAGCTACATTGACCTTTTCCCCTCTACCTAGGCCTCTGTCACCACCTTTGAGTCTGTCCTGATTCTGGCCAGCTCAGAGCTCCTCTCAGTGTATTGTTATCTAGCCTCCATCTTCTCAACAAGAATAATATGAGAAACTTGATTAAATGTGGTATCTGCCACAATATCACTGTGTGACTGGCAGTAATTCTGTCACAAAGAGAAATGAGGTTAATTGGGCGTGACCTGTTCTTGACAAAGCCAAAGAATAAGTATGTGGAGTCCTTGCCCCCTTTTCAGTAACTAAAGTAAGGACTCTTGAGTATCGGTTGTTCATATTTTGCTGAGGAGGACACTGAATCCAAGAGAAGTGCACTAACCCATGCTCACAGAGCTAAGGAAGTGGGAGTTAGGATTCAGACCCAGATTTCTTGACTCAGATCTAGGCTCTGTGCTCTATTTTGTGCTACCTCTCAGGAATATCCATCATTTTTTCCAAGCATGTAGAAAGTCAGCCTTTGCACTCTTTTGAAAATATCCCATAACAATGTCAGAATCATGTTGGCTCCGTTCCATGCCTCCTCCTTTACACATGGTTCTGTCCAGCTGTTTTTCCTGCACTTGTTTTCTTTGGTGCTTCTTGTACTTCCTCCTATAGTATAAGGGCTATTGTGATGATGGTTTGAAGGGGTTGTTTTGAAAAGGGAGCTAACTCATCTCATTGTGGGAAATCATCATGTAAAATTCTCAGAATATATTTTAAAAACTTATTTCTTAAGCCCAAACCCTTAATCAGATAACTATCATAGATAGGAGAGACCAGTATCTGAAAGTTGGCAGCTGATTTTTTTCCTCTGTTTCATCCTTAATTGTTCTTGGGATGAGCTTGCCAAGCATTCTGCAAATTTCTCCTCTCCTTCTGTGCTTCTTCTCCAGATTAGACAGTTACATTATTTCATTCAACAAAAACAACAAGCTCAGGTCTTTGAAGTATTTTTTCCAACAACATTCAAGTAATTCAAGTAGCTGTTTGAATTTTTTAAATAAGCTTTTCTGGCTTTTATTAGTTAAAGATGCACATTATGGGGGGGTGTATATGAAAGTTCAAAGATAATGAAAAGTTCTAACATTTATAGTTTGTCAAATAGAGCAAAGCTATCTCAAACAGAAGGCTGAAGTTGTGTTATAAAAGGTTTGAAACAAACTTATGAAGTGCTTTCTTAGTACTTCATATGATGATTCTTTGCTGTTAGCCCCTTTTCAGAACAATCATTTCAAACCATTCTGCTTAAAAACAGCAAATATAAATTATGGTTATCTACGTTTTGTAGCTTATTTTTCCTTAGCTCATGCCCGATAAATTTGCTCAATTACAGCAGAAATATAAGCCTAACAGTGCTTTGTACTTGAGAGATACTGCATGAAGTAGAAAGTGCACTTATACAGTCCCATGGGAGATAAAATTTTGTCTTGAGTTTCACCTCAGGGAAAAAAATAAGAGGGGTTAACTAATGTAGATATAACATTAAGAATATTCAAGTATTAATGACATCAGATGATATAACATAGTTTGTAAAGTAATTTGCCAACCTTAAAGTGCTGTGTAAATGTTAACCATTATTTAAGCATCTCCTGACAAACCTCATTTTTTCCAAAATTAAGGTAATAGACATGACATGTATTTAGGGTTTGGCAGGAAATTACGGTATCAAATATGCTGATAAACATGAAGAACCTAATAAATACCATAAATGTGAGAAGGAAGTTTAGTAGTGGCTTTTCTCTGAGCCACGTTACCATTTAAATAAAGTAGAATGCAATATTCTTCCTATGGAGGATGGGAGAGAGACAACAGCATAGATTGGGACAGTGGGTAGGATTGAAAAAGACTTGAATAATGCGTTTAAGAACTGATTTCAGGATATCGTATTGTCCAGGTGCCACGATGGACGTAGCATGTAGAGCCTGGACTTAGGGAGACTTGAGCTCCTATCTGCATCTGACACTGGCTGTGTGTGTGCGTCTGAACAAGTCACTACTCCCTTTTTGCCTCAGTTTCGTCATCTGTAAAACAGGAATAATAACAGCACCTGCCTTCCAGGGTTGTTGTGGGGACCAAATGATATAGTCATTGTAAAACCCTGAGCATCTGGTAAGCACTTGCTACCTGCTCGTAGCTATACATGTTGTTGTGGGCTTTATGCCTGAAGCCCTGTCGGCTTCATTTTCCTCATCTGTAAAGTGAAACGGTTGGACCAAATGATCTTTGAAGTCTCTGCCAGCCCTAAGTCTGTGATTCTGAAATTCTGTCCAATCTCCATTTCAGAGATTTAGGTTACTGAGGCCCACACAAATGGAGAGTTGCCCCAGATTACACAGATAGTGTTGTATACTAATTATTTTGACCTGCCTTCTTGTTTCCTTTTCCCTAACCTGACACTCTCTATGTGGTCTTATATTTATCTTTCTTATACAGTACTCAAATAGATACTTACAATTATCAAAATACACTTGAAAACATTTCTTCGAAATAGTTTATGTACAGTAGTAACAGCCTGGGTCAGGGGTGAGGAACCTGCCCTAGATTATTACATTGAGACCATGAAATACATTTTTTGTTGAAGTTGTTCTCCAGTGAAATAGAAATCTTGTATGCATTACCTAAACATTTTCTAATGATTTTAAAGGAGAAAAACAGTTGACAATTTATCAGCCAAATTGACAGGACCAGCTTTCCTTTAAAGGTGATATGTCAATTAAAGTACTGTGTTAAGTTTGAGCCATTTCACCTATTTTACTTCCAGATAATGAATAACTTTTAACAATTTTATCTAAAATTAAATATGGATAAATTATTCCCCCCAAATCTTAAGATAATTTTCCTTTGCAGAGATACTAAAAGCAAATTTGAAAGTGGAACTGGAGCCACGTAGTCATTTATGGGGGTTGCTAGAGTGATTTCATAAATAATTGAACTGGGGACCTAGAAGTCATATGGTAATAACAGTGCAAAAACAATTCGCTTGTTAATATCACTAGGAGGTATGCCTCATCAAAGTACATTATGGTAGGAGCTGCCTGTAGGCATAAGTAGTTGTTTGAAACTTGAAACGTGATTTTCCTTGGGAGCAATGTTGTGGTTCCCAGGTTTGCCAACCAGAAAACTTTAACCCACAGTGTCTTTGAAATCCTTTACTTGGTTATGAAAAGTACACAGATAATCATGCTCTCTTGTATCCTGGAGGCAACTCTAGATTCTTAATGGGTATGCCAATAGAGAACATGCTTGGGTAGGTCTTTTCTATGAAGCTGGAAATATTTCAAGGGACCCTATAGTGTAGTACAAAGAACCCTGAGCTTCACATTGGAGTGCTGGGCTGTACTTCCACCTGTGATGCTTCACCTTTGTCACATGGCAGTCATCATCTCTGTAGTACTTACCTCCCAGGTTGTTGGGGAAATCAAATGGAGTGATGTATGTGAAGTACTGAGCAAACATGATCCAGATCTAGGGGTCATCTGTTGTTGAGGATACCTGTGGGTTATTGGCCCCGGGAAGCTCATTCCCAGAAACTGGACCTTGAGAAAACTCACATATCTAGTAGAGCAAAGACATGGGTACCAAAGTGGATAATTATGGTGGAACATAAGGTGGTATCTGTCTTTTGAACCTGGAAAACATCTTTTCTTCTGAGATGCAAACAACAGAAAACTGTAGGCTACATCTGTAGTAACAGTAGAGGTTTGTGGAGTTACCACACTTAGCGCAATGATTGAATAAAAGTAGAGTAATTGTTTCGTTTCCATGATAAGCCAAAGTGAATGTATGGAAATACAGGTTTACTGAAGTGCTCTGTCTGCTTCTACTATTTGAGTGACTTGACTTTCTTTTTGGTTTATGAAAACATTAATGAATACAGTAACATCTTTCACTTTTTGAAACTTCTTGGCCTAGTATTTTGTCATAATAGGGAAGAGAGATTTTAAACCAAAATGTAGTTTGAACACAAAAATAGTCATCCCTGAGCAAAATACCTGACAAAGGAACATAACTCCTTATTTCAATGGTGTTTAATTGGTCTGGAGAGAATCATGAACTTGTTCCTTATAGTTTGTATATGGGTTTATGAAGTGCTTATTGAGTGTCCAGATTTCCAGTTGTTCTAATGAGAAGTATTAGTCCAGTACTTTCTAAGGAGAACAACTGAAATTACCAAAACCATCCCAAACTCATTTTACTATGCCCTAAGGATTAAGCGTAAATGAATGGATTCCCTTTTCTGGGCCAAAAGAATACCTTAGTTTCCAGTACCATTAAATAAGTTGTACTTGAATGATGCTTAGTTGACATTCTTGGTCATATTATATAATTTTTAAAAATAGGTTAGCAAAACTACCTGACAGTGACCATGTCATAGAGTGCATGTGATACTTCATACTTGTAATCCCCCACCAATATGAGAAGAGAGAAGGATCTTCTGTTGTCCATTCTCCAGGTTATGTTTATTCACAGTTCAGTTTTGATTTCCATTTTTTAACAATGGTAATTTTTCCTTAGTAATTTAACTGCTGTAGTAGGAAAAGATGAGATTAAGGAGAAATGTATGAGAGGGTTTAATTCAGGCAGAAGAACTGAGACCTGAAACTTGTCGATTACACTGAAGCTCATGTTTTTATATCCTCAGTATCATTAACTTTTCTAGAAAAAAAATGATTGGTGCTGGCCATGGTGAGCGCTAAATAGCATCACAAAAAAATTTGAAATAGAGAATAATTTAACAGATAGGAAAAGACTTGTGGTTATCTCTCAGAATTAGGGTCGCTGTTTGTATACAGTCAGAGACCATCAGCTTTTCAGAGCTAAGATGAGAAGGGAGGAAACAAGCATCTCAAGCCTTTACTATATGCCACCATGCTAAATTCTGGGGATACAAATAACACAAAAGGAAAGATAGGCTCTGCCCTCAAGGAGCTCATATTGTAATGGGAGATAATACACAATTAAGGTCAGGAATGGGAATGAAAGTATCGGGCTATGGGTGTGGTATTGGGGGCAGCTAGGTGGCACAATGGATAGAGTGCCAGCTCTAGAGTCAGGAAGATTTACTTCCCTGAATACAAATCCAGCCTCAGACACTTACTAGCTGTTGACCCTGGGCAAGTCACTTAACTGAGTTTGCCTCAGTTCCTCCCTTATCTGTAATCTTGAGCTGGAGAAGGAAATGGCAAACCGCTGAAGTATCTTTGCTAAGAAAGCTCCAAATGAGGTCACAGAGTCAGACATGACTGAACACAAATGAACACACACACACAATGAAGCCTGACCAAGGCCTCTCCAAAAACTGGAGGCCCTAGAAGGAACTCATCAGTGGGAGAAGGGGTCTTCTTGGTAGAGAGATAGTCCAAGGTGAGTAGATCTTAGGGATGATTAGATGTTCTAGGACCAGAAGGCCACAGGTGCTGAAGGAAGTAACCCATATGTAGAAGTAAACTGGTTCCAGGTTCCAAAATCTTTTCTGAATGCTTTCCTGAAGGTCTTACTCAGTGAAAAGAAATTGTTTTTCAAATGTAATAAAAATTTTCAATTCATTTACAGAGAAGTGTAGGATTTGTGTTTTTAAATATCTTTATAAATAAAACTAACTCCAGCATTCCTTTTATTTGCAGCTCAGATCGACTGATTGAAGAAACAATAAGGTAGGAACATTTTTTACAGTGTTAATATGCAAATCAGAATGAAATGTCTATAAACTTCATAATTCTCTTTCCTAGAACTTGAAATAATTTGATTTCATCTTCTTGGAGAGGGGGGAATGTCATTGACCAAAGCCTCAGGTGCTTATGACTTATTACTGTTATTATTTCCTATGAAAAGAAAAGAGTTTTTCAAATTTCTGGTTTTGGAGAGTACATATCTCTTAAAATCTCATTTCTCTTGTGTCATCAAATGGGGTGTTTTTATATAACTGAACTTTGTTCATTTCTGTAGCTTGCATGATAAACTTTTTTTAATCATTTTGACTAAAATATTTTAAAATATATTGCATACTTTTCTGCTATATTAAATGAAATATAGTGAACATTATGTAAACTTTTTTGGTGATTACAGGACAGCATTATAAACATTTTAGGTTATGTTGTGTAATAATTCAAGGATCTAAATAGGGACAAGCGACTCTACTTTTCTAGTAATTGGTGAGTCTTCTCTTAATTTTTCACTGGCCTTTGGGTGTTTGATTTTAGTTTTCTGCTCCTAAGCTAAAGTCTAAAAAGGGTTGAGGAAGTTTACAAAATCATCAACTTTCTATGAACTGATAGAAAATGAAGTGAGCAGATGTGGAAAAACATACAGACAGCAGTGTGAACAGAAAGGACAGCACCCTGAATCTGAACCTGATATACAATGATAACAACCAGATTTGATCCTGGAAAACATTTTGTGCGAGATGGGGAGCTCTGGATATGATATATAGTCAAGTAAATTTGGTGTGAACTTCCTTTTCCCCTCCTTTTTTAATCTTTAGAACAAGGGATGGCTCACTGTGTAAGGGAGAAAGAGGAAATATATTCAGAAATGAAGCAATGCTATGAATAAAAAAGAGCTCACCATCTAAAGACAAACATACAAGCAAGCTCTATACAGGTAAATAGGAAATAATTAGGGAAGGCACTTGAATTAAGAAGAGTTGAGGAAGGCTTCCTGTAGAAGTTGTGACTTCAGGCTTAAAGGAAGCCAGGGAGTTCCCTAGGTGGAACAGAGGAGAAAGCATCTCAGACTTGGGGGGGTGGGGGAGGCAGCCAGAAAAATGCTGAAGCCAAGAGATGCAGGGTCTTATTTGTGGGACTAAAAGGAAGCTAGTGCTGCTGAAATCAGTGAGCTGTGGAAGGGAGCAAGATGTGAGACTAGGAGGGGGCTAGGTTAAAAAGGACTTTGAATGTCAGACAGGATTTTGCATTGGATCGTGGTAGCAACAGGGAGCCCAGGAGTGACATGATCATCCCTGTGAAATCACTTTGGTAACTGGAAAGAGAGTTGAGGCAAGCAGACCCAGCAGTTGTGTGAGCAAGGAGGACCTGCGTCAGGGTACGGGCAGTGTTAGAGGAGAGAAGGGGATGTAGATGAGAGATAGTGTGACAGTGACATTGACAGGCCTTGGCAACAGCTAGGACATGGAGTGTGAGAGAGAGTGAGGAATCCAGAATGACTTCTAGGTTGTCAGTCTGACAGACTGAGGGGATAGTGTTGCCCTCTGCAATAATAGGGAAGGTAGGGGGAAGAAAGATAATGAGTCCTATTATGGATATGATGAGTTTACGATGTCTGCTGAATGTGCAGTTCTAGATGTCCAGAAGGCACTTGAAGATGCAAGACTGGAGGTTAACAAAGAAGTTGGGGCAGGAAAGCTAGATTTGACAGTCATCAGCATGGATATGATAATTCGATCCATGGGAGCTGATGACATCACTAAGTGAAGGAAAACAGAAGAAGAGAAGGGGACCAGGAGGGAACCCAGAGAGACACCTGTACTTAGAGCACACGATCTTGAGGAAGATCCAGCAAAGGAGACTTAGCAGTGGTCTACGAAAAGAGGGTGTCCAAGGCTGCCCAGAGAGGTCAAGGAGAATGGGAGCATCCGTCTTCACACCCAGTATTTGGATATGACTGAGAAAGTCACATAGTTGTTGATAATAAGCAGAATTGTTAGCAGTCAGCCAGTACAGAAATTGCCAAAGGTCGTAGGGTTAAGGAAAGAGGTTAGTGTTCCTTCTGCATGTTTTCTTCACAAAGCCCCCCAGTACAGTTTGCGTGAAACCTTATCTATCTGCCTCTTGAGTAAATATTAGCCCAGATTCTAATTCTCTCTCTTGCTCTGTCACTTTTTCTCTCTTTCTCCCTCTCCTTTTCTCTTTGTCTCTTTCTGTCTTATCTCTTCTCTCCCCCCCTCACTCCTACCTTCGCTCTCCTATAAATAGTGATGAAACACTAGCAGAATAGTCTGGAAAGTTTAGTCACAAGAGATGCTAGCATTTCTCATCTAGTAACCATCATTTAGTGGAAAGACAAGAATTCAGATTTTGACTGCCTCTTTTCTGCTCTCTACCTCAGTTTCTTCATTAGTAAAATGGTGATAACATCATACTCTTCTCCCTCCCTTCCCAAATTGCAACGTAGCACATTCCATCTATGCAAAATTCCCTTTTCAGAGCATTAAGCTTCACTCTGTGTCCCCTTTTCCTTTCCTCCCTACCTGATTTTTGAAGTTAAACTGCCTCAAGCATCTTGCTCCCAACCTTTCTAGATGGAAGTGGGCAGTGTGACATAAAAGGCTGAAGGGGAGAGCCTTGGCACCTGACTTTCCTCCCTTCTAGTTTAGCTCTACACCACCATCGGCTCTCCAATCTGCCAAACAGCAGCCCTGGATTCCTTGCATCATCCACCTTCTCTGCTTTTCCTCATGCTGCTGGATGGAGTCACACGAGCATGCTTATTATGTCCAGCATGCGTTCACATTCTCCAGCTTAAGGCCTGCCTTCTCTGTGAAAGAGCAGCCCTTTTATTCCTCACTAACTGGGTCCCTATCTCAGAATCTTTCAGCATTGTCTTCCACTTTCTTCCCCTTTACCCCAGTCTCAAATGAAATGACTCTTCTTGCCACTGCCAACAACCCCTCCACATGTGCCCTTCTGTCCTTTCCCGACTTCTCCAGCAGATTGTCCCTGAGTTATCTCCTCTTCAGAGTTTGATTTCTTACTATGTGCTGATCCCTTCACTACTTCTCTAAAACATGTGGAAGTCCTCCCCCAGAGTTAGAAAACCTTAAGTGGATCCTACCTTCTCTGCTGTTATTGTTTATATCCTCCCTTTTTTAGCTAAACTCAAAAAAGCTGTCTACACCTATTGCCTCTGCTTCACTCATTCCTCAGCCCTTTGCAGCTGGCTTCCAGTTTCATCACTCATTTGCCCAGTTGGTGGTCTTTCCTCAGTCCACATCGTATCTTATCTCTGTTGATTGGTTTGACACTGTTAACCTCTTTGGGTTTTGTGACAACACTCTCCCTGTTTGTTCCACCCATCTTCATAAACACTTGTTGATTGACAGATTGAGCTCTGAGTGGGAACTGAGTTCATACCGTGTCTAGGGTGTTAGGCAGATGATTTTATCTTTCTGGGCCTCTGGTTCTCCATCTGTAAAAGGATTGGGACAGTTTAAGTGGCCTCTAAGGCCTTTATACTCTTAGGATGCTATGAAAATGTGGGAACTCTTGATGTTATTTTTTTCTGATTTTTTTTGGTAATTAAAAACAAATTTATTTTGCACAGTTTTAAAAATATTTCTCCTATCAGCAAGGTAATTGCAATCTGAACCTAAATAGGAGTGCAGGTAGAGGAGGGTGGGGGGGTGGAGGTGTGTGTGGGGGTGTGAGTATGTTTGTGTGTGATATGTAGAATTTAACCAACTATCACATGATAAAAATTCCTAAAACATAGAGTACAATTTTGTGTGTTTCTTTATCTATTATCAGCTCTAACTACAGAATCCTCCAGGGATAAAACCATAAATGATAACTATCGTTATTTAGCTCAAGTTGAAAAGTAAAAACGAATGACAGGGTAGCAAGTAAGAAAGTAGGAATTCTCATAAGCACATCAATGATTTAGTTTTTAAAAGCATCATGCATTAATGAGAGTTTATATTTTGTGTCTGCTTCTCTGACCCTTGAACTAACAATAGTGTAGATTTGACTCAGCTTGACTCCAGATGATGGAATGAGAAGGAAAAAGGCACTGGAATATACTTTACGAACTACTGGAAGCCATGCATATTCAACAGAATGACATAATGTAGGAGGATAGTGTTCTCTGAGGAATGCAAACTGAGAACTTTTTTAAAAAATCTTTGCCTTATCCACTTGAGAAAGTGAAGGTATGCAGGTGGTAATATCTTCATTTTACACACAAACACTTTTAAAAGGAAATTTGTGGGTTTGACACTTAAATTTGTCAGCCAGGTATAGTTTTACAATAGATTACGTTACCTATTTAAAAGGCACTATAAAAGATTATCCCATTTTAAAGCACATTTTTAATTGTATCAAATTGTGACATAAAAACACCTAATGGGATTTTAACTCAGAAAGAAGCTATACATTTCTAACTCTCATATCTTTTTTCCTTTGTTTCTGACTCTCTTAGTAAAGAAAATATCTCATCTAAACCAGTGTATTTATAGAGGTTTTTTGTTGTTTAGTCATTTCTCAGTCGTGTCCAACACTTCATGACACGATTTGGAATTTTCTTGACTGCGGTACTAGAGTGGTTTACCATTTCCTTCTCCAACTCATTTTATAGATGAGCAAACTGAAGTAAACGGGGTTAAGTGACTTGCCCAGGGTCACACAGCTGGGAAGTATTTGAGTCCAGATTTGAACCCGGGAAGAGGAGTCACTCTGGGCTTGGCACTCTATCTGCTGCACCACCCAGCTACCCTATTTTATTCTTGGGAATATGGTCCTTCAGATTTACAAATTCTGTCATCTGGTTCCACTGAGATTAATTGTGGTATATGCAGTGATCATAGGTTGCTGCTGCTCCCAATGCCCTTTCCATCCCCTTCCCTCCATTAAGCAGACATTACTTAAAAATACTTGCCAAGGGGGTGGAGCCAAGATGGCGGAGTAGAAAGACTCACGTATGCTAGCTCTGAACCCACAGCCCATATATTTCCTGCAAGAAGAACTCCCCACAAATTCAGGATCACTGCAAGGTGCGCAGAAACACAGTGGAAAAGATTTCTGTTCCAGAGACCCCTGGAGAGCCGTCCCCAGGGTCCGTCGCGCCCCGGAAAGCAGAGCCCACCCCTGTGCTGCCCTGGCCGGGTGGCCCCAAAGGAGCAGATCCGAGCAGGCTTCAGGGATGGAATCTCTGGTGGCCACGAAGTTCCCTCCGCCCACAGGTGCTCCAGGTCAGTGAGAGAGATGTCTGGGCTGGCCAAGAGGGGAGCGGGGTGTCTCCGTGACTCGGGCCCCCTTGGGAGGCAGCGGCGGAGGCAGAGGCAGTGGCAGAGGCAGCGGCCCTCGGGACTCCCGGACCAGCAGGCAGAAGTTCAGGGCCATTACCGAAGGTCTCTGCATAAACCCCCTGAGGGAACTGAGCCTGGGAGACAGCCCTGCCCCCACCCGCCCCATTACTGAAGGTCTCTGCATAAAGCCCCTGAGGGAACTGAGCCTGGGAGGTGGCCCTTCCCCCACCCAAGCACCAGAACTTAAGCTCACATTGAATAGCAGCCGTGCCTGCCACAGAAAGGCCATTTGAATCTCAGACCCCAAGCACTAGCTGGGCGGATCTAGGCGGGGGTGAGGGGGGGGTGTGAACAGGAATCTTAGAAGTCAAGTAACTGGCTGGGAAAATGCCCAGAAAAGGGAAGAAAAATAAGACCGTAGAAAGCTACTTTCTTGGGGAACAGATGTTCCTGCCTTTCATTTCTGATGACAAGGAACTATTCTTACCATCAGGGAAGGATGTGGAGGTCGGGGCCTCTGTATCCCAGACATTCCAGGTGGATGTCTGGTGGGCTCAGGCCATGGAAGAGCTCAAAAAGGATTTGATTTTGAAAGTCAAGTTAGACAGGTGGAGGAAAAACTGGGAAGAGAAATGAGAGAGATGCAAGAAAAGCAAGAAAAACAGGTCAATATCTTGTTAAAGAAGACCCAAAAAAATGCTGAAGAAAATAACACCTTGAAAAATAGGCTCACTCAATTGGCAAAAGAGATTCAAAAAGTCAATGAGGAGAAGAATGCTTTCAAAAGCAGAATGAGCCAAATGGAAAAAGAGGTTCAAAAGATCACTGAAGAGAATAGTTCTCTCAAAATTAGAATAGAACAGATGGAGTCGAATGACTTTCTGAGAAACCAAGAAATCACAAAACAAAACCAAAAGAATGAAAAAATGGAAGAGAATGTGAAATATCTCATTGGAAAAACACCTGACCTGGAAAATAGATCCAGGAGAGACAATTTAAAAATTATGGGACTACCTGAAAGTCATGATCAAAAAAAGAGCCTAGACATTGTCCTTCATGAAATTATCGAGGAAAACTGCCCTGATATTCTACAACCAGAAGGCAAAATAAGTATTGAAAGAATCCATCGATCACCGCCTGAAAGAGATCCAAAAAGAGAAACTCCTAGGAAAATTGTGGCCAAATTCCAGAATTCCCAGGTCAAGGAGAAAATATTGCAAGCAGCTAGAAAGAAACAATTCCAGTATTGTGAAAATAAAATCAGGATAACTCAAGATCTAGCAGCTTCTCCATTAAGGGATTGAAGGGCGTGGAATAGGATATTCCAGAAGTCAAAGGAACTAGGACTCAAACCAAGAATCACCTACCCAGCAAAAGTGAGTATAATACTTCAGGGGAAAAAATGGTCTTTCAATGAAACAGAGGACTTTCAAGCATTCTTGATGAAAAGACCAGAGCTGAAAAGAAAATTTGACTTTCAAACACAAGAATGAGAAGAAGCATGAAAAAGTAAACAGCAAAGAGAAGTCATAAGGGACTTACCAGAAGTGAACTGTTTACATTCCTACATGGAAAGACAATATTTCTAACTCTTAAAACTTTTCAGTATCTGGGTAGTTGGTGGGACCACACACACACATACACACACACGTACACGCTTGCACTCACACACATACACACATGCATGCACATACAGAGACAGAGAGCACAGAGTGAATTAAACAGGATGGGACCATATCTTAAAAGAAATTAAGGTAAATGGTGAGAGAAAAATGTAGTGGGAGGAAAGAGGGTGAAATGGAATGGGGTAAATTATATCTCATTCAAGAGGCAGGCAGGAGACTTTTTAGTGGAGGGAAAAAGAGAAGAGCTGAGAAAAAAACAAGAAGTTTACCCTCATCACATTCGACTAAAGGAAGGAATAAAATGCACACTCATTTTGGTATGAAAACATATCTTACAATACAGGAAAGTGGGGGAGAAGGAGATAAGCAGGGTGGGGGGGGATGATGGAAGGGAGGGCAGTGGGAGGAGGGAGCAATTTGAAGTCAACACTGGGGGAGGGACAGGATCAAAAGACAGAATAGAAACAATGGGGGGTAGGATAGGATGGAGGGAAATACAGTTAGTCTTACACAACACGACTATTATGGAAGTCATTTGCAAAACTACACAGGGCCTATATTGAATTGCATGCCTTCCCAAAGGGAATGGATGGGGAGGGAGGGATGGGGAGAATTTGGAACTCAAAGTTTTGGGAACAACTGTTTAGTATTGTTGTTGCTACTAGGAAATAAGAAATACAGTTAATGGGGAATAGAAAGTCATCTGGCCCTATAGGACAAAAGAGAAGATGGGGACAAGATAAGGGAGGAATGATAGAAGAGAGGGCAGATTGGTGATAGGGAAAATTCGAATGCTCGGTGTATTGGGGTGGAGGGAAGGGGATAAAAGGGGAGAAAATTTGGAACCCAAAATTTAGTGAAAATGAATGTAAAAAGTTAAATAAATAAATTTTTATTTAAAAGAAAAAATACTTGCCAAGCAAGACATGGTAGGGGGCAGGATAGGCATGATCTCTGCCTCAGGTTATTATCTGTAGTCCAAGGACCAAATTCAGTCAGCCTGCAAGCCAACAATGATTTTTATATTTTTTAATATAATAAAGCCTGATTTTAAAATGTAAAAATTCTTCTTAGGGAGCAGGCTGATTTTGCATACCCAGATCTAGAGAAAAGAGAATATGGATAATGAACAGCTTTGAAAATGGTTACAGAGGAATGTGAACTCCAGTACTCAGAGGGAAACCTTTGTAAGAGAGTATTGAAGAATTTCTATAGGGATACTGTTCTCTTAAAGAGAAATTATTCCATCTTTCTCCCCTCTAGTCATGTTGGCTTAGCTAGGGGCCCTTTGGGAATCAGATAAGAACATGCAGTTGCCATAACTCATGTTTTTGTCAGGAAGTCAGATCTAGGGTTTGAAATTAGCCCGGTGCCTGACACACAGCAGCTTGGTATGGAACTTTTGGGATTTCAGCACTCCCTTTACCAGTGCAGAAACATGTTGTTGTGGCCCCAAAAATCCATGTCTTGGTGGCCAGCTCTCTAGTGATAAGCCTTCCTGAACTTAGCTCATCACTGGGTCTAGATTTGAAGTCTTTCTGGCTTGCTGTAGGATAGAGAAGAGCTTGTCTTGTCCTGGCCTTTCTGAGCTCAGGGTGACTGCCAGTTTGGGGGCATGGTTCAGAAGAGGAGGGAGAACAGTTACATCTAGACTAGAAGATGTCCAGGGGCTGTGCTTGTAATAAGTGCTCTGCACAAGCAAACCAGTCCCCAATTTCTGAACTGATTGTGTTCTAGCGGGTCATCTATAAGTCTGCATATTTGGTAATATATCTGAAATGCAGTCCTGTTCTCATGATGCTCTACTTTACCACCAGGTGTAGTGGTGCTCTTAAGGGACAGTGGTTTGGGAATTCCATTTTGGGATGCCAGAAACACATATTCCTCTACCTCTGTGGGCCAAGTAGACTGGGGTCAGAGAAAAGGACTTATAGAGCCTGGGACCTGTGCCTCTCAGTCCTTGGTGAAACATTAGTGCAGAATGAGAGGGAAAACCACATCTCCATAAACTCCCCAGGTCCCCCTCCTCTTCTTCCTTGACCTCCATGGGCTGTTGACCCACTCCTTACAGGAGGTGCCTCTGAATCTCAGTCCCATACCTCAGGCTTACTGTCTGGTGATCCTGGGAAAGCTCCTCGCCTTCTTGAACCGCATTTTCCTTATCAATAAAATCAGGTGTTTAGTCCAGACAGTTTCTGAGCTTCCTTCCCGTTCTGGACCTCCTGTGCCCTGTGATTCTAAGACCACTGCTGGGCCTGGGCTGTGGGCAGGTGGTGGTTCATACATTCAGTGCAAAGTCGTTATTCAGTAAGATGCACTGCCCAGGGCACTTCTCTCTCTTCACTTGCCCCTCCTTTCCCATCCACTATGCTGCTACCTCACACCTGGTCCTGGTTAGGCCCCAAGGCAGTGGGGCAGGACTGTTATCCTTGGGAGGAAGGGGAGAAAGAAAGGCAATCCTAAACACAGCACCCAGTGGAAATAGAGACTCCTGATTGTGTGCACATAGAACTCTCCAGTTAGTCCTGATCCCTTAGCATCACCTGGGGCAGAGGAGGGAAGAGCTTTACAAGCATTCCTAAGTGAAGCCGGGCCCATGGCTGCCCCAGCAAGATTCACCCTGCTACCAGCCTCTTATCCCCTAGGGATCTGAGAGTGTGGAGGACTCGAGAACTCCCCATATTAAATGTTTATTGATGCAAAAGCAGCAGGCCTGAGATTTAGCAAGGAGCTAAACAAAGGCAGTGATACAGGAGAAGGACCACCCTTATGCAGGATGTCTTCAGGGTTTCCTTACGGGGGATTGGAGGTAAAGAAATGTTGCAGGATAAAGGTTCAGAGTGAGGACCATGAATGACACAGGGTAAGGAAATCCCATTCCCCAGGATGAGGAGGAAGGGAATTTGATAGTTCAGGATAAGGTGAAGTCTTGTAAGGGGAGACTTTGGGACACCTTCCGGTGAGGGAACAAACCAAGGGCTTCACTAAGTCAGTCCTTGATGTTACTGCTAGCTCCGAAGGCACTGCTTCTGTCCACATCATGTGCACTTGCAGATCTCTTGCTAGTTAGTTGCAGGGTCATTGTACTCACATCATAGGTTTCCATGGGGAAAATGTTGACTGTTTTCAGCAAATTGGCATAAAAATTGCTAAAGTCTAGACTGGAACTCAGGTTTTTTGGCTCTAAACCCAGAGGTCTTAGACCATGTTAACATTCGTTTTATATTATGAGTGAGGGTTTAGATGTTTTTACTCAGAATTTAACAAACCCCCACAAACATTTTTATGTCCAAAGAGAGGAGGACTTATGTGAAACCACAAATCCTTGTTACAGAGTTTGCTTTATCAGAGTATGTAATAAACTCAACGTGTTACTGCCATGGTTGTCTTGCTTGTCTGTTTCCTTTTGAGCTTTCCTTTTGTTCTCTGCTGGATGATTTACAAGATGCTTCAGTGACTCCCTTTCCTTGGCACTGATTTGACTAGCTTCCCTTCCTCCCCTGTTAAAAAAAAAAAGAAAAACTGATTGTTTTAAAAAAGGAAATTTTAATAAGTTTGATAGGAGGTAAAATTACTTCAGCATGTTTACTTTGTAATATGTAAAAATTTCAGTTAGTTTGATGTTTTCTCCTTGTTATTTTATATTGGAAGATGTTATTTTAATAATACATATTTATGTTGTGCTTTAAAGTTTGAAAAGTATTTTATATCCATTATCTGATTGGAGCCTTACAACAGCCCTATAAAGTGGTCATTCCAGGGATTATTATCACCATTTTGTAACTGAAGAAACTGAGGCTGAGAGAGTTTAGGTGCCTTACCCAGGCTCTCGTACATTATAGGAAGTGTCAGAGGGAAGTCCAGAATGCAGTCTGCTCTGCCACGCTGCTTCATACTTACAAGCAGCATCTGTTTTAACTGACATTGCTACTTGCCTTAAGCAAATTTATGCACAAAATCAAACCATAAAACCACTTTCCAAAGGACTCAAAAGGCCATGTGTAGTTTTTCTTGAGCAGTTTAGTTCACCTTGCTTCATATTACTGACCGGTCGTACTGTGTTGCCTTTTCCTTCTCTCCTTGGAATTCTTCCTGGACTGCTCTCTTCACAGATAGCGATCACCTCCCCAGTCCACATCAGTCTCATTTAGGGGCATCTTTCATGGCCACACAGTCACACTGGATGCATCTCATGCATTCCCCTGTTGCAACCAGGATCTTTTCACAGTAAATTTGTGAGATGTTACAGTAATGCCATTCAGCCAATTATCCCCATTACAACCTTTACAACATTGTTCCTGTGGAACTCACTGCCCCTGTCTCTGTCATGTTTTCATGGAACCATTTCAGAATCTGAAGTAGGGCACAGCCATATCCAAAAAACACTGATGACCTATTTACACAGGTGACATTACAGTCTGCCCACCTTCTGTTTGCCCTCCCAGGCATTAGGTCTACTCAGATGTCTGTAGCCACCTTGTATGTTTCTACTTCACATTTGAGCCCATAAAACATTTAAGATGAGTGAATTTGTTAGGCCTGTACTATATGAAAGGCACTGCACTATGTACTGAAAAAATACTGAGGTAAATGGAACCCATTCCCAGCTGAGGGAACTTAAGGAGAATACAGGTACAAGTATAGAAAGGCCCAAATTGGAATGGATGTACATAAGAGAGGAAGCTGCTAGTGAGCCAATGGCATCCTTCCATGACACAGGCACAGCTCATTATTATAGTTGCCAAAAGATCTTGGTATGCTCTGAGGTGATGAGGTATATGTGGTGAGATGCTTTGTGGAGAGAATTCTTAATGGTGCAAAAACCCATACAAAGAAGAAAGCTTTGGGTGTTGCAAGAGGAGATCTCCCGGCTTCCCACTCCCCCCACCTCCTAGGAAGAAGGCAATTATCAGAGAAAGCTGTGCCCTGGTAGAATGTCAGGGTTCAGGATTTGCCTGATTTTTCACTTAACAGGTATAACTTTCTCCCAACACACGGATGCTCCTTATATTGTTGAAGGGAAATAACATGTATTGGACTGCTCAGTAAGAAAAAGAACCTCACCTGCATTTTGAAAAAGCAAAACCAAACACTCCTCTTTTTGGACTAGACCTATGATTTTTATTAGCATAGATAGTTTTCTCTGAGGGAACACCTTCCACCAATGCAGCTGAACAGTGCTTTGCAACCTAGATCCTTAGAGAGTTGCCAGGGGCACAGATAGGATTATCAGTGTAGAGCGGAAAGGAACTTTGTAAGCCGTGAAATCTAACCCTCTTACTTTAGACATGAACAAACTGAGGCCTAGGGCCCAGGGTCCTGTAGCTATTAAGTGTCTGAATCAAGATTAGAACCCAGATCTTTCCTATTCTCCTACTCCTACACCGTGCCATATGGCCTCTCCTGAAATATTTTGAAATTTTGCAGTGTCTTATTTTATCGTTTGAGTCTTCATTTTTCATGTTAGATATTCTTTTTATGTAGCAAGATGTTAAAGGAAAGATTGTTAAGGATTAGCAGAGAAAAGAACAGCAGGAAGGTAGTTTGACAAGTCAGTTTTTGCCTTCCTCTCAGCCGTTTCTTCCCACGGCAGTACGTACTGTGATAATCACTTTGTCTTCCTTTTGCAGCTAATCGAATTGAATGTCCTTAATAGTGATTTAATTTTCTTCTCTCTCCCACACCCATTTCAGCATTGCAATGGCAACGAAAGAAAACATGACATCCCAGAGAGGGATGTTGAAGTCTATACAGAGCAGGATGAACACGTTGGCCAGTATCCTTTGGGAAAGTTTGACATCTGTGTTTATTTATGCTTTCTGGCATGGCCATATCCATCAGTAGCATTGAAGACTTTCGGCAGTCACGTTGTATAAGTATAAACTGCATTCCTACTTTGTGAGAGATAATGCTGATCTCCCTCATCTCCAAAAGATGAATTGCACAAGTGATTGAGCATTGTGCTGTAGTATAAGTGGGCTTAGGGGAAAGAAAGTAGTATAGATTTGAAAATTATTCACTAGTTTACATTTATTTTACATTTTTAAAGCTTCAGAATTGTAAATATACCCCTATCTGCCATGCTTATCCGCATTGTGTGCTGCTTGCTTCTTTGTCCCTTACAAAACAAATCACTGGCAGGGAATTAAGAGAAAAACAGCTGTGCGTATTGGCTTGTTTGTGGCTAGCAAGGAGAACTCTTCTGCCTTGTTATAAATTCACCATGGTGGGTGGTTCTGGTCTTCAGTTCCACTGCTGATTGGTTGTGACTCTTCACTTTTTTATCTCTCTTTTTTCTAGTCTTAAGTAGAGTGAAGTACATGCAGAGACTGAAAAATAAAGTGCTAAATGGAGGCAGATTAGTATGCCTTCTTCTCCCCAGTATCCAAGTTACTCTCCTGAGTAACTTAGAAACTCAGAGAAGATTATTAACTCTTGCTGACGACCAGGGCAGTCATGAGCACTTCTTTGAGAAAAAAGCACATCGTTTTCTAGACCTGTAGATCCCAACATCTCACCTAATTCATGTTACTTTGAATTTAACCTTATGTTTAATTTCTTGTTTAAAAGTCAGAGTTATGCTATTCCTTCTGTTTCCAAAAGCAATATCAGAAATATCATATTTATTAAATTTTATTAAAGGTCTTCTCTGTAGCATTGGAGGGGAGGAAGATACAAGGATAAGACCCTCTCCTCTTACCCTCACCTGGCTTTTTAGTCTAAGAAGAGAAAACAGATAGAGGGACATGCCAGCTGCCTCCTGCCCTCCTGCCCTGGTAGGACCAGCAGAACAAGAGATACCCTGGAATATCCTTCTCCCTGATCCACAAATCAGAGGGAGGAGTGGAAGCACTGCCCAGGTCATGTAAAACATGTATTTCATAGGGCTTATTCATCAGGGTTGTGGAACAATCTCTGCTCTTTGTGATTCTCCTCGCTTTAGCTGTGTTTCTGACCATCTGCTGATCCTTCTGTGCTAGTCAGTGCCTCCCCTGACTTTTCCCAAAGAGGTCTCCCTTGTCATGTGACCTTAACAGGTGCCTTCCCACAGATCGCTTTCCTGCAGTAAACAGCTTAATCCAGCGGATCAACCTGCGCAAACGTCGAGACTCCCTCATTCTGGGTGGTGTTGTTGGTGTCTGCACCATCCTTTTGCTACTGTATGCTTTCCACTAATGGACATTCTCTAGAGACTCTTGACAACCACCACTTCCTTGAGTTAATTCCAGTTACAGAGCAGTAGGAAGGAGACATGGACGGACCTGTTGACCATCATCATGTCATTTAGGGCCTGTGAGAAGCTATGGTGCTGATCCAGGTTGGGGCTGAAGCTGCAATGTATGTCTTCTTTTCACCAAAATTTATCTCCCCCTTTTTGTTTCAAAACCAAACTAAACCAAGAAAAGTTTTCAATCCTTCATGTGTCTATGACGTAAGTAAGCAAGCATGTTAAGGGGAAAAAATGGCTTCATGATGGAAACTGGGAGTGGTTCACTAAAAAAAGTCCATCTGAAGCTTGAGTGTCTTCACTAGGCCAGTGGCCCCTGAAGGCCAGATTCCAGATTCTTGGCCTGTGACCAGTGTATTGCAGCTTTAAGCCATCAGGGGGACTTTGTGAATGAATGCAGCTTTTTTCTTTCTTTTTTTTAATTTGTGGTAAACAGTCACAGGGTCATTCATTCTATGTCATTTGTGCTGTAGATTTCTACTCCATGTCCTCAGCTTTTTTTTTATATACGTATGTTCAAAGATAACTCAATTTGCACAGAAACTAACCCAACTATTTTGTTGAGCACATGTGTAGGTTGGAGAACTTTCAGGAGACAGCTTTATTTTAGCATAAGGAAGATTGAGACTGTTTCTCTAATTGAAATGCAGTAGAATATTTGTTCTGTGTGCTTTGCTGGGCTGCTGGTCATCGAAAAATCTTTGAAAAAAAGACAGTGACTTTTTAAAAGGTTGTTTTTCATTGTTTTGACTTTGGTTTCTTTTTTTAAAGATTGAATTAATGTTTTCTAGTTTGAAAGTAGAAAGTAAAATATAAAGTCTACTCTGAAATGAGAAAGTTGAGTTACCTTAACCAGCTTTCAAAAACTGTTACATGGCCCAAACTCTCCTGAGTCAGGACTGATGTCCATTTGTCACTGAGGAAGGGTATGGTCCAGTTTGCAGTTAGGCATACTCCACCATGGGTATCTGTCATGTGTAAACAAAAATGATCAAAGAGCCCATACGCCATCCTCTGCTGCATTATCTATCCCATCTTTTTGCTCCTTCTGTGTGAGGGAACCAGGTCACTCTGTGTCTGTCTTAATGTACAAGATCTCATCTGGTCAAGGTTTCAGAACCTTCAGAATGTTTTTTTGCTGTTCAACCAGAATCTTCTTTTCATCTGCTCCTGTATTCTGCCCATCACTGACAAATGATAAACTCTTCATTAGAGTTCTCTTAAAGTTCAGTTGCTTCAGTCCTCCTGGCAATTAATTCCCCATCTTGGTAATGATTATGATCATATGCAATGTAGAGATGTCCAATATCTCTGTTCCTTTCCTGGAAAAAAAGACTGCTTTAAACCATTGGAATTTCTGATTCATGCTCTGGGCTCCACTGGAAGGACTAAATGCGCTTTGGATGTAGTGACAGAACCACCTCATGGTGTATAGATTATATTGTTCATGTGACTTGGATAGAGGCTTATGTCTAGAATGATATTCTGGTATGATATGATACAGAGACTGCAGAGATTTTTCTTTTGGATGTCAAAGTTCTATTGCCTTTTGGATTAGAAGGGAATGTGATGATAATATTTTTAAATTATTGGGTTTATTTTTCTATGTATGGGATGATCACTTCATTGATTGGGGATGCCCTTGATTTGAAAGAAGATTAGTTTTCCCTACGTGAAGCTTGAAGGATCAGGGAAGTAAATTGATTAATTAAATTCTCTCTGTTGGGAGATCGGAGCTCCCCTGACTCTTACTTACTATCTTTGATTTTTTTCAAAGGGCCTCAGTTGGTGGTTATGTCTCAGCTAGAGTTTCTAGAACTTTTGGTTGCTCTACAGTTGGCATTTATAAAATCTGCAGTGTCATAAAATAAAGTTATTTATTTAATTATATAACCAGACTTTTTACTGGTCTGATTATTTGGTGCATTCATTAAATCTGATTATATGAGAATCAAACTCTTACAGAAAACTAATTTTGCTTACAACTAAATAAATAAATCAGTTTTGTTGGCTGGTTAACTTTTAAGTCAGGGTCATGCATATATGAAGGAATAGAAATTCTGTCAGGTATCATTTCTTTCTTCATTGGTTATTGCTAATGAATTTTACTTTGTAGTCCCACCCATCACCACTTTCCACCCCCAGAGCCCATTACTGCTGTTGTCTCTCTCACTAACACTAGATACCAGTGGCCAAGACATGCTCATTATCATCAGGGTTTCTGTGGTGGCTTTGTTTAATGTGTTCCTAAATTCTCCAGAAAGACTCCCCCCAAAAAACCCACCACCAGCCCTATAATGTAATATAGTGTGAGGTTTGATACCCAAGGAGTCAATGGCAGGACTGGCTCTGGATTTCAGGTCCCTTGACTCCTCCTAGTTTAATGTGCTTTCTCCTACCTTATGTCAGAGCAAGGGAGGGGTGCTGTTTTTGCTCCTATGTGGCATTTGGCCCACAGTAGTGTAGTCCTTTTGAGCTCCAATTTTCACACTGATCCCTGCAGCCTGTGCCCTTGTCTTTAAATTCATGTCTTTTGCCTGGTAGTGTATTCTTGTTGAGAAGAGAAGGGTCAATTCTGAAATCTTACTTCTTTACCCAAAAGATCTTATCACATAAAAAAAAAATAAGCTGCTTGATGCTTTGGGGAAGAAACATTCAATGCCATGAATTATGAGTTTTACACTTTTCTTTCTTATTAACAGCTTGACACTCAGAACTTTCTAATTCACCGTCAGGATTAGAAAGCATGGTGACAAAAATGGTGGTGGGGGCAGGAAATTCCAAAAGATATATTTTTTCTTTGGGTTTATTGATATCTTAGTAAAATGTTTAATTAAAAACTCCTTGGTTCTTTCCCAATTCAAGCCATCAGCTCTAGGTGCTTTTGGGCTTTTGTCCTGGTAATTTTCCATTCATATATGAATGAGGTGAAGTGCTCCCTATAAATACATTACTTTACTTTCATAGGATAAGAGTTTGGAGATTTAGATTGGAAAGAGACCTCAGAGGTAATTTAGTCTGACTCTTTCATTTTAGAGAGAGGAGGTGCTGGGGGCCAGAGAGACGAAGTGATTGCCCAGGGTCACACAGGCAGAAAGGGGTCAAGCTTGAATCCAAACCCTTCTCCCATGCCAGTGCTATCCTCTCTACAACTTGACCATCTTGTATCTGCATTATCTGGCAAAGGGCTTTTCTGCCCCCTGTTCTTCCCTCCTTCCTGCCTGTTCACTTGTAGGCGTGGGTGTAAAGAAAATTTTCCCAGTAAAGAAAGTTGATCCATGGCACTTTATAGCCGTGTTTATGGTGGAGAAACAGATTGGAGACAGAGCATGGCAAGAAAAGCTCGGTGAGGTTACTCACTTTCTCTGTGTGTGGGATCAGATACGTTCACCACTTTCTCTTTAGTATTGGATTCTAGTAAATGCATCTTATTGAAAGATTGTGTTTATGGCAGTATGAATCGAGTGCTTGTTTCTGATATGACAAGGAAGAGGCTTAATGTTATATTTTCATACTCTGCAGCCTACTAAAAATTGAAGGACCTCAGGCATTAACTTGTAGTTCTCTTTAGCTAGATTTGTTTTTGTGACAATTGGCAATGGAAAGGAATAGAACATCCAGCTTAGACTGGGCTTATTTATTTGTTATACCTCAAGTTAGATTATTAACAAGTAATTAGAGTCCACCAAGAAGTTGAAGACCACCAAGAATTCTCATTTAGCCTTTTCCTGAGGACATTGACACTCAGGTTACTCTGGCTAGACCTAAAGTAACAGCTACTTGTATGGCAAGTGTAACTGATGTGAGAGCTTCAGGAATTGTGTTCCATCCTCTGGGACAGGAGTCGTTCTGCCTCCTTGCACTCATTAGAGAGGGGCACAACTTTGTTCTTAGGCCAGTCCTGTTGAGTGCACCACCAAAGGAAGGGCCAGATATGTACCAAAATTGTTTGTGGAATAAGAAATTCAGGCAAAGCTGAGCCATATTCGGGGTCTTTGGTGACTTTCTCTGTACCTTGGATCCATTTCACCAGGTACCGGGGCCTTTGCATTTGCTTTCGTTCTTTCCACTCTTAAAAGGGAAGAGAGAATCAGTTAACATCATACATCACCAGGATGAAAGATGTTTCCTCATGAAAAATGCCAATACAAAACTCTTGACTATTCTTTTCCAGTTGCACTTTCTATTTTTTTCTTTTAAAATAGCTTAGTGGAACCTATTTTATTGTATTTGTAATTAATTTTTATTCTCATCTAATGTCTGTCTGTATAGAAAAAGCTTTGTTATGTAATTTAATAATAAACTAGAATTCTAAATGGTTGTATTGTGAGTTTTTTAATTTTAGGACCCTGGAGCATCAACTATTGAAGAAATTTGCCAATGGCCATTACATAATTGATGATGAGCATTTCTCAAAAGGTCCCAAAACCTTGAATGAAAGATTACCAACAAAGTTATGACTGCCAGTAGTGATGTCTGACATCTGCATAACACTTGAAGGTGTACACTACGTCACTTGCACCTCACAACAACCCTTCCAGGTAAGTCCCACAAGGATTTTATAAACCCCTTCTACAGATGAGGAAAGGGAAGCATGGACAGATTAAGCAACTTGCCAAGGGTGATAAGGTGGCTGAATCAGAATTCCCTGATTCTCAAGATTAACCCTCCTATCTACTACTCTACTCTGCCTCCAGAAAGGTAACCACACATAGTCAAAGACTTTTCATTAACCTTCCATTTGTGTTTTGGTGCTGGAACTAAAGAAGAACTCCCTTCCAACTTGAAAACTCATAAATGTTGGGACCCTTCAGTGTTAGGTTTTGGCAAGGGTGCGGTCGTCTTCCTTTTGCCAAGACTTTGCTGGAAGTCCTCAAAATTTCACTGAGGTCCTACTTCCTTAATTTTCTGTGTTTCCAACTGACTTTTCCTGCCCATTCTTTCTACTTAGAGCTTTTAACTGTTCATCTTGCTGTAAAATGCTCTCTGTCACCCAGCTAGCCAACTTCCCCACCTTTGCTTTGGTCACCTCCTTAAGGAACGTTCCTGAATGAGTTGTAGAAAAGTAGTGTTTCCTTCAGGACTTCAGCTTACAAGATTCCCTCTTACATCCCATCTTGCTAATAAGCAAACTTGAATTTGGACTTTAATGTCTTAGTTGTTTTAAACATATCTATTTCTAGCTACTTTTTGTGATCTCTCAATTTGAAGCTTTTTAGAGGGTAGGAAATGTCTTTGCATGTCATAGATTAGTGTTTAATCAAACTAATGATGATGATACTGAAGAGTTCCTTAACATAGCTGTGTAACAGAGGTACTAATATAAAGTTAGCCTTTGTAACTGAATTACCATAATCGAGTAGACTTCACAAGTAGTCATAAAGTTCTGTGAATGAAAGGATTCTTGGGAGGAAATGTAGACCATCCCCCTACAGGTAGGGACTTAAACATTACTGGACAATATGTTTTTATATTGTTTTAATTAATTTATATTTATTTTAAATGTTCTTTTGAAAAGGTGCCCAGTGTCAAGGTCAGTGGTCTGGGAATCCGGAGCCTTGGATTCTAGGTCTCTCTCTGCTACTGACTCATTCTGTGCTCTTCACTTCCCCTTTGTGCCCTTCAATTAGATCATCTTTAAAGGGAAGGGCTGTTGTTTGTTGTACACTTCTGTCATTTTATGACTACTCTGTTCTCCTTTGGCAACTTCCTGGTCTTTCTGAATCCTTAAGAACTTGGGACTTGAGGTGGGCCTTCAAAAGATGGGTAGATTTGGAAAATGAATTCCACAAAAATGGAAGTTTGATTTATTTTGTAGCTGTGTGTGTAAACATACACACATACAATGTATTCCAAAAGTCTCATACAGTTCTAAGCTATTAAAGTTTGTTAATCTTTTTAAAAGGCTTTTGGGACACCCAGTATTTGTACAGACTTTCTCCCCATTCAAATGTAAATTTCTTGTGGGCAGGGACTTTTGTCTTAGTTCTCCAGCATCTGGCACACAGTCGTTAACCATTTAATAAATATCTGTGTGAATGAGGTAAAACTTTGAGGTTGGTTTCTCACTATACAGGACCTTGAATAACTCATCCAATTTTAAAATGTTTCAAATAAAATTGAAACAGATTATTTTGTTTCTTAAAGGCCAAAATGAATTGCTGGCAAAGGCTTGTGACACCTCAGGCTTCAATTTGAGGGTCCGCCTTCCACACCCAACCACCTTAGTTCTCTCTGCCAGTCAGGGATAAAAAAAACCTGACTTATTCTTGTGGGCAGATTTTAGCAAAATTGTAGAGCAGGTTGTGATGTGGTCAGCATAAGGCTGCCAATGTACCAATGATCAACCTAAATCGGAAGCTGTTTCACCCCTCGGGAGAATACACAGACAAGAACACATCATGTGACAGGAGAATTTCTCTGCTCCTGCTATCGTTGGTCACACGCAGATCTTAAGATCTTGAGTATGTCTCACCATATAATTGGTGCACCAGCACCAATTTAGTGCTAGACCATTTGGGGACTCAGGTGGGACTGCAACCATCCATATCATTTGTGAAAACTTCATTAAGTTTCATATTGACATTTATGTAATACTGGCCTGGAAACTACTTAGGTGGATGACTCCCCTCCCACTTCATTCACCCTATTTGGCATTTAGTATTCTCAGGTGCTGTCTCAGCTTCCACTTTTCCCAAGCTTCCATCCTGCCATCTGATGATAGCTGCCCTCCTAATCAAGCAAGATCATCATCATGGTCTTCTGCTCCTCTAGAGCCCTAAATAGAGATAAGCCTGCAATTATGCAAGCCAGTTTGTAACGAAGAGGAAAGGTAACAGTGTCTTTGTGCCATCATTTTATACTATAGGAGTGGCTATTAAGTGGGCCCACCTCAGCAGAGGCCTTCTGATTTTCTGGACTTAAGACCTCTGACCCTTTTAAATACATAGCCATGGAGTTAGCCCCTGTGTTCTCTTCGAGAGGAAAGTTTGAGCTCCCGCTCCCATTAAAAGAGAAATCACTTTTCACATTTGGAAATTTTGAAGCTGAATGAATGAAAACATAATTTATTAACCCCTTACTATGTGCTTATCACAGATTTAAAGTTGGAAGGGACCTTAAGTGGTATTTAGTCAAGCGGTATCAAACATGCATGTAGCCCACATCACAACCAAGTGTGGCTAAACCAGATTAAAATGTAACTGGGGAATATTTAACAAAATAAAAATACAACAAAATAAAGATAACGTTAATAGATGATTTTCTAAGTCAATATGTGGCCTGTAGTGATCCTTACCTGTAGTTTAACGACCCCCATTTTGATTTGAGTTTGACACCATTGATCTGCTCCAGTCCCTTCATTTTATAGACAAAGAAACAGATTTGGGTGAGGGGAATTACCAGGGTGACATGGCTAACAAGTGACAGAACTGAATTTTGAACACAGGTTGTGCATCCAAATCCTAAAATCTTCCCATGGTAACACACTGACTAGTAGATGGTCTATTATTTGACTTGAGTATCTAGATATTAGAGTCAAGGGGAACCTTAGAGACAATTTGGTAGAACTCCAACCCCACCCCCCCATTCTAAAGAGGATGAAACTGAGGCCCACACGAGGGAAATGACTTGGAATCTTACAACTTTTTGATAATAGGCAGTGAGGAAACTTCATGCTGGTAAAACATTTGAAAGTAAATTATTGATAAAACTGAATTCACTTTCCATTTCACTCTTGTTCAATCATTTATGGTAGCTTTTGACTAATGATGTTATCTGTAGGCTCAGCTTTAGGATTATTTTCCTGTAAGATGCCATTAAGCATAATTATCACTGTTTTTTATGAAGGCAGTTCTTGCTCTTTTAATCTTTGTTGCAAGAGACAACTCACCGATAGGAGAGTATCTGAGATTTGGGTGTGGGGAGGAGTAGCAGAGAAGGACTCTTTCCAACCATCAGAGACATTTGGAAAAACTCAGAAGGTGTTCAGTTGAACAAACCAGAATGAGAAGGGATATATTCAGAAATGAAAGTGACATGACAACAAATTTAAAAGAATGAACTCAGTACACTCTACCTAAGTGGAGGTATACCAGAAGAACCAAACCCCAGGAATATGACAATCACTTTAAATTCTAACATTTCTGGAATATTAACATTGCAGATCACCCTAAGGGCAATGGAGGCACATGTTGGGTGTTAGCAAGCTTCAACATATTTCCTATGAAGGATTGTGTGGGAAAACCTTCATAAAAGAGGTTATTGAAATGTGTATCCAAAAAAAGAAGGTTGTCTGCACATGTAGTGAGAACAAGAGAAAATGGATGAACAGAATACATATGTGCTCCCCAACACTCACATAATGTTGAGATGTCTAGGGAAAGGATTCTGAATCAGTTTCTGGTCATTGACCCCTTTGGCAATCTAGAGAAGCATATGGACCCCTTCTCAGAATGTTTTTAAATATATAAAATAAAATAAACAATTACAAAGGAAACCAATTATATTGAAATAAAGATGAGATTTTTTTTCCCCCCATATAATTTCATGGGCTCCCTGAATGGACTCCCTGAAATCCATGTCCATAGACCTGAGAATTTTTGCCCTAGAGGAAGGCACCTAGCGTGTTGAGTAGACCCTTTCTGGAGAATTTACAGGAGAGCATGGTCAAGAGCCAGAATGGCCATTGCTGAATGACCATTTGTTGGGGATATTTCAAGGGGTATTCTGAGTTAGGTAGCAGTTAGACTATATATGACTGCAGAGGTCTTTTCCTTTGAATTGTATAGGATGGCAAGGTATGAATGGGTTGCATTCTATACTCTGGGAGGGAATCCCCACATTAAAGAAATCACAAATCATTTGAGCTTTTGAAGAGAAATCCAACGCATAGGACACATTCCTTTCAAAAAGTGATGGAGAACTGAAAAAGACTTAATCCCTGCGATCTAATGATGACTTGATTCTGGTTCTGGCTTTGCTCTCATTGTTAATTCTTCCTGAGAATTTCTTATGAGCTGAAATTAATTTCTTGGTTCTACCCAATTAATATTGGATATCAGGGAAGCTAGAACATCTCTCATGCACCAAGATAGGGTCTATTCATCAGGATTTGAATCTTCTTGTGAGCATGATGAGAGCATGTGTTGTGTCTGTTTCAGTTTTGAAGTCTTCTGCTATTCTGACTTGTTTAAAATACCAACCAGAACCAAACCATCGGTTTCTGTCTTGACACTCAGTTTAAGAGAGAGAATCCCTTGCAAGCAAGGACACGTATGCTTTACCCATCTTTTCACCTCTAAAATGTTTCAGTTTTCCATCAAGCACTCCTACAGAAACCTTTTTCTGATTGACCACCCCCAACTCATAGTGCCCCCGTAACCTTGTTTATTTCACATATACCTTTATGTGCTCCTCTTTTTTCCCCTAAGAAAACATAAGCCCCCCCGCAAAGTCAAAGACTTTAATTTTTTTTCTTTGTAATCCCAGCTTTTATCACAGTAATGTATTATGACCATATATTGGGTGTTTAGTAAAAACTTACTGACTTGTAGGTTGATTTGTATGACTACTTGTATTTGGTTCAGATCAACCAACATTTGTTGATTAGCGTTTACTATATGTAAGACTCTCTGTGTGCCAGACACTGGACAGAGACAAAAAGGAAATCATGCCTGTCCTCAAAGAGTGTGCAGGTTGTTGGGGGGACAGGGATATACCACATTCACTAGTAGATGCGTATAAGGTAACGAGCAGGGACAGGGTCCTGACATCAGGTGAGTCAGAAGGATCAGGGAGGCATGTTTACTCAGAGAAGGTACCTGAGCTGAGACTCAAAGGAAGATCAGAATCCAAATGAAGTTTGGAAGGGTGTGCCTTCCAGGAAAAGGGGTTCAGTCTGTGCAAAGGCTTTGGGATGGAAGATAGAATAGCAGATTAAATGAGAGTAAGCCAGTTGGCTAGAATACAACATATGAGGAAAAAGAATATGAAATAAGACTAGGAAGGTCAATTGGAGCTAGATAGTTCCAAGCTGAGGAGTTTGTATTTTATCCTAGAGGTAATAGGTAACAACCAAGAGATTTTTCAGCAGGGGAGTGCTACAGTGAGATGTGTACTGCAGGAAGATTGTGTTGGAAGCTATGTTAGCACAATGCCTGTCACAGAGTGAACGATGAATTTAGGTTGATTGATTGATTAGTTGATTGCATGGAGAGTGGAAAAGAAAGATTGAAAGCAGAGAGACCATTTAGGATTTTTTACAGTAATCAGGGAGAGAGAAAGAAGTGAAAGAAAGAAGTATCTGGACTAGGACAATACTATGTGAGCAGAGAGGGGGAAAGATGTGAATGATACTGTGGGAGTCATTTAAGTCTCAAACTTTCCATGATAAGTTCTCAAGGTTGTTCTTACAAAGTGTATTGTAGACTGTGATGTTTGCATGTGACTTCCTTTTTGCTGGTTATCATCTGGAAGCTTTTCACATAATTTTCCATATGACTTGACACTTTTCTGCTTTGCTGAACTAGAAAGAGCCCTCCCTGGTTTTAGAGCTACTCTGGGCTCAGACACTTCTTAGAAGTTACCTAAATTCTCTTATCTGTACAATGAGGGCATTGGCCTGCATGACCCCCAAGATCCCTTCCAGCTATAGATTGATAATCCTAAAATCCCTTCCTCCCCACTGTCCTTGAGATTATCAACCACATTTTTTTTTTGGTTTGCCTTACCTGAAAGTTGGGGTCATAGTAAAGAGCCTGAAATTCTTCTTTTTCATTCTTTTTTCTTTTGTTTTGTTTTTCCTATTTATTTATGTTTAGTTTTCACCGTTCAACATTTCAACACAAGATTTGAGTTCCATATAGTCTCCCCATCTCTCCCCTCCCTCCACCCCAAAACACTGTGCATTCTGATTACCCCTTCCCCCAGCTTACCCTCCCTTCTATCACACACCCCCCTCCCCTTATCCCCATCTTCTCTTGTTTCTTGTAGGGCAAGATAGATTTCCATACCCCATTACCTGTATTTCTTATTTCCCAGTTACATGCAGAAACAATCAACATTCATTCCTAAAACTTTGAGTTCCAACTTCTCTCCCGTCATCCCTCCTCACCCATCCCCACTGAGAAGGCAAACAATTCAATATAGGCTATATATGTGCAGTTTTGCCAAAGACTTCCATAATAATCGTGTTGTAAAAGACTAACTATATTTCCCTCCATCCTATCTTGTCCTTCATTTATTCTGTTCTCTCTTTTGACCTTATCCCTCCCCAAAAGTGTATACTTCTAATTACTCCCCTCCTCTCATTTGCCCTCCCTTCTGTCATCCCCCCCACACTCCACTTATCCCCTTCTCCCCTACTTTCCTGTAGTGTAAGATAGATTTTTGTACCAAATTGAGTGCGTGTTATTCCCTCTTTATGCCAGATGTGATGAGAGTAAGCTTCACTTTTTCCCTCTCACCTCCCCCTTTTCCCCTCCATTGAAGAAGCTTTTTCTTGCCTTTTTTATGAGAGATAATTTGCCCCATTCCATTTCTCCCATTCTCCTCCCATTATATTCCTCTCTCACCCCTTAATTTTATTTTTTTATTCAACTATTTTATTCACCTTCCTATTCAACTCATTCAGTGCCCTCTGTGTGTGTGTGTGTGTGTGTGTGTGTGTGTGTGTGATCCCTCCAACTACTCAAATACTGAGAAAAGTTTCAAGAGTTACAAATATTATCTTTCCATGTAGGAATGTAAACAGTTCAGTTTTAATAAGTACCTTATGATTTCTCTTTCCTGTTTACCTTTTCATGCTTCTCTTGATTCTTGTGTTTGAAAGTCAGATTTTCTATTCAACTCTGGTCTTTTCATCAAAATGCTTGAAAGTCCTCTATTACATTGAATGACCACTTTTTCCCTTGAAGTATTATACTGAGTTTTGCTGCATAGGTGATTCTTGATTTTAATCCTAGTTCCTTTGACTTCTGGGATATCCTATTCCAAGCCCTTCGATCCCTTAATGTAGAACCTACCAGATCCTTTATTATCCTGTTTGTATTTCCACAATACTCAAATTGTTTCTTTCTGGCTACTTGCAGTATTTTCTCCTTGATCTGGAAACTCTGGAATTTGGCTACAATATTCCTAGGAGTTTTTCTTTTCAGATCTGTTTCAGGAGGTGATTGGTGAATTCTTTCAATATTTATTTTACCTTCTTGTTCCAGAATATCAGGGCAGTTTTCCTTGATAATTTCATGAAAGATGATGTCTAGGCTCTTTTTTTGATTGGGGCTTTCAGGTAATCCCATAATTTTTAAATTGTCTCTCCTAGATCTGTTTTCCAGGTCAGTTGTTTTTCCAATGAGATATTTCACTTTGTCTTCTATTTTTTCATTCTTTTAGTTTTTTTTTAATTTCTTGGTTTCCCATAAAGTCATTAGCTTCCATTTGCTCCATTCTAATTTTTAAAGAACTATTTTCTTTAGTGAACTTTTGAACCTCCTTTTCCATTTGGCTAATTCTGCTTTTTAAAGCATTCTCCTCATTGATTTTTTGGACTTCTTTTGCCATTTGAGTTTAGTCTGTTTTTAAAGGTGTTATTCAGCATTTTTTGGGGTCTCTTTTAGCAGGCTATTGACTTGATTTTCTTGCATTGCTCTCATTTCTCTTCCCATTTTTTCCTCCACCTCTCTTACTTGATTTTCAAAATCCTTTCTGAGCTCTTCCATGGCTTGAGACCATTACATATTTATTTTGGTGGTTTTAGATGCAGAAGCCTTGACTTTTAAGTCTTCCTCTGATGGTAAGCCTTGTTCTTCCTCATCCAAAAGGATCAAAGAAAATACCTGTTCACCAAAAAAGTAACCTTCTATAGTCTTATTTTTTTCCCTTTTTTTGGGGCATTTTCCCAGCCAGTTACTTGACTCTTGAGTCTTTTGTCAGTTACTTGACTCTTGAGTTTTTTGTCGAGGAGGGTATATTCTGGGGACCTGTAAGCTCTCAGTTCCTCCAAGATGGCACAGTCAAGGGAGAGGAGTTTATTCCTCTCCTGGCCTGTGCTCTGATCTGGGAGCTACCAAAGCTTTTCTGCCCAGGATCTGCAAGTAGAGTTCCCTTTCCAGAGCCTCCACCAGCTCCACCATGCCAGCCAGAGCTCTTCCTCATCCCAGGGCTGCCACTCAGGGCTGAGACCGAGATCAATGGTTCAATTCCCCCAGAGACTTTAAGCCAAAGACTCCAAAAATGGATACTGCTGCTGCTACCACTCCCATGTGGGACCCTGCTTCCTTCTCACTCAGGTGAAAAAGCTTTCTCACTGACCTTTGAAATTGTCTTTGGTGTTTGTGGGTTGAGGGATCTAAGAACCGTAGCTGCAACTGGGGATTCTACCCTCAAAGCTCACTGTGGCCAAGGTTGCATTAGGCTGTGCAGGCTGCCCTCCGCTCTGTGCCCCATGCGATAAACCTTTCCTGTTCGCCTTCCAGGCTGCTTTGGGCTGGAAATCTCTTTCACTCTGTTGTTTTGTAACTTCTCCTACTCTAGAATTTGTTTAGAGTCATTTTTTACAGGTATTTATGGACTGGGGGGGAAGAGGAGAGTAGGTACATCTTTCTACTCCATCTTGGCTCCACCCTGAGCCTGAAATTTTTTGTCCCTTCACTGCCCTTGTTAAGGAATCTTGACTAGTGACTCATTACCTGGCAAAGTATTGGTTTCTTGTGCCTGCCCTGGGAAGCATTTCATGACAAACAAGGGTGTGTTTTGTGACTGCCTTTGAGTATTGGTGAACTGTGAGGTTAATAATCCTTCCTATTTCCATCTCATACACCAAGATAGTGAGAAACAGGGAACAGTCTAAGAGAATCATAATGAGGGAAGTAGACATTTCCTGAACACATAAAAGTTTTGGGAAAGCTTTCTTCTTATCAGCCCAGTGAGGGAGAGAATGAGGTGTTTTAAATTTTCATTTTGTAGAGGAGGAAACAAAGGGCCACAGCAGGTAAATGCCTTTTCCACCTTTGCTAGCCAGTTAGTGTAAGAACCAGTGTAGGAGCTAAGCCTCCAAATCCAAATTTTCTTTTTAGTACACCAAACTATTCATTTTGCCTTTGCATTATTTTTTGCTTTTTTTATAGAGATTTTTCTTTCAAGGAAAATGTGCTTAGACTTCCCAGCAGAGGCACCATACTTCCCACCCCAGCTACCACATACCCTCCTACTCCTTTTCTTCTATCCAGAATTTCTACACACAAGCTGCAGATTCCCTGGGAAGGGTTGATTGAAGCAATATTTCTAAGGCAAAGAAACTCTAAAAATATACTTTGTAAAGGTCATGAAGATCCCTGAGGAACTCAAACAGTAGTATGAGTTTCTGCTCAGAAAACAATTGACATTAGTATAAGCAAAGCATGGAATCCCAGAGTTGGGGTGCATTATAGAGAACATTCAGACCAGGGGTTCTTACCCTTCTCTGTATCATAGATCTCTTTGGCATTATGAAGAGGTCTTATGGACCTCTTCTTACAATTGTTTGTTGTCTGCATTCAGGGATGTATTGGTAAATGTTTAACAACTGACTCTCACAAAAAAGAAATGTACCCACAGCACATTTTAAAGTTTAATCTGCACTGTTAATACATCACTTTAAGGCTGGACAATCAGTAAAACAATCCAGTCTGATTTGTAGCATTTGCCAATTTCCAAGGTGTAAATACGTACACTGGAAATTTATTAATCAACATTGGTTTAAGCTAGCTAGCAAACACCCTACTTACTTTCATAATTGAGGGAAGTGCTAAATTTCAATTGTGGGTTGGTGAAAATAAGTATGTCATTTCCCGTTTCAGTTTGTAGGACCCTTGAAATCTATCTCTGGACGGCTTGTGGGTCTTTGAACCTCATATTAAGTACCTATGACTTAATCTAACTTCTCACTCAGTGCACCTTTGATAGATGGTTATCTAGCCTGCAATTAGATATCTCCTCAAAGAGTTCTCCACCACATGAGGCAACAGCTTATGATGTTGAAGCTTCTTTTTTACATGGAGTAGAAATATGCCTCCCTGGTAGCCTACAGTACAGCTGGAGCTTTAATCATGCTGTGCTCTCCTTGTCTTTGTCCTTTTTCTGCCCTGCTCTTTGTCCTTTGCAGTCATCCCCAAAACTGTCCTTGATGATTTGGACTTCTTTAGGCATTACTTTTGTTGATTCTACTTCACCAAAGAAGAATCCCATCACCAAACTCTGGAAGATCAATTGCGCCCCTTGAAACATTTCTTCAGACTGGAAGAAACTGAATGGTTGGATGAGCCCACAAAGGCCATCATAAGGCATTCTTGATGTGGGGGCTGAAATATTGCTGACTACTCATTTTTTTCCTGGGCAGCCCAAAGTTAGAAATAACCCATAAACTACAGTATCATGGACTATGCAAGGGGCAGGAATCCTAAGACAGTTGAAAAGATCTTGCGAAAGGCAGCAGAAGTCTGAAGCAGTGTGATGCTCTATAAACAAAAATCTGACCTTTTGGCTGGAGATATGGAGATGACTGCCCCTTTGATGGAGAAGGAAACATACTAGCTCAGGCTTTTGCCCCAGATGATAACTACCAAGGAGCTGTCCACTTTGACAGAGATGAAGAATGGTCATATTTTGATAAGGGAACGAACCTCTTCCTGGTGGCTCTTCATGAGATGGGCCATGCCCTGGGCCTGGGCCTGGGCCTGGGACACTCTCAGAATTCAGACTCTATCATGTTCCCCAACTATCAATATCAGGACCTAAGACTCTCCAGGCTCACTGATAATGATATAATAGAGATCCAGACCCTTTATTAAGGGAAAAAGAAAATGCCACATCCTGAACTTCTTAGACTTGGTACACATGGATCCTAGAAAGGGTAAATTTGCTTGACCCAGGAAGCAAACCAATAACTCATGGAGAAATGTTTCCCATGTTAACTGAGGCCTGTTAGAGCTAAGATCCAAAGTACTGGGGGGAGAGGAATGCTCTAATTTAGAATCTGAAGTCTGAACAAGAGAACACAAAGGAATAATTTAAATATGAAACTGAATATCCATTTTCTACTGCCTTTTTTAAGAATGTAAATAAATTGTGCATATTATTTCTAAAAAGAAATATACTTCCCTGTAATTTCTAGCTATTGGTTCTAATTCTTTTCTTTTCAGCTCTGGTCTTTTCATCAAGAATGCTTGAAAGTCCTCTGTTTCATTGAAAGACCATTTTTTCCCCTGAAGTATTATACTCAGTTTTGCTGGGTAGGTGATTCTTGGTTTGAGTCCTAGTTCCTTTGACTTCTGGAATATCCTATTCCATGCCCTTCGATCCCTTAATGTAGAAGCTGCTAGATCTTGAGTTATCCTGATTATATTTCCACAATACTGAAATTGTTTCTTTCTAGCTGCTTGCAGTATTTTGTCCTTGACCTGGGAATTCTGGAATTTGGCCACAATGTTCCTAGGAGTTTCTCTTTTTTGGATCTCTTCCAGGCGGTGATCGATGGATTCCTTCAATACTTAATTTTGCCCTCTGGTCCTAAAATCTCAGGGCAGTTTTCCTTGATAATTTCATGAAAGATGATGTCTAGGCTCTTTTTTTGATCATGGCTTTCAGGTAGTCCCATAATTTTTAAATTGTCTCTCCTGGATCTATTTTCCAGGTCAGTTGTTTTTCCAATGAGATATTTCACATTCTCTTCCATTTTTTCATTCTTTTGGTTTTGTTTGGTGATTTCTTGGTTTCTCAGAAAGTCATTAGCCTCCATCTGTTCTATTCTAATTTTGAGAGAACTATTTTCTTCAGTGAGCTTTTGAACCTCTTTTTCCATTTGGCTAATTCTGCTTTTGAAAGCATTCTTCTCCTCATTGGCTTTTTGAACCTCTTTTGCCAATCGAGTGAACCTATTTTTCAAAGTGTTATTTTCTTCAGCATTTTTTGGGGTCTCCTTTAGCAAGGTATTGACCCGTTTTTCATGCTTTTCTTGCATCTCTCTCATTTCTCTTCCCAGTTTTTCCTCCACCTGTCTAACTTGATTTTCAAAATCCTTTTTGAGCTCTTCCATGGCCTGAGCCCACCAGACATCCACCTTGGATGTCTGGGATACAGAGGCCCCGACCTCCACATCTTTCCCTGATGGTAAGAATTATTCCTTGTCATCAGAAATGAAAGGCAGGAACATCTGTACCCCATCAAAGTAGCTTTCTGTAGTCTTATTTTTCTTCCCTTTTCTGGGCATTTTCCCAGCCAGTTACTTGACTTCTGAGATTCCTGTCCACCCCCACCTAGATCCGTCCAGCTAGTACTTGGGGTCTGAGATTCAAATGCTGCTCCCCAGCCTCAGGGCTTTCAGTGGTGGGCGCAGCTGCTATTCAATGTGAGCTTAAGTTCTGGTGCTTGGGTGGGGGCAGGGCCGCCTCCCAGGCTCAGTTCCCTCAGGGGGTTTATATAGAGACCTTCGGTAATGGCCCTGAGCTCCTGCCTGCTCCGGGAGTCCTGGGGCAGCCGCTGCTTCTGCCACCGCCTCCCGAGGGTGCCCGAGTCATGGAGACACCCTTCTCCCCTCTCGGCCAGCCCAGAAGTCTCTCTTACTGACCTGTAGTGCCTGTGGGTGGAGGGACCTTCGCAGCTGCTGGAGGTTCCGTCCCTGAAGCTTGCTCGGATCTACTCCTCTCGGGGCCGTGGCCAGGGCAGCGCAGGGTTGGGCTCCGCTGTCCAGAGCGTGATGGACCCCTGGGGATGGCTCTCTGGAATGGAAATCCCCTCCACTGGGTTGCTGCACAGCTTGGACTGCTGCGGAATTTGTGGGGAGTTCTTTTTACAGGAAATTTATGGGCTATGGATTCGGAGCTAGCATATGTGAGTCTTTCTACTCCGCCATCTTGGCTCCTCCCCCGATTCTAATTCTTTTCTCTGGAACTACATGGAATTAGTCTAATTTTTCCACACAATTAGCCCTTCACATACTTGAAGGCAATGATTGGATCTTCTCTTAGTTTTGTCTTTCCCAGGCTGAAGTATCCCCAGTTCCTTTAATCATTCCTAATATGCTGTTCTGGTCACTCATCTGTGGGCATTTCTCTGTAGCTTCTCTATGGTGACTGTTGATGCTGGGGAGCTGATCCATTCCCTATTATTCAGGTTGCTATGTGGTAATAAGCCTGCTGCCATCCTAGGGAAGCAAAGGCATAAGCCAATGCAAAATGCACATATCCAGGTGGGGTTTGTTTGAGAGAAGTACAACTGCTGTTTCTAAAGTCCTTTCAGGAGTTTCCAGGTGAAAGGCACATCCTGGTTTAAGCCTGTGGATGTGTTCCATGCTAGTAGTCAACATGGCTCACCCCACAAGTAGCAATCCATAATCAGCTGATGGGGCAGTGACACAAACTTGCAGGCCCTGGTGCATCAGCTTCATCATTTAAGAAGTCTATTCCTGATGTGTGGTCACATCATCTGCCTTAAGAGTTGAAGTTTGGGGATTGTGGGGCAGTGATTGTGTAACGTTGAACTGGCCAGACTGAGGCTTAAAATACCTGACCTTTATTGCTAGTCCTTGAACTAGGATCTATGAACCCCTCTTGTATGTGCTCAAACCTCAGGAATCCATATTTGCATACAGGTGACCATTATTGAGACATCCTTCACCTGCTGGGAGTGGGAGACTAAGAAAAGAAAGTTTTACTTTCAGTTACACTCCTTAGTTCCCCATTTACTGGGTTGTCAGGTAAATAAGTGGATTCTTGGACTTTATTTGTAGTGGGTCCCCACTTTCTCCACTCTTGCCCATATGAAAAAACCCATCTAACAAACAATACAATTCTTCCTCTCAGCCCCCCCTTCCCCTTGTCCAATATAGAATTTATTCCTGGTGAGCCACCATATTGCTCTGCATCAGAATGGCAGACAACAACTGGCCTGGGGAGGTGGACCCACTGTCAAAACTGCAGAGGACTTGTTTTTCAGACATCTCTCTTTCTTTACCTTGATTTGAAAAGTTGTTCCTACCATCCTTGTCCCCCAAAAACCTATCCCAAGGATTTGGAGGAAAAATTATGTGGGATCCAGAGACATGGCATATTTACCTGAGTATTTTAGGCCAGTATAGAAAGATAATGGGAAGGGAAATACTCAGGGTACACAGTTTTCTCTTTCCCTTTCATCACACTGAGCTACCCAGAAAAACTCAAGGGTGGGTATGTAGGTAAACCAAAAATCTACTTGATTTGAAGTATCAATTCATGATTCCATGGCCAGTGTTCTTGACACTAGCGTGCTACCTCAAGTAATTTAGGATAGTTTGGATGTGGTGCTTCCTGAAACAGGAGAGTGGATGACAAGACCACTTGGAATTTGTATTAGACTTAGAAGTTTCATTCTGTTGAGGGAGAGGGTTTATCTTGTCAGAAGAAATTCCCTTTCATATTACTTGTACTAAGATGGCAGACAGTACAGATTGAAAGTGAAATATAATCCTAAAGGTAAGAAGAGGCAGCCTTTAGCCAAAAAGATAAATTTGTGATTTCTTTGTCTCAGTCCCTAGCCTTAGCCAAATAGGCTTGGTGTACAGAAATTATGCTTGATGTAAGGAAAAATTTTAGACTAATTAGAGCTGTCCAAAACCGGAATGGGCTACCTTGCGATAGACTGAGTTCCCCCCCTCACAAACACCAGGGATAGGCTATGCTGCATGAACTCTGATTTTCCCACTTTGTTTCCCCACAGCTTTTTGAGTGCTGGGTTTCTATCCATGGTGCTGAATTCTCTCACGTAGCAACCTGGCTCCCTGGATAGTGCCCAATCTCATGCTTTACTCTGTGCCCACACAATGTTTTAAAAATGCTGATGAATGGATGAAAGCAATGAAGGGAGGGGACAGTATCCCAGCTCTCTCCAAGTGATTCTGCTGAAAGAGCAGCATTTCACATCAGCTGGATCTACAGTCCCCAGACAGCCAATTAACCACTGTAATAGCATATGCAGCCTAATGAAGCCCATTCAGGGCTGTGACTTTAATGGAGATAAGCAAATTGTGAAGTAGAGTAGGATTAGGGGAAGGGGGACACTCTAGACAGGAAAAATAGTCTGAGCAGAGGCACAGAGATCAGAATGAGCACAATGACTCATTGTCCTGTCGGGAGGCTAGCCTGACCAGAGTAAAAGCTCTGTGTTGCAGGAGTAATGTCCATAGTTCAGGTTTCTTACTTTTTGCTATTACTCATTCAATTGTTGGTTGAGTATTATAGAGAGTGGAGTGAGCCAGAGCAGGCATTCAGGTCCATTTACATTTGATGCATTAGGAAACAGGGAGACATTGTAGGTCTTTGAATGGGGTAGTGACAGAGTGAAAGCCTTGTTAAAGGAAAAGTTTGTTTGGCTGCAGTTTGCAGGGTAGGTTAAAAAGCATAATTTTCAAAATATGCCTTTTCCCAAAAATGTAATTTTTAAAGTGGTTTGTGGAATACAATTATATTATCTGGGCTTTTTCCTCCCCACAAGGGAAACACAAGATGTAGAGACTGAAAAGACATAGGGGTTTGTTTTTTTTTAATTTTTAAAAGTCAAATAGCTGAAAATTGTCCAAATGAGAAACTTCATAGATGAGTAGTTTTCTTAAGGGAAAGAAATGCTTTAAAATGTCTCAGTTCTCTGCATAAGATAGAGTATCATGGGGTGGACAGCTTTCTATTTGGCCTCTGAGTCAGGAAGATTTGGGTTCAAGTCCCACTTCTGATGTACACAGACTATGACCCTGAACAAATCACTTAACCTTTCTCCACCTCAGTTTCCTTATCTGTAAAATGGGGATAATAATAGCAACTACCTCATAGAATGACTGTGCAGATCAAATGAGGTAATGTATGTAGAGAATTATAAATTTTAATCATCATTATTATCCCCCCAATCAAAATCACCTTTGATTTAGTGTGTGTGTATGCGTGTTTGTGTGTGCACACACTGTTGGGGTTCAGAATTCAGGGGACCCCAAAGTACTGACACATCAAATCCTGCTCAAAAGAATTCGACACAAGCCTTCTTAAAGCCAAAAGAAAAACAAAGTTTATTGAAGATTTTCCACATTGGGTTGACTCTTAAGGAGCCTAAGCATTTGTAACACTTTTAAATAAGTGGGTCAGATAGAATCTCAGCTAGACAGTCTGAGCTGGACTGAATCTGAGCACCTTCATGGAGGCCAGATGGAAATTAAATACAAAACAGACTGAGGGAAGAATCTAGGTGTCGCCGAGTAATCTAGGGTTCTAGGGATGGTCTTCATAGGGGAAGTCCACCTGGAATGTAGATCAAATCCAGGGAGGATTTTGATGGGAGTGACCCGCAGCCTAGGGAATGGAATTTTGATGGGATCAAGGGTGGGGAGTACAACAGAGACTTGGCCATAGTGATAATGAAAAGCCCATGCGCCTCCAGAAACTGGAACAAATGGGAAGATCCAAGAATTCAAGAAGGTTCGCAGAGTCTGTATCCCCATCAACTCTTCCACTCCGTGGTTGGCTCCTTTGATAGAATGCAAGACCTTTGAAGGCAGAGGCTGGTTCATTCTTTGTGTTTGTGTCCCTAGTGCCTAGCACATAGTAGGTGCTTAGTACTTGTGCTGTCTGAGAGTCACTCATGGGGTATTTTCCATTTCTCACTACATTAGTTTACCTGATCTACTGCCTGGAGAAGAAAGTATAGTATATATTCTCCTTTCTCTTCCATCCATCAGGTGGCTTTTAAATCCTTTAAACAAAGACAGATCTCCTGCTCTTAGGTTCTAGTCTCTAAAAGGTTTCTTTTAGAATGGGTCCCTCTTTTCCTGATCCAGAGGGTTTGTACTAGTGGTTGCTTAGAGTGGGCCTCCTTATTTTATCTGCCCTTAATTTAATAATAATGAAGTCTGGGATATGGATAGCAATTTGCCTTTAAGAGACCAAAGCACTTTTCCATAGGTAGCCTCACTTACCCTGGCAATCTTCTTGCATATCTGGGACAAGGGACTTTCTGTATTCACTCTTTGGGACTGGAATGCTGAATTCCAATTCCATCTTCAGTTCTGACTAATCTCTGTGACCCTGGAAATCACTTCTATTCTCTGAACACAAGTTTCCTGATCTAGAAAGTGGGGATAATACTTGGACTACCTGTAATAATCCCTACATGGAAGGGCTGTTGGGAAGAAAATGCTGTCAAGTCAACAAGCATGTGCCAAGCTTATTAAACATTGCTTGTTGTCCAGTCCTTTTCAACTCTTCGTGACCCCACAGACCCCACCACAGCAGCATTGTCCAGGCAATTTTCTTTTCTTTTTTTTTTATTGTTCACGTTATTTATTTATTTTTATTTATTTAACTTTTTACATTCATTTTCACAAAATTTTGGGTTCCAAATTTTCTCCCCTTTTATCCCCTCCCCCCACCCCAATACACCGAGCATTCTAATTTTCCCTATCACCAATCTGCCCTCTCTTCTATCATCCCTCCCTTCTCTTGTCCCCATCTTCTCTTTTGTCCTTTAGGGCCAGATGACTTTCTATTCACCATTAACTGTATTTCTTATTTCCTAGTAGCAAGAACAATACTCAACAGTTGTTCCTAAAACTTTGAGTTCCAAATTCTCCCCATCCCTCCCTCCCCACCCATTCCCTTTGGGAAGGCAGGCAATTCAATAAAGGCCATATCTGTGTAGTTTTGCAAATGACTTCCATAATAGTCGTGTTGTGTAAGACTAACTGTATTTCCCTCCTTTCTATCCTGCCCCCCATTATTTCTATTCTCTTTTTTGATCCTATCCCTCCCCCAGTGTTGACTTCAAATTGCTCCTTCCTCCCACTGCCCTCCCTTCCATCATCCCCCCCACCTTGCTTATCTCCTTCTCCCCCACTTTCCTGTATTGTAAGATATGTTTTCATACCAAAATGAGTGTGCATTTTATTCCTTCCTTTAGTCGAATGTAATGAGAGTAAACTTCATGTTTTTTTCTCAGCTTTCCTCGTTTTCCCTCCACTAAAAAGTCTCCTGCCTGCCTCTTGAATGAGATATAATTTACCCCATTCCATTTCACCCTGTCTCCTCCCACTACATTTTTCTCTCACCATTTACCTTAATTTCTTTTAAGATATGGTCCCATCCTATTCAATTCAATCTGTGCTCTCTGTCTCTGTATGTGCATGCATGTGTGTATGTGTGTGAGTGCACGCATGTACGTGTGTGTTTATGTGTGTGTGTGGTCCCACCAACTACCCAGATACTGAAAAGTTTTAAGAGTTACAAATATTGTCTTTCCATGTAGGAATGTAAACAGTTCACTTTTGGTAAGTCCCTTATGACTTCTCTTTGCTGTTTACTTTTTCATGCTTCTTCTCATTCTTGTGTTTGAAAGTCAAATTTTCTTTTCAGCTCTGGTCTTTTCATCAAGAATGCTTGAAAGTCCTCTGTTTCATTGAAAGACCATATTTTCCCCTGAAGTATTATACTCACTTTTGCTGGGTAGGTGATTCTTGGTTTGAGTCCTAGTTCCTTTGACTTCTGGAATATCCTATTCCACGCCCTTCGATCCCTTAATGTAGAAGCTGCTAGATCTTGAGTTATCCTGATTGTATTTCCACAATACTGGAATTGTTTCTTTCTAGCTGCTTGCAATATTTTCTCCTTGACCTGGGAATTCTGGAATTTGACCACAATGTTCCTTGGAGTTTCTCCTTTTGGATCTCTTTCAGGCAGTGATCGATGGATTCCTTCAATGCTTATTTTGCCCTCTGGTTGTAGAATATCAGGGCAGTTTTCCTCAATAATTTCATGGAAAATGATATCTAGGCTCTTTTTTTGATCATGGCTTTCAGGTAGTCCCATAATTTTTAAATTATCTCTCCTGGATCTATTTTCCAGGTCAGTTGTTTTTCCAATGAGATATTTCACATTATCTTCCACTTTTTTCATTCTTTTGGTTTTGTTTGGTGATTTCTTGGTTTCTCAGAAAGTCATTAGCCTCCATCTGTTCCATTCTAATTTTGAGGGAACTATTCTCTTCAGTGATCTTTTGAACCTCTTTTTCCATTTGGCTCATTCTGCTTTTGAAAGCATTCTTCTCCTCATTGATTTTTTGAACCTCTTTTGCCAATTGAGTGAGCCTATTTTTCAAGGTGTTATTTTCTTCCGCATTTTTTTGGGTCTTCTTTAACAAGGTATTGACCTGTTTTTCATGCTTTTCTTGCATCTCTCTCATTTCTCTTCCCAGTTTTTCCTCCACCTGTCTAACTTGATTTTCAAAATCCTTTTTGAGCTCTTCCATGGCCTGAGCCCACCAGACATTCACCTGGGATGTCTGGGATACAGCGGCCCCGCCCTCCACGTCTTTCCCTGATGGTAAGAATTGTTCCTCGTCATCAGAATTGAAAGGCAGGAACATCTGTACCCCATCAAAGTAGCTTTCTGTAGTCTTATTTTTCTTCCCTTTTCTGGGCATTTTCCCAGCCAGTTACTTGACTTCTGAGATTCCTGTCCACCCCACCTAGATCCGTCCAGCTAGTGCTTGGGGTCTGAGATTCAAATGGGCTTTCCGCAGCGGGAGCGGCTACTATTCAATGTGAGCTTAAGTTCTGGTGCTTGGGTGGGGGCAGGGCTGCCTCCCAGGCTCAGTTCCCTCAGGGGGTTTATGCAGAGACTTTCAGTAGTGGCCCTGAACTTCTGCCTGCTGCTCCGGGAGTCCCGGGCTGCCTCTGCCGCTGCCTCCCGAGGGGGCCCGAGTCATGGAGACACCCCACTCCCCTCTTGGCCAGCCGAGACGTCTCTCTCATTGACCTGTATCACCTGTGGGCAGAGGGACCTTCAGGGCCACTGGAGATTCTGTCCCTGAAGCCTGCTCGGATCTGCTCCTCTGGGGCCGTGCAGCCAGGGCAGCACAGGGGTGGACTCCACTGTCCGGAGCGCGACGGACCCCTGGGGACGGCTCTCCAGGGCTCTCTGGAACGGAGATCTTTTCCACTGTGTTTGTGCGTGCCTTGCAGTGCTCCAGAATTTGTGGGGAGTTATTTTTCCCGGAAATATATGGGCTGTGGGTTCGGAGCTAGCATATGTGAGTCTTTCTACTCCACCATCTTGGCTCCTCTCCCCCAGGCAATTTTCTTGACCAGGATAACAGGCGCCTTTGCCATTTGCTTCTCCAGTGAATTAAAGCAGACAGGTAAAGTGCCTGGACCCTGGGCCTGGCACTCTGCCCATTGTCCAGCTGCCTAGTCACCACCCTCTGGGTATCCAGCAGTGCCCAAATGGCCGTGCCAACTTGTCAAGCTGAGCCTGGAGTCAGGAGACGCATCTTTCAGTCGTTTTTTACTCTCTTCGGATAGTTTGGGATCTTATTTGGTGTTTTCTCGGCAGGGACCAGCCTGGTTTGCCATTTCCTTTCCCGGCCGAGAGCACTGATAAGGAAACTGAGGCAAAGAGGGTGAAATGCCTCACCTGAGGTCACCCAGCTGGATAGCGGCTGAGGCCACCGGCCTGCCTGTCAGCACCTCCTGTGTGCCAAGCCCTGTGGGGCGGGGAGGAGAAACAAGAGGCAGACCCTGCATCCGGAGAGTTCAGGACTGCACAGACCAGTGGGGAGAATCCCCGACAGAAGGACCGGGATTACAGGGGCTGGAAGAGCTTCACTGGCAGGTGCAAGGACCTCGCTCACTCCTGGCCCATGTGACAGAGCCCGGACCTGCCGAGCCAGAGAGGGGAGCCCAGCCCCCCACCACCACCATGGCAGGGAGCCAGGACAGGGCAGGGGTGGGTGGAGGCCTGGATAGGAACCTTTCCATGAGCCGCCTGGGCTGAGCCGAAGGAGGGGCTGGGGAAGCCGTTGATGTCCAGGAACTGGAACTTGGTGGAAGAGATGAGTGGAGGAGACCCAGCCAGCATGGGCCGGGAAATGGGAATCCTGGAAGCGCGACACTGCCCAAGCCTGGCGACCACAACAGTGAATATTGGGTGATGCCCCCCCAAAATGGGCTGTGGCCCGGCCTAGAGGAGCCAACGGGAGTCAGGAGGACCAAGCCAAGGAGGACAGGAGACAGGCTGAAGAGGACAACTGGAAAAGCCAGGATTGGGAGGACTGGGTCTGGCAGCTGCCACAATAAAGGTTAATCTTGTTATGAAGAAGTGAGATGAAGATGGGAGCTCTTATTTCCCTTCCACAGGAAAGTTTTACTGTTTACCTCTCCCGGTGCTCCTCTTCTGTGCGCGTTGACAGAGACAGTTCGTCTTGCTGTAGGGTCTAATAAAGGATCCAAAGGTTAAGAATGTATTCCTACCCTTGTTAGCCAGGTGCTTCATACATCACCCTCCCACAAAGAAATTTACAGTTTCCTAGGCATTTCTAGTGGAAAGGAAAAGGCTACAAGAAATCTCTCTGTATTATTCACGGTGCTGTTTATTTTCTTCTAAAAAAAAAAAGTGTTGCTGTAAAGTAACTTTAAAAGAAACTGACCTTGGAGGGGGTCTTTGATTCCAGGTTTGCAGCTAATGTAACAGTTCCTTACACCTATGAAGTGCAGCATGAAAGGCAGATTGGCATAGTGCAGGAGTAGGGAATCTTCAGCCCCAATCCCATGTGGCCTTCTAGGTCCCTAAGGGTGGCCTTTTGGCAAAATCCAACTTTTACAAAACAAATCCTTTTATTTTTTATTAACATTTTTATTTTTCTTTTATATTTTTATTTTTTAAATGAATGTATTTAAAATACCACAGAATCAAATAAGTTTTAATGCAATAATCCTCCCAGATTGATTGGCGCAATAAAAACATTAGTAAATCATAAGGGCTAAATTGATAGCTGCTATTCGAGTTATTTAGTTCTAATTTCCCCTGCCTGACTGGCAGCACTGCTGCATGAGGCTAGTTGACAAGAGTTTATGGGAAGGTGAAGTACACCAGGCTGTTACCACCTTTTAACAATGGTGCACTGTTTCTATTTGAAGTGGATTTCGTGAATAGTTGCAGAGCTGCACAGTATTTTTTTAGTTCTGTCTGCTTAACAACCCATCATGTCAAAGAAGACCAAGACAATACTGAAGGAGGAAAAAAGATTTTTTTTAGTGAGGATTAGGAATTGCAATGTTACCTTGTTTCTGCTAAAGACAAGATGAATTGCTTCCTTTGTGATATTGGGATATCAACATTAAAGAAATTCAGTGCTCATGAGCATTATAACATTCGTAAGGACCACAAATATTTTAAATTGGAGGGAGAGGTGCAAAAGGTTGCAGAAATTAAAAGATGAAAAGCAAAAGCAAAGCCAATTCTTTCAAGCAATAAGAAGACCTGGAAATAATGCCACTGAATCAACTTAGAAAGGAGCTTATATACTTGGGGAAAAGGAAGTCATGTAGTGATGTAGAAATTGTGAAAAAATGCATCGTCAAAGTTGTAGGCTTCTTAGACCCCTGATAACATTTCAAAATACAACTTATTTCAAGGAGAACCATAACTGATAGACAGCATGAATTAACCTTTAACTTAACAGAACAACTTCATGCAGTAATTTAAAAGAAAAACGTATGTATATTATTCAATCACTTTGGATGAGTCAACTGATAGCACTGACTCTGTGCAAGTTTTATACTTCCTTTGGGTCATAACAAGATTTTCTTTGCTCTGAAGAGTTGCTTGCTTTTTGTGAACAGAACATAAAAGGTAGATGCTTTGTGAGCTTGCAAACATACCCATACCATCTGAAGTGAAAATACAAAAGGAAAAGATTGAACAAAAAGAGAAAGGAGAATTAATGAATTTAAAATGAGAAGAGAGATCTAACGATACATAAAATAAAGAAATATGAAGAAAAGGATAATATCAGAAAGTTGTTGCGATAAATTTGAGCTGAAAATCCAACATAACTACTTGGTAAGGAAATGATTGAATTTTTAAGAGTAAGATACAAAAAGGTAAATGATGAAGACGTACAGGTATTTTTCCACAAGAGAAATAATTAATAATTACCAGAAACTTTACTCAAACTCTGGAAATCAAAGATGTAAAAACAAAAGCAATTTGGAGGTATTACCAAAAAGCAAAGAGATTAGCAAAGATACTCTAAATTGATAGCTTTTGACAGTTACATTGAAATAAGTGCTTATTAAGCTGCTGCCACCCAATTTTTTTGGAAAGCAATATAGCAATTTAATCTAGATCTCCAAAATTATTCATGTTCTTTGACCCGGTGGTCCCACTTCTAGATCTACATCCTCAAAATGTTAATGAAAGCAAACAAGGTTCTCCCTTAAATAATATGCATAGCCTTTTCTGAAACAGCAAAATACTGAAAATTATAGGTCTAATGATAAGGTTATAGCTAACAAGTCCTGTCAAATGAATATATTAATGTGCCTTTGCAAATATAATTTCAAAGCATTAAAAAAAAACCCAGGGTGACATAAAATAGTAGACTGAAGAAAGGGGAATTAGGTTTTGATTAAATATTTTAAAAAGAAACAGCAGCAAAGCAACATAATCATAAAAACAACACAGAAGTAATGTGTTTGTGTTAAAAGGGAGAACTGAATTGATGGAAATGAGGTAGGAGAATACCTGTCTTTTTAAAATTTCTTTATTTTCAGTGTTCTACCATATAACTTAGATTTTTTTTTCCTCCCTCCCCCCTCCTTCCCTGAGAGGGCATACAATTTTATATAGGTTCTACACACACATTTCTATTAAATACATTTTCACCTTAGTCATGTTGCATAGAAGAATTAAAATGAATGGGAGAAATCATATAACAAATCAAAATGTAATACAAAAGAAAATGATCTGCTACATTCTCTGATTGAATTCCATAGTTCTTTCTCTGGATGTGGAAGGCATTTTGCCTTAAAAGACCATTGGGAATTTTTAAGTCCTTGCATTGCAATGAAGTTCTAAGTCTACCGGAAAAAATCCTTGCACACTGTGGTTGTTGCTTTGTATGAAGTTCTCCTGGTTCTGCTCCTTTTCTAAACATCAGATCATATAAGTCTTTCCAGACCTCTCTGAAGTCTTCCTGTTCATCTGAGAATACCTGTTTAAGATATTATAATTTTCAATGAAAAGAAGAGAAACACCTATCCCTAACTGAGGTAATAACTTTCTTTGAGAGTAGAAGTAAATGAGAATAAAGAGATGCATAAGAAAGTAGCTTCTTGGGTTAAATAGGGAATTATAAAGTCTCAGCTCCTCTGGCCAGGTCTGAGAACCTTTAATAAGACTACTTTGTTCAATATTTTATAAAAGCTTTGACCGAAAATGGCCAACAGAGCTGTATTTAACAATAACCCATTGCCTTAGTTTTTATATTAGTCACCCGTACAGCTGCTTCTTGGAATATCTGCCCCTGGCATCCAGAATGTTTCCTTCCTTTCCAATTGGTAGATCACATCTGGATTAGAAACTGCAGATCCTGTTAACTGAAAATGAAAGAGTGCTAGGGACAGTCATCTCAGAATTCTGTCACAGAACAGAGAAATAAAATGCTCTTCTCAACTCTTAGTAAAAAGGTTGAAGAATAAGAGTGCAGAAAATGTATATTATATCATCAAGGGCACTATGTTAGTTAATTTTGTCTGAGATTTTCTTTTTTCAACTAAGGAATGTTCGATGGACTAGCTACAGGGAAAGGTAGGGTTTGGGGTTGGGGGAGGAAGGAGAGTAGGGTAGGAGAACTGTCATTTTAAAAAGCATTCATAAAGCTTAATAAAAGAATGCAAAACTAGTTCAAGCTCTCTTTGAGGCAAAAAGAAGGCATGCTAGGAAACCCCCAAGGAAGGTGGGATATAGGACCACTGAAGGATATACGATATTATCGGGGAATGGATTTAGGAAAAATAATTTGACTCACTACATGCTTAGACAATGGGAATATTTTGTGCATGATTATACATACATTGGGATAAAATAGAAAATCTTGGATTTGAAGCAAAAGAGAGGGGAAAATATATTCTCAAGGATAGCAACAAATCCAGGCATACTAAGTAAAGACCTTTTTCCTGGCAACAGGGAACACAAATATTCTGTCTCTTGGCTATGAAAGGATTAGGAATATCTACCTTTCGTATGCCAAATAATAAGTTAAAGTCTTGAAGGTCCCTGTCGTCTATGTCAAGACTCCAAAAGAATAGCTGTTCTTACCCAAATAGACCCAATTTCTGTAGTTCTCCAGCATCACATCCCTGTGCAAGTTTTTGTGAGATGGGTTCAAGTATATACCCACTCCTCCCAGGTAAATTCCACGGCCACATACTTGATTTTCACTAATTCCTGAAACACCAGAAATATTTGTACTTATCCCAGGATAGCTCTAACTGCTATCAAGTTTGACAGTAGGGATTGTTTCTTTTATTTATTTGTTACCCAGTACAGTGGTGGTATATAGCAGGCACTTAAGAATTTCTTTCCTATTAGACTATAAGCTCCTTCAGGGCAGGGCCTATTTTTGCCTTTTTTATCCTTAGCACAAAGCCTGGCACATAGTTGGTGCTTAACAAATTCTTAGTATTGTTAATGGATCCAATGACATTCATTTTAAATGTGATTTTCTACAATGTGCACCCATGGCTCCTACTTCTGCCCTCTGAGCTCAAGCAGTAGTTTGCCTAATCCCTTTTCTATTTACTAAAATAAAGCAATGAAAATGAAATAGTTAAATGCACCTATCATGTGGTCCTAAATCTCTTATTCCAGGAGTTCATTTGACTAATCAGCCATTATCTATAGACAACTAAGGTCGTTGCCTTCCTCTCTTCTTTGCTGTGCTTCTTTAAATGTAGTGTTTGTGATAATGTTCAGTGCTCCTGAAGCCATAAGAACAGAAATGAGCACTACCACCTCATGTCTGCAACAGTATGTAGAAAGTTATTTACACCTGAAAAGGGTATTAATGGATCATTAGTTTCTAATTTATATTCTCAGAGTTGGAAGAGACTTCAGAACTCAACTTCCTTATTTTGCAAGTTAGGGAAGTGAGGCCCAGAGAGGAAAAGTAACTTGATTAAAATCTAAAGGGGAGTAAAATGGCAGGTCTGCACTTTGAGCCCAAATCCAGAGCTATTTTCACTGTACCATGTTGGATACCTTTTCTCTATGTGACCAAGGCCACAACCCAAGTTTATATACAAGTACATTCATAAGAGCATTCTTTGGGAATACCTAAGATCTAGCAACAAGTTGAATCCTCACCAATAAAAAATGGTTAGAAGAAATGGCATATAAATACAATGGACTATTTACTACACTGTAAAAAATGAAAAATACGAAGACTTTTGAGAAGCACGAACAATGTGTATTGACTGATACAGTGTGAAATAAGCAGAGCCAACAGAACGTTATAAACAGATTACAATAATAGACTTTTTAAAAGGATGCTTAACTGAGTAATTGAAAAAATATTACTGCTTCTCATAGCAGAAAAGATGGACTATTAGAGGAGAATGTTTTATGAACTGACAGAATCAATATAATAGGTATTTTTGTGTAACTGTGTTTCTTTGGTATAAAGGAGGGTTAAATTTGGAGGGTAAGGGAGAGAAGACTTTTTGCGGTGAAATAGCAAAAATCATTATTTAAAAAATATGTCTTTTCGAATTGCTCACTAACTACTCATTTCACAATGTAGTCTAGGAATGTGCCAGAATTTGAAGTCACACGCCTAGGTTTTGCAGAATTCACCCTGTCTTTTTTTGAAACTTGGTATATGTTCCCTTTTCTAGTACTGTGCCACTTTATTCTCCATGATCTTTCAGGAATATACAATAGTGGTGAATCTATCAAAGACATTATACATTTTAGAAAAGCTGGATCCTGTCCATTTACTTTTCCTTTGGGAATTCACTTCTTGTTAGCAATTTGGGGATATCATTTATAGTTCAAAGATAAGTATTCTTCAAAGAGAAAACTAAAGCCAGGCAAAATTTTAGTTGTTTAGTCTTCTCACAGATATTCCTCCTTATCATCAACCCATGCAGCTCAAAGCATGGTCCTCATTATTCTCTGATCTCTTGCTTGTCTCTAGACTAAGTATTAAAAATATTTTTGTACCATTCATAACCAGAGTCAGCTCTTTTGAGGTTTTGTTATCTCTCAACTACTTTTTTTTGCACTGCTCTATTTCTTTCTTTTTTCATTTTCAGTTACTAGTACTTAAAAACATTTTTACTATCATGATGACTTATGCTTCAAGTGAATCAGCTATCAAGAATTACAGTCGAGTCTCAAAAACAAGCCTTCAGACACATAGCTTTGTCTTCTTTTCTTTAAATTTTGCTGCCTCTCATTTTCTAGTTCAATTTTTTTTAACACAGCATTTACTGAAAAAGCAGGTTTGAATGAAGCATTTCAATCTTAAATCCCTATTATAGATTAGATAAAAAAGTGTGACCTATTAGGGCATCAGGAGGGAGGATCATCTACACCAAAAAGGAACCTTCCTTCTCATCCATCTTCCTCCAGTCCCAGGAAAGAGGACCACCCTTAACAAAAATCCATTTTTTAGTATTCCCACTTCCCCCTCCCCAGTGGGGAAAAAAAGATCAATAAAATCTTTATATCAAATATCTGTAGGCAAGCAAAACAAATTCCCACATTAGCCATGTCCAAAGTATGTAGACTACAATCTGCACCCTACAAGTCAATCACATCAATGTCAAAAGTTGGGTAACTTGTTTCATCATGAATCCTCTTTTTAAAGAGTTGGTCACAGGGGAAGGAGCCAAGATGGTGGAATAGAAAGACTCAGGTATGCTAGCTCCAAATCCACAGCCCAGAAATTTCATGTAAAAAGAACTCCCCAAAAATTCTGGAGCAGAGCAAGCCACACACCAACGCAGTGGAAGAGATTTCCATTTCAGAGAGCCCTAGAAAGCCGTCCCCAGGGGTCCATCTTGCTCTGGACAGCTGAGCCCACCCCTGTGCTGCCGTAGCCGAGCGGCCCCAAAGGAGCAGATCCGAGCAGGCTTCAGGGACGGAACCTCCGGTGGCCGCGAAGGGCCCTCCACCCACAGGCGCTACAGGTCAGTGAGAGAGACTTCTGGGCTGGCCGAGAGGGGAGTGGGGTGTCTCCGTGGCTTCGGCCCACTCAGGAGGCAGCGGCAGAGGCAGTGGCGGCCCGGGACTCCCGCAACAGGCAGGAGCTCAGGGCCGTTACCGAAGTTCTCCGCATAAAGCCCCTGAGGGAACTGAGCCTGGGAGGCGGCCCTGCTCCCACCCAAGCACCACAACTTAAGCTCACATTGAATAGCAGCCATGCCCTCCGCGGAAAGCCCTGAAGCTGGGAAGCAGCATTTGAATCTCAGACCCCAAGCACTAGCTGAGCGGATCTAGGCGGGGGTGGAGAGGAATCTTAGAAGTCAAGTAACTGGCTGGGAAAATGCCCAGAAAAGGGAAGAAAAATAAGACCATAGAAGGCTACTTTCTTGGGGAACAGATGATGTTTCCTCCTTTCATTTCCAATGGGGAGGAACAATGCTTGCCATCAAGGAAAGACATGGAGGTCGGGGCCTCTGTATCCCAGACATCCGAGGTGGATGTCCAGTGGGCTCAGGCCATGGAAGAGCTCAAAAAGGATTTTGAAAATCAAGTTAGACAGGTGGAGGAAAAACTGGGAAGAGAAATGAGAGAGATGCAAGAAAAGCATGAAAAACGGGTCAATACCTTGCTAAAGGAGACCCAAAAAAATGCTGAAGAAAATAACACCTTGAAAAATTGACTAACTCAATTGGCAAAAGAGGTCCAAAAAGCCAGTGAGGAAAAGAATGCTTTCAAAAGCAGAATTAGCCAAATAGAAAAAGAGGTTCAAAAGCTCACTGAAGAAAATAGTTCTCTCAAAATTAGAATGGAACAGATGGAGTCTAATGACTTTCTGAGAAACCAAGAAATCACAAAACAAAGCCAAAAGAATGAAAAAATGGAAGAGAATGTGAAATATCTCATTGGAAAAACAACTGGCCTGGAAAATAGATCCAGGAGAGACAATTTAAAAATTATGGGACTACCTGAAAGCCATGATCAAAAAAAGAGCCTAGACATCATCTTTCATGAAATTATCAAGGAAAACTGCCCTGAGATTCTAGGACCAGAGGGCAAAATAAGTATTTAAGGAATCTATCGATCACCGCCTGGAAGAGATCCAAAAAGAGAAACTCCTAGGAACATTGTGGCCAAATTCCAGAACTCCCAGGTCAAGGAGAAAATATTGCAAGCAGCTAGAAAGAAACAATTCCAGTATTGTGGAAATAAAATCAGGATAACACAAGATGTAGCAGCTTCTACATTAAGGGATCGAAGGGCATGAAATAGGATATTCTAGAAGTCAAAGGAACTAGGACTCAAACCAAGAATCATCTACCCAGCAAAACTGAGTATAATACTTCAGGGGAAAAAATGGTCTTTCAATGAAACAGAGGACTTTCAAGCATTCTTGATGAAAAGACCAGAACTGAAAAGAAAATTTGACTTTCAAACACAAGAATGAGAAGAAGCATGAAAAAGTAAACAGCAAAGAGAAGTCATAAGGGACTTAGCAAAGGTGAACTGTTTACATTCCTACATGGAAAGACAATATTTGTAACTCTTAAAACGTTTCAGTATCTGGGTAGTTGGTGGGACCACACACAGATGTACACATGCACACACGCATTCACACATGCATGCACACACAGACAGAGAGCACAGAGTGAATTGAATAGGATGGGACCATATCTTTTTTTTTTTTTAATTTTTTAATTTTATTTATTTATTTATTTGATTTTTTACATTCCTTTTCACAAATTTTTGGGTTCCAAATTTTCTCCCCTTTTATCCCCTCCCCCCCACCCCAATACCCCAAGCAATCTAATTTTCCCTATCTCCAATCTGCCCTCTCTTCTGTCATCCCTCCCTTCTCTTGTCTCCATCTTCTCTTTTCTACTGTAGGGCCAGATGACTTTCTATTCCTCATTAACTGTATGTCTTCTTTCCTAGTTACAATAATATTAAACAGCTGTTTCTAAAACTTTGAGTTCCAAATTCTCCCCATCCCTCCCTCCCCACCCATTCCCTTTGGGACGGCAGGCAATTCAATATAGGCCCTATCTGTGTAGTTTTGCAAATGACCTCCCTATTAGTCATGTTGTGTAAGACTAACTGGATTACCATCCCTCCTGACCTGCTCCTCATTGTTTCTCTTCTGTCTCTTGATCCTGTCCCTCCCCAAGTGTTGACTTCAAATTGCTCCCTCCTCCCTTTGCCCTCCCCTCCATCATCCCCTCCCTTGCAATATCTCCTTCTCCCCCACTTTCTTATACTGTAAGATAGGTTTTCATACCAAAATGAGTGTGCATTTCACTCCTTCGTTTAGTCAAATGTGATGAGGGTAAACTTCTTGTTTTGGTTTGTTTTTTTTTTCTCAGCTCTCCTCTTTTTCCCGCCACTAAGAAAAACTTCTACCTGCCTCTTAAATGACATATAGTTACCCCCTTCCCTTTCCCTCTCTTTCCTCCCCCTACATTTCTCTCTCACCATTTACCTTAGTTTCTTTTAAGGTATGGTCCCATCCTATTCAGTTCAATCTGTGCTCTCTATCTCTGTATGTGTGTGCATGTGTGTATGTGTGTGCATGCGTGTACATGTGTATGTGTGGTCCCACCAACTACCCAGATACTGAAAAGTTTTAAGAGTTAGAAATATTGTCTTTCCCTGTATGAATGTAAACAGTTCACTTCTGGTAAGTCCCTTATGACTTCTCTTTGCTGTTTCCTTTTTCATGCTTCTTCTCATTCTTGTGTTTGAAAGTCAAATTTTCTTTTCAGCTCTGGTCTTTTCATTAAGAATGATTGAAAGTCCTCTGTTTCATTGAAAGACCATATTTTCCCTTGAAGTATTATACTCAGTTTAGCTAGGTAGGTGATTCTTGGTTTGAGTCCTAGTTCCTTTGCCTTCTGGAATATCCTATTCCACGCCCTTCGATCCCTTAATGTAGAAGCTGCTAGATCTTGGGTTATCCTGATTGTATTTCCACAGTACTGGAATTGTTTCTTTCTAGCTGCTTGCAAGATTTTCTCCTTGACCTGGGAGTTCTGGAATTTGGCCACAATGTTCCTAGGAGTTTCTCTTTTTGGATCTCTTGCAGGTGGTGATCGATGGATTCTTTCAATACTTATTTTGCCCTCTGGTTCTAGAATGTCAGGACAGTTTTCCTTGATAATTTCATGGAAGATGATGTCTAGGCTCTTTTTTTGATCATGACTTTCAGGTAGTCCCATAATTTTTAAATTGTCTCTCCTGGATCTATTTTCCAGGTCAGTTGTTTTTCCCATGTGATATTTCACATTCTCTTCCATTTTTTCGTTCTTTTGGTTTTGTTTGGTGATTTCTTGGTTTCTCGTAAAGTCATTAGACTCCATCTGTTCCATTCTAATTTTGAGAGAACTATTAAATTCAGTGAGCTTTTGAGCCTCTTTTTCCATTTGGCTCATTCTGCTTTTGAAAGCATTCTTCTCCTCATTGGCTTTTTGAACCTCCTTTGCCAATTGGGTGAGCCTATTTTTCAAGGTGTTAATTTCCTCAGCATTTTTTTGGGTCTCCTTTACCAAGGTATTGACCCGTTTTTCATACTTTTCTTGTATCTCTCTCATTTCTCTTCCCAGTTTTTCCTCCACCTGTCTAACTTGCTTTTCAAAATCCTTTTTGAGCTCTTCCAGGGCTTGAGCCCACCCGCCACCCCCCTGGGGTGTCTGGGGTACTGAGGCCCCGCCCTCCATGTCTTTCCCTGATGGCAAGGATACGTCCTCGTCATCAGATCCGAAGGTCGGGATCATTTGCATTTGTTGGAAAAAACTCTCTATAGTCTTATTTTTCTTCCCTTTTCTAGGCATTTTCCCAGCCAGTTACTTGACTTCTGAGATTCCTTTCCACCCCCCGCCTGGATCCGCCCAGCTAGTGCTTGGCCTCTGAGATTTAAATGGGCTTTCCTCCTGCCGGCTGTCAATCAGTGAGCTTTAGTTCAGGTGCTGGGGTGGGGGCAGGGCCGCCTCCCAGACTCTGATCCCTCAGGGGCTTTATGCAGAGACTTTCAGGAATGAAGCGGGTGGGGGCAGGGTGGGGGGCCTGCCTCCCAATCTCATTTCCCTTGGGGGCTTTGAGCAGAAGCCTTCAGTAATAGAGCGGGGTGGGGGCTGGGCCGTCTCCCAGGCTCAGCTCCGTCAGGTTTTATGCGGGAATCTTCCGTAATGAAGATCCTGCCTGCTGTTGGGGGATTCCTGAGTCCTGGGCCGCTGCCGCCTCAGCCGCCACCCACACCTCTGCCTCCGCCGCTTCCTGCCCCCGTCTCTGCCGCTGCCGCTTCCTCCCAAGGGGGCCCGGGTCGCAGAGACGCCCTGCTCCCCCTTTCCTCCAGCCCGGCCTTCTCTCTCACTGACCTGTAGCTTCTGTGGGCGGAGGGACTTTCCCGGCTGCCGGAGCTTCCGTCTCTGAAGCCTGCTCGGATCAGCTTCTCTGGGGCCGAGGCCACGGCAGCGCTGGGGGTGGGCTCCACTTTCCGGGGCGCGCCGGACCCTGGGGACGGGTCTCCAGGGCTCCCTGGAACGGAAATCTCTTCCACTCTGCTTCTGCACGCCTTGTACTGACCCAGAAGTTATGGGGGACTCTTTACATTAATTCTATGGGCTTTTGGTTTCGGAGCTCGTAAACGTGCGTCCTTCTAGTCCGCCATCTTGGCTCCACCCCGGGACCATATCTTAAAAGAAATTAAGGTAAATGGCGAGATAGAAATGTAGTGGGAGGAGAGAGGGTGAAATGGAATGGGGTAAATTATATCTCATTCAAGATGCAAGCAGGAGACTTTTTAGTGGAGGGAAAAAGAGGAGAGCTGAGAAAAAAACAAGAAGTTTACCCTCATCACATTCGACTAAAGGAAGGAATAAAATGTACACTCATTTTGGTATGAAAACATATCTTACAATACAGGAAAGTGGGGGAGAAGGAGATAAGCAAGGGGTGGGGGATGATGGAAGGGAGGGCAGTGGGAGGAGGGAGCAATTTGAAGTCAACACTGGGGGAGGGACAGGATCAAAAGACAGAATAGAAACAATGGGGGGTAGGATAGGATGGAGGGAAATACAGTTAGTCTTACACAACACGACTATTATCGAAGTCATTTGCAAAACTACACAGGGCCTATATTGAATTGCATGCCTTCCCAAAGGGAATGGGTGGGGAGGGAGGGATGGGGAGAATTTGGAACTCAAAGTCTTAGGAACAACTGTTGAGTATTGTTCTTGCTACTAGGAAATAAGAAATACAGTTAATGGGGAATAGAAAGTCATCTGGCCCTACAGGACAAAAGACAAGATGGGGACAAGAGAAGGGAGGGATGATAGAAGAGATGGCAGATTGGTGATAGGGAAAATTAGAATGCTCGGTGTATTGGGGTGGGGGGAGGAGATAAAAGGGGAGAAAATTTGGAACCCAAAATTTAGTGAAAATGAATGTAAAAAGTTAAATAAATAAATTTATATTTTAAAAAAAAGTTGGTCACAGTGTTGATAAGAGTTCTTAGATCTTTCAGAATTGTTTGTCTTTACAATGGTGTCACTAGATAAATTTTCCTCCTGGGCTACTTACTCATTTCACTCTGCATTGTTTCATTACAAGTCTTCCCTGGGTTCTCTGAAAAGTTCACTTCATGATTTCTCATATAACATAGTTTTCTGTCACCCTAGTGTTTCTTAGATTGTGGGATGTGACCCCATATGGGGTGTCGAAGAATTTGGCAATAATAAAAGGTTTCTGAATGCACAATGAACAAAAATTAATTAAAAATCAAACACATAATGAATTCAAGGTGTTTCTTGTAGCACTTGCCCATCCTGCATCATGTGACTTTGCTTCAGGCTTGGTTCAGAACATTACAACATGTGCACTTTGCACTACGCATACCCTCATGCAGTGCCGATGAATGCTGCCAAAATGACAAAAGGTGTTGCAAGTGGAAAATTTTTAAGAAGCCCTGTACTATATCAGGCCATGTACTATAACATGTTCAATAATTTCATCATTAATGGGAATCTCCTCAGTTTCCAATTCTTTGCCATCATAAAAAGAATTGCTATCAATATTTTTGTACATTGGGTCATTTTTCTCTTTCTTTGATCCTTTCGGACCAAGAAGTGGTATTGCTTTGTCAAAGAGTGTGTACAGTTTAATAATTTCAGCCCTTTTCCAAATTGTTTTCGAGAATGGTTGACGCAGGTTGTCCCTCTGTCAAAGGATATGAACAAGCCGTTTTCAGGTAAAGAAATCAAAGCTATCTATAGTTATATAAAAAATGCTGTAAATCACTAATCATAAAAGAAATGAAAGTTAAAATAGCTCCGAGGTGCCATCTCACACCTATTAGACTGACTAATATGACATAAAAGGAAAATGATCAATATTGAAGGGTGTGTGGAATGACGAGATTCCCTACTTAAATTAATTACTCAGAGGCTCTCAAAGTGATGACAGAAAGTTTATTTATTCGATTCTTGAGAAGCAGGGCAATTCCTCAACCAGGTGGTCTGGAGCAGGAAAAGCCCAAGACAAAGGAAAAGCAGTGATACATATATACCCTAACGCAAGTCTCTCCCTCCCACTGACCGTTATCCTCATTAGCTGAGAATAGAGGGGAAATCTAGTCAATCCCTTTTGAAATGAAGGCATCAAAAAGTTATGTAAGTTTTATCCAATCATTGAGACCCTAGTGTACTACATAGTTTATATCCTTATATGGAATTATTCCACTCTAAAAATATTGTAACCTTGAGCCTCTCTGTCTTTCTCACCCCTGGGAGTAGAATTACAATCTGAGAATCTTCACTAAACCTATTCCACTCAAGGGGATGAGGGGAAACTCAGACACTAATTTTTCTTCCCTTTGTTCTTATTGCAAAATGGCAAATATAGAAACGTTTCGCGTGATTTTGCCTTTATAATGGGCACCTTATGTCCTGCCTTCTCAGTATATGAGAGAGGGGATGGAGGGAGAGAAAGCATTCAGAACCCATAATTTATGAATGTTTAAAAAAAACCCGAAGTAATTGTAAGGTAATTTTTTGTGGAGGAGGATAAGTCGATGGTCTCCAGGACATCTTTTGTTTGTAAATAACTGATTCTCTGATGGCCACAATTTTCAGTTACAGCTCACTCTGAACTGAGTTGGTATTTCAGGAAAGATGCTGTTCCCACTCACTCTTCCAGCCCTGGCTGAGGGAACCCAGGAAGCATTCCTTTTCGCACAGTGAGAACCCCTGCTGGCCAGGAGCAGGGACCACGAGAACCATCACGATTGGGGGTCACGCTGGGTGTGCACCCAACACGGGGATGGGGGGGACCGGAAGGACCAGAACGGAGCCGTCACGTCTCTTCTGGAGGAGACAATTCCTCTTTAGAGACAAAACTGGGAAATAAACAGATGGCCCTTTGGGGAGGGGGAGGTGTCCTGGAGGCCGCAGTCAAGCCTGGACCAGGGCCGCACAGGCACGAGGACTGTATCCTGGAAACCGGGAAGGACGAGGCCTGGAGGGGCAGCACGTGGGGACTTGAATGGGCCCCGCCCCCAGATTGCCCTCTGAGCCTGCGCACTGCGCACCTCCTCTGCCCAACGCTCCTCCCACTCTCAGCCCCGCCTGCCGGCCTCCTAGCGCCGGACCGCGGAAACGGAAGTGACGTAGGATGGACCGCCTCTCCTCTCTACAAAACGCCCTCAGGGTGAGCAGAGCCTTCTGGGAATCGTAGTCCGAAGCCCGCTGCGTTCTCTGCGCAAACTTGTAGTCTAGCCTCCGAAAGAATGGGTTTCACTTGTCCAAAAACCTTTCAGTTTAACGTAATCGCAGTGAGCTAGGCTGCATCTTGTTTGCTCTCCATGTGTCGTTTGGTCATAAATTCTCTTCTCCTTCGATCCGGCGGGTCAACTATTCCGTGCTTCCCAAATCTACTTACGGTACCCCTCTTTTATGTTTAGCCCGCTTATCCCGGTGTAGGTGAGAGGTCTCGGGCTGTGCCTGGTTTCCCAGATTTCCCGCAGCCTTCGTCACAGAGTGAGTTCCCCTCCTCCACGCTGGGCTCTGTGGGTCCGCCAAACTCTCCGTTATATAGTCACCTTCTGCAGTGCACTGGGCACCTCTGTTTCTTAGCCAGTACCAGCTAGTCTCGATGATTTCTGCTTTATAATATAGTTTTAGATCCGGTATGGGCAGGGAGGGTTTGCTTTTTTTTTTTTAATAGATCTTTTAACAGGTTAAAAAAGCAGCCAGCAATCCTTGGGGGGCAAGGGAGAGGATGGACTTGCCCTGACCTAGGGAAATAATAAGGAAATAAATACATGTGTATCACTAGGAGGTAAGTAAACTTTTGTATCCTCTAATTTCCACTTATCTGCAAGTCCTGCGTAGAAAAGAATGTTAGAAATGTTCATCAAGAATAAGAACACTTTTTCAGTCTTTTCCCCTGAATTGTCGTAATTAGAAATCTGTGGTCACGTTATGAGATTGTGAAATAAAGCACCTTTCACAGAGTACATTTTGTAAATATGACTACCTTTTCATTTCTTTGGGGCTATTATACATCTTGCCTCTTCTTTGTTTTCCAAAGTAATATCTCAGAAGAGCAAGGAAAGAGATTCCCCTCCTTTCTGAATTCTTCTCTTACCTTCTTTGCAGATGGGGTAGGCTTGTGGAGCATGATTTACACTATTGGAATCAGTAAATGCATTAGATTTGTTGAACTGTGTCCTCTATTTTTTGTTATAAGAAATGATTCCTTATAGAGGGAAGGGAGAAGAATATATTTGGAAAAGAAGGTAATGTAAAAACCAACACATTAATAACAAAAATACAACCTACAGTTTTTTCAGAAAATAAAATCAAGCTCACTGGGCTATGGTTTGCTGACCGTGTTGTCTTTTTTTGGAAAAATTGGACATTTTTGTTTCTCCTGTGGTTTCTCTCCTGTTCTCCATGATCTTGCAAACATCACCTACTATGGCTCAGCAAGCTTCTCTGCCAGTTCTTTGGGTGCTAAGGGATAAAAGAGTGGATTTTAGATGGTACAGTAGATAAGAGTTCTGGCTGTGGAGTCAGGAAGACCTGAGTTCAAATCCAACTTCAGGCACCTGGGAACCCAGTCTGGTTTAATCTCCAGCACGATGGTTTACACATAGTAGGTGTTTGATAAATGATGAATGAAGAGTGAGTGAAAGAGAGCAACATGAAAGGAGACAACAGACGTTTATGATAAATCTGACCACCAGGAAAACCAGTCCCTTAACAAGAATGCCCTGAGTCAGATGAATAAGCATTTAGTAAGCTTATGTTCCAAGCAATGTGCTTGGGGGGACCAAAGAAAGGCAAGAACAGCCCCAGCTCTCAGGAGCTCACCATCTAGTGGAGGAGACAACGGGCAGACAACTGTGGACAAGTAAGGTATGTTCAACAGAGCAGAGCAGTGTCAGAGGGAAGGCACTGTTACTAAGGGGAATCAGGCTTCTTGCAGAAGGTAGGAGATTATCTGGGACTCAGGGGAACCAAAAAGGCAGAGCATTTCAGAAATGGGGGCAGCCAGTGCAAATGCCCAGTTAGGGGGCATGTCTTATGTGAGCTACAGCAAGTGAATCACAGTCACTAGGTAATAGAATACTGGCAAGGGAGCTGAAAAGCTGTGAAGGGGATGGCTTAGGAAGAGTTTTAAAAGCTTAGCAGATTTTATATTTTCACCAGAGGCTATCAGAAACTAATGGAGTTTGTTAAAGAGGGAGTGACATGGGCAGACCTATGCTTTAGGAACATTACTTGGATAGCTGAGTATAAGATGGACTGGAGTAGGAAGAGATTTGGGGTAGGGAGACCAGCCAGTAGGTGGTTGCAATAATCCGTGAGTGAGGTGATGAGACCCTGCACCAGGGTGGTGGCAATATCAAGAGAGAAGGGGATAGACAGACATTATCAAAGTTGACAGGCCTTGGCAGTAGATTGGGTATAGGGAGTGAGTCAAGGCCATATAATGCCAAGCACAGAAGCGCACTTGAGAGTTACCGCTATGAATATATAGGGTGGAATTGCACGATATAATAAGCACTCTGTTCAAAACTGAACCTTATTCAAGAAACTAAAGCATAACATTCACAATCCATAACGTAACAACTTATTACCAAGGAGGCCACATGGCCTGAAACCAAACATATTCAGTATGTAATGTGACACTCAGTGTGTAACATGGCACACAGCATATATCATTGTATTCAGTATATAACATAGCATGCCCCACACCTTATCCTTGTTTATACAACCAAGGGGTCCCAGGCCAGGATCTTCCTTAGCACAGCATGTTCCATGTTCATTTTCTTCTGGTTTCATATCCATAGCCAGGGGGGCCCCTTAACAACAGCTACTCAGAGTCTCATCCAAGACATCAAGAGTTCTCAGAAGGTAGTCCCAAAGTGATATCAGTCTTCTAGTTAATATACACAGTTTTACTGGGTATCTGATTGGCTGAGCCCACATGCGTAGCCCAAGTGTATGCATTACCTGACTGGCTCAGCACAGACAGCCCACAAGTTCAGTGCCACAACTCAGCATCTCTGGCTCGGTGGCCAAAGACATGACATACCCCAACACCTAATGTCATAGGAGATTAATCCTTCAGATGATTACAATTTAGCCTGAGGCTGGAAAACTGAATTTCAAAAGAAAAACAACCAAAATACCAGTGACAACTGGTAAGATGGTGGTGCCCTCAATGGTAATGGGGAAGTTAGGAAAAAAGGAAGGTTTGAGGGAAAAGATGAGTTTAAGTTGTCTGTTTTGATATTCAGGCTGAAATGTGGGGGGCATTGGAGAAGTGAGACAATGTTAAAGAGATTAGAGCTGGACAAGTCATCTGCATGGAGTTAAAAATTGAGTTTGTGGGAGCTGATTAGATCATGTGAAGTAAGACTAGAAAGTTTGGTTGGATTCTTAGAATTACTCATCAGTTTCAATCACTTGGTTATAGGAGATGGTGGGTTTGTCTTGAGTCAGCTTTCTATGGGCTGATAGATAGAAATTAGGCAAAAGCACAGATTGAGCCGATGCTGAGTCACCATCTTGAATCTGGGCACAGTGGAGAAAATAAGGAGAAATCAGAGATACCCCAACAAGTGGCCTTGAAAGTACTGAAGAGCAAACGGTCCTGGGCAGCTGTTCTTGTCTTCCTCTGACATGAGGCTTAGCTTCTGGAACAAAGTCTGGGATTTTTCAGAATCACAGGATTTGAGAGGTGGAAGGGACTTCTGTAGTCATCTAGTCCATCATATTCACAGAAGGAATCCATGCTGGGAAGATGATATTTGTAACTCATAAGACTTTTCTCATTATTAATGTAGTTAAAAGGAGTATACATAGAGGGCACAGGTGTGAACTGAATATGAAGGGATGATAGCTAAAAAATAAAATTAAGGAATGAGAGAAAGGAATGTACTGAGAGCAAAATAAAGGGAGAGGTAGAATGGGGTAAATTATCTCATTTTTAAATTATCTCAAATTAATCTCAGAATTTTCTCAAATGGGTAAATTATCTCAAAGAGGCAAGAAAAAGTTTTTACAGTGGAGGGGAAGAGGGGGAGGTGAGGAGGAGTGAGTAAACCTTACTCTCATCAAAATTGACTCAAAGGGAATAACACACACACTCAGTTGGAAAGTAGTGGGGAAGGGGATAAGAGAAGGGGGTAGTGATAAATGGGAGGGCAGGCTAGGGGAAGTGGAAGTCAGAAGCAATACACTTTTGAGGAGGGACAGGGAGAAAGGAAAGATAATAGAATAAACGGGGTGAGGGCAGGAAGAGGCTCTGATAAAAGCTATGTTTTCTTTCACAATATGACTATTATGGAAGTGTTTTGCTCAATTGCACATGTATAACCAATATTGAATTGCTTGCCTTCTCAGTGAGGGGAGTTGGGGAAGGAAGAAGGGAGAGAATTTGGAAGTCAGAGTTTTAAAAATTAATGTTAAAATTGCTTTTACATGTAACTAAGGAAAAATAAAATATGCTAAATATAAATTTTTAAAACTTTCAATGTAGGAAAAAGCCCCACAAATTTACAATAGATTTTTAAATTTAAGAAGCCAAAGTATTTCCTAAATTGAGCCTAAATTTGCTTCTTTCCGCGTCCACACATTTCTCCTCATTTTACCTTCTGTAGCAAAACAGTAAAAATCTTCAAATACTTGAAAAAGTGTCATGTCCTCCCTGAGTCTTCCTGCCAAACATTGGTATGTGACATTGTCTCAAGAGTCTTGACCGACACTATCCACCTTATCCATGTCCTCAGAACTGTGGTGGCCAACACTGAGCGTGATACTCCAGGAGAGTTTGATAAGGACAGAGTAGAGTGGGACTGTCACCCCCTCCCCTATTCATGGAAGCCCAAGATTGAGTGATCATTTTGGCTGCCACTGTGGCTCCGTATTGTGCTTGCAGTCCACTAAAAATCCCATATTTTTTTTTATTTATTTAACTTTTTACATTCATTTTCATAAAATTTTGGGTTCCAAATTTTCTCCCCCTTTTATCCCCTCCCCCCACCCCAATACCCCAAGCAATCTAATTTTCCCTATCTCCAATTTGCTCTCTCTTCTGTCATCCCTCCCTTCTCTTGTCTCCATCTTCTCTTTTCTCCTGTAGGGCCAGATGACTTTCTATTCCCCATTAACTGTATGTCTTCTTTCCTAGTAGCAACAGCAATACTTTTCCTAGTAGCAACAGCAATACTAAAATCCCATATTTTTTTCAAAACAACTGCCATATCACCATGCCTCTTCTTGTACTAGTGGAGTTGATTTTTGGTATAAGTATAAAACTTAACATTTATCCCTATTGAATTTCACCATATTAGATTCAGCTCTGTCCTCTATCTTGTCAGTACTTTTCTAGAACCTGCTTCTACATCGAGTGTTCATCCAGTATTTACTGTTGTCAAGATATCTGGAGACACGCTGTTTTCCAGAGCTAAGATCCAGCAAGCCAGCTTTGTCCTGAGCTTGGCATAACAACAAACCTTTGAGCTCATCCTCTGGCAAAATGTATTGCTTTGCCCAGTACCAGGTGTTCTCTGAGGGACTTATGATTTTCATATTAATCGATAATTTCCCTGAGACCTGAGAGCTAGATTCAGCTGACATGCTTCAGCAGAAAGTGATCCATCGAACTTCCTGACACTCTAACAATGCCTGTGTTTATGTAACTGCTAAGTGAACCAACCCGAACCAGGTGCTGTACTCCTGCTCCTACCATGCTAACTCTGGTTCTGTGTTCCCCTGAATGATCACAAGGCTCAAAGACCTTTGTGCAACAATTCTAATGACTTAAGGACTGTTCGCACATGACCCCTGTATTGTCCCTAAAATGCCTGAATGTGTGAGCCTGCGATGGGAACTGTTTACCTTTTTGTGGTTTTGTGGTTTTCAGACTTACAAGTTGTACCCCTGCCTCAGCATGTCAAGTCCTCCCACTTGGGGGGGGTGGGGGACTTCGGTTTGCAAACCCATTTTCCTCACTTTGAAATCCATTAAGCCGCTATTTGATTCCTCATTCACCTGCTTCTGGCCGTTTACAGATTAGAGGCTGGTCCAGTCCAGATTACATTTAAAATTCTTTTGTCCCTATCTTTAGCTTTATATCATCTGCAAATTTAATGAGCATGCAATTTGTCCTTTATCCAAACCATGGATAAAAATGTTAAACAGCACAGGGGTACTCCATGGAAGACTTTCTGTAATTGTGAGATTTAACCGTTAACATTAAGCCAATATTCTTTGAGTCTATCCATTGAACCAATTCTGAATCTAATTATATCCTCATCTGGTCCTCATCTCTCCATCTTCTATATAAGAATAGCAGGAAATACTTTATCAAAAACTGCTAAGATCTGGGAAAACTATATCCACACCTTTCTACTAGTTTATTAATTCTGTCAAAAAAGGAAATAAAGTTACTGTTGTGTAACCTGTTCCTAAATCCATGCTGGCTTTTTCTTATCCCTGCTTTCCTTTTCCAGTTCTTTACCTAACATCTCTTGAATCTGCTCCAGACTTTCAGCAGGAATTGGAGTCAAATTTACTGATCAATAGTTTTCATACTCTGCTTTCTTCCCTTTTTTGAAAATCAGGACATTCGCCTTTCTCAAATCTGGAGTAACTCTCCCATATTCCCTGATCTTTCAGATATCACTGATACTGGCTTACCAAGGACATCTGCCAGTTCTTTCAATTACTGAGGACATCATTCATCTAGATCAAATGACTTGATCATCAAGGGAAGCTAAGTGCTCTCTTCCTATCTCCTTACTGATTTTGGATGTCATCTTCCTATTAGTCATTTTCTTTCTGATTTTTCTGAATTGTTCTTTTTTTTCAGAGAAAATATGAACAGAAATACAGCTGAACAACTCTGCCTTCTCTGTATTTTATTATCATCCCATTCATTTCACACCAAGTTCTTATCCCTTCTCTGAGTTTTCTTTTCTCCCGTCGTAGCATTAAAAAACCACAAACTTTGTATTAATTTGAGCCTCCGTAGTTAGTCTCAACTCATCCTGAGCTTTAGTGTGCACGACAAATTTTTAAAGGACTGTGTCAAATTCCTAATATTTATTCTCTGTTACATTGTATTGTTTCTATCTTTTGTATACTCATTTTATACATCAGAATTGGTTGATGAGCTCCTTATGCATCCACATTGATCACATTTTTCTTCCTCATTGAAATTGTTTCCTTTTATGTCTTCAGAATTTCATTCTTGAGCATCTCTTATTTCTCAACTGACATTTCCTCTAACATTTTAGTCCGTGAGATCCTGGCTATGTCTTCTTATAGAGAATTACCATGTATCTTAGATTTCTTATTTTGTAGATTATTGAAATTTTAAGTCAAAAACAGGATTAGGGATTTTTCTGTGGACTTGAATTTATCTGTCATTGTTCTTCT